>CM064568.1:40877318-41308531 GCA_032716605.1 Paralithodes platypus | reverse complement strand
AGCCACCCAAATGGCACAATGGTGCACACACACATATCATATGTTCATGAAATCACTTCAAAAGTTTACCATTGTCATTGTAGCCTATTACCTACTTCAAAACATTCAGATTAATGGTCAAAGGAATCTGCTGATATAAACGTCTTCTTCTTCTTCCGTCTACTAGCGAGTTTGTCTTGCTCTTGAAGATCAGATGTGGTTCGGGAAGTAATGCCTTAACAACGGCACTTCCCTGAGAGGTTCTTGTAATTTTCCTTTTGTGATTTTCCTTTTGTGACATGCTCTGTTATATTATATTGTATTGAAAGCACCCTTGTCTTGTTATCTTGAAAGCACCCTTGGGACGCTCCGATCACTGAACTATAAATAGTAGCGTATCGGAATGTCCAAAGGTGCGTTTTCAAGCTCAAGACTAATACGTCCAAAGGTGCGTTTTCAAGCTCAAGACTGAATGCGCTTCCAGAAAATGCGGTGCAAGCCAGTAGCGCATCGGAGCGTCCCAAGGATGCGTTCAAGAGCAAAACAAACTCTCTAGCAGACGATGTGGAAGAAGAAGAAGGTGTTTACGTTTATATCAGTAGCTTCCTTTGACCATTAATCTTAATGTTTTGAAGTAGGTAATAGGCTACAATGACAATGGTAAACTTTTAAAGTGAATTCATGAACATATGATATGTGTGTGCTCCATTATGTGTCATTTGAGTGGCCTAATGCCTCAAAAAGGGGACTTTGGGACTTCTTGAAATTCGGACCATCGGGTGAATTCGGATTTGGCCTCAAATTGAAAAATTCGGACTATTGGGAGATTCGAATCATCGGTCGTCGGATTAACGGACTTTTACTGTATAAGGAACAATGTTTGCTTTGGATCCTATCCCTATTATCAGCCAAACATTAATGTTATAGTAGGAAGAATTTTGTTGGATTTACTTCATTTTTCAATGTATATGCTGGGTGCCAATAGTGTGTGCTATTATTGAACTATAAAGGAAAAGTTTCCTCCGGGTCCTATCCCTATCATAAGCCAAATATTGAAATTATATTATGAAGTTTTTCGATGGCTTCACTTAATTTTTCAATATATAAGCCAGGTGCTAAAAGGTTCCTGCTTACTTATGTTATCACTTCTGACATGGAAATAGTTCGGAAACTTCGAGCCCTGGAATCGGCGGGACTCCTGTGCCCCAGTGGGCTATTAGGGACAGATGAGGAGCAAAGCTTCCTCCGGATACTATCACTATTATAAGCCCAATATTGAATTGATATACACGGACTAACCAATGGTGTCCGGGTACCGGGTACCCAACGGACCTCCGGTGACATAGATAATCTACTGATTATTATTATTATTATTATTATTATTCCATTGTTATAACTTAAGTTACTGCAAATTGCAATTACAGTCTCTCGAATTGCATTGAACTGAAATAGACCTTGACTCTTAACTACGGTCCACTCTCTCCGGTTCCGTATTCCCGATTGGGTTGCTATGAAGATCTTCGGGCTTCACCTCCATCTCCGGGTGCTGCCCAACGGCGTGCCTTTCCGGGTCAATGATAAACATCTTTCCCATAGGTTCTCAATGGAGGACAATGAATTTATATAAGAGATAGCAGATACGCTACTCTACTCTAACCTCTGTTACGGCATTCATATAGCCAATAGGCTATTCACCGCCAGGTGTTGTCCAACGTACTTTCTTTTTGAGTCGCTGTTAAAAGTCTTCACCTTGGGTTCTCAATGTAGAACCATGAATGAGAGAAAGGGGGGGGGGAATACTCTAATCATATTAATGATAACCATCGACTATCCCACTCTAATCCATCTTTATATAAGATACAGCTGATATGCTACCCCGTTCTAACTTCTTTTACTGCATTCATATAGCCAACAGGCTACTCGGCATTCCATAGGCCTTATGCATGACGAGCCGGTATATGATTTTGTTCTTTGCTCTAGTATTATGTAACATTAATTCTTGGCCTGATGAGCAACAGCTCTTGTAATCGCCACGACCATTGTGCAGTGGTTTGGGTTCACAAGATGCAACAAATTCCCCCTTCTTGGGCGTACGAAGTATGTACGCCATCTGTCTTGTGTTGATTGTACGCTAGCTAGTGGGCTACTAAGAAGTGTACAAACTGTGCACCCTTTGTGAAACATCACAATCTGATTGGCCACATAATTGCGGCTGGGGCCTTAGGTTTTGCTCAATATTTGGAGTGATGTAAAAGGTTACATATCCTAAGTCCCAGACATTATCCATAATGCCTACGTGAGTTTCCTAAATATTCTTTTGCCCACGTCCCAACGAAGTTGGAGACCCTGTTCCAAACAAATGTTCTAGCAGCAATTAAGTCCAAGTTTAGTCAGAGACAAGAGTCTCTGACTCCCCAGGTTAGGCTGTCCTCTAAGCTAATGCCTTCTACGCTACCTACTGTTCCTTTACAACCTGTCCTTATATGAATAAAGACCACCACACCGCCTCGTCCCTCAGGGTCAATTGGTCCTAGTGTTCCCTAACCGGTGAATCAGTAGCGATTCCCACCCTTGACAGGTGGGACTATTCCTAACCCCTTCACTCCGGGTGCCCTTGAGGAGGACCCGGGGTTTCCCAACAAGCCAATGCCTTTGCTTTATGATCCTGCCCGAGTTTGACAACCAATCAGTGATCCTCCTATTCCGGAAGACGCGGAGATAGGTATCCCTGAACTTTACCAGGTCCCTCAAGCCGGGGTCCTCGAGATAAATGAGTTAAAACATCTGCGAGCAAAAGATGCTGAAAGGCGGGGAATGGAAATAGGAAGTAGAATGGAAGGAGGCACGACGCCTCCTTTCCCTTCCAGGTCTGATATTCAGTTTTGTGGACAACCCTGCCCCAATATTTTCTGCCACAAAATCCTGGGAGCCTTGGTCAGATTTCTCTAAGCTTGCTGCTCTTAATGCGATAAGTCCCTCCTCAATGTGTTCTACAAAGATAGAAACTGTTGCTACAGACCCTCAGTCTCGCATGCTACCTTCGATGGAGTGGGACAAGGTCCGTGGGTGGAATGGGCAGTAGAGGTGGAAAAATTTGCTCTAGCCATCACTGCAATTGCCCCAATAAAGTTCCAAATGAGGAACATAGATTTGCTGCTTGTCTCATATGTGATCTGCACAACAATACAATGATACTTTCACCAAACGTCATAGAAGTAATCAAAGTATGATTAAAGCCGATGGTATTAGTGCCAGTTCTAAAAGGAATCCCAGTTTTCCTATCCCGCACGTTTCTTGTTCCCAAACGAGACAGCTTAAAGAAGAGACCAGGCAGAGACCTCTCCTCACTCAAAATTACAGATTTTGCATGCTCACAGTGCCTCGGATACGGCTACTCCTTCATCAGGACGTGTGACTGATAACGTTGAACCTCAAGGATGCCTTTTGGCGATCCTATCTTACACCCTAAATCGAAGGCCTAATAGTCGGTAACCACTATCAGGCAATGGGCGTCACACTGAAAGAGTTTTACTACCATGACTAAGTAAGAAGACAAAGGATTTTTCTTCTATAGTAAATAGTACGAGTTGTATGTACTGCATGAGTCTGGTTCTCCTTTCCTCCTTCGGAATCTCCAAAAGGAATAAAACGGAGGGGGGGGGGGGATGTAGAACATAAATAAGTATACGAAGACAAAGAGTTTTCTTCTATTAGGAATAAGTACGAGTTGTATGTACTGAAAAAGTATGAACAAATAGTTAATTTTTTTGGTTTTTATACCAATGCAAGCAAGAAATGCGCTTGCTAAATTGTTGCACAGCTTCAGGAGCATTATAGTATGAGATGCCATGACATTAAAGCATCCGTTCATACAAATTTTTACATCTTGTTCTCCTCAACACATTTTAAGTTATGACCATTCTTCCATCTTTCCTTCTTTATGAGGCTTCCCAGTATACCCTCCTCTTCTTTCTCTAATACAGTAATTTGAATTTCTCCCGGTGTCAGCCTATCTGTTAATTGGTTCTTTCTGGATACATTGAGCATCTGATGTCCCACCTCCGGTCATGGTATTCTAGGCTCTTCGTCATTGCCGAAGGAACCAATACTAAATTATGGGTTTGACAACCCGTAGGGAAGGAAGGAAAACCTTCTATTTAGGAGTGGTTCCGTAGTCAATGACGCAAAGGTTCCCTCCCACCTTCCCCTTCCCATGCACATGCCCAACTTGATATAACATTTGAGGCAGATAAACACGCTAGAATGTCTGGCATCACGTGCAAGGGAAGCATAACGACAGCACAGCTGGAGGGCTGAGGCACCGGGAGGTTTGAAATGATAGATTCTTCTTTAAATTTTATTTCTAGTGGTATTCATTTTCAATGACGAGCCCTTGGTAAGATTTAATGGGTATTAACCAAGGATTGTTTTTATGCTATATACGCAATGGTTGTGATAAGAACTCCGGGGAATCCCGAACGGGTCCCGGAATCTCAGCCTATATATAGTATAGGCTCTTCGTCATTGACTACGGAACCACTCCTAAATAGAAGGTTTTCTTTCCTTCCCTACGGGTTGTCAAACCCGTAAACTTTGCGTAACGTGGATCAAACGTTTGTCTTTCAAAGTATGCCCTTTGGATTAAAATCTAGCACCTCAACTTTTTACAAAATTAGTCCGACAGGCTTTGCTACCATTACTCAAACAAGGGATCATTGTGTTCTGGTACCTAGACAATTGGTTAATGGTAGCACAATCCAAAATGATCCACCTCCAACATGACGGTTCTGTTAGGACGTCTGAAGGTAAAACAAATTATTTTGGAAGGAAACAGGTGCTTTCTGCTGTTACCAGCAGAAACACTGACGAAAATTCCAACTTTAATCCACAACCTCCTGACGGCTTGGGCGAAGCCAGGGGATTACACTCCTCCTTGACATGGACAGCTCCGCCTCCGACGGTCTGGATACATACAGACACGTCAGGTACCCTGGGATGGGGATACCAGTCAAACCTAGGTCAGGGTCAGGATCTATGGTCCAAATCAATCATCCTAATATCAATGCCAAGGAGTTGCTGGTCCCACTATTCTTTTTACAGGAGCACGGCATGAGCCAGGCAGGAAAGTCCCTAGCCTTCAGAATGGACTATCTGACTGCAGGGACATGCAGTCAGAAGCAAGGGTCAGTGAGATCTCGAGTGTTACAAGGTTGTTGGAAAAGATCTTTCGACTAGCCGCGAGGCTGGAGAATTATCTTCATGCAACGTATCTGCCCAGCGTGGCGAACATCTGGGCAGACGCTCTGCCTCGGCGACAGAGCACTCTAGTAGAAAGGGCTCTCGAGCAAACCATCTTTCAAGAGATGTTTGCCGAACCCTACCATCCGCAAATGGATTTGTTAGCGTCAGAGGCCAACCAGCCTCTCACACCTCGGAGTTGGACTCCGGCGGGGAAGGGGGGTCCAGACGCATTTCTGGTAGAGTGGAACAAATGGAGGGCTCCATTTAGCTGTTTCCACCTCCAGACGCATCCTTAACCCCTCCAACCCGGATGGGCTCTTGAACGCCCATAACAACCTCGGCCCGCGCAACCCGGAAGGGCTCTTGAACGCCCATTGCTTGCATGCGTGCTTTCGAATGCCGCGCGTACATTTTCGGTATCGTGGGACGGTAGGTGGCGCCACCAGGCGTAAACTCCGCCACAGCAACAGTATCTACCCTGACGCCATCATGGACAGTACGCCAAATAGTGATTCCGCTGTGTCCGATACCGTGCTTCCTACGACGCCCTTGCTTGTTCGTCGCGCCTTACCCCGACGCCATCGCCTAAATGTGTTATCTCCCGGAGGTATTGAGACGACATTGAGACTTTATGAGCGAGCTGATGCCAAGCATAATGTTGATGATGAAGTCAGTGACGACTCCAGTAATTATAAGTCGAGTGATTATGGCCATGAGAGTGATAAAGAAGAGCAATTCCTAGGATTTGCGAGAGAACATGACAGTGATGAGAGTGATGAAGGTGATGTACCAGTTGTTGAGGAAGCTGGTTTACCTAAAGACAGTGAACTTGAGAGAGTGAGCGAGTGGGAGAGTTCAAGGTCACTCACCAAATTTCGCTTAAGTGACACGACGCCAAGCCCTTCCCCAGGTAAATCGCCTTTCAAGCTACATTTGTATAAGCAGAAAATACTTGAGAAGGCGGCCGCGGCAGCTAGGGAACAAGCAAAACTACTTGGTGAGGATGAGGCTGTGAGTGAGGGTCAGCGTGGTGACCCTTCTCGTCCGCCATTGTCTCCCTTATCTACCCACGCCACCCAAGATGACCCGGATGCCCCGCATTCTTCCCCACCACCCCCACCATTGCCAAGGGTTGAGGACCCCACACTTTCGGCCTATTTGCCTCCTAGGTCCCCCGACAGGAGACATACTGCTGCCGAAAAGGGGAAAGGTAGGAAATATACCAAGAAAATTAAGAAAAGTAAGAGAGTTTTGTTCGAGGCTCCCGCGGCGTCCACCCCGGCCGGCCCCAGCCATACGTCCCCGCAACTTTCCCCACGGTCCTCCCCACCTCTCCCGCCTTCAACATGTCTTCCTGAAGAAGTCTTTGAGCTCGCATCACCAATACCTGGCCCTAGTGACAGTGAAACATTGCTTTCTGTCACTCGTCGCAGGCCAAGGAGCCCGGGACCTCGGGGGGACACAGCCTCACCTGCCACTCCTTCCCCACCTCGCCCACCCGCACGCCGCCCACGCATCACTGGTTCCCCGCCAGATTATGTGGGGGCCACTGATGATGAAGGGCACCTCTCTCAAGACTCTGGCCATGATTACATAGGTCCACCGTCAGGGCAAGATGACCACTCTGACGATGACTATATGGACATCGACGACCCTCGACCCATCCGCTTGGCCCGGCGTCGTGCTGCCCGTCGTGCTGCCCACCGCCCTGGCCGCCGCCCTCGCCGCCCTAGGGCGCGCGCCTCCCGAGTTGGCCGTGGGCGTGCTGGGCCACCAGCTGGAGCTCCTCGTCAGCGTAGACAAGACCCATTCTACGTTTTTCAGTGGCAAGACGTAGTTGATGAGGATGCATACAACCCTGATGTGCCAGCTTTTGATGAGGTACTGGAGGGTTCAGGCGTTACCCCCAATTTTCCTGCAGGCCCCAATGCTCCACCACACGAACTGTTTGAGGCCTTCTTTGATGAGGAGGTGGTAGGCTATGTTGTCAAAGAGACAAATAAGCAGCACCAATTCCAGGTCCACTTTTTGGGAAAGGTGACCAAGGGCCACATGAGGCAGTGGACCCCAGTGACTCATAAAGAGTTCATGGTGTTCCTGGCACTCACCATGCTAATGCCTCATGTCAAGAAGCATAGGTTGCCTGACTATTGGATCACCAATGATCTGATATCCACCCCTGCCTTCGGGAAATATATGTCTCGCGACCGGTACCTTGATATCCTCGCAGCGCTCCATCTTGTCACCAACCTTGACGTCCACCTCCCAGACAAGCTGTGGAAGATTAGGACGTTGTATGAGATGATGCGAGAACGCTTCACCTCCTACTTCAAGCCCTTCCGCAAGGTCGTCATTGACGAGTCTCTTGTGCTGTTCCGGGGAAAACTCAGCTTCCGGCAGTACATCCCCTCAAAAAGACATCGCTTTGGCATAAAATTCTTTGTGCTGTGCGACTGCCAAACTGGCTATGTCCTGGACTTCCTGGTCTACAGCGGGAAGGAAGGGGACTTGCTTGTGGACCCCCTCATTGGCTTTGGCGGAGCAGTGGTGCAAGCCATGATGGACCGCTACTTTCATAAGAATCACGTCCTCTACACGGACAATTATTACACGTCCCCCACTCTCTCACAGTACCTGCATGAGCGCAAGACGGGGACTGTAGGCACAGTACGAGGGAAAAGGAAGGGCATGCCACCTTTCCCTCCAAAGACCAAAAAAGGTGATGTGTTCAAGAAGAAGTCGGGGCCCATTCTGGCTATCCACTGGCACGACCAGCGGAAGGTCAACCTCCTGACCACCATCCACAAGGGGGAAATGGTGGAGACTGGCAAGGTGGATCGCCGCACCCAGGCCAGGGTGACCAAGCCCGATGCTGTCCTGGACTACAACATCAACATGAGGCTGGTGGACAAGTCCGACATGCAGATAGGCTTCATTGACTGCCTGCGTACCTCGTGCAGATGGTACAAAAAGTTCTTTCTGCATATGGTGGACATGTCAGTTCTGAATGCCTACAACATATACAAGCTTCGGAATGTGAACACACCCATGAAGTTCAATAGCCTGCGGAGGTTCCAAAAGCAGGTGTTGACGGAGCTCCTGGAGAAGTATGCTATGCCACAGAGGGCAGTGGCACATCCTGGGCCTGCCGTTATTGACCGCTTGCAGTCTGCTCAATACTTGATTAGGCACAGGCTTGGTTCCCTGCCTCAGAATGAATCCGGAAGAACACAGCAGAAGCGGTGCCATGTCTGCTACAACAGCAGGGTGAAGCCGAGGTCAGGTAAAAAGTCAACCCTGGAGTGTGTGGAGTGCAAGGTGGCACTCTGTGCTGTAGATTGCTTCTTTGATTACCACTCCAAGCTGGAGTTCTAATAATCATACTGAAATTGCCAAATAAAATGACAATATGTACACTATAATTATATATAGGCAAAAAGTGGAAGAAAACCAATGTATTGTAATACAAAAGTCATGTATTATGAGAACATTGATACAAATACAATTACACCATAATAATATGTGAAAGTGACACATATGTATATACCAAGTGACATTCATATGATTAGAACCTATAGAAATATAGAAATCAGTGAAAAAAGACACAATAAATTGTATATAAAACGTTTACAAATCATATAACTAAGTGAAAGTGACACAAGACCTAATATTTGATGGCCAAAGTATAATAAACACCTGTGATAACGAATAATCAGTGCCTAATACAACAATAACCTACCTCAATTACTAATAAAATGTACGGTATCGAGTGAAAATGAGCATTATCAGTGACAGTGACACTCTCTAAAGCATATTTGTCAAAGTGAAAGTGACACAAGACCTAATATTTGATGGCCAAAGTATAATAAACACCTGTGATAACGAATAATCAGTGCCTAATACAACAATAACCTACCTCAATTACTAATAAAATGTACGGTATCGAGTGAAAATGAGCATTATCAGTGACAGTGACACTCTCTAAAGCATATTTGTCAAAGTGAAAGTGACACAAGACCTAATATTTGATGGCCAAAGTATAATAAACACCTGTGATAACGAATAATCAGTGCCTAATACAACAATAAGCTACCTCAATTACTAATAAAATGTACGGTATCGAGTGAAAATTAGCAATATCAGTGACAGTGATACCCTAATAAACATATTTTATATAATTGGCCTCAAAATAACTAGACAATATCAAATAAACATCACATTCTCAATATCAAACACTAAAATCGTCTAAGGGAGATAAATACTTTGGCGCGGCGAGCGGCTAGGTGCGTCGTAGCCATGGCCGAGGCGACGCGTCCGAACGCGGGAAGAATTTTCCGCCGAAAAGCACTCGTCTTCCCGCGCTCACCATTATGCAACCAGAGGGGCTAGAGACCTCTACTCAATGCCATTCGACAGAGGAAGGTTTGTGGAACATTATTCTTTTTTATTCACAACATCGCCACGACAATGCAGTATTCCTATCAACAAAAAGAGCCTAAGTCGTTTGTGTCTCCATACATCAAACTAGGCTGCGAAATGCTTGTGTAATCATAAATGGGTATGCATAAAAAGAGTAATTAGGTTAATATACTTAATGTCTACTGTGACTGATAAAGTCTAGCTAGAGTCAATGATACGAGATACTGGTGCTCATGGCATGCCGCATAGCCTAGTGCAAATCTCAAGTCTGTGTGTCAAATATTACGTTATAGGGAAGGGTAGCTCTCTTGAGAAACCTTAATACCGAAGTATTAAGCGTTCTCCTGGCGTACCTCAAAGACAAACAACGAGCTTAGAACAGTGCAGAATGGTATAGGCAAAAAGCCCTCATTCGTGCATGCTCTACTCTCAATGGCACACAGACTAGAATTTACTCCAATCAACTCCAGTTCTCAGGTATGTCGTGCAGCTTTTTCCTAAAGCCAGCACTCATAGGAAACAATACCTTATAATATCAGACCCCTAGTCTAGCATTATCTAATCCAGCAGAACACTAATAATTATAGGAAGCGGTACTAAACAATATAAATGCCAACCAATGCTTCGTGATCAACTTATCTTAACAACTAACATACATGGGTTATATCAGACCTTAACGCACAATACAACTGGCCAGCATGAAGCTGATTTTGCAGAGTTAACCAGAGGGGATATGGTATTAATAAAAGGTGGTGAAAGATATGGAAAAAGAGAGAGGTAGGCAGAGAAAAAGATTCTCAGGTGAAGAGCGGGGGACAGGTAGCAAGGGATAAGATAGATGTGTTCTAGAAACCAGATCTGAGGGAGAGAGTGGCGAGGAACCAGTATATATACCGGGACTAGGTCGAGCCGCGTGGGAAAAAAGCGGTGACAAGTCCTCTAGCCACTAGCAAGGGAGCTAGCAGCATGGTAAGGACCTCTCTCAACCAACCCCCACGAGGCAGCCAGCCGTGACGTCATCGAGCGGGGCAAAAACACTGCGCGCCCCCCTCTCACTCTGTTCTACTCTCTCTCTCTCTCCCAGATCCCATCATTACTAGTTAATTATAAAACATATACTTTACAATTAATATATAAAGCCTTGACATGGGTGAAAACAAAGAGCCTTTCTGGACTGCCCATGACACGAGCTTTCATATGAAATAAAGCACACTCTAATACATAAACTGTAGCCCCATCCACTGCCCTGGCGATCCTAGCGAGTCACTGTAGGACAAGCCATGCGGTTCTAACGGAGTGGTTAACGTTACACCCCCCCCAAGATATTTCTCAGAGGCCCCAAGGCTCACAAAAATCTGATGGTTAGAACCCATGCTATATCTCCACTTCCCATCACCCAGCGGCAGTAAAATATCTGGCACAGTTCTTCAACAAAACATTTTTCAAAATTATAACCCTCCCCAACACAATAGGTTAAATTATATGTAGTTATGCTCCTCAAGAGCGAGCTTCTCTAGCCCAGCATTCTGAGAGGAGTGCAACTCAGAATTACTGCTATAACATACTGAAAAAATTCAACTATCAAAGAAAGAGTTTTTTATTTGATTTTTATGTTTTTAATTTGTTTATTTCGGCTGCACTATAGGGGCAAGCCTAGTTTTTTCTTCTATACCAAACGCTCAACTCCTGCTTTACGACCCAATACGCTGGGCTACAACCGCGAGCCAACAAGCACCAAGCGCAACATACTATTCAAGCTAAAGCAGGAGGCTACCCGTGTGTCAATCTACCCAGGATTATATACCCTTGAACGACCATCTGCAACCACGTTGTCACAACCGGCAATATGGCGTATGTCCAGGTTATATACCAATAACCTTAGTGACCACCTGGTCAGCCTCATATTCCGATTGTGAAACTGGTCCAAGAACTTGAGAGGGTGATGATCTGGGTAAACTACAACGACCGGACCATAGGCTGGAACATAGACCTCGAAATGCCCCAGCGCAAGCAGAACCGCCAGCAGCTCCTCCTCGACAACAGAGCAGCTCCCCTGGGCCGAATTGTACTTCTCCGAGCAGAAACTAACAGGATGCTCCAGCCCATCATCGTCGTTTTCCACAAGGACGGCACCAGCCCCCACACCACTAGCATCCGTTGCTAGTTGGAAAGGTAGGCTAAAGTCTGGGGCCCTGAGGATCGGGTGAGTGCACAACAGGTGTTTTACTTCTCTAAACACCTTCTCACACTCAGGCGCCCATTTGAACTTCTTATCCTTCCAGTTATCCTCCACCTGAGCTTGACTGTCCCGTTCTCCTTCTCCACCTTGACTGCTAAATGTCATCACAGGCACAGTGAGAGGCTCAGGGGGGTGCCTCCCATACTCCTTCACGAGATTAACATGACATAACTGATTGTGCTTCCGTCTGTCTGGAGTGGCTACCAAGTAATCCAGGTCTGATAGCTCCTCAACCACCCTATAAGGACCAGCGTACTTCGCGGATAAGGGGTGACCTACAAGGGGCAGTAGAATCAACACCTCCTGACCCACGTGAAACTCCCTGAGTTCAACCTTGAGGTCGTACCTGTCCTTCCTGAGGGCCTGAGAGCTAGTAAAATTACGGCCAGCCAACTCCAGACTGCGCAACATCCGTTCTCGACTGTTGAGGACACACTTGAGCATAGAACAAGGTTTTTCTGCGCCCTCCCATACTTCTTCAACCATGAGTGGGCGTTAACTCAATTCAATGTAGCATCTGTCGATGTTGGGTACACCATGGGAGTAAGCGCTATAGTAGAATAAAGGGGCCCCTGCCGAAGGATAAGTCAGAAATAGTGAAATTTGAGTGCGTAGTGTGCAAAGGCGAGCTTGTGTTAAGTGATGATCCTGTGGCTGTGAATTTTGGAAATGAGTCTTTGGAGCTGGTGAACAAGTTTGTTACCTAGGAGATACCATCTCTGCCGGTGGTGGGGCCGAGGCTGCCACTGTTGCTAGAATTAGGTGTGGCTGGGGGAAGTTCAGAGAATTGATGCCAATCCTGACCATGAAAAGAATGCCTCTTCCCCTGAAGGGAAAGGTGTATGCCTCATGTGTTAGAAGTGCAATGACGTATGCCTCAGAAACATGGGCCGTTAAAGTAGAGGATGTCAACAGAATGGAGCGTAATGAGATGAGAATGGTGAGATGGATGTGTGGGGCCAGGCTACAGGATAGAATAACAAATGTTGAGCTGAGGAGACGTTTAGGTATAAAGAGTATTAGCGAGGTGATGCGTACAAGTAGACTGGGATGGTATGGACATGTGGAGAGAATGGATGAACAAAATTGGGTGAAAAAATGCAGGTCTGTGATTGTGGAGGGAGCTGCACCAAGGGGTGGACCGAGGAAGACCTGGGATCGGACTATACGCGCCGATCTCAAATCCAAGAACTTGACAAGTGAAGCAGCCCTTAACAGGGTTGCCTGGAACGCCGCCATTAGGACAAGAGACTGAAACTGCACTTATGTGTGGAACACTCAGTCTTAAAATTTTATGTATGTATGTATGTATGTATATAGAGAGGCCCTCTGACACGGTGTCCAAAGACGAGCTCATTAGGGCTGAATCCCAAACTCTCCCCAGGTACCTCCCGCACAGCAAACAAAACACATGGCAGGCCAAGATCCCAATCCTTCCCACTCTCAAAGCAACAACAACGAAGCACAGATTTCAAGGCTGAGTGCCATCGCTCTAACACACCCTGGCTCTCCGGATGATACGCAGATGACACAACCCCAACAATCTCATGCTGCGGCATTGCTTGAACAAAGAGGCTAGAAGTGAAGTTGGGTCCCTGGACTGACTGAATCCCCTGCGGGTAACCATACTGGGAAAAATACACTAGCAAGCTTCGGACCACCGTCTTCGCCGACCCATTTCTCATAGGGTACGCGTCAGGGTACCTTGTCGCTACATCTCCCGACTGTGCCTCACTGTCCTCCTTCAACTCTTTCGTCTTTTTAAGCCCATCCTCTGCCCCTTCAGGAACAGTTACTGGGTCTTCTCCAGACTCAAAATGTGGTCCTAATAATGAGTCCCCGAGAAGGTCCGTTGATACTAAACTCTCAACCGCATCAACTTTCAACCCCTTCTTGGTACCCTTCCTCCGCTGATCTAAAGATTGCTGACCAGAATGTGACTCCCTGGATGCAGGATCTCCGGTGACAACACACGCCATAGGCTGCACCGGACACTTCTCAACCCACTCCTGCTCCTCCCTACTCACGTCGGCCGGCTTCTCGACAACGACTAAGGGTGGAGCCTCAGAAGTAGGCCCCGCAAAGTCGTTGCCAAGAAGGAGGTCGACGCCCCCAACAGGTAACTTCTCCACAATTCCTACATCCAGGTCCCGAGTCACACCATCAACTTCCACCTTCATTCTTACAAGCGGGTATGACCTTGTCGCATTAACTCCCTGAACCACAACCACCCGCGCCGTATTGACAGGTTTACCAGTGAAATTTCTCAACAGTGTTTGCGATGCCCCAGTGTCACGCAAAATTCTCACCTCATGTCTTCTACCCCCCCACTCCACACAACCGAGTCCCCTGTGGTCACTAAAGGCATCACGGACAGGGAATAAGCCTTCCGGATCCTTCTGCACTGGCAGTGTATTTACCTCGGAAGAAATGCCTCTAACAAACTCCGATGTCCTCTTGAACACTCCAATGCCGTGAGCAAAAGACATGGCTGCCGGAGGAGGTCGACTAGGGCACTCATTTGCCTTATGACCCTCCTGGTGGCAACTAAAACACATAAATTTCGGTTTCGGCTTATACTGTGATGTAAAAGGCCCCTGACTTTTCACATACGGTGTGGTGTAAGGTTTGGATTCAGTTTTAGTTTCATGGCTCTTCTGTTTAAATGTGTCATTGTTCCGGGGAGGGGGAGGATAACGGTCCTTAGCACTTACATCGTACTTCTGTGAGGACCCGCAACCCCGAATCAACGACAGCCGTCGATCAGCCATTTCTGCTGCTTCGACTAGAGTTCTTGGGTTTTTCTCCTTTAAGTTCAAAGTTAGATCACCGCCCGTGCTCTTAAAGAACTGCTCCAACATCATTAACTGCTTAATTTCATCAAATGTTGTGACCTTCTCAGATCGGAGCCAGTTCCCCATAGCATCAGACAAGTCCCGGGCGTGTTCCAAAAAGGTGCTATCTCTTCCCTTAGTTACACCCCGGAACTTCAAACGGTACGTTTCTGGTTGCAATTCGTAAGCCCTCAGGACAGCCTCCTTGAGATCCTCGTACACAATACATAACTCCAAAGGTAACGCATCATAGGCTTTAAGACCCTTGCCTATTAATCTAGAGGATACAAGTGCTGCCCATTTATTCTCTGGCCCCTGGTGTTCCTGGCACTTCTTCTCAAAGCGTGTGAAAAATTCTGTTACACCACTCTCATCAAACACCGGAACCAGTTTCAATAAGTGCGAGAGAGACTGCTCATGAACACGGTTACCAGCCCCAAGTCGCTGTCCCGTTGCCTCTACTCGTGACTTCTCTACGTCCATGTCGGCACAGTACCTAGTCGACTCTAAGTCAGCTTGGATTTTTGCTAGCTCTATGTGCTGCTGACTGATAGTTTTTCTCTCTTCTATCTTGGCTAATTCTAATTGCTGCTGAAGCTCACATGCCCTTTGTTGCTGCTGAAGTTTAGCTAATTCGAGCTGAAGCAATAATTCTGGAGTTAACCCTTGAGGAGGTGAAGGTACTACAATGTTTGAAATTACCGGTGGTCCCCCCAGGGGCAACCCACCCTGCCAGTCACCACCCAACTGCGGAAGCGTACCCGGGGTCGGCAAACTACTGGGATGGCTGGGAGTCGAGTGTAGGGGAAGCATGGCCGAAGGGCTCTGAGCACTCAACCCATCTCGCTCACCAGTCACCCTGCCCAGTACACACGTTATCAAGTTATCCCTGGTCATGCTGCTAGTAACCGCATGACCGATAGCTGTGGCCAGGCATTGAAGACCGTACCGATCCATACCCTCCAACCGCTCGGCAGTAACAGGCCATTGCAAAAATATCCTAGCATCCTCCTCACAGTTCACCCGATTAACCCTTTCATCATGCTGCTGTTCCTCAGTTTCGACATTACGTACTGTGTCTCCATTCTCCTCTGATCCGGTATAAGACATGATGCTCTCAAAAAAAAATCCCACCTCAATATTCAGAAAAGAAGCACCCCAAACTTTTATACCTCAATATACACACAAAAATTCTCGGAAATACTCAAGGGCTATAATATGTTGCAAAAAAAAAAAAAAATCTTGCTGATCCCCGCAAAATATTCCCCAAAACAACAAATGTTCCCTGCTAATAAATGTAGGTTCACCAAATCCTAGGTAAGGTCGCCATTTGTTACGACTGAGGTTTAAATATATCAGGGCTCTTATTCATTGGACTAGTAATGGCATAAATGCTACAACGGAAAGTGCTAGATCCAACCTCTGATGTATATTCCCAGTGAACAAAGAACACAAATACTCTCTGAGTTCTATATGCAATAATAGGCTATCAAACTCTCAATAAATGTGCGTCTACTCTAGGCTTAATGTTATGTGAAAACAGCCTATTACTACCTAAAACCGAAGGTGCTTGGTTATGGTATGCAAAGTAAGGTGGTAAGAGAAGTTACAGCTTACGTTACTTTAATCAATAAATGTCAGGCACTCCTGCATGAAAGAAAGTGCACTAAAGTCCTTCAACACTAACAAGGAATCTTCTTTAAATGTTAGATGCTATAAAGATGCTCGTATCGGAAATGGAACCCAAAAAGGCAGGCAGCGGAACAATGCTCGTGCAGGCTATGCACACAAAAAGGCAGAATATATAATGCCGTCAGAGCCAAGAAAATCCTAAACACTACAACAATAATAATCGCCACGACAATGCAGTATTCCTATCAACAAAAAGAGCCTAAGTCGTTTGTGTCTCCATACATCAAACTAGGCTGCGAAATGCTTGTGTAATCATAAATGGGTATGCATAAAAAGAGTAATTAGGTTAATATACTTAATGTCTACTGTGACTGATAAAGTCTAGCTAGAGTCAATGATACGAGATACTGGTGCGCATGGCATGCCGCATAGCCTAGTGCAAATCTCAAGTCTGTGCGTCAAATATTACGTTATAGGGAAGGGTAGCTCTCTTGAGAAACCTTAATACCGAAGTATTAAGCGTTCTCCTGGCGTACCTCAAAGACAAACAACGAGCTTAGAACAGTGCAGAATGGTATAAGCAAAAAGCCCTCATTCGTGCATGCTCTACTCTCAATGGCACACAGACTAGAATTTACTCAATCAACTCCAGTTCTCAGGTATGTCGTGCAGCTTTTTCCTAAAGCCAGCACTCATAGGAAACAATACCTTATAATATCAGACCCCTAGTCTAGCATTATCTAATCCAGCAGAACACTAATAATTATAGGAAGCGGTACTAAACAATATAAATGCCAACCAATGCTTCGTGATCAACTTATCTTAACAACTAACATACATGGGTTATGTCAGACCTTAACGCACAATACAACTGGCCAGCATGAAGCTGATTTTGCAGAGTTAACCAGAGGGGATATGGTATTAATAAAAGGTGGTGAAAGATATGGAAAAAGAGAGAGGTAGGCAGAGGAAAAGATTCTCAGGTGAAGGGCGGGGGACAGGTAGCAAGGGATAAGATAGATGTGTTCTAGAAACCAGATCTGAGGGAGAGAGTGGCGAGGAACCAGTATATATACCGGGACTAGGTCGAGCCGCGTGAGAAAAAAGCGGTGACAAGTCCTCTAGCCACTAGCAAGGGAGCTAGCAGCATGGTAAGGACCTCTCTCAACCAACCCCCACGAGGCAGCCAGCCGTGACGTCATCGAGCGGGGCAAAAACACTGCGCGCCCCCCTCTCACTCTGTTCTACTCTCTCTCTCTCTCCCAGATCCCATCATTACTAGTTAATGATAAAACATATACTTTACAATTAATATATAAAGCCTTGACATGGGTGAAAACAAAGAGCCTTTCTGGACTGCCCATGACACGAGCTTTCATATGAAATAAAGCACACTCTAATACATAAACTGTAGCCCCATCCACTGCCCTGGCGATCCTAGCGAGTCACTGTAGGACAAGCCATGCGGTTCTAACGGAGTGGTTAACGTCACACAGGGTGTCTAAGTTGGCGGCGATGAGTTAGAAGCCATCTTTCTTAAGATTTTTGAGGTGCAACATGAGTATACATATTGCTCCTGCTCCTAATTTCATCTAAACGTATGAACACAGTAATCATGTGGTGATGGGCTGGTCTATCAGAGTGAGAACTGAGCAATCTCTGCCATACCCATAGCTTACTCTGACTGTTCCTTTTACTTATATATTTTCTAGATCTCAAGTGACGGCGTCTATAACGTGGATTGACCTCCCAATCTACCAAGATTGGAAGCCAAAGCGTCACATTTTTCCCTTGCCCCTCAACTTTCTCTTCATAATTGCTGAGGGGCACAAGGGCCCTGGGTGGGGCTTTGGTTTCCCGGGCGTTTCCGCACCCTCCTCAAGCTCCCCGCCATGGAGTGGCTTCGGTCACCCCTTTATTGTGGTCGGCGGGGAGGGTTCTGTGGGGGCGCTCGGTTATGGCCTTGGCCTTGCTCGGGGCCTTGGGGCTGTTCGGCCAGGCAGCTTGGGGAACAACAACAACAACAACAACACAGTAATCATATTTTACGGAGTTTGAAGTTCCTGCTCTGAAACTGGGCGATCAGCACCATTTACTTTACCTGGTGCAATCACTCACGTCATTTATGAGGGACTCTCGGCCGGCACAGGCGGGGTCCCTCTGGGTTTTGCGGACAGGTAAACGCCTCCCCAAAATGCCGGCTAGCCGCGTTATTAGCAAAAGTAATCAGAGACTAATCCGGGCGTTTTGGCTAGGTCACACGATATCTGGTAGTGGGCTGCTTTAGGCAGATTCCTACACATTTACTCACTCGATGACATGGTCATCTAATCATACTTTGTTCACACGTTACCTGTCCGTGAATCGCATGAAACCTCGTACATGTATAGCATTAAGGCAGAGAGTCTCCTTTTAAGCTATTTTTGTAAAGGAAAAAAGGGGGGGGGGGGTTATCCTACCTAAGGACTCTGACCTGCCTCTTAGGTGATACAAGATATGACGAGAATGAAAGGTCATGTGATAACCCATTCCTTAGACTCAAATAAGTCTAGTCAGGAAAAATTATTATGTTTACTTTATGGATGCAATAGAGTTCACTATACAGTTGGTCCTCCGGTAACGCGTGTTTTGGAAACGCGGTTTTGGTGGCACGCGGTACACCCTAAATATCCAAAATGTTGCTAACACGGTCAATACTTACACTGGCGCGGGGTCCAGCTGGGCGCCGAACTTTTACTCCCGACTTTCGTAGCTCATATCTCTGCAAATATATGGCCTAACCAAGTGTTTATGCCTACCAGAGGTAGATATGATCGTTCCCGTGCATTGGGTGAAGACTAGAACACTCCACATTGTGTAGTTAATGTGTGAGGTGAGAATAATTACCGAAACACACTTATTCTATTGTTTGGCTGTCGAGTGAGTGTGTGTTGTCATTGTGTGGAAAACATGGCTAGGCTATCTCGGTCGCCGAATCTTTACTCACGACTTTCGTAATTTACCGATGCTCATATCTCTGCAAATAAATGGCCTAACCAAGTGTTTATGCCTACCAGAGGTAGATATGATCGTTGTTGTGCGTTGGGTGAAGACTAGAACACCTTATATTGTGTAGTTATTGTGCGAGGTGAAAAATGCGGGAATTCCGAAGGTACGATTTTCGTAATTTACCAATTACAGTTTCTTATAGTTTCTTACAGTAGATCCTCTGAAAAAAGGCAAACTAGGCCTGTGTATCCAGCTCAGTACCAGTACTTGCACTGCTGCGGTCGTTCACGGTGTTGGCGGCGGCGGTAGCAGACGCAACATTTTTACTATTCTGTATTTTTGTTTTATAATCAAAGTTCAAATCTTGTCTTCCCCATGCTTTATCAAGATTACTTTCAAACTCCCTTATTGATTCGGAATCGACTACATACTGGGGCAGTGCGTTCCACTCATTTACCACTCTATCACAAAATGAGTTCTTTGCCTTCTCAAGCCTATTTCTTTCTTTGTAAATTTTCTTAGAATGTCCTCTCGTTCTTGTTCCCTCCCGCATCAAGAAGATACCTTCACACACATCCTCATCATACTTTCCTGACACTATCTTAAAAGTCTCTATCATATCCCCTCTCTTTCTCCTATATGCCAGTGTCGGAAGCCCCAATGTCCTCAACTTCTGCTCATAGCCCGCGTTCTTCAACGTTGGTACCAGCTTGCTAGCTCTCCTCTGCACTTTCTCCACTGCTTCTATATCCTTTACCATATATGGAGCCCACACCTGGTTCGCATATTCCAGGTGCGGCCTAACCAGCGCTGTATAGAGATTCCTGAAGATTTCTTCGTCAATTGACACAAATGTCCTTATCAGCCCTACAATTCTATTGGCTTTGTTTATCTTTTCCGCTAAATGTTCTAAGAAATTTAACTTATTGTCTATCACTACTCGTATATCCTTCTCTGCATTCATCAGCCCTACAATTCTATTGGCTTTGTTTATCTTTTCCGCTAAATGTTCTGAGAAATTTAACTTATTGTCTATCACTACTCCTATATCCTTCTCTGCATTCACTTCCTCCATCGCTTCATACATACTGTATCCTACCTTGTCTATCTTACTTGTCCCAATCCGCATGTACTTGCATTTTTTTTGGATGAAAAGGCATTAACCAATGCTCAGACCATCCCTTCATGCCCTCCACATCTCCTTGAAGCAAACCCACATCTTCCTTACTCCTCACTCTTCTATACAGCTTAGTGTCATCCGCATACAGGTATACCTCACTTCCATTAGTTATAAATTCAGGTAAGTCGTTGATAAATATAACGAACAGCAGTGGTCCCAACACAGTTCCCTGAGGTACCCCACTTGTAATTTCCCTCCACCCCGAGCCTATTCCATTCACCAGTACCCTCTGTCTCCGATCTTTCAGGAAGGCTTCTGTCCATTTCACACATTTCTCCCCTATATTATAGCTTCTAACTTTCTCTATTAACCTTTTATGTGGGACCTTATCGAAGGCCTTCATAAAATCGCAATATACCACGTCTATTACATCACCATCTTCTAGAATTTGCATCCAATCATCTACCACCTAAATTAGCTGTAGTACCGTCGACCTCCCCGGCAAGAATCCGAACTGTCTCCCACTAAAAAGTTGGTTTGACTTCATATGCTCCATTATTCCTTCTCTAATTACCGTTTCCATTAGTTTACACACAACACTTGTCAAACTGCCTGGTCTATAATTCCCTGGGTCATTTCTCTTTCCCTTCTTAAATATAGCTGTTATGTTCGCCTCTCTCCAGTCCATCGGGATTTGTCCTGTATTAAAAGATACCTCAAATAACATTTTCAATGGCTCTACTAACATCTCACCTCCTTCCTTTATGATTCTTGGGTGTATCCCATCCGGTCCCGGGGACTTACTTCTGTTAATTTTTACTATAGCCCTTCTTATTCTAGCATGGGAAAACTCTATTAGTTCCAGTGCCGGTGCCTGTTTGATGGGAATAGTAGGCACTGCATCATCCAACTCCACTGTTAGTAGTCCCCCAAAGTATTTCCCCAGCACCTCTGCTTTCTCCTTATCAGTCTCCGCTCTACTCCCATCATCCAACCCCCCTACCAGCTCTGGGATCCCTACTCGTCTTGTTAACTTTTCCTGAATGTACTTCCAGAATATTTTTGGATTATCCTTCACATTTCTAGCAATCTCTCTCTCCCTCTCCTTCACCCCCCTCCTTGTCTCTCACCTTATTTTATTGTTTATTTGTCTGCATTCCAGATCCACTTCTTTAGCTTCTATACTAGACCCCCTGTTCTTTTTTAACAATTTTAGTCTTTCCCACAATCGTTTCTTTCTTCTAATCAATGTCCAAAGCTTTCTTTTCATTGGCAATTCTGGGTTCGTTCTTTTCCTCAATTTTGTTTTATCCTTATATTCCCTTACTGGTACACTTTTAGATACAGCATTCTCCAGTTTGACTCTAATTTTCCTCCACATTCCTTCAGCGTCTTCACCGTTCAAGTATTCCCCCCAGTCAATGTCCAAACACCGTCTCAGCAGCTCATAATCTGCTCTATCATACATGTATATTTTTCTATTGCTTCTATTATCCTTCTCTGTTTTAATATTGCAACTAAAGCTTATACAGACATGGTCACTACGACCTATAGGGCTATCCACATTGACATGTTCCACTATATCCTCCTCATTGCTAAAGATCAAATCAAGTACACTCCCCTGCGTCCCATCTTGTCATCTCTGTAATATGTTGCGTTAAAACACAATCTCTCACTTTCTCTATAAACTTGTTTTCCAGGCTACCCTGTCCCGCTGGAGTAGTACAATTTGCCCAGTTGATCCTTGGCAAATTGAAATCTCCAATCAAAATTTTATATTTGTTCTCTCTATTATCTATTTCCTCCATTGCTTTCAATAGGTTATCATCCTCTCCCCTACTATTATTTGGGCTTCTATATATAGAGGCAATTAGAATTGATCCTTTTGCACATTTTTACTTCAATACACAAATACTCACAATACTGCTGTCTCATATCCACCTCATTAGCCTTGAGCTCTTTTCTTACATAAATAAACAGTCCTCTTCCGACCTCTGCTCTAATAGCATTCCTCTCATATAACTCAAAACCCTCCAAACTATACTCCACCAGTTCCCTTTCAATTCTAGCATTTTTTGATCTTACTTCCTGCAAAGCTATGACATCAGGTTTTTCCTCTTCATCCTGCAACCTACATATCAGTTCTCTTTTCTTGTCCTGGGTAAACACATCCACATTACTAAACTTAATCCTTAATCCATCTACCATTC
This sequence comes from Paralithodes platypus, assembly GCA_032716605.1. Classification (NCBI taxonomy): domain Eukaryota; kingdom Metazoa; phylum Arthropoda; class Malacostraca; order Decapoda; family Lithodidae; genus Paralithodes; species Paralithodes platypus. The sequence continues at coordinate 41,285,869 of CM064568.1, read as the reverse complement.
CTTCAGCAATTACACCATCCCGCTCCTGTCCGTACCCTACTCCCCCGTTAGCACTACTGGGTCTGCCACTTTGTCTCCTGCCTCTCCCTGTGACACCTCCACCCCGTTCTCCTCCTCTGTCACAACTCCTATCACATTCTCTTCCCTCCCTGATCTCCCCCTCCCTTCTACTCTTATAAACCACTTCTTTAGTTTTCCGTCCCTCACTCTCCAGTAAAATTTTCTCTTATCCTCCTCACCCAACTTTCCATTATTTTCATCAGCCTTTTTTTGTAATTCCTTCATTTTTTTGTCTTTGTTCTATGCTCAAATCCTTCTTTAGTCTTATATATGTTCTCATATCTTAGGACACACCCTTGACTTGGTTTTCTCTCCTGTGGGTTGTGGTGGTGTTCTGGATGTTGATGTTGAGAATGCTGACCCTAATACCTCTGATCATGCTTTGATTACTTTCAGCTTTGATTTCCCTAAGCCACTCACACATGAAAAAGTAATCAGATTTAGAAATTATAAAAATACAGACCAAAATTTGGCTAGCAGTGAAGTAAAACAGTACTTGGGAAGTATTGATACTTCCAACCTTACTTCAGATGAGCTGGTGGAGGTACATGGAAATGCACTTAAATTAGTGTTCGATCATCACTGTCCAGAAGTAGAGAAGAAAATCATAGTACGAGATGATTCACCCTGGTATAGCACTCGAGTTAAATTTCTTAGAAGTGTGCGTAGAAGAGCTGAACGTGAATGGCGGAAAAATAAAACAGACTCTACATGGTTGCAATATCTGTCAGCCAGAAGAGCCGTGGTCCACACAATCAAAGATGAAAAGAAAGTGTATTATCAGGGAAAAGTTGACTCATGTGGTAACGACCAGAGGAGGTTGGCTTCAATTGTAAACAGTTTACTTGGAAAAACAAGAGTCAGCTTAAGACCTTCTGTACCCGATGCCGAGTTGGCTGCCAACTTTGTGGCATTTTTTGCTGGCAAGATAACTCGCATAAGACAGGAACTGGATGATGCTTCTGTTGGTGAAGAACTTTCAGTTGTACTCTAACCCCGACACATTCCTAATAATGTCCTCTCATCCTTTCACTCAGTAGAGGTGGACATGATCTCGTCCTACATAAGAAACCTCAATAAAACATTTTGCCCGTTGGATCCCATAAATGTTTCCAAGCTACCAAGAGTCTATGATCACACAGTTGAGTTTATTTCCAAAATAATTAATAAGTGCTTCTCTGAAGGTAGCTTCCCACATTCTGAAAAGCATGCACTACTCCGACCTACTCTAAAGAAACCTGGACTTGATGTTGAGAACATGTTGAACTATCGTCCTGTCTCCAACCTGTCCTTCATATCAAAGATATTAGAGCGTGCAATACTTGACCAATTACAACCACTACTTCAGCAGAATGAAACTATCCCAATTTTTCAGTCTGCTTACCGACAGCATCATTCAACTGAAACAGCATTGATTAGAGTACATAATGAACATTTGCAATGGTGTGGCCTCACTATTGGTCTTGCTTGATCTCTCTGCGGCCTTTGACACAGTGGATCACGAGTTGTTATTGAGTGATCTTTATGATTGTGGTGTGCGTGACTCTGCTCTCTTGCTTCTTGGGTCGTACTTGTCAGGTAGATCCCAGAGTGTGATGGTAAATCAAATGGTCTCGGACTCGACACCCCTGCAGTATGGTGTTCCGCAGGGATCAGTTTTAGGTCCTATCCTATTTATAATTTATATCAGCAGTTTGTCTCTTCTGCTTCGTGCACATAATGTCACCTTTCACTTTTATGCAGATGACACCCAGATTTATGTGAGAATCACAAATATAGTTGATATACGGAGTAAGATGGAATTGTTGATGTCTGATATCAAGAAGTGGATGAGAGCGAGAAAACTTAAACTAAATGATGGTAAAACTTATATTCTCATCATCCGAGGAAATAGAAGAGCTGATGATATAGTAGGTGCCCTCTCCATCAATGTGGGTGGATCTCAGCTGCGACCGGCCAACTCTGTTCGAAATCTGGGTGTATATATGAACTCCCGATTAGATTTCAAAGAGCATGTAAACCAGATAGTTAAAACTTGTTACTTGCACATCAGAAATCTCTTATTTGGTGAAGCCGTTTATAACCAGACGTTGCCTCCTGACGTTGGTTCACTCATTGGTCTTCTCTCGTGTTGATTATTGCAATGCCCTGTTGGTGGGTCTTCCAAATTATATTTTAAAGAAAGTTTAGTCTGTTCTTAACAGGGCCGCAAGACTCATTTTTGGTGTTCCACCTAGAACTCCTACTACATCTCTTCACATAGAACTGCACTGGCTGCCAGTAAGAGCAAGAATAGAATTTAAGTTGTGTTTGGTGACTTTTAAGGTTCTCAAATTTGGTGAGCCTAGGTACCTTGCGGAGCTGCTCAGGCGCCCACTGGCACACCATGGTGTAGTTGTGTGTCATGACAATGACCCTTTTCGTCTTGATGAACCAAGGGCTTTCCAGCAGTCTTCTTTCTTTGAGAGGTCATTCTCCTACATGGCTCCGAGGTTGTATAACAGGTTGCCGCTGTCCATGAGACAACTGAGTTCTGTTGAATGCTTCAAGAGACAACTTAAGACTTTTCTCTTTGAGAGAAGCTATGATCTTGAGAGAGGTGTCATGACAGATGGCTATAGAGTTTAGGCTGTTTTGCCACTGCTAGTGATTGTTAAATGTGTGTTGTATATAAGCCTTCTTTTGATGCATTGATTTTGTTCTTTTTTCTTTCTCTTTCCGAGCGCTAGTGAATTCTTCGGAAAAATTGGCGCTTATGAGAAATAAGTAACATGCTTATTATTATTATTATTATATTTCAGTTTTTCATTTGTATTTAGCCTCCAACTAAAATTTGTCACCGTCTCTGCCACTGCCCTGGTTTTAAAGTGTACCCTTATAGGTCTCATCTCTCCCCTTTTATATCTACCTTTTATATCTACCGATCCTCATATCTCTGCAAATAAATGGCCTAACCAAGTGTTTATGCATACCAGATGAAGATATGGTTATTGCAGTGCGTTGGGTGAAGACTAGAACACCCTATATTGTGTAGTTATTGTGTGAGGTGAGAAATATGATGGCGGGATTTCAGAGCTTCGATCGAAAAATGTCGGCTACTGCTGGGACTCTCTCTCCTTAGCCTAGCTGCCTAGCCTAAACGAAATATTTATTCAGAGGTAAGAGTTGTTGCAATGGGCAAATCAACTCATTGCACATGTCAAATAACCTTTATAATTTATTTAATTATTATAACATAGGCTTCTATGGAGAAAAAGTGGACTTTGTGGAAATCCCCAAAACACCAAGGTACCTTTAACATGTAAACATATGGGTTCGGTAACGCAGATTTTTCTAACACCAGAACACATTGGCCGCGTTACCGAAGGACCAACTGTATATACTCATTAATCTTAAGGATTAAGATTAAAAGAGAGAGTATAAATATTTTGTAATATAGTATCTGAGGCCATATATATATAGGCTATAGGATAACTTGTTATCAGCATTGACAACTGATTTATTTTAATTTTTGTATTATAGGCTATATGTATAGTTTATGTGTTTCACCAACTGTTCTATCAAACGTAAAGGTGACAACACCGCAGGCTACCTTACGGAACGCCGCCTATACAATACTTTGTTCTTTTTATTAAACTGATCTTTTTAGTAAGTGTATCCTTGGACCTCCGTAATTTATTAGTGGTTTTTGATGTTCATGATGAATGTCCCCCTCCAGTCTTGAGATATCAGGCGCATCGTCAATGATGAAGGGGCCACTAATAAATTATAGGTTTGAGTCCCGAAGTGAAGAAGGAAAACCTAATATTTAGTAGTGGCCCCGGAATCATTGACGATTTTGGCCCTCCCTTCCATCCCCTTCCCATTCATCTGCTTATTTTGAGAGTCTTGATATGTCAGATTAAGGGCGAGCCAGTGCTTCGATGAGTGAGGTGGAGCATACACAAACAGCAGACGTATGAGAAGCGCAATGCTAAGATCAAAGTTTAATTTTTTGTTTATTTCATTATTTTTTACTAGTTTTTTCTATTAGTGGTACCCACATCATAAGGACGAGTCCGTGAGTGTTTTTTTAAGAGCGTTTCGCTCACGATGTGTGGCAATCATATTTTGTTCTCTCCCGGGCGGGAAGTTTGAAAGACAAGCTTGAGTTCAAAGATTGGCCATTACCTACGTTAAGGCGCATCGTCAATGATTCCGGGGCCACTACTAAATTTTAGGTTTTCCTTCTTCCCTTCGGGACTCAAACCTTTAATTTAACACCTAGGCTATGCCAAATTTATCAGGATTTCTTACGATTATGCTTGTTTTTACTATACTTACCCCAGGGGGTAAGGGGGCCTTCATCTAATGGTGGAGGAAAAAAAAGAATATGCCTCACGCATCCTACTGCATTTCGTACAAGGCGACTAATATGGGGGATGGTGATAGACTTGCGGACCAAGTAGCCATAACTATACAATGAAGCCTTGTTATTGGTGCTGGCATTGTCTCTATATGATAGTGCTGTGACAGGGCTTCATTGTACTTGCTCCAAGTTGCCTAATGGCGGCACACTGGCAGTGGGTGTCGCTCCCTCTGGACCCGGCCCTGGCGCCCTGGGCCCAACCTGGACGAAATGGATCCAGAGGGTACAGTACGTAGTGTTTCCCCGGACTGGCACTTTCCGCCCGATAGTATAGGGGCCTGAACCTGGTGGTAGCGCTCCAGGAGGCTGCCCTGTCATTTGGCGAAAAATATCAGGCCAGTCATAGTGCCGTGTACGCGCACGGGGTGCGTCCCTGCGGCTGGTTCTGGTGGGGCGTACCGAGGCCACTGGATCCTACCCCCTTGTAATCACTTGGGGGATGGTGCTGGGAATGGTCCCAGGGTAGACTGGAGCCGGAGTTCTGGGGGGGGTGATGCCCATCTGCCAGCCAACCTACCTAACTATGACTAAAATCAAAGAAAATAAACGTAAGTCCGATGAAACAAAACTGCACAGGACAATGACAAATGCCCCCCACAAACTCAGACTTGCTAGTGTGAATGTTGGTAGTTTGAATCTGCGTGCGAATGAAGTGGCTGAGATGTGTGAGAGGAGGCGAGTGGACGTCTGCTGTACCCAGGAAACACTCTGGAAGAAGCATGGGGTACAGTGGATTGTCGGAAGGAGGAAAAGATATAGGATATACTGGATGGGTGTGGATACTGATAAAGCGAAAGGAGGAGTGGGTGTTCTGGTGGCTGAAGAGCTGGCGGAAAGTGTGCTTCAGATTACGAGAGTTAGTGAAAGGCTGATTGTTTTTGAAGTTGAAAGTTGGTGAAAGAATTCTGAATGTGATATCTGCATATGCCCCACAGGCTGGTTTACAGAAAGAGATAAAAGAGGACTTCTGGAATGACACCGTCAGTGTCATTTCAGGCCTCTCGGAGAACGAAATAACTATCGTGGGGGGGGACCTCAATGGTCACGTGGGAGCATCTGCAGATGGATACGAGGGGGTACATGGAAGAATTGGTTACGGAAGGAGAAATCTAGAAGGCGAATATATATTGGAGTCCTGCGTTGCACTCAACATGGTTGTGTGTAACACAAAGTTCAAGAAAAGACAGAGCCACCTGATCACATATAACTCTGGGGTCTCCAGTAGCCAGATAGATTACTTCTTGGTTAACAGGAAAGACTGGAAACTAGTTCGAGATGTAAAGGTCATCCCGAGCGAAGAATGTATCCCCCAGCATAAGCTACTTGTGTGCGACATGAGCTTATACAGAGATCCTAAGCGCAAGAAGGTTTACATACCCAAAAGGAAAGTGTGGCTGCTGAAGGACAAGGAAGTTAGGGATAGGTTTCATAATGAACTGGAGGAAATGAATAGAAATAAGGAAGCTAGGCCTAACGATGTAAATAGCCAATGGAACTTTCTTAAGCATAGCCTTATCGCTGCCACTGACAAAGTCTGTGGGAAAACAAAGGGTCACCCCAGGAATAAGACCTCTTGGTGGTGGAACGATGAGGTAGAACATGCTGTGAAAGAGAAAAGGAGATGCTTCAAAGCATGGAAGAAAGGAGGCAGCAGGGAGGAATACCAGGCAGCTAAACGAACTGCCAAAAGAGTTATTTACAATGCTAAAAATTGCATTAAGGACCTGGTCCTCGAATAAGTGTGTAACACTGACAATCCCAATGGGATCTTCAACCTAGCTAGGCGAGTTAAAAATGACAGAGGGATATTATAGGTGAACAGTGTGTTAGAGATGATAATGGGAAGATTGTGTATGCAGAAAATGAAATCAGAGAAGCATGGAAGGTACACTATGAACGATTGCTAAATGTAGAGTTTGAATGGGATAAGGAACAGCTTAGTATCGAAAAACCAATATCTGGGCCCCCTCCTTTGATAGCACCAGCTGTAGTGAGCGACGCAATCAATAAAATGAAGGACGGTAAAGCTCCAGGTTGCTCCGACATTGTCGCTGAGATGATAAAAGCCTCAGGGGAGATTGGTGTAAACTTAGTCACTGAGTTGATAAACACCATTATTAAAGATGAGAAAATCCCAGAGGATTGGCTCAAAAGTGTAATAGTAAATAATTATATACAAAGGAAAAGGGGATGCGCTAGATAGAGGAAATTATAGGGGCCTGAAAATGCTTGACCAAATCATGAAGGTCTGTGAGAGAGTCCTTGAGGGTTTGATCAGGCAAAGCATCTCTATTGATATGCAGTTTGGTTTTATGCCAGGACGTGGTACAACCGATGCTATCTTCATAGTCAGGCAGATACAGGAAAGATACTTACTAAAAGGCAGGGATCTTTACTTTGTGTTTGTGGACCTGGAGAAGGCCTTTGATAGGGTACCTAGAGATGTTGTACAGTGGGCTATGAGGAAACTTGGTGTGGAAGAGTGGCTGGTGTGTGTGATAATGAAGATGTATGAGGATTCGCGAAGTTCGGTGAGGGTGAAGGGTGTACTGAGTGATGAGTTCGCAGTCCGTGTTGGAGTCCATCAGGGTTCAGTGTTAAGCCCCCTCCTCTTTATTATGGTCTTGGAGGCGCTGTCTAGAATTTTTAGAGGCGGACTCCCGTTGGAACTGTTTTATGCAGACGATTTAGTCCTAATAGCTGACAGTATGCAGGATGCTGAGGCCAAATTTAGAGAGTGGAGAGAGGGCATGGCGAGCAAGGGTTTAAGAGTCAATATTAACAAAACCAAGGTTATGCATTGTAGTTTTGAGACGAGGCAATGTGGAAAAGAGCGGTGCATACCCATGTGCAGTGTGTGGAAAGGGAGTGGGCGTTAACTCAATTCAATGTAGCATCTGTCGATGTTGGGTACACCATGGGAGTAAGCGCTGTAGTAGAATAAAGGGGCCCCTGCCGAAGGATAAGTCAGAAATAGAGAAATTTGAGTGCGTAGTGTGCAAAGACGAGCTTGTGTTAAGTGATGATCCTGTGGCTGTGACTTTTGGAAATGAGTCTTTGGAGCTGGTGAACAAGTTTTGTTACCTAGGAGATACCATCTCTGCCGGTGGTGGGGCTGAGGCTGCCACTGTTGCTAGAATTAGGTGTGGCTGGGGGAAGTTCAGAGAATTGATGCCAATCCTGACCATGAAAAGAATGCCTCTCCCCCTGAAGGGAAAGGTGTATGCCTCATGTGTTAGAAGTGCAATGACGTATGCCTCAGAAACATGGGCCGTTAAAGTAGAGGATGTCAACAGAATGGAGCGTAATGAGATGAGAATGGTGAGATGGATGTGTGGGGCCAGGCTACAGGATAGAATAACAAATGTTGAGCTGAGGAGACGTTTAGGTATAAAGAGTATTAGCGAGGTGATGCGTACAAGTAGACTGGGATGGTATGGACATGTGGAGAGAATGGATGAACAAAATTGGGTGAAAAAATGCAGGTCTGTGATTGTGGAGGGAGCTGCACCAAGGGGTGGACCGAGGAAGACCTGGGATCGGACTATACGCGCCGATCTCAATCCAAGAACTTGACAAGTGAAGCAGCCCTTAACAGGGTTGCCTGGAATGCCGCCATTAGGACAAGAGACTGAAACTGCACTTATGTGTGGAACACTCCGTCTTAAAATTTTATGTATGTATGTATGTATGTACTAGATAATAATAATAATAATAATAATAATAATAATATTTATTTAGTTAGCAATTTACAGAGTTGGTACCACATAGTTTGTTACAAATATGACATGTACCAGCCTTGCATCATTCCAACTAAGGATAGCCCAATAAGGCCGTTAGGCGTATTTCCATTGGGGTCCTTGTGGGATTAGGTTAGCTGGGAAATATCATAACAAAAAAGTGCAAAAATATCTTCTTCCTTATAGATATAAATATAGGCTAAGTTATTTAATCTTATGGGTGACTTTAAAATATAATGAGCATCAATATGCAATGACTGCAATGTGTGTCAGCTATAGAAAGTACGACATATAGCTTATAGTTAAGAATTATTGATGGAGAGGGAGGGTGAAGAACTGCGGGATATCGCCATTTAACCCTTAAAGAGCGGCGCTCGACTTAAGTCGTGCACCAATTTGCAGCAAGTTAGGAGCATTATTAAGGCTTTTAAAGAGTTAAAATAGAGTGCAAATGGCCGGGAGAGCAGCGGGCCAGACAGCCGACTCCCAGGGCTTACCGCCGCCCATTAACTCATGTTCCCTGTGTTCTCGAGAGGCCGGCAGTGTAGCCAGTAGTGAGCATAGCTGGGAAAAATATACCGATATATGCTAAACTTCCATGTTCGTGGCACCACTGCAAGAGAACCACGAATGCTACGTAGCTCGTTCTGGTCTCATTTTGAAGCTTTTAGTGCCTAGTCTTTTGCTAAAAAAAAAAAAAAAATTCATGCAGATTTTTTGTTTTTGTTTTTTGTTTTTTTTCTATATTCCAACTTACTTCCTCTCGGGCATAGGCTGAGAGCCTTAACATTCACCGCTTTACAATGAACAGTGAAGCCCGTGAGGTCTTGTTCCAGTCTAGGGAGTGAGACATGTGAAGCACGTCGAGTACAACGAGCACCTGCCATCTTGCCTTCACATGAGGCACGGTGCTCACTCATGGCCCGAAACGACCCCATCTCTGAAGCCACCTCGTTCCCGTGCTTCACTGTCTCACTCCCTACACTCGGACTCCCACACTTACACACACACAACGCCACCTGTTGAGCAGATAACTCACCAGGCATTGCACCCCTATAGCATATTTTGAATATGGGAATATTCATACAGTGCTATTTAATCAGGGAACAATGAGGGTATTTTATTGACGTTTCGGTGGGCTTGTGGTAATGCACCGATACTGTGTACAGCACAAATTCCATCCCAATAATATCTTCCCATTGATACATCGGGATTTGAACCCGGGACCTTTGGATTACCAGGCCAGTGGCAAGACCACTCCACCACAGCTCCCCTAAATGCTTGATTTATCATGCAGGAGGGCCTGAATATGCCCAAATGAGCCCAAAACACCCCGCTAGACAAGGGTTAAAGGGCCCAGGTCGCTTACTGTACAAAACAACGTGTCAGGCGCGGCAACTCCAAGAATTTCTGGTAGGGTCAATTGACGACGAGTTAGGCTAGGCTATATATGACAATGATTTAAAATAAAGTCTGTGTGGTAAGTAATATCCTTATAATACAGTAAACCCTCGCTAACTCGGACTCTTTTTACTCGAAAACCCGCACTTCTCGGAATGGGATAGGCCTCTCGGAAATGTCCCTGTATATCTCGGCAAAATTCCGAGATATCCGATGTGTATCCGAAGGACCAAAGTGGCTTGTCGGACAGGTGGCCATATATCTCGGAAATTCCGAGATATAAGGGTAAAACTCCGAGGGCCCAAGTGGTCTGTCGGACCGGTCACCTCACAACTCGGAACATATCAGAAAATTCCGAGATATATTATGTCTACCATATACCTGTACAGTACAGTACTGTAATTAATCTTGAGTCTACGTTATTAGTGATAGGGTAGTCTCCGTTTTCTCTGGTGGCTCGGACTCCCTCTTCTAATTCGGAATTTTTCCTCTCTTAGTCGGACACTAAGTCGGACAGTATCCGTTTTCTCTGGTGGCTCGGACTCCCTCTTCTAACTCGGAATTTTCCCTCTCTTAAGTCGGACTTCGGACTTCTCGGAAGTGGCCTCCCCCCAATTAGTCCGAGTTAGCGAGGGTTTACTGTATGTATTTATTAGTATTTTCCTCATAATATGTATATATTGGACGCATTTGGGGGAAAATGGGTACTTGAGGGGTGACTAATTGGACACATTTGGAACCAATTACCACTTTTCCCATAAGAACAATGCCCCCAATCTTCGCAGATTTTTTTCGGCACCAATTAGCCGCGAAGGTCGGTGCTCCACTGTATATATATCTATCTATCTATCTATCTATCTATCTATCTATCTATCTATCTATCTATCTATCTATCTATCTAGGCCTATCTATTGCCTGACGACGTTATCCCCGAAGGGGTGGCCACGAACGAACCGCCCCCATGCACCTCTGTCTCCAGTCAGTCGACGCCCCTCCTCCCAACCAGCACCGCCTTCATCCAGTTACTTCCTCACTCCATCCTTCCACCTCTTTTTCGGTTTACCTCTCCCTCTCTGTCCTTCCACCTCACTCTCGTACACCCTCTTAGTCATTCTCTCGCTTCCAATACGTTCCATATGGCCGAACCATCTCAAGGTATTCCTTTTCACGACTTTCCAGCACATCTACCTCCACACCACACCTCCGTCTTACATCCTCATTCGTCTGTCTATCCCTCCATGTAACTCCGCACGCACTTCTTAAGTAACTCATTTCCACCCCTCTCACTCTTGGTCTGAGTCTCTCCACCAACGTCCATGCTTCGCTTCCGTAAGTCAGTGTCGGGATTACCACACTGTCATGCAAAAACTTCTTCACTTCCATACTGACCACCCTATTTCTTGTTATTGCTTTCAGCGTTCCTACAACCCTCTTCCCCTGTTGTACCCTCTCCCGCACTTCTTCATCCATAGTCCCATCTTTACTCAACACACTGCCCAGATACTTAAATGAGCTGACAATCTCCATTGCCTGACCGTTCAACTTCACCTCACACTCTGTGGCTTCACCCCTTTCGAAGACCATAACCTTGGTCTTCCCCGCATTTGCCTTCAGATTCCGTTTTTCGCACACTTATTCAAACATATTTACCAGACCCTGCAACTCCCATTCATTATCGCTCATCAGAACTGTATCATCAGCAAATAGCAGTACAGGTAGCTTCCACTCATTTCCCTCCCTTATCAGCGATACACCAACATCCACTGCTCTTCCTTGTATTTCTTTCATGAGTCCATCCATATATACAGTAAACAACATGAGCTTATACAGAGATCCTAAGCGCAAGAAGATATACATTACATGCCCAAAAGGAAAGTGTGGCTGCTGAAGAACAAGGAAGTTAGGGATAGGTTTCATAGTGAACTGGAGGAAATGAATAGAAATAAGGAAGCTAGGCCTAGCGATGTAAATATTCAATGGAATTTTCTTAAGCATAGCCTTCTCGCTGCCACTGACTAAGTCTGTGGGAAAACAAAGGGTCACCCCAGGAATAAGACCTCCTGGTGGTGGAACGATGAGGTAGAACTTGCTGTGAAAGAGAAAAGGAGATGCTTCAAAGCATGGAAGAAGGGAGGCAGCAAGGAGTAATACAAGGCAGCTAAACGAACTGCATAAGGAGTTACTTACAGTGCTAAAAAAGGCACTAAGGACCTGGTCCTCGAACAAGTGTGTAACACTGACAATCCCAATGGGATCTTCAACCTAGCTAGCCGAGTTAAAAATGACAGTAGGGATATTATAGATTAACAGTGTGTTAGAAACGATAATGGGAAGATTGTATATGCAGAAAATTAAATCAGAGAAGCATGGAAGGCACACTATGAACGTTTGCTAAATGTAGTGTTTGAATGGGATAAGGAACAGCTTAGTATCGAAAAACCAATATCTGGACCCCCTCCTTTGATAGCACCAGCTGTAGTGAGCGACGCAATCAATAAAATGAAGGACGGTAAAGCTCCAGGGTGCTCTGACATTGTCGCTGAGATGATACAAGCCTCAGGGGAGACTGGTGTCAACTTAGTTACTGAGTTGATAAACACCATTATTAAAGATGAGAAAATCCCCGTGGATTGGCAAAAAAGTGTAATAGTAAATATATACAAAGCAACAGGGGATGCGCTAGATAGAGGTAATTATAGGGGCCTGAAAATGCTTGACCAAATCAAGAAGGTCTGTGAGAGAGTCTTTGAGGGTTTGATCAGGCAAAGCATCCCCATTGATAATATGCAGTTTGGTTTGATGCCAGGGCATGGTACAACTGATGCTATCTTCATAGTTAGGCAGGTACAAGAAAGATACTTACTAAAAGGCAGGGATCTTTACTTTGTGTTTGTAGACCTGGAGAAGGCCTTTGACAGGGTGCCTAGAGATGTTGTGCAGTGGGCTATGAGGAAACTTGGTGTGGAAGAGTGGCTGGTGTGTGTGATAATGAAGATGTATGAGGATTCGCGAACTGCGGTGAGGGTGAAAGGTGTACTGAGTGATAAGTTCACAGTCCGTGTTGGAGTTCTTCAGAGTTCAGTGTTAAGCCCCCTCTTTATTATGGTCCTGGAGGCACTGTCTTGAGTTTTTAGAAGCGGACTCCCGTTGGAACTGTTTTATGCAGACGATTTAGTCCTAATAGCTGACAATATGCAAGATGCGGGGGCCAAATTCAGAAGATGGAAAGAGGGCATGGCGAGCAAGGGTTTAAGAGTCAATATTAACAAAACCAAGGTTATGCACTGTAGATTGAGACGAGGCAATGTGGAAAAGAGCGGTGCATACCCATGTGCAGTGTGTTGAAAGGGTGTGGGCGCTAACTCGATTCGATGTAGCATCTGTCGATGTTGGGTGCACCATGGGAGTAAGCGCTGTACTAGAATAAGAGGACCCCTGCCGAAGGATAAGTCAGAAATAGAGAAATTTTAGTGCGTAGTGTGCAAAGACGAGCTTGTGTTAAGTGATGATCCTGTGGCTGTGAATTTTGGAAATATGTCATTGGAGCTGGTGAACAAGTTTTGTTACCTAGGAGATACCATCTCTGCCGGTGGTGGGGCCTAGGCTGCCACTGTCGCTTGAATTATATGTGGCTGGGGGAAGTTCAGAGAACTGCTGCCAATTCTGACCATGAAAAGAATGTCTCACCCCCTGAAGGGAAAGGTGTTAGAAATGTGTTAGAAGTGCAATGACGTATGCCTCAGAAACATGGGCCGTTAAAGTAGAGGATGTCAACAGAATGGAACGTAATGAGATGAGAATGGTGAGATGGATGTGTGGGGCTAGGCTGCAGGATAGAATAACAAATGATGAGCTGAGGAGATGTTTAGGTATGCATACATACATACATACATAAAATTTTAAGACTGAGTGTTCCACACATCAGTGCAGTTTCAGTCTCTTGTCCTAATGGCGGCGTTAAGGGCTGCTTCACTTGTCAAGTTCTTGGATTTGAGATCGGCGCGTATAGTCCGATCCCAGGTCTTCCTCGGTCCACCCCTTGGTGCAGCTCCCTCCACAATCACAGACCTGCATTTTTTCACCCAATTTTGTTCATCCATTCTCTCCACATGTCCATACCATCCCAGTCTACTTGTACGCATCACCTCGCTAATACTCTTTATACCTAAACGTCTCCTCAGCTCAACATTTGTTATTCTATCCTGTAGCCTGGCCCCACACATCCATCTCACCATTCTCATCTCATTACGCTCCATTCTGTTGACATCCTCTACTTTAAAGGCCCATGTTTCTGAGGCATACGTCATTGCACTTCTAACACATGAGGCATACACCTTTCCCTTCAGGGGGAGAGGCATTCTTTTCATGGTCAGGATTGGCATCAATTCTCTGAACTTTCCCCCAGCTACACCTAATTCTAGCAACAGTGGCAGCCTCGGCCCCACCACCGGCAGAGATGGTATCTCCTAGGTAACAAAACTTGTTCACCAGCTCCAAAGACTCATTTCCAAAATTCACAGCCACAGGATCATCACTTAACACAAGCTCGCCTTTGCACACTACGCACTCAAATTTCTCTATTTCTGACTTATCCTTCGGCAGGGGCCCCTTTATTCTACTACAGTGCTTACTCCCATGGTGTACCCAACATCGACAGATGCTACATTGAATTGAGTTAGCGCCGACACCCTTTCCACACACTGCACATGGGTATGCACCGCTCTTTTCCATAAAGAGTATTAGCGAGGTGATGCATACAAGTAGACTGGGATGGTATGGACATATGGAGAGAATGGATGAACAAAATTGAGTGAAAAAATGCAGGTCTGTGATTGTGGAGGGAGCTACACCAAGGGGTGGACCGAGGAAGACCTGGGATCGGACTATACGTGCCGATCTCAAAAATGCATAGTGCGCGGAATTTCGATGTGAGTATCCTGGGTTCGAGTCCTCGGAGTGCCACATGTATTTGTTGATTTCATTAATTGAAATTAGATGTGAAGTTGTTGTTGTTCCCCAAGCTGCCTGGCCGAACAGCCCCAAGGCCCTGAGCAAGACCAAGGCCATAACGGAGCGCCCCCACAGAACCCTCCCTGCCGACCACAATAAAGCCTGGGTGACCGAAGCCAATCCATGGAGGGGAGCTGAGGAGGGTGCGTAAATGCCCGGGAAATCAAAGCCCCACCCAGGGCCCTGTGCCCCTCAGCAATTATGAAGAGAAAGTTGAGGAGCAAAGGAAAAATGTGACGCTTTGGCTTCCAATCTTGGTAGATTGGGAGGTCAATCCACGGAAGAGACGCCGTCACTTGAGATCTAGAAAATATACAAGTAAAAGGAACAGTCAGAGTATGCTATGGGTATGGCAGAGATTGCTCAGTTCTCACTCTGATAGACCAGCCCATCACCACATGAATAGAACCCAATCCTCTCAGCATCAGCTAGGAAAGGCCCTAGAAAGCCGCCTTTGGCGGGGGGATAGCTCCCCTATTTCAACCCCTTTTGGGGTGAAGTTGGTTGGTGTAAAAAACTTGACAAGTGAAGCAGCCCTTAACAGGGTTGCCTGGAATGCCGCCATTAGGACAAGAGACTGAAACTGCACGTATGTGTGGAGCACTCAGTCTTAAAATTTTATGTATATATCCACAGGAACATCACACACCCCTGTTTCAACCCAACCTTCAGGTCAAAGAACTCGCTCTGCTCATTCTCCACACGTATTGCCGCCTTTGCACCCTCATACATGCTCTTCACTTCTTTCAGCAACTTGCCATCTACAGAGCACCCCCAGTAAATGCGCCTATATGGGCTGAAAAATGTGCCGCATTTACGGAATCCGCATATTGTGGAGTTAATAATCAATGGGAATAAATGCTTATGGTCAGACAGCCCCTCCGAACTAACCCCATGTTAGCCTACCATACACCCGATAATCCACCCAATAACCATTTCTGAAAGAAAGATACACTTTACATTAGAAATATCAAATAAAACAACAAATGTAACTCCATTTACCTTAGATAGAGGACTGCTGGTCAAGTGGCTGTACCAAAAATTTAGTGTTTGGGGGCAAAAACACGACCTTAACATTGGGATGAATGCGTTACCGCTCCCAACCCGCCATCTATCGGCCGCATTTTCGGTAGGCGACACTCGGTAATATGGCGGGAAGTACGTATTTCCCCTTGAATCAAAACGGCCAAACCGCATATACAGAATTTCGAGCCGCATTTACAGATTCCTTAAAATATATTATTTTTGATTAGCCACCGCATATAGGGAATCCGCATTTACTGAAGGCGCATTTAGTGGGGGAGCACTCTACTCCGTATATTCAAAGTACTTTCCACATATCTTCTCTCTATATATATATGTTACATTCAGACTGTGAAATGTAGTCATTTCGTGAAATGACTAAGCATTTCAGTCAATCTGTGAAATGACTGGTTACTAACTGGTTACTAACCTAACAGGTTAGGTTAGGTTAGGTTAGGTTAGGTTAGGTTAGGTTAGGTTAGGTAGGGCAAACCCCATAGTTGCCTTCAAGCTTGTGAAAAGCAGATTGAGGTGTGTCATTGTGTGAACAGTTTGCTTTACTTCATAAATAATAGGTGGAGATCAATATAACCTAACTTAACCTAACCTAACTTAGGTTAATAACCAGTTAGTAACCAGTCATTTCACAGATTGACTGAAATGCTTAGTAATTTCATGAAATGCCTAGTTTCACAGTCTGACTGTAACATATACAGTATACTGCATATACATATATATATATATATATATATATATATATATATATATATATATATATATACACACAGGCCACAGGCCGTAGCTCGATTGGTAGAGCTTTCGCCTGCTAACCGTGAGGTTGATGGTTCGAGCCTCGGGCCAGCCAGTGAGTTATTGGCAGATGTCAGTGCTGTTGGTGAACGGTGCGGTCTAGCAATCTGTGGCAACTATTCACTAAGTCCCTGATTCATCAGGGTACCCACCCTAGCCTTGCTATTCAGCAGGGAGTGTATGGTGGTAAAAACTGCATCATCATCATCATCATCATCATCATCATCACACTGTACAGTAGGGTCTCACATAAAACGAGTTTATGGTCGATAAACGAGGGCGTTTTATGCGATTTCGTTTTATGTGAACACAGCATTTTGGTGGCGCAATATCGTCAATGTTCACTGTAAGCGAAAATTTGTGTACAAAGCGAACGATATTTCGTACGTTTTGTACGATATTTCGGCGCTCTATATGAAAACTCCTCGGATTTGCCCCACTTTGGCGGCGGACTCGTTTTATGTGATCACATTCGTTCTGATCGAAAATTAAATATTAATATTTTAGGTCGGTCGTTTTAATCGAGACTCGTTTTATGCGAACACGTTTTATGCGGGACCCTACTGTATATATATACAGTATATATATATATATATACAGGGTGATTCAGTATCCCTTTTCATAAATTTAATGGCAAATTCGGGAGACAAAAATAAGACTAATTTACTCTATGACCCTTAGGATGAGTCTTTGATATGATGGAGATATTACACCTTTAACACCTTAAGAGCGGCCTAGGCGGTATATAATATGTAGCCACCAGCGGGGTGTTTTTACCCAAAATAGGGCTGTTTACGTGATCATTTTCATGCCTAAATAAGACCCAGAGCGTAAAACAAGTATCTATCCCTGAAAGGGCATAAACAGAGCTTTCAAATGACACCACAATGATCCTTTTATGACCGCTAGTTTTCTTGCAACAACCGCGCAACACGAGTGCAAAAAGCATGTAATTCGGTACTTTCCCCATACAATTCAGTATGTAGCGAGTGAGAGAGGGAGGGAGGAGGTGGGATTCGTGTCAGTAGGTTCGCCGCGGTGGTCTGGAGCAGTCATACGCTCGCTACTCTCCTGCCACCACTTGTCTCTCTCTCTCAGCAACATTACGTGCTGAAATTGCCACACGACCTATGTCGCGCGCCGCCAGATAGTCCAGATTTATTATACTCGACTTATGTTGCGCGCCGATAGTTAGGGGTTAAAGTTATCGATAGATAGAAAAGAAAAAAATCTAAGGAGTGAGAATGAAAATGTCGTTGCTAACTGGCAGGGTAGCGTAACCAAGACTTGGTATCAAAATGGCTGCATACGGTAGGTGGATGCAGTTGGTTTCCCAATTTACAGTACATTACTATTTGTACTATCATCATCATCATTATTATACGTATATTATTCATATCATAGTAGTAGTAGCAGTAGCAGTAGCAGTAGCAATAGTAGTAGTTGTTGTTGTTGTAAGGGGAGAAGCGGGCGGAGGAGGGATAAGTGAATGAGGAGTAAGCAAAGAAACAATCTTTAGATTCATGTACAGATTGATTCAAGATTCATTAAGACGAGCGGAGTATCAAAGCTCAAAGTCGGCAGGAAGATCCCTCCTCCTCCACTTACCCCTCTTCCACCACTTACTCCTCCTCCTCTTCCTCTTACTTATCCTCCGCTGCCTGCTTCTCCCCTTGCTACTACTACTACTAATACAATGATTATTAATAATAATGATGATAATACAAATACAGTTGTAATGTACCTTTGTAAATTGCGAAACGAACTGCATCCAGCTACCGTATGCAGCCATTTTGATACCAAGTCTTGGTTACGCTACCCTGCCAGTTAGCAACGACATTTTCATTCTCACTCCTTAGATTTTTTTCTTTTCTATCTATCGATAACTTTAAAGGTGTAATATCTCCATCATATCAAAGACTCACCCTAAGGGTCATAGAGTAAATTAGTCTTATTTTTGTCTCCCGAATTTGCCATTAAATTTATGAAAAGGGTTACTGAATCACCCTGTATACTGTATATACCTGTATATACCATATACAGGTATATATATATATATATTTTTTTTTTTTTTTGCTATACATTTGTGTGGTATTTATATAATTGGTATCTGGTATATTTATATATGTAGATTTGCTAATGTTGCTTTTGTTACAGGTACACAGCTGTACTTCAGCATTACAAAAAGGACCAAGATTATGACTCAAGATTTGAAGTGAAGTATCGTATTGAATTTTCCACCAAATATGTTTAACGTAGATAGAGAATTATAATTGTGTCTAATGGTTAACGAGTGTATACTTATGCTTAGGGATAAAAATAATAATCTGGTCTTTTATTTCTCAAAAGCGTTAGTTCTTCCGGAGTAATTCACTAGTGCTCGTAACGCGTTACACCATCAGTTAAATTTTTGTTGGCGTTGTTCATATACAGTATACAGTGCAACTGTGTTAAAAATATTAAAAACTAACTTTATTCAGGGGGAACATCTAAAATAATAATTATCATAATTGTTAATTTTTGGTACACTAGTACGCTTACAGTAGTTTAATTTAACTTTATGTTCAGTCATTATTAATTTCAACTGTTTACCTAAAAAGTCAGAATTGCTACCATGGAGAATGTGGAGGAAGAACTTTGTGGCAAGTTGATCAAACTGGAGGAAATAAAATATACTAAAGGTGGGGCTATGGATGAAGAGTTGGTCAAAAGGTTGAAAGAGAAGGGGAAAAAAGAAATTCATAAAATTAAGGAAGAAGTGTGCAATATGAAAGAGGGAAATGTTGAAAGCAGGCAAGATAATAGTGTGGAGAATAATGTACCAGACACAGCCATCTCTACTGACAAAGCTGTTGGCTTACACATGGTAACTTCGTTAGAAAACTGTAATATCATCCACACATTTTCCCCATTGAATGACAAAGCCCCATACACAACCTCCTCAACAAATAATACAAAGCACACAAATTGGCATATGCCACACTCCACCACCTTAACAGATCATTATCAGTTCCCAAATATGCCAGTGGAGAAAAATATGCCACACACAGACACCACAACAGAAAATATAAGACACCCGGTCATGTCAGTGGAGAGAGATAAGTCACACACGTTCACTTCAACAGGGAGTGACATGTTCCCTCATTCACTTCTTCCAATGCATTTACTTCAACAGGCTGGTGTGCCATTGCAACATTCCATATTATCACAGCATTCTATTATTTCACAAGCAATCATACCAAAATGGAAAAGAATTCCACAAACTCTCAAATCACCACAAAATAATAGACCCCATATAGTCCCCTTACCGGAGAATAAGATGCCAAATACAGTTGCTCTTCCAAAGAAAAAGGTCACCCAACATCAACTCACCTCAGAAGAAAGCATTAGTACCCCTAGTACAAGCACCTCAAAACACAAAGTAAAAAAATACCGGTACCAGTGTTTAGAATGCGACAAGAAATTTTATAAGAAGAGCCACTATGACCAGCATTCGCGGGTCCACTCCAAAGAGCGTAATTATGAGTGCCTAGAATGTGGCCGACGATTTCTAGACAAGAGTAGCCTTAACTATCATGCCCACACACACTCCGCTGCCAAGACTGTCCCCTGTCCGTTATGTGATCAGTACTTCACTCATAAAAAGATTCTCAAGCAGCATTTAAAGACACATTCAGGAGAGAAGAGACACCAGTGCTCCGAGTGCGATCGTTCGTTTGCTCGACGTGGCCACCTCCTTCGCCATGCCACCGTCCACACCGGTCTCAAGAACCACTCCTGCCCAGATTGTGGCAAGACTTTTGCTCTGAAAGGCACACTGGACAACCACATTCTCACTCACTCAGGGGTCAAGAAATTTAAATGTGATATCTGTGAAAAAAGCTTCCTGCTAAAGGTCCACCTGGCCCGACATATTACCAACACTCATTATGGTATTCCCAGAAAACCCAGTGCTAGTGGCCCACGACCCCTGATAATTCACTGTTTATCACCCGGAGACACCATTCCCACAGTTCAACAACCTGTGATAGGGCTCAATCTCGGGCCACCAGATTTGGAGTAGAGTGCATCATCTGTAATATTGAGCTAAATCAGGATACAGTAGCAAAGCATCCTATTACCTGTGACCACATACATACAGAAGTCTGATGCCTTGTTTCCAGAGGAAGCTCCACAAAAGGGATGGCCAAGGCAAAAACCACCCCCAGGCTCCCAGACATGCCCCACTACTCACTGCACAGTGTTATTTCTACTACAGTATTTAGAGGAAGAACGTTAGCACTGAAGAAACAGACTCAGAGCAGTCCCTCACTTGAACAGCATTTCCACTACTGTTTTACTATATTTATACCCCTGTGGGGGCTCTTGCTGGAAGCATACCAAGCACAGTATTGTACTGAAGAAGGGGAACCACTGGTCCACCGCTGCAGAGGCTGACCACACCATTGTGGCGAGATTTGGGGTTGCCACGTCCATACGCCAGAATAAGAAATTGGAAGAATGTTAAATTAGTTAAGGTGTGTAGTGCTAGTGGTTGTATACAAGAAGCAAGAATGTGTGTATCTTAAGAACAAGCTAGAATTGCTCTTTGTGTAACTGAGGCACAGCGAGAAATGCAGCTAAGGAAGCCAGTTGGTGAAACCGGATCTCTAGGAATCCTTTTACTCCACCTAAAGCTCTCCCCGGGAGTACTTCCCTGAATGGCTGGTGCATACAACCTCCTCCCGGTGACTGTTACAAAACAATTAATATGATTTAGATGGAGTTAGAGGAGCACTTTATCTGAAAAACTTTTCAGAATTTCTGGTCTGGTAGCTTTTGAATTAAAGTTTATAAAACATTGTCACATAAAATAATCTACCTTTAGCAGGCTGCTGATATACTCTTATATACGAAAGAGCCTTGAAATGTTGCTAGATTAAAGTTACTGAAATACCTACTATTAGATTTTGAGGTTCGTACCTGTACGGTTGTACCATTAACTCAACTTGCAAGTATAGATTTTGGAGGGCTAAATGGGGTGTCACAAGAGATTGTTCCAACATATTTTTCTGTCATAATTTCAGACTGTGTATTCTTGCATTGGTACCTGTAACTAGACTTGAGGTACCAGGCATGCTCACAGAAGCCATATGTATGACATGTTTTGTCCGTACAGGTATGGACCATCTCGGTAATTTATATTCTTGTGAAGGCCCATTATTGTCATTTAAATTTCTTGTTTGTAATATGTTAGATTTGTTGTTACCGGTATTGATATTTTGTTAAATTCATTGTTCTTGTTAAAAGAGTACTGTACTCTTAGTTTAAATCTGTTTTTGCTTCTTCATATTTTGCAATTACTGTATTATACTTTATTTTCTTGTATCTATCCACTTTTGATAGTATCAATTGCTTACCTTTGTGATATCCTTAATTTATTTGTACTATAAATGTAGGTTATTAGTAGGGTAGTAATTGGTAGGGGTCATGTGTTCATGCTATGCTCACAGGTACCTACCCGATAGCACTATCGTTAGTGAGTGTTGTATGTATTTTGTACTATTGTTAATATCTTGTCAAATTGCAAATTTATTTGAATAGAACCTTTTGACATAAATTGTAGTTTCTTTATTCATACAGAATATATAAGAATTGACCAGAATGTCCTGAACTTCCCAAATTGACTAATTCCTTAAACATGACGAGAGTACGTTAATATACAGTATATGCGACTAATTTGCTTGGGAAACAAATTCACTTACTCATATGTATGTATGAATTTTTTTTTTATCAGGGTGGCCGACTCGAGTCAGAGCCCGAACAGGGACATCACAACACATCAGAAAAACAAAACAAATTCTTACACACATCTAGGTCGCCCAGGAGAAATACCCAGAGACCCAGGCCCATTTGGGGTCCCCAGCAAAAGATTCCCAGGTCCCAGATCCCCCGGAGAGGCGCCGATTTCCGTAGGCAGACCCGCAGCAAAGCTTTACCACCACAAGCCCACCCACTATGTTCCCAGGCTCACCCTTTATTACCACCGGCTCCCAGGGCCAGGCGCCTGATGGACTACTATCCAGTCCAACTGGTGCATGACCCTCTCTCCCAAACGACCGTGTTTACATTCATCTATTCACAAGCATTCTCCATTCATTCCTGTTTATTACCACTTCCCTTGCCTGATCTTTAGTCATTCCTCTATCATCCAAAGCTTGTCTTACACAGTCTCTCCATCTCAATGGGGGTCTTCCTGCCCTTCTATCTCTCCTTCTCCCATATTCTCTTTGTAAGCCTTTCATCTTCCATTCGTACAACATGACCTTACCAGCTCAGCATCCTTCTGTCCACTCTGTCCGACAAATGTTCCTGCTGCCCCACTCTCCTACGTACGGGCAGGTGCCCAGGAGCTATCCCCCCGCCAAAGGCGGCTTTCTAGGGCCTTTCCTAGCTGATGCTGAGAGGATTGGGTTCTAGTCATGTGGTGATGGGCTGGTCTATCAGAGTGAGAACTGAGCGATCTCTTGCCATACCCATAGCTTACTCTGACTGTTCCTAGTACTTATAATTTATTTTCCAGATCTCAAGTGACGGTATCTCTTCCGTGGATTGACCTCCCAATCTGCCAATCTAGAGGTTGGCAGATTGGAAGCCAAAGCGTCACATTTTTCCTTTGCCCCCCAGCTTCCTCTTCATAATTGCTGAGGGGCACAGGGCCCTGGCTGGGGCTTTGGTTTCCCGGGCATTTCCGCACCCTCCTCAGCTCCCCGCCATGGAGTGGCTTCGGTCACCCAGGCTTTATTGTGGTAGGCAGGGAGGGTTCTGTGGGGGCGCTCGGTTATGGCCTTGGCCTTGCTCGGGGCCTTGGGGCTGTTCGGCCAGGTAGCCTGGGGAACAACAACAACCACAACAACGTATCTCTTCATTCCTCAATCTGTCTCTACGAGTAACTCCACATATACTCCTCAAGCAGCTCATCTCCATCACATCCAGCTTTCTTATCTCCTTTTCCTTCAGAGCCCATGTCTCAGCCCCATACATCAGTGTTGGCACAACAATTCCTTGATACATTGCACTTTTTACTTTCATTCCGAGATTTCTCGTCTTCCACATACAGTAGGGTCTCACATAAAACGAGTTTATGGTCGATAAACGAGGGCATTTTATGCGATTTCGTTTTATGTGAACACAGCATTTTGGTGGCGCAATATCGTCAATGTTCACTGTAAGCGAAAATTTTCGTACAAAGCGAACGATATTTCGTACGTTTTGTACGATATTTCGGCGCTCTATATGATAACTCCTCGGATTTGCCCCACTTTGGCGGCGGACTCGTTTTATGTGATCACATTCGTTCTGATCGAAAATTAAATTAATATTTTAGGTCGGTCGTTTTAATCGAGACTCGTTTTATGCGAACACGTTTTATGCGAGACCCTACTGTACTTCCCATTGCTCCGAAAACTTTCCTTCCTTCACACACTCTCTGTTTTACCTCCACTTCCATACCTCCACTCCTGCTTATCGTTCCTCCTTATCTCTATCAACACCCTGCCATACAGTTTTCCAACCACTGATAATAAACTAATACCTCTATAACTTGAACACTCCTGCCGATCTCCCTTCCCCTTGTACAATGGCACAATACATGCACTCTTCCAGTCTATTGGTACCATTGACACAGCAATATAGGTTTGAGTCCCGGAGGGAAGAATGGAAACCTTAATATTTAGTAGTGGCCCCGAAATCATTGACGATATGCCTATTGAATAATAGCTCTCTTTCAAACACCCTCGGTCAGCCTGTTTGAAACACCCGCCGCAGGGGAAAGAGTACTAAACATCATAAGTGCAACGCTAATTCTCTTATGGAATCGTCTTTATGATTGGGTACTCACTACGAAAAAACTTTGTAAGAAATAAAAAAGAAAAATTAACTTAATAATTGTTATATTAAAGCTTTCCAACTCGTGGATGTCTTTTGTGGATTCTACCCGAGATGCTAAACCAAGCGACGCCATTCCTCCTTCAATGATATATCAAGACTAAACTCAAGACATCAACAAATGGGAAGGGGATGGAAGGGAGGGCCCTACATCGTCAATGATTTCGGGGCCACTACTAAATATTAGGTTTTCATTCTTCCCTCTGGAACTCAAAACCTATAATTTAGGAAGGCAGTTGTTACACAATAAATGGGTCAAGTCTCAGTGCACGGACACTTAAGGATATTGGGACTGAGAAGGAAGCACACACGCACACACACACGTGTGTGCTTCCTTCTCCTTGGGGCATGACTAGAGACCAAGTGGTAAAAGATTTAGACAGTGTAAGGAAGGCACACAGTGACGAATTCAGGAAGATCTTGGATGAACAGAAACAGCAAGATGTTAGGATAAAGGACCAGGTAAAAAGTATGGTTAAGCAAGGCATCCACGAAAACTCTCAGGCCATCCAGGAAGAAAGTCGTAGGGCTAACTGCCTCATAATATCAGGGGTGGAAGAAAAGGAGGAACTAGACTGGACAAAACGAAAAGAACAGGATGAAGGTCGCATCAACAAGATTCTGGAATCTATTAAAGATGAGGAGGACACCTGGAAGGAGGAAATATCAGACATGTTTAGGCTGGGAAAATATACAAAGGAATACAATAGACTGGTAAAAATCGAATTTAAGTCAAGAAGGACATGTGATGAAATCATGGCAGTAGCGGCTAGGCTAAAAGGGTTAGAGGGTAAGGACAAAATCTACAACAGGCGAGACTTACCAGAAGAAGAGAGAAAGAAGGAGGCTGAACTAAGGAAAACCGCCAAGGAGGAAAATAGCAAGAGGACAGAACAAGAAAAGAATAAGTTTTTTTTACGGAGTAAGAAAGGGGAAGATTATGAAACTTTCGGTAAAAAGAAACTAAAAGTAAAAGAGGGTAGGGAACAGACCGCCGCAGTTAAGGGGCTTGGAGCAGGTAATGGGGGACTAGAAAGTATAAGGATTCTATATAGCAATGTCGATGGGCTAATCTCTAAGAAACTAGAACTAACAGACTTACTCAATACTAAGAAACCAGAAATAGTATGTCTCACTGAGACAAAACTAAGAGAAGACCTCGATATAAATTTGCTTGGATGGTCTGAATACAGGATTTGGAGGAGGGACAGAAAATTTCGACATGGAGGTGGAGTGTGCATCCTTACTAGGAAAGATTTGATTGTGTCTGAGATAAAACTAGTAACTTCAACAGCAGAAGTTTTAGCAATAGAGATTGGTGGAAACGAAAAAATAGTTGTGATAGTAGCGTATGTACCTCCCAAGACGAAGACATGGGGTAAGGAGGAGCATAGCCTAATGCGTAAGGAAACAATTAGTGTGCTAGGAAATATCTTGGCTTCAAAGGATGAAATAGTCATGTGTGGGGACTTTAACTGCAAGGAAGTGAATTGGGAAGATCTTGAAGCCGGAGCAGGGGAGGAAAGTTGGAGCTATGAATTTTTAAGAATGGCCATGGAAAATTCTATATACCAACATGTAAAAGAGTCAACAAGAGTAAGGGGAAGTGATCAACCAGCTAGATTGGACCTTCTATTCACAAGAAGGGAGGAGGAGGTTCAAAGTATTCAGTACCTATGCCCACTAGGAAAAAGTGACCATGCAGTTCTAGACATAGACTTACTATTGAAGTATAATCTACCCAAGGGAAGGGAAAAGCACAAGGAAAATCACTGGATGTATTCCAGAACCGATTTCGTAGGACTACGGGATTTTTTCAAGTCACAAAATTGGGATCAGGTGTTATCTGAAAGTGAGGTAGACAAAAAACTCAAGGCATTCATGGAGATCTATGATACTGGTATAAGAACTTTTGTCCCTAAGTACATTAATAAAAGGAAAAAAAGTAATCGCAAAGTATGGTTTAACCGCGAATGTAGGCAAGCACAGGAAGCAAAAAACAAAGCTGGAAAAAGATGAGAAACTGGGATTCGGAAGATAACAGGCAAAAGTATAAAGAGGAGAGAAACAAATAGGAAATGAGGAGGAGGTCAGAGGCAAACCATGAGAAAGGGTTAGTGGAGAACTATGAAAAGAATCCAAAAATGTTTTTCAAGTTTGTAAACGGCAAAAGGAAGATAAAAGCCACGATCGTTAAGATTAAAAGTGGAAACAGAATCATAGAAAAGGATACAGAGATTGCGGAAGAACTAAATAGAAATTTTGCATCAGTATTTACAAAAGAAGGAGAATTCATTGCACCAGAAACCAATGAGATAGGTACAGAGGAAATGCCGGAAGTAACATTTAACAGACCAGAGCTCATAGGCAAAATGAGTAAGGTAGATCCAAACAAAGCCGCTGGACCGGACGGAGTATCAGGCTGGATTATTAAAGAAAATGCTATGGAACTGAGTATACCGTTATATGACATAATGACCAAATCATTGGACACAGGGATAGTACCTACAGAATGGAAAAGAGCAAACATTATTCCTATATTTAAGGGAGGAAGCAGAGATAAACCACTGAACTATAGACCTGTATCACTATTGAGCATCCTCATGAAGATTCTGGAAGGATTAATAAGGGACAAATGGGTGAACTACCTGGAATCCAAAAGATTAATTACTGACCGACAATTTGGATTCAGAGGTGGCAGATCATGTGTAAGCAACTTGTTGAGTTTTTACTCTAGAGTAATAGACACAGTGGACAAGAGGGAAGGAGGGGTAGACTGTGCCTACCTAGACTTTAAAAAGGCATTTGACAAAGTTCCACACAAGAGATTGCTGTGGAAATTAAAACATGAGGGAAAAGTAGGAGACAAACTGCTGAAATGGATGGAGAGCTACCTTAGCGGAAGACAGATGAGAACAACAGTAAGGGGGAAATCGTCAAACTGGACTCAAATTACGAGTGGGGTACCACAAGGATCTGTTCTAGCCCAAATCATGTTTCTAATATTTGTAAATGACTTACCTGAGGGACTAACAAGCTACATGAGTATGTTTGCGGACGATGCTAAGCTGCTTAAAACGATCAGAACCCAGGAGGATTGCCTTGAGCTCCAAGCAGATTTGCAAAAGATCCATGAATGGAGCATCAAATGGAATATGGAGTTCAATGCAGGGAAATGTAAGACTCTAGAAATGGGTAAAAGCAAGTACAGACCTAGAAAAGATTATAAACTAGGAAACGAAGTGATTCCCAAAGCAGAAAAAGAAAAAGACTTGGGGATAGAATTTAGGGATAACATGTCTCCAGAAAGCCACGTAAATAAGATAGTGAGAGAATCACTAGCACTATTGGCAAATATCAGGATGTCTTTCAATTATCTTAATGAAAACACCATGAAACAAATAATAACGGCAATAATAAGACCCAGGATGGAATATGCATCTGTAGTGTGGTCCCCTCACTTGAAGAAACATATACACAAAATTGAGAGGGTACAGAGAGCAGCTACGAGGATGATCCCAGGTTTGGAAAATTTGGAGTACCAAGAGAGGCTCGAGAGATTGAATCTACCTACACTGGAACAGAGAAGGAAACGAGGACAGCAAATTCAGATATATAAATGTGTTAGAGGTATTGACAAAATCGACCAAGAAAACTTCATAGAGAGAGATGGAGGTGAGAGGACAAGAGGTCACAGCTACAAACTAAAAGTGCTAAATAGTAAATCTGATCTGAAGAGTAAAAGATTTCCTACCAACTCGATTAGTGGGTGGAACAAATTGCCAGCCGAAGTAGTTTCTGCACCATCAGTGCATAGTTTCAAAGCACGGTATGACAAACATATCTTAGGAGGCGGGAATTAACGAGCATGCTCACTCCCGCAAATACAACTAGTGTAAGTACAACTAGTGTAAGTACACATAACCACACGTACGCTTCCTTCTCAGTCCCAATATCCTTAAGTGTCCGTGCGCTGAGACTTGACCCATTTATTGTGTAACAACCGCCTTCCTACACCCTTCAACAACTTCAAAATGCCTAGGAAGAATAAACTGGTAAAGGCACTACTGCGATCGGGAAATCTATGGGTTTATCCGGGGCCGGGGACGGGGCCAGTGACAGTGGCGGGGCTGGGGAAGCCTACGCCTAGGCTATATGAACTCGCCCTGTCGCGGGGGTCTGCCCCCACTCTTCTCACCTACTTATAGCATTTAATTTTAATGTAAGGAATGACTTGTTTATGTTTCTATTATTGTGTATGCTTGGTTATCCAATTAGTATTTATTTTGATCAAAAATTACCGTCAAATGTGTGTGGAAATGCGGGCTGCCGCCAGCCGTCCGGCTGGCTCAGTTGATAGCGTGCCTGAATCCCATCTTGAAGGTCTAGCGTTCAATCCCCACTCAGATTGAAAAGTTTTTCTGGGAAATAGCCGGCGGTTACCATCTCCCCATGAGCAAAGGGGATGGGTAATGGTCTCTGGTAGACTGAAGAAAGCCAAGCGCTTGTGAATCCTCGAAGGAGGAGAACGAGCGCTATATAAGTAACCAGACGATTATTATTATTATTTTATATGTATTTTTCTCCATAAGTTATGTTATCCCCAATGCGCGAATTCCCAATATCCGTCGTGTAATGCTGCCCATATAGGCGCGGATTGGGGGGACTGACTGTACTTCCCTGTGCCGGAGGAGACATAGGGCCCTGAAAGGGCTTAGACCACTAGGCTGGGATTTACCACTGCTCTTAGGTTTGGAGTATGGTTTTGGAAACTTGAAGTGCTCCTTCCTAGCCTGGGAAGTACTCGGCTTCATGCTGTCTACCATATTATATACAGCCTTCCAAGTATCAGGGCTAAGTAAAGATGACGTTAACACAGGTGAAAGAGCTACCCGGCGGCCAATGTCGTCCGGTAACTTTTTCACCATATAGACTCTCAGTACCTGACATGCACGGACAGCCTCCAACAAGGCTATCTTTACGTCCCCCAAAGATTGGATAGCATTTTGTAAAAGAAGCCGCCGGGATAAGTCTGTGGCCTTCTTAACATCATGATCAGAAATAGCAGCAACCGTTCTCGTGAAGGACTGGGCTATTTGGCGACTGAGTATAAATTGGGAAAAGAGTCTGAATGCTTTATTTCTCAACTTAAAGTCTCTATCCAGATGTGCCGGAGGAGGAGTTGAAAAGGGCTCCTGCAGGTCCCATAGTGACAACTTAGGGGCAGAAAGGAACTCGAATATGGCAGGTGGAACCCCTCTGGCTTGATTGATTGGCAATGAAAACCAAATGTGATTATCTTGAGGAATTTGATGGGAGGATTTAAACGTTATTGTTGCTGTGAACTGCTGCGCCTCAATCTCCCAGTCCACCCACGGTTCCAGACCTACCTGCCCCACCTGCAGGACTGGATTACCGGAATGATCAAGCACTGGAGTTGTATCCAACTCTGGCGTTAACGTTT
Organism: Paralithodes platypus; assembly: GCA_032716605.1. Classification (NCBI taxonomy): domain Eukaryota; kingdom Metazoa; phylum Arthropoda; class Malacostraca; order Decapoda; family Lithodidae; genus Paralithodes; species Paralithodes platypus. Next base: position 41,256,027 of record CM064568.1, on the reverse strand, counting down.
TAACCCCTTATTGGCGGCGCTCAACTTAAGTCGTGCACCAATTTGCAGCAAGTTAGGAGCATTATTAAGGCTTTTAAAGGGTTAAAATCGAGTGCAAATGGCCGGGAGCACAGTGGGCCAGACAGCCGACTCCCAGGGCTTACCGCCGCCCATTAACTCATGTTCCCTGTGTTCTCGAGAGGCCGGCAATGTAGCCAGTAGTGAGCATAGCTGGGAAAAATATACCGATATATGCTAAACTCCCATGTTCGTGGCATCACTGCAAGAGAACCACGAGTGCTACGTAGCTCGTTCTGGTCTTGTTTTGAAGCTTTTAGTGCCTAGTTTTTTGCTAAAAAAAAATTGTTCATGCAGATGCTTGATGTATCATGCAGGAGGGCCTGAATATGCCCAAATGAGCCCAAAACACCCGCTAGACAAGGGTTAAGGCACTTTATGTCGTTCACGCCATCAGTCTTATTCCAGTCAGCAAAATGTGCAGATGAGGAAGGAGGTAAAGCTGGGGTAAGGGAGTGCACAAAAAACTGTGACGCTCACCGCTTCCCCCAGAACCGCATGGCTTACTCGCTAGGACTCGCCAGGGCAGAGAATGTAGCTACAGTCTACCTATCATTGTGTACTTTCCTTCTCGAGAGAGCTTGTGTTGCAGACAGTTCAGAACTGTTCTTTATTTTCGTCTGTCACAATCCTTTCTATTTTATTTAGTCAATTGAAAGTATTGTGTTAAGTAGTTGAATGATGGGAAGGCGAGCGGGAGAGAGAGAGAGAGAGAGACCAGGTGGTGTGACTTGGTGGTGAGTGTGGCGCGTGGCTGGCCCCCTTACATAGGCCTCGCGGGATTCGTTGCCTCCTGCCTAACACTGCCTACTAGGCGGCTGCTTACTGGGCGACTGTCGCGCGCCCTCGTGCCATTCCTGCGAACTGGGACTCCAGCGAGGCGGTCCCTGGGAATATCCTTGTTAGATCCTTCCCAGACAGCATACTCTAAGCATCTCCCATGAACTGTTCCACACTCTTGTCTTAGAATCTTTCTCTCCTACTGCCTCTATCATTTTCACTACTTCCTCACCTTTTATTAATATCAATCCCACTCTGGTTCCCTGCATCCACACCTTGAATTGGTGGCCAGACTGTATTATATGCTGGATCTCACATTTCTTATGTACTAGGCTAAGGTTGAAGAGAGTCGTTGTCTTTTTGGGAGATTGTATTGCTCGGACTGTCTCCATCAATCACTAATGTTTCTACAGGGTTAAATATCTAGACTAGGGATCAGGTACCTTGCTGTTGGTGTTTTCACTGTGTGTAGGCTACTTTTGAGCTGCACGACACTACGGATTCTGTGGGTTACCTGGGTGGATCTTTTGTCTGTGTACCTTGGAGTTTAGACTGTGTAGTGCGTGAGGGCTGCTTGCCTAATCCACCCAACACTGTTCTAACTCTATTTGCTTTTACTTTTGAGGGTCGCCAGGAGGATACTCGATACTTGTGATCGAGAATCCTCAAGAGAGCACCCCTTCATATTAACGTAATCAGGCCGCACAGACCCAAGGTCCACACTAGGCTAGGAGCTGCCTTGCTCCACCAGAATTCTGTACCTTTGCGCATCCCAGCTAGACTTTATTAACCCGGGTAGACATTAGCTGGATTAGATTATATACTCTTTTATGCATACCCATTATTTCTACACAAGCATTTTGAGGTCTAGGTTGCTGTAGAGAGACACAACCAGCATAGACCGGTTTTGTTAATAGGAGTACTACTTTTTCGTGGCGAGCTTTATTACTGTTGCACCGCTTATAATATTCTTGTGTCCAATAACATTATAGGTCCAGCCTTTTTGTGTATTTAGCCTACACGTGCATTGTCCTGCCTCCTGCTATTTTGTGGTTCCATTTCCGATACGTTCTTCTTAGTAGCATCCGACATTATTCAGAAGATTCCTTGTTCGGTGCTTGAGGACTTTACAACACTTTCTTTCATAAAGGAGTGACAGATATTATTGATTAAAGTAACGTTAAGTAAACCTTCTTCTTGTTTGCATTAGATCACTCTTGTGATTTAATTAAGTTAACTATCTTTTCCTTGTGTACCATAACTAAGCAACCATATGTTATAGGTAATAGGCTGTTTCAGAGAACATCAGCCTATAGTAGAAGCACATAGATACTGAGAGTTAAGATACCCCGCTATCGCAGATATAACTCTGGAGGGTATATGTGTTCTTTGTTCGACGGGATTATATATCAGGGGTTGGATCTAGCGTTTCCGTTGTTGCATTTATGCCAGTCTAGTCCAAAGTATAAGAGCCACTGATTTATACGAGACCCGATCGTAACAAATGGCGACCTAGCTCAGGATTTGGTGAACTGACATATAATTGCAGGTTATTGTGCAGATTTTTCTCACAGTTTAGGCAGTGAACATTTGTTGATTTTGTGGAATATTTTTTGAGGACATGCAAGAATTATTTTTTTAGCAAAGTAATATAGGACTTAAGCGGTCTCCGAGAATTTTTGATTGTGAATATTGTGGTATAAGAGTTTGGGGTACTTCTTTTTTGTGTATCAAAGTGAAAAATCTTCAGTGAGCATCATGTCTTATAGCGGATCAGTGCAGGATGAAGACACAGTATGTGATGTAGAAGCTGAGGAGCAGCAGAATGGGCAGGTTGTTAACTTGGTGAACAGTGAGGAGGATGCAAGGAATTTTTTACAATGGCCTGTTACTTCCGACCGGTTGGTGGGTATGAATCGGTACGGTCTCCAGTGCTTAGCCGCAGCTATCGGTCATGTACGTACTAGTGGCATGACCAAGGATGATCTGATGACGTGTGTGCTGGGTTGGGTGACTGGCGTACGAGGTAGGGTGAGTGCTCAGAGCCCTTTGGCCGAGCCTCCCCTTCACTCGACTCCCAATCCTCCTATTGGAGTACCGACCCTGAGCACGCTTCCGCAGGTGGGTAGTGACTGGCAGGGTGGTTTGCCCCTGGGGGTATCACCGGGTATTTCTAACATCATTGCATCTCCTCCTCCTCCTCAAGGTTTGACCCCGGAGATGCTGTTTCAGCTCGAGCTAGCTAAGATAGAAGAGAGAAAAGAGCTGGCTAGGATGCAGCAACAGACGAGGGAAGCTGAGCTTAGGACTGAACTAGAATCTACAAGATACCGTGCCGACATGGATTTAGAGAAGTCTCGTGTTGAGATGACGGGACAGCGACTCGGTACTGGAAACCGTGCGCATGATCAGTCTCTGTCACACCTTCTCAAACTGGTCCCTGTATTTGACGAGTCTGGTGTCACAGAGTTTTTCAATAGATTTGAGAAGGAGTGCCAGGAGCATCAGTGGCCTGAAGTTAAGTGGGCGGCCCTTGTGTCCTCTAGACTCGTAGGTAAGGGGCTCAAGGCTTACGATGCACTGCCTTTGGAGTCCTGCGTTGTTTATGAGGAGCTCAAGGAGGCTGTCCTGCGGGCATACGAGCTACAACCCGAGACATATAGGTTAAAGTTCCGGGGTGTGACTAAGGGGCGAGACAGTACCTTCTTGGAGCACGCCCGGGACCTGTCCGACGCTATGGGAAACTGGCTCAGATCAGAGAAGACAACTACGTTTGATGAGATGAAACAGTTGATGCTTCTAGAGCAGTTTTATAAGTGTACGGGTGGCGACTTGACTTTAAACCTCAAAGAGAAGAACCCAAGAACTCTCATAGAAGCAGCAGAGATGGCTGATCGTCGGTTGTCACTAATTCGGGGGTGCGGCTCTGCACAGAGAAACGATGTAGGCATTAAGGAGCGTTACCCTCCCCCTCCCCGGAATATGGACACACATAAATTTAAAAGCAATGACACCAAGACTGATCACAAACCTAGCACCGCCCCGTTTAAGAAGGGTCAGGGGACTTTTACACCTCAGTATAAGTCCAAGGGGAAATTTGAGTGTTATCACTGTCACAAAGAGGGGCACATGGCAAAAGCTTGTCCGAGCAGACCTCCCACGGCGGCTGTGTCATTGGCTCGCAGCATTGGGGTGTTCCAGAAGTCTTCTGTGTTTGCTGGAGGCATAAGATCAGAGGATGGAGCACCGCCAGTGAAGAAGGATCCGGAAGGCTCGAACCCTGTCCGCGATGCCTTTTGCGACCATAGAGGGCATGGCTGCGTGAAGTGGGGGGGGGCAAGAAGCACGGGGTACAGCTTTTGCGTGACACAGGTGCCTCTCAGACACTCTTGAAGAATTTCACTGGTAGACCCATAAACGCGGCGCGGGTAGTTGTGGTGCAGGGAGTTAATGCAACTAGGTCATACCCGCTTGTTAGAATGGAGCTTGAAGTTGACGGTGTGAATCGCGAACTGGATGTGGGAATCGTGGAGAAATTGCCTGTTGGGGGCGTCGACCTCTTTCTCGGCAATGACTTTGCGGTGCCTGCTTCTAAGGTTTCACCCTTAGTCGATGCCGAGGAGCCGGCCGACGTGAGTAGGGAGGAACAGGAGTGGGTTGAGAAGTGTCAGGTGCAACCAATGGCGTGTGTTGTAACCAGATCTCTCGCATTCAGGGAGTCACAGCCTAACCAACAGTCTTCAAATAAGCGGAGGAACGGTCACGAGAAGGTGCTGAAAGCTGATACGGTGGAGAGTCTAGTACCAGCAGCGCTTCTCGGGGACTCAGTATTAGCACCGTTATTAGAGTCTGGAGAAGCACCACCACCTGTCACTGAGAGTGTAGAGGCAGGGCTTAAAGAGACTCAGAGGCAGCAACGGTATACACGGAGAGAGCAAAGGGATGCAAAGTTCGATGTTGGGGGAGGGCATGAGTTGTTTCGCAAACACTTAGACAGGCTAGCTCCCTCAGATATTCGCAAATTGCAGCTAGAAGACCCGGAGATTCTAAAGTGTAGTGACGGTGCTGTCGAACTTGAGAGTAGAGAACGAATGTTGCGTAGTCTGGAGTTGGCTGGCCGCAATCTGGTAGGCTCTCAGGCCCTCATGAAGGACAGGTACGACCACAAGGTGAAACTCAGGGAGTTTCACGTGGGTCAGGAGGTGTTGATACTACTCCCTCTTGTAGGTCACCCCTTATCCGCAAAGTACGCTGGTCCTTATAGGGTAGCAGAGAAGCTCTCGGACTTAGATTACCTGGTGGCCACTCCAGACAGGCGTAAGAGGAATCAGTTATGTCATGTCAACCTGATGAAGGAGTATGTGAGGCGCCCACCTGAGCCTCTCACTGTCCCCGTGATGACTTTCAGAAGTCAAGGTGGAGAAGGAGAACGGGACATGCGCAGGTGGATGACAACTGGGATTATCATGTTTCTGCAGATCAGTGGGCGGGAAACACGAGACAGGCGGCTCATGAGGCTTTGCAACACCTACCTGAGCAACAGCGTGTGGCTGTCGAGCGCCTATTCTGTTTATACCCTACTGTATTTGCGGAACACCCAGGCCTCACTACTCATGAGGTGCACGACGTTGACGTCGGAGACCACCCACCCTTCAAATCAGTGCCCTATAGGGTGCCCCCTATTAAATTTCAGGGCCCTCCGGGCGGAGTTGGAGTATATGTTGCAACAGGGACTGATCGAGAAGGGGGCGGTAAAGTGGACATCTCCCGTAATGCTGCAACCTAAGCCGGATGGCAAGGTGCGCTTCTGTGTTGATTACCGCAGGCTAAACGGCTTGACTCCCACCAACCCATATCCCTTCCCCGGGTCGATGACTGTGTAGACAAGATTGGCAGGGCCAAGTTCTTGACCAAGGTGGACCTGGTAAAAGGTTACTGGCAGGTGCCTTTGTCTGCACGGGCGAAAGAGGTGTGTGGTTTTGTGGTGGATGGTGCTACATATCGTTGTAATGTCATGCCGTACGGTCTAAAGAACGCACCAGCGATCTTCCAAAGCTTGATGAACGAGTTGGTGGCTGACATTCCGAACTGTACCGTGTACCTGGACGACGTCATTATCTACGATGACGATTTCAAGAGCCACTGTGAACATGTAGAATCCCTATTTAAGAAATTAAGCGAGGCAAACTTGGTGGTCAACCTGGGAAAGTGTAATTTTGTGCGGGCTACCGTGCAGTATCTGGGGTTCATGGTGGGTTTGGGCCAGGTGTGCCCCCCACAGAACAAGATATTGGCTATTAACCACTTACCCAGGCCATCCACCAAGAAGCAGATCATGAGGTTTTTGGGCATGATTGGTTACTACCGCCACTTTATAAAGGGCTATTCTACTGTGCTGGCTCCTCTGACGGACCTATTGGCCAAAGATAGAAAGTTTAAGTGGGCGCCTGAGTGTGAGAGGGCTTTTTTGCTAGTAAAACACCTGTTGTGTACTCACCCAATCCTCAGGGCCCCGGACTTTAGCCGACCATTCCAGCTGGCAACTGATGCCAGTGGTGTGGGGGCTGGTGCCGTTCTGATGCAATCATACGAAGATGGGCTGGAGCACCCAGTCAGTTTCTTCTCAAAAAAGTTCAACTCGGCACAGAAGAACTATTCAGTAGTTGAGAAGGAACTGCTAGCGATTGTGCTAGCGCTCAGGCACTTTGAGGTGTATGTTCCAGCCTATGGACCAGTTGTGGTGATCTACACCGACCATCACCCCCTCAAGTTCCTGAATCAATTCCATAACCGGAATATGAGGCTGACCAGGTGGTCATTAATGTTGCAGGAATACAACCTAGACATACGCCATATTGCCGGTTCTGAGAATGTGATTGCAGATTGCTTATCGAGGGTGGAAGACCCGGGGTAGATCATCACAAGGGTAGCCTCCTACTTTGGTTTGATTAGTATGTTTACGTCTGGTGCTTGTTGGCTCGCGTGTGTAGCCCAGCGTATTGGGTCGTAAAGTAGGAGTTGCTGTGTTGGTATAGAAGACAAAACTAGGCTTGCCCCTGTAGTGCAGCCGCCATAAACATATTAAAAATATAAACATCCTATAAAAAACTCTTTCTTTGATAGTTAAATTTTGTTTAAGTATGTTATAGCAGAAATTCTGAGTTGTACTCCTCTCAGAAGGCTGGGCTAGTGAAGCTCGCTCTTATGAGCATAACTATGTAATTTAATCTATTGTGTTGGGAAGGGTTGTTAATTTTTGTAATGTGTTATTTTGAAGAGAACTGTGCTTTACATTTCATTGTCGCTGGGTGGCTAGGAGTGGCGAATTTTGTATGGGTTCTGCGTGTCAGATTTAGAGCTCATAGTTGGAGCTTCTTAAAAATCTTGGGTGGGGTGTGACGCTCACCGCTTCCCCCAGAACCGCATGGCTTACTCGCTAGGACTCGCCAGGGCAGAGAATGTAGCTACAGTCTACCTATCATTGTGTACTTTCCTTCTCGAGAGAGCTTGTGTTGCAGACAGTTCAGAACTGTTCTTTATTTTCGTCTGTCACAATCCTTTCTATTTTATTTAGTCAATTGAAAGTATTGTGTTAAGTAGTTGAATGATGGGAAGGCGAGCGGGAGAGAGAGAGAGAGAGACCAGGTGGTGTGACTTGGTGGTGAGTGTGGCGCGTGGCTGGCCCCCTTACATAGGCCTCGCGGGATTCGTTGCCTCCTGCCTAACACTGCTTACTGGGCGACTGTCGCGCGCCCTCGTGCCATTCCTGCGAACTGGGACTCCAGCGAGGCGGTCCCTGGGAATATCCTTGTTAGATCCTTCCCAGACAGCATACTCTAAGCATCTCCCATGAAATGTTCCACACTCTTGTCTTAGAATCTTTCTCTCCTACTGCCTCTATCATTTCCACTACTTCCTCACCTTTTATTAATATCAATCCCCCTCTGGTTCCCTGCATCCACACCTTGAATTGGTGGCCAGACTGTATTATATGCTGGATCTCACATTTCTTATGTACTAGGCTAAGGTTGAAGAGAGTCGTTGTCTTTTTGGGAGATTGTATTGCTCGGACTGTCTCCATCAATCACTAATGTTTCTACAGGGTTAAATAATGCTAGACTAGGGATCAGGTACCTTGCTGTTGGTGTTTTCACTGTGTGTAGGCTACTTTTGAGCTGCACGACACTACGGATTCTGTGGGTTACCTGGGTGGATCTTTTGTCTGTGTACCTTGGAGTTTAGACTGTGTAGTGCGTGAGGGCTGCTTGCCTAATCCACCCAACACTGTTCTAACTCTATTTGCTTTTACTTTTGAGGGTCGCCAGGAGGATACTCGATACTTGTGATCGAGAATCCTCAAGAGAGCACCCCTTCATATTAACGTAATCAGGCCGCACAGACCCAAGGTCCACACTAGGCTAGGAGCTGCCTTGCTCCACCAGAATTCTGTACCTTTGCGCATCCCAGCTAGACTTTATTAACCCGGGTAGACATTAGCTGGATTAGATCATATACTCTTTTATGCATACCCATTATTTCTACACAAGCATTTTGAGGTCTAGGTTGCTGTAGAGAGACACAACCAGCATAGACCGGTTTTGTTAATAGGAGTACTACTTTTTCGTGGCGAGCTTTATTACTGTTGCACCGCTTATAATATTCTTGTGTCCAATAACATTATAGGTCCAGCCTTTTTGTGTATTTAGCCTACACGTGCATTGTCCTGCCTCCTGCTATTTTGTGGTTCCATTTCCGATACGTTCTTCTTAGTAGCATCCGACATTATTCAGAAGATTCCTTGTTCGGTGCTTGAGGACTTTACAACACTTTCTTTCATAAAGGAGTGACAGATATTATTGATTAAAGTAACGTTAAGTAAACCTTCTTCTTGTTTGCATTAGATCACTCTTGTGATTTAATTAAGTTAACTATCTTTTCCTTGTGTACCATAACTAAGCAACCATATGTTATAGGTAATAGGCTGTTTCAGAGAACATCAGCCTATAGTAGAAGCACATAGATACTGAGAGTTAAGATACCCCGCTATCGCAGATATAACTCTGGAGGGTATATGTGTTCTTTGTTCGACGGGATTATATATCAGGGGTTGGATCTAGCGTTTCCGTTGTTGCATTTATGCCAGTCTAGTCCAAAGTATAAGAGCCACTGATTTATACGAGACCCGATCGTAACAAAACTCATAGTAATAAACATTTGGGATGGCCTACACCGTTACGTCTAAAAGTTGACCGTGCTTATCTTTTGCCATTAACTTCTTACTCTTATTCATTTCTATTACCCACTCACTAGGGACTGGGACCTCCCCCATATGTTTGTCTGTGCCATGGCCGGATTTGTGCCGTTACAGGAACCCAAGAGCAATCGGGCCCATACAAGAGAGGCATAGGGCCTTTCTTGTGGGGAATTTTGTCTAAAGGAGGGGGAGTAATATCCGTGATGACACGCACATTGGTAGTAGTTAAAGCGGCGGGCACTGTAGTGCCACTCGCCGAGGCAGTCACATGAGTTACGTTAGTTGGGGGAAGTGACACATTGGGTGGAACAACAACTCTGGCCGGCTCTAACGGCCGCACAACTGAACCAATCGGAGGAGCTCCCGGCGTAGCTGTGGGAGTATCCTGTGATTTCTTTGGTACATTATATTGCTTGATTACCCTGTGTTAAATGTAATCTAAATTATCTGTAGTAATACATTTGCTATGTGACCCTTTTGATGACTCAGACCCTACTTCCGACCCTTCCCCAAATCATTGTCTGGCCACACTAAATCAGGGACAGATGAAGGGAGATTGTCCACATTAGCACTCTCCCTGTTATCCTCCTGATACTGATTAACGGGTTCTACACTCAAGGGTTCAGGGTGCCTCCACACACTACGCCCTTGTTCAACATTAGTTCGGGAATCTGGGATAACCTAACTTAACTGGGAACCTTCATAGTCTCGTGGCTCACTCGCCGTGTACCCCCGGTATTGTTCAGCCAACACTCTCTGAGATACTATAGGAGGCCGGCTCAATGGCATGTTTAAGTTTAATTTTGGGATTGCAAAATTTAAGTCCTTTGGTTCAAAGTAACCCTCACCATCCCCATCCCTGGGAGTTGACTCAGCTCCCTCCGTCCCTACCTCGGAACTGCCAGATTGGACGTTAGGCCTTGTAGAGGTAGAGGCGGAGGGCGGTGGCCGCGACTCCGGCGTTTGCCGGTGCTGCGACTGCGTCTCCTCCTTACGGGACTGTTATTGACCCTTATCAGATTTACTATGGCTTGATGTTGCCACGTCATCCTTGCGTCTCTATCTAGACCTTGAAGTCTCTGCTGAAGACTGAGAAGACCGCTTGAGGGGCGACCTGGACCTGGACCATAACTGGTCCTGTGGCGAAGTAGAACGCGCCCTCTTATGGCGGCTGGGGGGGGGGGGGTTGCTTTACAAGAGTCACTGTCACTACTACTCACCAACTCTTTCGAAAGAATTTTGGGTTTAGCTTTAGCTTTGGAACTTGACTTAGAAGGGGGAGATTTCAGCACTGGTGACTTTATTACAAGATGGTCCCACAGAGCCTCATCATCACAATGTAATGCCTTATGGGCAATGTCTTTAGAATAGGCATTAGATATAGTTTTAATCTCTTTTAGTGCCACTAGGCATGATTGGTCTTTCTTGTTAAACAATTCATTTCTGAGGTCAGTGCAAATAGGACATCGCTTAGAAACCCAAAGACCCCGAGACCTATCTAGGCATTTAACACACTTCACGCACAACTTACGTGCAAAGACCGGAATAAGAGAGCAAGTGGGTGTAGCACAAAGAGTGACTAGAGGCATGATGGAGCTAACGAACCCCCCCCCCCCCCCTCCGGGATCGGCCCCCTCCCCTGCAGTCCTGTGCCGCTACAGATGTGCCGTGGTCTGGAAATGAACATTTCCAGGAATCAATGCTCATAAGGATAAACCGCGAGGTTCACACATCAATACACCCCAAATACGCCGGAAAATTAGATGTAGGCCAACCGCTACTCTAATGTTCCGTTGTATTCGTTTGTGAAAAGACCTTGATGACCCTTTCGTATTGTGAACTGCTTACCTGTGACTAATTGTCACTGGCCCGTATTAACTATTTAATTAACTTACTAATCGTCTACCAGGACCTGAGTGATAGTTAATTACCTCACTGGACTTTTCCGCCGGGCGTCATTAGTCAATTCATGCCGCGTGAGGCTATCGGTTTGGGCGAGTTTGCTCGGCCGGGCCGACATCACTCCCTTAGGAATCTGCACTTCCGCCGAGAGTCTAGTGGTACACCACACCACGCCGGGTTGATTGGAATTTTCCTTGCTCGACTGCAAGGCGAGCTTCTGGCATCAATACCCGGTAAAGATCGCCGAAAGAAAAAACAAATTTTGAAGGTACCGACTTGTCGGAGTAAGTCAGCCACCAAAAAAAAAAAAAAAAAAAAAATCAGTCAGAACGTCTCCTGACACCTTGCAATCATGTATAATATCACCACATGAAAGCGAAGGTCACATCTTAGGGCTAATACACAGTATTAATTAAGCAATACAAAATACCCCTAACCCCTAGCCTACTAAGAATATCCCTACTGAGGCTGGCCACGAGGCTCATGGTCATTATTTCGATGAATATGATACCCTTACCTCCGAAGATGACACAGCAGCAGCGAATGTAGAAAACCCCACGCCAGAGGGGAAAAAGAGCAAACTACGATTCTGGAAAGTTCCACACCACGTGGGGCAACTCTTAGACCAGAACGTCTGCTATAATATACACAAAATGCAACTACCTCATAGGGATGGCTAGAAGCAACGTTCCGCGGATGTATATAGCCTCTTAAATAACTAATATATAGCAAAGCTAAGGCGCAGAACAAAAACAAATACACATGGCGCGCGCGTCCGATGCGGACCTAGTGGGCGCCTACACACAAGTACTGTACCCTATTTTAACTTCCCTGCGGACGTACCAATGGGGCCGCCAGTCCTAGCTAGTCTAAACCTATTCTAGAACATCTCAGATAAATACAAATGAGCAAAGGACTCACTAGAGTTGAACGAACGTCGAATAAAGCGGAGGACAGGATAGGCACGTCTACACACTATGGCCGCAGGGAAAGGAAGGAGGAATGGCGTCGCTTGGTTCAGCGTCTCAGGTAGAATCCACAAAAGACATCCACGAGTTGGAAAGCTTTAACCCTTCTTTGGCGGCGCGCAACTTATGTCGTGTGAAATAAATTTGGACTAAGTGGCGGTTCACAACTTATGTTGTGTGCCATTTTCAGCACGTAATGTTGCAGAGAGAGAGAGCTGAGCGGTGTGAGGAGCGTGGTAAGGCTATGACCGCCGCCCACCACCGCGGTGGGCCAACTGAAGTGAAAACCACCCTTCCATCCCCCCTCACACTCGCTACACAGGGAATTATGTAGGGAAAGTACATAATTACATGGTTGTTGCGTGATCGTTGCAAGAAAACCAGTGGTCATACAAGGATGGTTGGGGTGTCATTGGAAAGCTCTGTTTATGCCCTTTCAGGGATAGATACTTGTTTTACGCTCTGGGTCTTATTTAGGCATGAAAATGATCACGTAAACAACCCTATTTAGGGTAAAAACACCCCGCTGGGCGGTACATATAAATTACCGCCTAGGCCGCTCGTTAGGTGTTAATATAAAAATTATTAAGTTATTTTTTGTTTTTTGTTTTTTACGAAGTTTTTTCGTAGTGAGTACCCAATCATAAAGACGATTCCATAAGAGAATTAGCATTGCACTTATTATGTTTAGTACTCTTTCCCCTGTGGCGGGTGTTTCAAACAGGTTGACCGCGGGTGTTTGAAAGAGAGCTATTATTTAATAGGCATATCGTAAATGATGGAGGGGCCACTAAAAAATAGCACACATTGAAAAGTCTCACCAACCAATATATTATCATATCTCCACCCTTCTTTATACACTCCACAGCGATATCATCCAAACCTTCTGCTTTTCCCACTCTCATTTGTTTCACTGCTTCTTTCACCTCATTTTCCTCAATCCTTTCATTCATTCCCTGCCACCTGGGTGACCTGGGTAACCTATCTCTATCAATCATGGCTTCAATCACTGCTTCTCTTCCATCTCTTGCATTTAGCAAAGATTCAAAATACTCAGCATATCTTTTCCTCACTTCAACTCCTTCCACTAGTAATTCTCCATTTGCATCTTTCACTGACTCTTCCCTCTTTTGTCCCCCTTTCCTTACTCAATTTACCTCCTTCCAGAACATCTTCTTTCGTTCTTCAAAATTCTCACTCAATTTTTGCCCCCACCTTTCATTTGCATCTTTTTTCGCTTCTCTAATTTTCCGTTTTGCCTCTCTCCTTTTCTCCTTGTACCTCTCCTACACCTCAACACCACCATCCTGTAAAACCCTCTCAAAACACTGTCTCTTCTCAACTGCCTTTCTCACCGTATCATTCCACCACTCGCTTCCCTTCCTGATACCTCTGCCTCATGCTTTCCTTTTTTTTTTCTTTTTTTTTCTATATTCCAACTACTCCCTCTCGGGCATAGGCTGAGAGCCTGCACAATCTACCGCTGAACACGGTGAGGCCCGTAAGGTCTTGTTCCAGTCTAGGGAGTGAGACATGCAAAGCACCTATTCACAGCTCGAAGCAACTCCATCTCTGAAGCCGATTCGCCTCCGTGCTTCACAGCCTCATCCCCCAGACTCATACCCTCACTCTCAGAATGCCACCTATTGAGCAATTAACTCACTAGGCATTGCCCCCCTATAATATATTTTGAATATGGGAATATTCATACAGTGCTATTTAATCAGGGAACAATGAGGGTATTTTTTTGGCATTTCGGTGTGCTGTGGTAATGCACTGAAACTAGGTACAGCACAAATTCCATCCCAATAATATCTTCACATTGACATATTGGGATTCAAACCCGGGTCCATTGGATTACCAGTCCAGTGGCAAGACCACTCTGCCACACCTCCCGCATATTACTTCTCTCTCTTCCATCTCTCTCACTTCCATCCACTTTTCATTTAGTCTTTCCTTGTACTCCCTCTCTTTTGCACTCTTCTCCAACTCACTAACTCTTATTACCTCTCTTACTTCACGCTTGTCTCTCATTCTCCTCTAACTCCTAACTCTTAGCTTTCCCTCCACCAGGTAATGATCTGACATACCCTCCGTCTCACCTCTCAGCACATTCACATCCAGCAGTCTACAAATCTTTCCCTTGTCACCAGCACATAATCCATCAATGCCCTCTCTACAATCTCTCCCCTCACAAGTCTATGCCATGTATACTTGTGTATATGCCTTTTTTCGAAGGACGGATTACCTACACTCAATCTGCACTCTCCACATACATTTTTCAGTCTTTCTCCACTCTCGTTTACACCATCCACACCAAAGCTACTGATGACTCCCTCAACAGGCTCATTTCCTACCCTCGCATTTAGGTCCCCTAAAACTATAATATTTTCAGTTTCATCAAACCCTAGTAGACAGTCGCTCAACTCTCTCAACTCCTCCTTCACAATTATAGCCACTTCCTCTTTCCCACGGATTCCTTCATCTACTACTCGTGTAGTTATGTAAAAATTTTGTGGTGGGTTTGTGTTCTTTTATTTAATTTTTTTAATTTGTTATGCTATATTTCCACATAGTGATTTTGATAAGTTCTTTTGTCTCTATATTGTGTCTTCCCTGTTTTGGTTTGTTTATTTTGCAAGTTTTACATTATAATCTCCCTATTGTTTTTGGATGGCCTCATTGAGCAAATGTAAGCTTTTGGGTGGCCTTGATAAGAACTTGTACCTCATTTCAAGCCATTTATCATATGAATTTAAGATATTGTTCACGTCTGATTGTGCTTACTGCCATAAACAATTGGTGGAAAGTATTCATTCCACTCTCCTCCCAGATGTCACTAGGTTGTTTTTGCTGTGGACTGTAGTAATATCTACCAGATGCTGCATAAGGTGTACAAAATACAATGTATTAGACTTTGCAATATACTTAATAGTGTTTCATTTGCTCAGGATTATTGTGTTGCCAGATGTTTATTAAGGTGTGTAAATGTAAAATACAGTAGCCTACAGTGAACCCTCAAATTACGCGGGGGATGCATACTGCGCTGTCGGCACATAGTTTTATTTGCGCGTACATAAGCCGCATTTTCCTTTACCAGCATTACATACATACATAACATTTTAAGACTGAGTGTTCCACACATAAGTGCAGTTTCAGTCTCTTGTCCTAATGGCGGCGTTCCAGGCAACCCTGTTAAGGGCTGCTTCACTTGTCAAGTTCTTGGATTTGAGATCGGCGCGTATAGTCCGATCCCAGGTCTTCCTCGGTCCACCCCTTGGTGCAGCTCCCTCCACAATCACAGACCTGCATTTTGTCACCCAATTTTGTTCATCCATTCTCTCCACATGTCCATACCATCCCAGTCTACTTGTACGCATCACCTCGCTAATACTCTTTATACCTAAACGTCTCCTCAGCTCAACATTTGTTATTCTATCCTGTAGCCTGGCCCCACACATCCATCTCACCATTCTCATCTCATTACGCTCCATTCTGTTGACATCCTCTACTTTAACGGCCCATGTTTCTGAGGCATACGTCATTGCACTTCTAACACATGAGGCATACACCTTTCCCTTCAGGGGGAGAGGCATTCTTTTCATGGTCAGGATTGGCATCAATTCTCTGAACTTCCCCCAGCCACACCTAATTCTAGCAACAGTGGCAGCCTCGGCCCCACCACCGGCAGAGATGGTATCTCCTAGGTAACAAAACTTGTTCACCAGCTCCAAAGACTCATTTCCAAAATTCACAGCCACAGGATCATCACTTAACACAAGCTCGCCTTTGCACACTACGCACTCAAATTTCTCTATTTCTGACTTATCCTTCGGCAGGGGCCCCTTTATTCTACTACAGCGCTTACTCCCATGGTGTACCCAACATCGACAGATGCTACATTGAATTGAGTTAACGCCCACTCCCTTTCCACACACTGCACATGGGTATGCACCGCTCTTTTCCACATTGCCTCGTCTCAAACTACAATGCATAACCTTGGTTTTGTTAATATTGACTCTTAAACCCTTGCTCGCCATGCCCTCTCTCCACTTTCTGAATTTGGCCTCAGCATCCTGCATACTGTCAGCTATTAGGACTAAATCGTCTGCATAAAACAGTTCCAACGGGAGTCCGCCTCTAAAAACTCTAGACAGCGCCTCCAAGACCATAATAAAGAGGAGGGGGCTTAACACTGAACCCTGATGGACTCCAACACGGACTGCGAATTCATCACTCAGTACACCTTTCACCCTCACCGAACTTCGCGAATCCTCATACATCTTCATTATCACACGCACCAGCCACTCTTCCACACCAAGTTTCCTCATAGCCCACTGTACAACATCTCTAGGTACCCTATCAAAGGCCTTCTCCAGGTCCACAAACACAAAGTAAAGATCCCTGCCTTTTAGTAGGTATCTTTCCTGTATCTGCCTGACTATGAAGATAGCATCGGTTGTACCACGTCCTGGCATAAAACCAAACTGCATATCATTAATAGAGATGCTTTGCCTGATCAAACCCTCAAGGACTCTCTCACAGACCTTCATGATTTGGTCAAGCATTTTCAGGCCCCTATAATTTCCTCTATCCAGCGCATCCCCTTTTCCTTTGTATATATTTACTATTACACTTTTGAGCCAATCCTCTGGGATTTTCTCATCTTTAATAATGGTGTTTATCAACTCAGTGACTAAGTTTACACCAATCTCCCCTGAGGCTTTTATCATCTCAGCGACAATGTCGGAGCAACCTGGAGCTTTACCGTCCTTCATTTTATTGATTGCGTCGCTCACTACAGCTGGTGCTATCAAAGGAGGGGGCCCAGATATTGGTTTTTCGATACTAAGCTGTTCCTTATCCCATTCAAACTCTACATTTAGCAATGCTTCATAGTGTACCTTCCATGCTTTTCTGATTTCATTTTCTGCATACACAATCTTCCCATTATCATCTCTAACACACTGTTCACCTATAATATCCCTACTGTCATTTTTAACTCGCCTAGCTAGGTTGAAGATCCCATTGGGATTGTCAGTGTTACACACTTGTTCGAGGACCAGGTCCTTAATGCGATTTTTAGCATTGTAAATAACTCTTTTGGCAGTTCGTTTAGCTGCCTGGTATTCCTCCCTGCTGCCTCCTTTCTTCCATGCTTTGAAGCATCTCCTTTTCTCTTTCACAGCATGTTCTACCTCATCGTTCCACCACCAAGAGGTCTTATTCCTGGGGTGACCCTTTGTTTTCCCACAGACTTTGTCAGTGGCAGCGATAAGGCTATGCTTAAGAAAGTTCCATTGGCTATTTACATCGTTAGGCCTAGCTTCCTTATTTCTATTCATTTCCTCCAGTTCATTATGAAACCTATCCCTAACTTCCTTGTCCTTCAGCAGCCACACTTTCCTTTTGGGTATGTAAACCTTCTTGCGCTTAGGATCTCTGTATAATCTCATGTCGCACACAAGTAGCTTATGCTGGGGGATACATTCTTCGCTCGGGATGACCTTTACATCTCGAACTAGTTTCCAGTCTTTCCTGTTAACCAAGAAGTAATCTATCTGGCTACTGGAGACCCCAGAGTTATATGTGATCAGGTGGCTCTGTCTTTTCTTGAACTTTGTGTTACACACAACCATGTTGAGTGCAACGCAGGACTCCAATATATATTCGCCTTCTAGATTTCTCCTTCCGTAACCAATTCCTCCATGTACCCCCTCGTATCCATCTGCAGATGCTCCCACGTGACCATTGAGGTCCCCCCCCACGATAGTTATTTCGTTCTCCGAGAGGCCTGAAATGACACTGACGGTGTCATTCCAGAAGTCCTCTTTTATCTCTTTCTGTAAACCAGCCTGTGGGGCATATGCAGATATCACATTCAGAATTCTTTCACCAACTTTCAACTTCAAAACAATCAGCCTTTCACTAACTCTCGTAATCTGAAGCACACTTTCCGCCAGCTCTTCAGCCACCAGAACACCCACTCCTCCTTTCGCTTTATCAGTCTCCACACCCATCCAGTATATCCTATATCTTTTCCTCCTTCCGACAATCCACTGTACCCCATGCCTCTTCCAGAGTGTTTCCTGGGTACAGCAGATGTCCACTCGCCTCCTCTCACACATCTCAACCACTTCATTCGCACGCAGATTCAAACTACCAACATTCACACTAGCAAGTCTGAGTTTGTGGGGGGCATTTGTCATTGTCCTGTGCGGTTTTGTTTCATCGGACTTACATTTATTTTCTTTGATTTTAGTCATAGTTAGGTAGGTTTGGCTGGCAGATGAGCATCACCCCCCCCCAGAACTCCGGCTCCAGTCATTATCTCCGATAGACTGGAAATGGTGTCGTATTTCACACCCAAATGCCATAAGAGGGTGTCCAATATCAAGCCAACTCAACCCTGCTCCTACACAGGGTCGAAACTCAACCCGATTCAGACTTTCGGAGCTTGATAACAGTTTTAAGACTTTTTGTATAATTATATCCATATATAAATAATCGATTTGGATATCATAATTATAAATGTACCTATCTATATCCTCAGAATGTCCAAAAGAAGCGTCATAATCCTATAGAAGGCCGATAACCTACCGGAGTTATTATATATAATACCCCAAAGTAAGCGATTATATTATATGAATAGTCATCACACTTTTTTACAAATTCAACTAGATCAAAACAATATCGAAATGATGGCTCAAATATTGATCTTGATATGTAAAGCCTGTTGTTTATACACGTTGGAGCACATGGCCGCAGCCGCGGTGCCACTCCATTCGCACCTAATCATGATTATATTTTGGTTTATTCTTACTTAAATTTATATCATTTGGGTTGATTAGGTTACACAATACAATATTACTAAGTAACAGTACACGCATATATAAATATCATAACATTTGTCAGAGTTTAGCAAAGCACCACGGCTGCGTGGGGAGTGCTGAGGGTAGTGAGGGAGAAGTGGCCGAGCTGAGCATGTGCTTGTAGCCTCGTGACCTTGACCTTGTCGTCTTCCCAAGAGTCAAGTTCAGAAAATCAGTGTTCGTCACGGTAATTAATCCGTCGCTCCTCCTCAGAATTATTGAAATTTCTATGTATGCTATTATTTCTTGCTCTACTATTAAACAAATAAATATGTTGTATAATTTCACCTAATATGTAATGTCACAACACATCTTAAATTGTATATATTCAAATTTATTGCCGATATGCTCTGTTGTCGATTATTCCAGTCCCTGACATACCTCATGATATTTGGTATATTATGCTATTTCGCTTTTATTTTGTCTTTATTTGCTTTGTAGTAATTATTCTGCAATGCATATTTACTTTCATTGTTAAAAATAGTCAGGAAAGGTTGTCCATATACAGTAATGTATATATTTAAAAGTCTGGATCGCCCCTTGTTCATTTTGTGCCACCCCACTATAATGAGAGTGGGTTATCAGACTTTGGGGTAACAGGAAACGCAGCGTTAGAAGTTAAAGATAAATGGGAAAAATAGGTATTGGTTCTGGCACCGACCGAAAGGTGTACTATTTCTACCTTTCATCACCTAAAAACCACAAAATATATAACATATTACTGTACAAAGATGTGTTTATACCATAAACTACCACACAAAATACTATACATTTAATGTATAAAAATAAGACAAACGTCAATTAACTCCCATTGGTAGTGGTTGAGCAACGCTGATGTTATGGATCTGCGCCATCAATCGATAGTGCTGCACCCGAGACGAATCGACCAAAATAATAGGCCTAGTGGTAAAGTTTTGAGTCGAAAAGCAATACACTCTGTATATAGTTTCATTCATAGTATCAAGTGAGATAGTTCTATAGCTCATATACATATTATGGAATTGGCTTCACATCATTTAGCCAGGGGAGAGCAGTAAGCTTTGAAACGACTTTTGAGAGAAGTGTAAACAACCTCACCTAACTCCTGAACAGAAACAGATTTTCCATTTCCGATTTTGTTTGGATAATAAATGATACTGTACATGCAATAAAAAACGAAGAACAGTCTTTTAATAGATTCATAATATCCTGCTGTGCTTTATAGATACATAATAGTTTGGTACGGGAGATGTGTGTCTGTCCACTGTCAACGGCGATGACGTCGGAGGGCCAGACGTCATGCCAATATGGCCGCCCGACACTCGAACAGATACAAATCGATTCTCGCTCGGCGCGGAGCCGTGTACATTTGAATAATTGAGCGTATTTTTCGATTTTATTGCCTCAATTGTGGTTCAAGCGTAGCTTTGATTGCTCGTATTTTGAGGGTTGACTGTACTGTAGCCTACATATTTTTAAGACTCGCTCCCAATAACTAAAGAGTGTTTTAGTTGCTCTGGAGTCTGGATTAATAATGTCGCCCAGATGTTGAAT
The DNA here is from genome assembly GCA_032716605.1 of Paralithodes platypus. NCBI lineage: Eukaryota > Metazoa > Arthropoda > Malacostraca > Decapoda > Lithodidae > Paralithodes > Paralithodes platypus. Next base: position 41,235,661 of record CM064568.1, on the reverse strand, counting down.
ACAATGAATAATGTTACAAAATTAGAAAATATATTGTAGTAATGTCTGCCAGATGTTGATTAAGACATGGGTACAGTATTTGAAAATAAAAATCACAAAAACTACATCGTATTCCATGTGATCTGGATTGTAGTTATGTCTGTATGATATCGAAGAAGTTGTGCCAGTGTAGAAAATGTATTTGAAAGATTCGCTAGCATTAACCAAGTCATGTTTCATTTGCTCTGGACTGTAAGCAATATGCCAGGTGGTGTATAAAGTGTGTAGAAACCTGAAAGACAGACTCTCAATAAGTAAATCATTTTATCCTTTCCTCTGGACTGTATATCGTATAAATACGATAGAATATGACTCTTTTGTGATCTTGTATGTCTCTGTGACGTCACGATCTCTCCTACAGCACGACGTAGGACGAGTAGATCGTATATTATAAGATTGTAAATAAGTTAAGTTATAAAAGGCCTAATATGCTATTAAGCAATATTGCCATGGTCTTATGTAGTATATATGAATTTATCGTATATATTAATATAATTTATCGTATAGAGCAACCTAAATGCGGTACGATAATTTGGGCTCCTGGCGGTTTGCCAAGGCAGCAAGGTGTGCTTTTGAGGTACGCCAGAGCCTTCACGAACACCAACCAGTTAACATCTAATTTTCCGCCCTGAGTTGATCGTGCTTTTGTGCCTCTAATCCCAATACACATACAGCAATACACACAGCTACCCCATCACGACGCTCTCATCGACATCATGACTGACTGATAGATAAGCATATTATTCATGTCCATTCCCATGTAATCATTTATTCTTTCTTTAACTTGACTCGTGTCTTGGGACCGAAGTCTCATTCCCCATTGTCCACCACCATATTGGGTAAAACGTTCTCCCTTGCCTCATTGCCACGTGGAACTATTGGTGAGTTAATTCCTGGCTAATATTAACCCTTATAACCTTACCCTATAATTATATACATTTATTATGTGAGACCTTTGGATATAAATTAGCTTGTTTCAGATTGAATTCAATTTAGATATAGAGTATTCATTTAGATTGATTTTATTTGATTCATTATAGCTTAGTAATATTTAACTTCCATTGATAGTTTACCACATTGGTGCCCAGACCCGGGAACTAGCTACCAGTAAGGGATTTTAAGGCAATGAACAAGGGGACATATAACAGGATGCAGGAACAACTCTATGATAAACTGGCAAGGCTAGCCAAGCGATGGTTAGAGCCGGAATGCAGGGTTGTGTCATTGCGCCTGCCTAAGTCCTGCTTCCCACCCATCGTCTTTCCCCAATAATTTTCTTTTCCGTTTCAGACTTCCTGTGACATATGACCTGACCTAACATTTTTTCTTGTTCAATATGATCCATTAGTAGGTATTGCTATATAGTGTACTATTTTTTCTCCATAACATAGAAGTCCGCCGGTTGGCGTCTCTTAAGTAGCCTATTATTTGGCCGTTGTCTTTGTAACGTAATATTTAGATACATAGCCTATAGGCTCGCAAGCAAAATGGATAAAAACGGTAAAGAGACACCGTCTAGTGGGGTGCTGAACAAAGCCCCTAAAAATCAAAGGGCGGGACTTCGGGGAGTAATAAATAGGCTAATAGTGGACGTCAACACTTTCATCACTACTGCTGAACTAGAGGAATTGGAGGCTAGATTAGAAAACGTCCAGGTTACCCACGGTCGTATTACGGCTCTGAGTGAGGTGATTGTGGCTGACATGACAGAGGAGGAAGAGATTGTTACAGAGTGTGATAATCGCGCCCTCTATGACGAACCTGTCTTTAGAGCGAAGTACCTATTACAGCGTGCAATCGCGAGTAAGAAGGGAGGCGATAATGAGGCCCATAGAAGGGCTGACCCAAAATATACTGTACACCTCCCAAAGCTCAATCTTCCTACATTTGGGGGCAAGTTAACTGAGTGGTTAGCTTTTTGGGACGTATTTCGATCTACGGTTCATGAATCCTCTTTGGATAATGTCCGCAAGTTTCACTATCTGAAGGGACAAATGGAAGGAGAGGCCTTACATTTAATAGAGGGGTTTGCAGTAGTGGGTGGTAGTTATCTTGAAGCGGTACACTTATTAGAGTCCACATACGGGGATAGAGAGCAGTTGAAGGTGGCCCATGTCGTTGCCTTGTTGGGGCTCGCAGAACCACAGTATAAGGTTGATGAGTTGACAAACTTCAGGGCAAATATGGAGTGCCATACTCGATCGCTAGATACCCTAGGGCTTACCACGCAGGAAATGATAGTCATTATCTTGCGTCAGAAGCTTCCTATGGCAATACTTGATAAGGTAAGATCATTTGAGCTGGGGGAGTTCAAAACTCAGTTCAGTAAGGAGATCAATAATCTACAGTTGAACAAAGGGAGAATGTATGAGTCGGGAGGGAGTGAGAATGTTGAGAAGAGGGGAACAGTAAGCATGACAGTGGGGACTAAAGTAAAGAAAGAGGGTGTGTATAAGAAACCTGCTCAGATTCTATGTAAGCTATGTAACAACAAACATAAATGGAGTTTCTGCATAAAATACCCAACAAATGAGACAAAACTAGCACAGGCGAAAAGATTGAAGCTATGTGTAGGTTGTCTAAGTAAAGAACATGGTAAGCAGGGACAATGTACTGCTACATACTTAAGGCCCTGTCGGCACTGCAAAGGACATCACTTTGATAAGTTGTGTCCTACAGCAGATAAAGTCAAAGACGTCAAAAATGAGGGTACTACAACTGTGGCACTAGGTAGCACGCAAGACACCACTATATTGCCCACAATACAGATTCCCATGGAAGGTAATGACATTAACAAAGTTTGTCGGGTACTTCTAGATCAAGGATCTCCACGTTCCTTTATAAAGAGGTCCGTACTAGTGGGATTGAAGCACCGAATCGTAGGGGCTGAGACTCTTCGATTACAGGGCTTCACAGGGGTTACTGATAAACAAGACTACGAGATAGCGGAGATTTCATATTTTTATCGTAAAAACCGGTACTTTATGACTTGTATCGTAGTAGACACCCTACCAGAATATGTATCTGTGGGTGTGAAGAAGGTGGAACACGCATTACGTAGCAAAGGGGTTAACTTGTCAGATCCCATGGGAAATCAGAGTGAGGTGCATGTTCTACTTGGTGTGGATCATTATTATGAAGTAGTATACCCTGGATTTAAAAAGATGTGTGGTGTAATTTTAATCCCCACTAAATTTGGATACTGCATGAGTGGAAAGGTGCATACTACACAGTCAAAGGTTCTGGTCGACACGGTCTCGATATATAGAGTCAATGTAACTGCGGCAGAGGAGTTGGGAAGGGAGGATTCCCAACCTAGTGACCCTAAGATGTCTGCCGAGTTCGACCTGGAACGACTGTGGAGATTGGATCACATAGGCATTAATCCTATGGAGACTGATTATGACTCGGAAGTTGCGCTACAAGGTTTGACGAGTCTGTGTGCTACTGTGCCTCAGACAAGCAATATAAAGTTAGTTTACCTTGGAAGAACAGTGAGATAAGCCTGCCTACCAACTATGGTTTGGCATTAGGTCGCTTGCGCGCATTGCAGCGGAAATTGTCTAACGAACCGAGCACGCGCCAGGCGTATGACGATGTATTTCGGAGTTATGAGGATAGGGGTTTTATTGAGAGAGTCGATGTCGAGGAACCGTGTAAGAAGGGTGGGGTTCACTATCTGGCCCATCATGGGGTAAAGAAAGACAGCGTCACCACACCAATACGGGTGGTGTATGACTGTTCTGCCCACCAAGGTCAACAACCCAGTCTGAATGACTGCCTGTTGACAGGTCCGTCCATGGTGTCGGACCTGTCCCAACATCTATTGCGGTTTAGGCTGGGGAAGTACGCCTATACCAGTGACATCGAGAAAGCATTCTTGATGGTCAAGCTAAAGGAGGAAGATAGAGATGTTACCCGCTTTCTTTGGTTCGGCGACATTAGCGACTCTGAAAGTCCCATCATAATATACCGTTTTCGGGTTGTACTCTTTGGGGCCACTTGCTCGCAGTTTTGTTAAATGCCACAATCAGAAAACATCTAGCTGACACTCATGAGGACACAAGTAAACTATCTCGCGGATTATACATTGACAATTTGCAGGGTACTAGCGATAGTCAAGATGATTTGTTGTATGCATACTGGCAAGCACGCAGATTGTTTGCGGATGCGCATCTATTTCTCCGCGAGTGGGTTACTAATAGTAAAGATCTTCAGAGTTTAATACAAGTGGATGGTACGGCATCTCTTAACCAGGAAAAGTCCAGAAATTTGGGGATGATCTGGCAACCTAAACATGACATACTAACTTTTCAATCAAGGCCTTTTGCTCAGCAGACAGGAGCGCACACAAAAAGAAGTCTGTTGAGCAAAGTTGCGCAATTTTTTGATCCTATGGGTCTAGCATTACCTGTTACCATAAGAGCTAGGATTCTAATGCAGGAAGTTTGGAGACGTAAAATAGGATGGGATGACAGTTTGCCCGAGGACCTGAATGACCAAGGGACATTGTTGTTGAATGAATATGCCATCCTATGTACTAAACCTATACCTCGTAAAGTGGCGGCGTTCGGTGACGTTACGTTACACACGTTTTGCGATGCTAGCGCCACGGCATACGGGGTTACTTCATTTGGGGCACATTTAGTTACAGCCCGGGCCAAAGTAGCCCCGGTTAAAAAGGTAACTATCCCTAAAATGGAATTGACTGCCATGCTGCTATTAGCACGTCTGGTGCAACATGTACGCGCAGCATACGAGAGCGAATTAAATATTGAAATCGTTCACGTATGGTGCGATAGTCAGGTCGCACTCAACTGGATACATAGCAAGAAGTCTCTGCCAGTTTATGTGCGGAATAGGGTAGATGAGATTAGAGCCCTTTTGCCAGACGTTGCTTATCATTATGTAAATACAAAGGAAAACCCTAGTGATCTCATAACTAGGGGTATAACGGCTAGCCAGTTAATGAAGTCCGAATTGTGGTGGCATGGTCAAAAGTGGCTGCTCCATGAAAGTGAATGGACGATATGGCATGCTGTTGGTGAGGGACTTCTGCCACTGGAAACAGTGGCAGTTACAGCCCAACCAAATGAGCCACCGGGTCCTATCATAAAGTGGGCAAGATTCGGTGACTATAATAAACTAGTCAGAGTTGTAGCTTGGGTGTTGCGATATGTATCCAATCTCAAGCTTAAAGTAACGGGCCAACTCTGCAACAGGGGTCACAACATTGATGCTCGTGAATTTAAAGCAGCTGAAGTAACTTTGATCAAATGGGTTCAAGTAGAAACCTTTTCCAATGAATTAGAATCCTTGAAAGGCTCGAATAAGACATTAATGCCTAATATAGTGCGTCAACTAAGGTTGCACCTAGACAATGGCCTCATCAGGTGTGAGGGTCGCCTGAAGTGGTCGGGTGTACCAGACGGCACAAACCGACCTATACTTATGCCAACAAGACATCACGTTACTGATCTATTCATCATACGTGCACATAGGGAAGTAAAACACTACGGGGTATGTCATATTATATCAAATTTACGTCTCACATGGTGGATACCCAGAGTTCGACAAGTAGCTCGACGCGTAGTGAGAAAGTGTGTAATATGCCAGAGACTAAAGGGTAAACCATATGCAACTGGACCAGCTCCACCCCTACCTGAATGCCGTGTAAAGCATGTAGAACCTTTCCAAGCGGTAGGATTAGATTACACAGGGGCATTGAAGACGAGGGAGAGTGAGAAGGTTTATATATTATTGTTTACCTGTGCGACGTCTCGAGCAGTACACCTAGAACTATGTGATAATATGTCTAGCGAAGAATTTATGCTGGCGTTCAGACGGTTTTGTGCCCGTCGTTCATTCCCTCAACTCATTCTTAGCGACAATGCTCCCACTTATGTCCAAGCATCAAAATATCTAAAGGATATGAGTAGTGATCCTACTATCATCACTTTTTTGGGAGAGAAGAAGTGCGAATGGAGGTTCATTCCAGTTAAGGCACCTTGGTTTGGTGGCATGTGGGAACGGTGTGTCGGCATAGTAAAGTCAGGACTCAGAGCGGTTGTAGGACGTGCTCTATTAAAGAAGAGTGAGTTGACGACAGTCCTCACAGAGATAGAGGCAGTCGTGAATGATCGGCCGCTTACATACGTGTACACCGACCTGCAAGAACCACTACCATTAACGCCAGCTCACTTGCTATATGGGAAACCATTGACTGCGTTTCCATCTGATTTCCAATCCATAGTAGAGTTAGAGGATCCCTCGTTGTACTCTGAGGTAGCGGTGTCTAAGAGATACCAGTATATATCCAGGATAATCGAGGATTTTAGGAAACGGTGGATTAGTGAATATCTGCTAGCATTGAGGGAAAGGAGTGTTACTCCCTCTGGTAGACCAACGGCACCTACAGTTGGTGAAGTTGTTTTAATTAAAGAAGATAGTCCTTGTTTATACTGGAAATTAGGCCGCGTATTGGAGGTATACAAGGGGGCAGACTCTGTAGAGCGGGTGGCACTATTAAAGACAGCCACTGGAACTACTGTTCGTCCTATCGCACGTTTGTACGCTTTGGAGCTCGATTCCGCATTGCAATCTGAGGCTCCACCTGTTATTGCTGGGTCCGAGGATTCTCAAAGGAACGACTCACCTCATACTGATGGTGATCATTCTCGGACCGGGACGCGTCCCAGACACGCTGCTGCTGGCGCCGTCGACTTGTGGCGTCAGAAGATAGCCTCTGGGCAACTTTAGGTTTAAGGAGGGGTTCAGGTCTTTTTTGTGGGGGGAGTGTATCGTATAAATACGATAGAATATGACTCTTTTGTGATCTTGTATGTCACGACGTAGGACGAGTAGATCGTATATTATAAGATTGTAAATAAGTTAAGTTATAAAAGGCCTAATATGCTATTAAGCAATATTGCCATGGTCTTATGTAGTATATATGAATTTATCGTATATATTAATATAATTTATCGTATAGAGCAACCTAAATGCGGTACGATAATTTGGGCTCCTGGCGGTTTGCCAAGGCAGCAAGGTGTGCTTTTGAGGTACGCCAGAGCCTTCACGAACACCAACCAGTTAACATCTAATTTTCCGCCCTCAGTTGATCGTGCTTTTGTGCCTCTAATCACAATACACATACAGCAATACACACAGCTACACCATCACGACGCTCTCATCGACATCATGACTGACTGATAGATAAGCATATTATTCATGTCCATTCCCATGTAATCATTTATTCTTTCTTTAACTTGACTCGTGTCTTGGGACCGAAGTCTCGTTCCCCATTGTCCACCACCATATTGGGTAAAACGTTCTCCCTTGCCTCATTGCCACGTGGAACTATTGGTGAGTTAATTCCTGGCTAATATTAACCCTTATAACCTTACCCTATAATTATATACATTTATTATGTGAGACCTTTGGATATAAATTAGCTTGTTTCAGATTGAATTCAATTTAGATATAGAGTATTCATTTAGATTGATTTTATTTGATTCATTATAGCTTAGTAATATTTAACTTCCATTGATAGTTTACCACACTGTATGTGCGGGCCAGATGTTGAAAAAAGTGTGCCAATTTAGAAAATGTATTTAAAAAGACTTGTTTGAAAACTAAATTTTGTTTTGTTTGCTCTGGACTGTAGTGATGTCTGTTGAAAGGTTAAGTAAGGTGTATGAATGTAATAAAAATATGCAGTGTTCAAAATATTTGCTAACAACAACAACATAATGTTTAATCTTCTGTAGACTGTCGTAATGTCTTTCAGAGTTGAATAAGGTGTGAAAAGATAGAAAATGCATTCATGACTTGCTAGCAATTATATTAATAACACTTACGCTGCGGGCATATTTCCACCTGTTTCTGCTATATTAGGGTTCATTCAGGCACTCTTGAATGATTAACCCTTCCAGCCCGGGTGTCATTTTAAAATGACACCAAAAAAAAAGGGCCGGAACCCGGGTGTCATTTTAAAATCCTTGTGCTTGAAAGCGTGCTTCAAAATTTGCGCGGCCAATTTTGGAATGGTAGGAGCGACCGCAGCGCCACCAAGCCTCAACTACTAGTGTTATCAGTTCGTACGTGGCCGCCATAGCGAGTAATACTGAAAAAAAAAATTCCGACGTGTCCGATTCGTTGCAACCTCCCGCGGGCCCCAGTGCTACCCCACTCGCAACTTCAACGCCTGTTGCAACCGAGAAGAGAGCTCAACAAAAGAAAGTTAAGCGTTTGTTGAGTGATAGCGCAATACAGCGATAACTTTTTGATAGTGATGAAGAGAGCAGTGGCGAAAGCTTGGTGGACAAGGTACAATTTATAAGTGAAAGTGAAGACGATTTCGTGGGCTTTGGAGACGACGATAATGTCGATTTATTTGAGGGGGGAGACAGTAGTGATGATCCTGATGTGGAAGTGTTTCAGGAAGGTGCCATTGAGCTTCCCAGTGTGCTAGAACCTAGGCCTACCCCCTCGCCATCTTTGCTAGGTCAGCCTAGGCCTAGCCCTAGCCCTAGCTCAGGACCTTCCCCTTTGCCTGCCCGTACGCCCTTGAAAGTGGGCAAATATTTCTACAAACAATCATTGATCAAAAGTGCAGCTAAAAAGCACGCAGGGCAGCCGCAGAAAAGCATAGGGAAGCTGAAGATAGCGATAATGACGCCGACCCTGGCCTAGCAACCACCCGCATTCCATTGTCCCGACGCCTTGACACGGGACGCCGCGTGGGTCACCCACAGCCCTCGCCTTCATCTCTCGTTCAGGATGACCAAAGGGCCTCTTCAAGTGGTATTGGTGATGTGCCACAGGCCTCAACACACCGCAGAGCATTATTTGCTGCTGAAAAGCCCTCGGCTCGCCGCAAAAGGAGCCCCACTCCCGAGGCCTCGGCTCCCATTCTTGAAGCTCCCGCAGCCTCCCGCGCCCCACACCGCCGACGCCCGGTCACTTCTTCACCAGAATTGTCTCCTGAAGAGGATGCTGACGACCCCAACATTGCCCCAGATGACCTGATGTCGCCTGAGGAGGAAGAGGAAGAGGAACAGGAACAGGAAGAGGAAGAGGATGTGCCGACAAAACGAGCGAGAGGGCGAGGTCGTGGACGTGGTCAGCCTGCCGACGCCGCTGCTCCTGGGCCTGGGCCTGGGCGTGGGCGTGCAGGGCGTCCGCCTGGGCGTCCGCGTGGCCAAGGGCGTGTGCCAGGGCGTCCAGGGCGTGTGCCTGCTGCAGCACGACCTCGAGCATCAGCATCCGACCTGTTTGTGTGGACAGATGGAGCTGATTTTGAGCCAGATTGTCCTGCCTTTGACGAGGTACAGATGGGTTCTGGTGTAAAGTCAGTGAAAATAGGCTAGCCTAAACAGACCTCGGATGCGGAAATACCCTGAGCCGAACAGGCCAAGTGGGATATCTCTATTGGTCTAACTGGTAAGGTGCCTGCCTCACACCCAAGGGTCGAGAGTTCGTGCCCCCACCAGGGCATGATATTTTCGTGAGGCTATTTCCGCATTTAACGAAGTTTAGGTGTGCTGGTTAAATTGTTCAGATGGTTGAGAGTATGATCGGAGCTCCATAAATCCTCATTCGGGTATGGTGTAAAAACCGATCCCCACACTGGGGTGTCACAAGCATATCCCTGTGGCCCAGATGCTACCCCCAGTGAACTTTTCTGTGGCTTCTATGACAATGAAGTCATGGAATACCTCGTCAAAGAGACAAATCACCACCATGCTATCTGTGCCAACTTTCTTGGGAGGAAGACCAGTGCCAAGATGGTGGCATGGAGAGCTCTCACTGTGGCAGAACTGTATGTGTTCTTGGCACTCACAATGCTGATGACTCATATAAGGAAGCACGTTCTGGCTGACTACTGGATCACTGGCGACATCATAACGACTCCATCATTTGGCAAATACATGTCCAGGGACAGGTACTTCGACATCCTCTCCTATCTCCACCTGACAAACAACATGGCAGTCCACCTTCCCGACTCATTATGGAAGATCAGGAAGCTGTATGACATGATACGTCATCGGTTCACCACATACCTGATTCCTTTCCAGAAGATGTGCCTCGACGAGTCTCTGGTCCTGTTCCGTGGTAGGCTGCACTTCCGACAGTATATCCCGTCCAAGAGACACCGCTTCGGCATCAAGCTCTTCGTCCTCTGCGACTGCTTGACGGGGTATGTGCTGGACTTTATAGTCTACAGCGGCAAGGCTGGAGAAGTTGTGACTGACCCTCTCATTGGTTTTGGTGGCGCTGTAGTGAAGAAGATGATGGAGAGGCACTTCAATAATAACCACATCCTCTACACAGATAATTATTACACGTCGCCTCTCCTGACCAAGTACCTCCATGACCGCAAGACCGGAACTGTCGGCACAGTCAAGGGCAAAAGGAAGGGCATGCCAGGCTACCCAACCAAGACGAAGAAGGCGGACATCTTCCACAAGAAGAGTGGCCCCATCCTCTCCATCCACTGGCATGACCAGCGCAAGGTCAACCTCCTCACCACATGCCACAAGGCCCAGATGGTCGCCACAGGGAAGGTGGACCGAACAACCAAGAACCCCGTCCAAAAACCAGCTGCTGTCCTGGATTATAACCTCAACATGCGCCTCGTTGACAAGTCCAACATGCAGATGGGCTTCATCGACTGCCTGCGAACATCTTGCAGGTGGTACAAGAAGTTTATCCTGCATACGGTAGATATGTCGGTCCTCAATGCCTACAACATCTACCGTCTGAGGACTCCAGGAGCCAAGAAGTACAAGTCCCTGCTGAAGTTCCACAAGCAGGTGCTACTTGAGCTCCTGGCTAAACATGCGGGTACACCAGGCAGGCCAATACAAGGACCAGACCAGCTTGACAGAACGGGGTGTGCTGAATTCTTCAGGAAGCACCAGCTCAACGCCCTTCCTTTCAAAGCACCAGGTAGTAACGCTAGGAGTCAGAAGAGGTGCCATGTGTGCAGCCACACAACTCGCAGACCCCGCAAACCCACAAAAACCACTTGGGAATGCCTCGAGTGTCAAGTTGGACTGTGTGCTGGCACCTGCTTCAACGACTTCCACACTCTAACAAACTTTTGAAGTGGAAGTGACAACAGTGAAAGTGACACTCAAATGTAGGCTAAGAATAATAATATAACTAAGTATAAGTGAAAAGGACACATAAGTAATAATAAGTGCCTTCAATAACAATATGAACAAGTGAAAGTGACACTAAAATATATATTTCTAACAATAAATAAGTGAAAATGACACTCAATAAGCCTAGGCCAGTCAAAGTGACAGTATAATAATAATAAAACTAAGTATAAGTGAAAGAGACACACAAGTAATAATAAGTGCCTTCATAACAATATGAATAAGTGACAGTGACACTATATATATTATTAGCTTACCTAACAATACATAAAAGGGGAAATGACACTACCAATTATCAAAGTCCAGTGAAAGTGACACTAATAATCATAATAATAATAATTAAACGAAGTAATAAGTGACAGAGACACAAATAAGTTCATATAAATAACTTTATTGAGTGAAAATAACATAATAACTATAATAAATGACAGAATAACCAATAAAACATTATCAAATCGCTTCCCGGCATAATTGCGGGTGGAGCGACGAGTGCAACTGGGCGTCGTAGCCGGGGCCGCAGTTGAGTGTTCGGACGCGCCGAGGTAAATACGCGGCAAAAGTTACCTCCACTTCCATCACCATCACTCCGGAACCAGTTGAGCTAGAGAGCTCTACTCAACGCCATTCTATGCAGGAAGGTAAGGCGCTCATTTCTATATATGTTTGATTAATGTAGGTAATATATTAAGCGAGATTAGCCTTAGTTTACTTTTGTTGATATTCGACCAGATCGCCCGGATACGAGCTCCGTCATTAGGAGAGCCTGCCCGGGCCAGGAGGGTTAAACAAGTGTCTGAATGAAATTAAATGTATTCAGTCAAAAAACTAGAAATAAATAGCTTCAAAATGACGCCAGAACTAGCTTCGTAGCACACAGATTTCACCTGCAGCACTACCATAGACATCGGCAAATATTCGCTAATTATGAGCAATGTCGCACTACATTTGCCTTTGGCAGTGCTGCTTTGTCTCTCGAGATGCGAGGCCTGAGTCTCAGTGCCCCGGCAGCCATGCTGGAGAGCGAAGGGGAGCCTCCCGCGCTCCCGCTCTCTTACACTCGTCCCCACAGGCTTTAAGAGGCTTTAACCTTTAAAGCGCGAAGCTTTGGTATTTGAAACGTCCCACCAGGCGAAGGTATTTTGGTTCATTCTTGAAAAAATTGTCATATGTACCATATATTAATATTTTTTCACCAACCAACTTTACGTCTTCTAAACTTAATTAATGAAATCACCAAATATTTGTGGTACTCAAAGGACTCGAACATATAATACTCACACCGAAAATCTGCGCATTTATGCATTACGGTATCAAGACAGTTAATTATTATAATTTTATATCCATATGAGCCTATTTTACTTTTACTATTAACATATGAACATTGAAAAGCAATAAAACAAGTGGTAACAGCAATTGGCTGGTGAAAATTGTATATTTTAGCCCCGCGGTCGTAATCTGACCCAGATCGGCGAGAGACACACCCTCCCTCTCTCGTGTCTCGCATGGTAGGCCTACTGAGAGACAAGGCGATGTATCAGACTGGCTTATAGGGTCAGAGATACACTCCCCCATCCTCCTACCACTCCCAGACGTCCTCGCCCGAAAATACTCGTTAAATATTGGAAATAATAAAGAAAATAACGGATAATTGAGGAGGATGGTTGGGACACATGTGGAGGAGTGATAGAAGGTATGGAAGTGAATGATCTCACTTAATCACATATTGCTTTGTTTTGAGTGCCGGTGGGGTGTTTTGAAAGTATGCCTAACCTCTTAACCTAGCAAGCGCGATAGGCCTCACGGAAGGGTCACCATAGCGAACGCGATAAGCCTCACAGAAGCAAGACCATAAAAAAACTTTCCAAAACACCCCAGGGGCTCTCAAAACAAAGGAATATGTCATTAGGCGAGATAATTTCCCCTCTAGTACTTCCTACCACTCATCCATATGTTTCTCACTCCTCCCCCCTTCCTCATCTTGTTCCCCCCTCCCCCTCCTCAATTATTACCTATTTTTCCTCTTATTTTCATAATTTATCGGTTATTTTTCTCTCCCGCAGTAATGTAGCGCAAGTGGGATGCATAAGAGTCGTTATATAACACAGACACCTCCCGCTTGCTTCAGTTGAGTCAGAGAGAGCGAGAGAGGAGGGTATATGAGGACCCTGGAGGACAAGGGGCGAATGCGCCAATACCTTACTTTCGAGTTATGAGTGTTTAAAGTCTGGAATAGGTGGCATACATTGAATATTACAGAATAACATGTTATTATATACCATTAGAATCCTCTGGAAGAGACAAATTGATAGAAAATAAAATAAAATAAAAAAGCCTATAGTAATTATTTTTCAATCTGCTTGAAATTTAATCCTGTATTAGATGTCCATGAAACTAAGATACTGTTAAATTTTCAGCCAAAAAAACGCGCAAATGCGCGTGTCATTGGCCGGGAGGCGGGCCTTTAACCCGGGGAATGCTAGCCGGCCGCTCATTGGCTTGAGCGCGCGGGAACATTCGCCCCTCCACCTCCTACAATCCATACCTCCTCCGCCGCTACACAAGGTCGAAACAAGGGATTTAGAACCTAGGGTACTGAGCCCGCATGGGTGGGAATCGCAAAACGCTCTTCACACGCTCTTCACCACGTGATTTTCAGTGCTTCCATCTATTGGGAACCAGTCCTAACTCAATTTTGCTCATGGTGGCACATTCGCCCCATGTCCTCCAGGGTCCTCATATGTCTCGCTCCCTCACGCCTGAGAATACGACCGGGAGGCGAATATTTACGATTTTCACCACCCAAATGCTTTTCCCACTTATTTTATTGCTCTTCAAGGTTCATATATTCATCATATATGTAAAATAAAAGCACATTGACAAAAAATAATGCTTTATATCGTAAATATAACAAATTCTGTCTGAATCCAAGGCTAGAAATTCACAAATAAGTACCCTTGCCCCTAGGGTATTTTCGCGCTTAATAGGTTAAGAGTCCCGGCGCCTCCGCCCAGTAAAACCTCTTAACCTCTCCTCGGCGCACAGGTTTTTTTTTAACAGGGTCATACTGTGCGCATGTATGATGATTTTGGGACCCATTGCCAATTTCGATAAAAAGTATATCAGCGTGTAGGGAATGTTTGCGTGCATCGGCCCATATATATTTGACTCCCAAAAAATGTCTGGGGGGGTGGGGGAACGGTCCGTAGTTGAAAAATGTGGAGCGAATGGCACCGCGCGGCTAGATTGTCATCGAGCGGCGAGATTTCCCTGCCGAATTTTCACACGCCCAGGGGATAGAACCAGAGGGAGGGGGGGGGGTTACCGCGTATTATCACGTATATCTCCTTTTTTTATCCCTTTTAGGCTATGTAGAGTACGTATATGTGTGTAGGCCACCCATATATATAACAATGAATATGCCTCATAGTGACCAAAAATTGCAATATATAAGGGAATTATAAAAGAATTTTTAGGCGGGAATGAAGATGGGTTGGAGGTTTGGCGGCAATTTATGAGCTGAGAGTGTTGTTTGCGCTATAATATTACGTATATCTCGTACTTAGAGCACTGTCATGCTATAATACAGACTTGTACGTATGTAGACGTGCCATATATATACCGCATATAGACCAATTCATGCGATATTTACGCACATTATCAAGGAGTTTCTAGCAGACGGAAGCCTAAAAGGGTGGGTGGGGGTGGGAATGAAAGGGGGAGAGGGTGTGTTACGCCATAAATATCACTTATATCTTGTACTTAGAGCACTGTCATGCTATAATACAGACTTGTACGTATGTAGACGTGCCATATATCAATATATACCGCATATAGACCAATTCATGCGATATTTACTCACATTATCAATGAGTTTCTATGCGTGAACCAAGGTGTGAGTGAGTTGTGCTGGGAATGAAAGGGGGAGAGGGTGTGTTACGCCATAAATATCACTTATATCTTGTACTTAGAGCACTGTCATGCTATAATACAGACTTGTACGTATGTAGATGTGCCATATATCAATATATATACCGCATATAGACCAATTCATGCGATATTTACGCACATTATCAATGAGTTTCTAGCAGATGGAAGCCTAAAGGGGGGGGTGGGTGGGAGGGAGGCAGGGAGTGAGTCGTGGAGAGAGTGAAGGCAGTAAACATATGCAGCTGTGTGATAATTGTGGAGGTGCCCCAGGCGTATGGATGTCTTGGGATTTTGAACCTTATGTCTAGGAGGTGTCTGGTGTTCGTTGCCACCAAGTGGTCAACAATAACATGAGTCAGGAATGGAGAGAGAGAGATGCGTATGTCGTACGTATAAATGGACTTCAGAATTGCATTTTTATGCAACCAGACATTGCATTTTAGACACATGTGAAGTGCCACAGAAACATGTAGGCCATTGACTGTAAATAAAGTACTATATTATAGACCAGGAACGAGGGTGGTCAGTAAACATCGGCTTAACCTTTTTTGATAGAGAGCTAAATATAGACTGGTGTCGCCTTACACGTGCGAAATGGTAGATTGCCAGCAGAAAACTTTTATTTATTTATTTCCAAGTAATATGCAATCTAAATGTATATTCGAGACCTACTGCAAGTATTTGTATGACAGTCATGACTATGTATAATCCAATATACGCACGTAAGGGCGTAGGCGAGACATAAGAAAGATGGTTGAACAATTTTCGACACCCACACAGTTATTATTCACTATTATTTACAATATTATACAATACAAATGTATTTGTGAAGAGTATTTTATGCATTATTGTATTTGTACAAATTTTGTTCCCAGAGAGAGCTGCTGTGGCTGGAGGGAGCAGCAAGGGTCACCCAGTGACCGCTTGACCGTGTGATAATGACTGGAGTCACACTGATACCGGCAATTTTGCTGAGTGTTTGGGCAATTTTTGACAGAATAAAGTTATATAATTACTAATTCTTGACAGAGACAAACTTTTATAAACCTTGGCATGATATAATTGATAATCCCATCAATTTACAAACGTAAATTGGTGGGATAATTCATTTTTGTTTTGTATATTGTCATTTTGATTGTAGACACGAAGTTTTGAGTGATATTTGGTATGAGCTCCTGTGGCATGGTTGGTAAGGTCGTGGACTGGAAAACTCAAAGTGTGGTAGGGTAGTGGGATCGAATCCAGGAGGGGGTTATGGGGAAGGTTTTATACTGTTTAGAATATTTTTGATAAAAAGATTTTTTTACAAGATCATGCCATTGTATTCAAACAATATGAAATATTCATAAAATATATCATATTGTAAGAATACAATGACATGACCTTGTTTTTTGTTTTTTTATTGTTTTTTTTATTATCTTAGTAGGTTTGACAGGATTTATTGAAACATTTATTTTTGTACAATTCATTTGAGGTAAGAAAATATATACACATTACTTAGGCTATAACAAACATATATATTGATATACTAAAAAAAGAAGGCATATTACATATAAATCTTTGAAACTTATAAACTAAATAATGAAACATACAATTATATAATGTAAAAGCTATATCACAGGGACATCTTTGGAACTTATACATTATATAATATATATGTTCCATTATGAGGTAGCGTGATCAATTAGGTCAGGTCAGGTAAGGTAGGGTGCGAGTCCAGGGCAGGGCAGGGCAGGGGGCTAGTCCAGGGCAGGGTACGGGGCGAGTCCAGGGCAGGGCAGGGCAGGGGGCGACACTCAGTAGTTCTTGAAGGTGTGGTAGTCCCTGAAGCAGTCACCCAAGCAGAGTGCAACTTTGCACTCCGCGCACATTGAGGTGACTCTTTTGGTGGCGTGGGGTTTTCTCACACTGGAGCTGCAGACGTGGCACTGCACCTGCCTGTGACGAGTGCCAATCAGCTCGGTGTTGGTTGGGTAGTGTCTTTCGACACCCAGCTGGATGCGGTCAGGAGCGTGATCCCCACGCCATGCCGTACGTCTGTGAGTGGTGGTGCCATACTTCTCCAGGAGTTGGTATGACACGTTATAGACGAACTCCCGGAATTTCAGCTTCTGGTTTGGGGACATCTCCCTCTTCACCAACCACAAGTTGTAGGCGTTGAGCATCGTGATGTCAACTAGGTGGAGGAAGAGCTTGTGATACCACTTCACAGCCTTCCTCAGACACTCAACGCCTGACAGCTGACAGTCAGACTTGTCCACCATGCGCATGTTCTTTGTATAGTCCACTACCATGTCGGGCTTGTAGATGGTCTTCCTGGTTTTATAGTGAATTTTACCAGAGTCCATCTGGGCACCTGTGTGGACAGTGGAAAGCAGGTGGACGTCTCGTTTGTCCTTCCACTTCAGGGCTATCACTTTCCCACACTTTTCGAGCTGCTTGTATTTCTGCCCCTTTCGTCGCCTTCTTCGGACATGCCTCTCGCGGTGTTCCTGGGCCAGGTCGTCTTCAGAAGGTGTGTCACTGGAGGAGGCATCTGTAAGAGGAATGACATTACCGGTGAACTTAGGTATAAACTTTCTTGTCTTTCTGACAGTCCCACATGAACCCGTTTGGTTGTCATGAAGAAACTGGCAGAGAGCAGGAGAAGTATACCAGTTGTCAGTGTAGATGATGTGGCCTTTGCCCAGGTAAGGTGCCAACATTTTCCTGACGATGGCACCTGACATGCCCATGGGGTCATTGGCAGCGGCTTTCGGTATGTCAATGTCAGTGCCTGTATACACGATCATGTCAAGCACTATTCCAGTTTCACAGTCACACAAAACGAAGAGCTTGATTCCGAACCTATGCCTTTTCAAGGGGATATACTGCTTGAAAACAAGACGTCCTTTGAAGAGCACGAGCGACTCATCAATCACCAAATTGAGGAAGGGGTAAAAGTATTTCCTATACCTCTCCAACAACATGGTGAACACATCCCGAACTTTCCATATCCTGTCAATCCTGTTAGGATTGTCGTTGTCTGCAAAGTGCATAAATCTTAGCAGCAACAAAAATCTGTCACGAGTCATGAACTTATTGAAAGTTGGGGTGGCGATGAGAGGGTCGTGCTTCCAATAGTGTTGCAACACATGCTTCTTGCACAGAGGCATGAGGAACAACAAGGAAAAAGAACGTCATGAATTCTTCCACAGTCGTATCCACCCAGCCTCGTATTCTCGCTTTTGGAGAAATGACGTCTAATCTGCCAAACACCCACCTGTAGTAGGCGTTTGTTTGGGCAACGATGTAAGTCATTACCTCCATATCGAAAAAAGCGAGGAAGAAGTCGCTTTCGTTCGCTCGCTCGTCACAGGGCCAGTCGTCAGTTGTACCTGACGTCCCAGGATTGAACTGGGGCACGTCAGGTACAAAATTGACCCCGTCAGACCAATCGAACGAAGGCAGGCCAAGGATCGGAATGTCGTCTGCGTCTGCTTCATCGTCTGAAATATCGCTTCCATGGTCGCGATACGGCACAGCATCATCATCACCCTCCTCTTCACTTGACAGACGCCCTTCCTCATTCTCGTGACCGACGTCGGACTCACTCCCACTGTCCACTCCCAAATCCCCCCACCCTTGGTCCCGTGCTAGGGCTTCGTCGTCGAAACCCGGGCTGCCAATGCCCTGCGAATCACCATCAAACAGCAGGGCGGCATACTTTGATGGTGTCAGAGTTTTCCGGGTCACTCTAGCACGTGCGGGAGTCTTATGGACAGGGACAGAAGGGCCGGCAGGGGCGGCAGTGGTGCGTGGTCTTATGGCCCTGGAGGCAGGCAAGATGATGGTGGTGCCTGTCGCCCTTTTCCCTGTTCCTTGGGCAGGGGCGGCAGGGGCAGCAGGGCCGGCAGGGCCAGCAGTCGCTTTCCCTCTCCCTTTCCCCTTCCCCTTCCCCTTCCCTTTTCCTTGGGCAGGGGCAGCAGGGGCGGCAGGGGCAGCCGGGCCAGGGGCGGCTGGTGGTAGTGGTGGTGGTGGTGGTAGGGTCACTGTGGCTGGCGTACGGGTTCTCTTCCCTACGCCCCTGCCTTTCATTTTTCCTGCCCCCACAGGTTCTGCGGCCTCCGGTGTCGCTGGTACTGGTGGCAGGGGTGGCAGTGGTGGTGGTAGTGGTTGTTGCAGTGGCCTGAGTCGTGGTGGCAGTGTCACGAAAGACCAATGACCTCTGTGCCATTGCCCTGCTTGCACGTGTTTTCCGTGCTTTGGGTGCTGGTGTTTCGTCTTCCGAGCTGTAGGGCGTGTCGTACTGGTAGCTAGGGCCTTTAGCAGCCACCCTCTGCCTTCCATGGCGGCTGACACCACCAGAAGGAGGGCTGGTTGTGTCATCAGGGAGGGACGTGTGGGCTCCATGACTAGTGCTTGGTTACTGGCGCGGTGGTGCTTGCACTAGTGTGTGGCGGGGTGGTGTCGAGAGTTGACATGTAGTACTATACCCACACCAATTTTCAGCCGCCTGGCTATAAACGCGCGGTTTTGGTACGCGTTCAAAAGCTCTGCTCTTAAGAGTCTTCCCGCAGTCCGCCGGGGGAACTCTTAAGAGTCTCCCCGCAGCTCCCGGGTTAAGAGTCCTGGTGCTTTTTCCGGGTTAAGAGCCTGTAAATTGCCTTGTATTGCCAGGACGTTCCAGAACGTCTCCCGCAGCCAATGGGTTAATAACCACTTGTTCCTCAAAATAATTTGTTTCATATTCACAGGGTTGTTATTTGTCAGAGATGTCTAATGTGATAATATTTAGGGTGCGGATTCGATTAGCCAATTCGTTCTCGGTACTTTTAAAAAATAATCTTGCTCCAAAAATTATTTCAGTTCGATAAATAAAGTTTGCTTCAAGTCATATGCTAGCTAAGGTAGGCAATATATTGACAATATTATCATTAATCTAACTGATTAGTTATGTATGGGTATTTGTTGATCGATATCGTGTAGGCCTACTACATGGACCACAACAATTGAATTAGCTAGTCTACCCTACAGTTAAAAGTCATCTATCTATAGGCCCATTCCCCCTTTTTTTTCTATTATTATTTTTATTTTTATTTTTATCTGGGGGTGGCCGACTCGAGACAGAGCCCGAACAGGGACAACGCAACACAACGGAAAAACCATGAACACACAAAAACAAAACACAAATTCACACGCATCAAGGTCACCCAGGAGAAGACTCAGAGACCAGGGATCATCAAGGTCTCTCCAGCACTCCCCCGGCCCCCGGGGGAGTAAAATTTACAACTAAGTTTCTTACAGTTTCTTACAGTAGATCCTCTGGAAAAAGGCAAACTAGGCCTGTGTATCCAGCTCAGTACCAGTACTTGTACTGCTGCGGTTGTTCACGGTGTTGGCGGCGGCGGTAGCAGACGCAACATTTTTACTATTCTGTATTTTTGCTTTACAGTATAATCAAACTTCAAATCTTGTCTTCCCCATGCTTTATCAAGATTACTTTCAAACTTCCTTATTGATTCGGAATCGACTACATACTGGGGCAGTGTGTTCCACTCATTTACCATTCTATCACAAAATGAGTTCTTTGCCTTTTCAAGCCTATTTATTTCTTTGTAAATTTTCTTAGAGTGTCCTCTCGTTCTTGTTCCCTCCCGCATCAAGAAGATACCTTCACACACATCCTCATCATACTTTCCCGACACTCTTAAAAGTCTCTATCATATCCCCTCTCTTTCTCCTATATGCCAGTGTCGGAAGCCCCAGTGTCCTCAATTTCTGTTCATAGCCCGCGTTCTTCAACATTGGTACTACCTTGCTAGCTCTCTTCTGCACTTTCTCCACTGCTTCTATATCCTTTACCATATATGGAGCCCACACCTGGTTCGCATATGCCAAGTGCGGCCTAACCACCGCTGTATAGAGATTCCTGAAGATTTCTTCGTCAAGTGACACAAATGTCCTCCTTATCAGCCCTACAATTCTATTGGCTTTGTTTATCTTTTCTGCTAAATGTTCTGAGAAATTTAACTTATTGTCTATCACTACTCCTATATCCTTTTCTGCATTCACTTCCTCCATCTCTTCATACATACTGTATCCTACCTTGTATATCTTGCTTGTCCCAATCCGCATGTACTTGCATTTTTTTGGATGAAAAGGCATTAACCAATGTTCAGACCATCCCTTCATGCCCTCCACATCTCCTTGAAGCAAACCCACATCTTCCTTACTCCTCACTCTTCTATACAGCTTAGTGTCATCCGCATACAGGTATATCTCACTTCCATTAGTTATATCTTCAGGTAAGTTGTTGATAAATATAACGAACAGTAGTGGTCCCAACACAGATCCCTGAGGTACCGACTTGTAATTTCCCTCCACCCCGAGCCTATTCCATTCATCAGTGCTCTCTGTCTCCGATCTTTCTGCAAGGCTTCTATCCATTTCACATATTTCTCCCCTATAGTATAGCTTCTAACTTTCTCTATTAACCTTTTATGTGGGACCTTATCGAAGGCCTTCATAAAATTGCAATATACCACGTCTATAACATCACCATCCTCCAGAATTTGCATCCAATCATCTACCACCTTAATTAGCTGTAGTACCGTCGACCTCCCCGGCAAGAATCCAACTGTCTCCCACTGAAAAGTTGGTTTGATTTCATATGCTCCATTATTCCTTCTCTAATTACCGTTTCCATTAGTTTACACACAACACTTGTCAAACTGACTGGTCTATAATTTCCTGGGTCATTTCTCTTTCCCTTCTTAAATAAAGCTGTTATGTTCGCCTCTCTCCAGTCCATCGGGATTTGTCCTGTATTAAAAGATACCTCAAATAACATTTGTAATGGCTCTACTAAACATCTCACCTTCCTTTATGATTCTTGGATGTATCCCATCCGGTCCCGGGGACTTACTTCTGTTCATTTTATCTATAACCCTTCTTATTCTAGCATGAGAAAACTCTATTAGTTCTAGTGCCGGTGCCTGTTTGATGGGAATAGTAGGCACTGCATCATCCGACTCCACTGTTAGTACCTCCCCAAAGTATTTCCCCAGCACCTCTGCTTTTTCCTTATCAGTTTCTGCTCTATTCCTATCATCCAATTCTCCTATCAGTTCTGGGAACCCTACTCTTCTTGTTAACTTTTCCTGAATGTACTTCCAGAATATTTTTGGATTTTCCTTCACGTTTCTTGCAATCTCTCTCTCCCTCTCCTTCACCCCCCCCCTTGTCTCCCACCTTATTTTATTGTTTATTTGTCTACGTTCCAAATCCACTTCTTTAGCTTCATATACTAGACCCCCTGTTCTTCTTTAAAACTTTTAGTGTATCCCACAATCGTTTCTTTCTTCTTATCAATGTCCAAAGCTTTCTTTTCATTGGTAATTCTGGGTTCGTTCTTTTCCTCAATTTTGTTTTATCCTTATATTCCCTTACTGGTACACATTTGGATATAGCATTCTCCAGTTTGACTCTAAACTTCCTCCACATTCCTTCAGCGTCTTCACCGTTCAAGTATTCCCCCCAGTCAATGTCCAAACACCTTCTCAGCAGCTCATAATCTGCTCTATCATACATGTATATTTTTTTTTTATTGCTTCTATTATCCCTCTCTGTTTTAATATTGCAACTAAAACTTATACAGGCATGGTCACTATGACCTATAGGGCTATCCACATTGACATGTTCCACTATATCCTCCTCATTGCTAAAACTCAAATCAAGTACACTCCCCTGCGTCCCATCTCTATATCTTGTCATCTCTGTAATATGTTGCGTTAAACAAAATCTCTCACTTTCTCTATAAACTTGTTTTCCAGGCTACACTGTCCTGCTGGAGTAGTACAATTTGCCCAGTTGATCCTTGGCAAATTGAAATCTCCAATCAAAATCTTATATTTGTTCTCTCTATTATCTATTTCCTCCATTGCTTTCAGTAGGTTATCATCCTCTTCCATACTATTAGTTGGGATTCTATATATAGAGGCAACTAGAATTGACCCTCCTGCACATTTTACTTCAATACACAAGTACTCACAATACTGCTGTCTCATATCCACCTCATTTACCTTGAGCTCTTTTCTTACATAAATAAACAGTCCTCTTCCAACCTCTGCTCTAATAGCATTCCTCTCATACAACTCAAAACCCTCCAAACTATACTCCACCAGTTCCCTTTCAATTCTAGCATTTTTTGGTCTTACTTCCTGTAAGGCTATGACATCAGGTTTTTCCTCTTCATCCTGCAACCTACATAATCAGTTCTCTTTTCTTGTCCTGGGTAAACACATCAACATTACTAAACATAATCCTTAATCTTTCTACCAATCCTTCAGCAGCTACATCATCCCGCTCCTCCTGTCCGTGCCCTACTCCCCCCCTCACACTACCGGTACTGGGTCTGCAGCTTCTTCTTCTCCTGTCTCTCCCCGAGACACTTCCACCCTGCTCTCCACCTTTGCCACAACTTCTATCACATTCTCTTCCCTCCCAGATCTCCTTCTCCCTTCTATTCGTATAAACCGCTTCTTCAATTTCCCGTCCCTCACTCTCCAGAAAAACTTCTTCTTATCCTCCTCACCCAACTTTCCATTTTCCTCATCAGCCTTTTCCTGTAGTTCCTTTTTTTTTCTTCTTTGTGCTATGCTCAAATCCTTCTTTAATCTTATATGTTTCAGTTCTTCATTTGTGTTTAGTCTCCAACTAAAATTTGTCACTGTCTCTGCCACTGCCCTGGTTTTAAACTGTAGGCTACCCTTATAGGTCTCATCTCCCCCCTTCTATATCTACCTATCCTACTGACTTCCTCCACCTGCCCATCCCATCCACATCCATCTACATCAACAGCTTTCATGACCTCCTTCACTTTCTCCATATCTCTCACTTTTCTCACTCCATTATCATTCATATGAGCCTCTATATCTCCATGCATGATTACACCTTTATCCCTGTCCATGGCCTCCCTCACGACACTCTCCTTGTTCTTCATGACACCTACGACTGCACTCTCAATGTTTTTTTTCTTATTCATTTCCTCCTTTTGTTCTTTCACAATTTCCTCCAAATCCTTAACTTTCTGTTCACCTACCACCGTCCATGCAGTTGACTCCTTCATTTCCTTGAATCGTCCTTCGTATTCCTTCAGCTGCTCCTTTAATGCCATATTCTCTGCTCCCAATTCCTCTACCCTTTTTAGTACCATCTCTAAGTTATTATTAACTTCCGAAATAGGCCTACATTCGCTTCCTTCACCCACCCGACGCACCACATAGTTCGCACAATACCTTGATTTTCTCACCAATGTCCCCCTTCCATTTCTCCGTATCACTCTTCCACTTTTCCAGATCCTTCACAACATTACTAATCTCTTCTACCTTTTTATCTGTACTCCTAAACCCATGAAACCGTCCTAACCTTTCTTCCGTCTCCGAAATTCCCGCCGTTCCATCCGCCATGTTTGTTTACAATCACAACTCCAGCTAACCCGTTGATTACACTACTCTTTTTACAATATATATCACCCCTCCACCACACCAATTTATCTTCCAAACACTTCACTAGTCCTTCCTCTTCTCGCTCGCTCAGTATGTATTCGAAATTCTGTGATATTTAATCGTGCCCATGATAATATGCCGGAGCCTCAAAAAATGCGTCCGCCTCCCACCATCGCCTCGACCCTGTTCAAAGGGTACGGTATCGAATGTCTGAACAATTGAAATATAATGGTAGGGGTGAGAAGGAGGCAGGAAAGTTATTCTTATTCAGGCATTCAATCTTTTAATATCCTCAACTTTGACTCCACTCAGAATTTCCCCAACGCTATTCCTATTTGTTTAGTATGGGGGCTTCGGAACCAGCAACTATTGCTTATTGTAAGAGGGTTTTTCTTCCTGGAGCTTTGTCCTCTCGCATCTAGCTTTACTTGTTGGCTCTTAATTTTGCGTGGTCTTTCACTCTCTTCCTTTAATTTGTTTTCCTTCCTTTGTGTAGACAGAACCTTTTGTTGTTGACTTTGGATTGTATCTGACCTCACTTTGGGCCATACTTAACTGGTCACCTTAATCCTCAGACCCATCCATTTAAAATTTGCCGCCACTGCCCACTCAGGCATTTTTGGCTCGCATTTTGTTTATACATCTTAATTGTAGCTTCATACATGCCTAAGAAACAATAATCAACCAAATATCATGATCACATACCTTCCTTCAGCTTGAAAATGGTGAAAACACCATGGTTCTACTTTCCTTTGTACATTCGACCCTCGATTTAACGGACCTCGATACAACGGATTTAACGGACTCCAAACACCGGACAAAGTCCGTTAGTAGAAAAATTGTCCGGTAATTGGCTGGCGCGGCACCACAGTTTCCCGGCAAACCCCTGTACAGTATTTCTATGTTTTCTATTTGTTTATCTGGATAATGAAACATGTTTATTACATTTTTTTTTTTTATGTGCAATATGTAAGGAAAGACATAAAAACTCCCAGAAAGTTAAAAATCTTTATTTTCGAGGCATATTAAGGCTAAATCGGCGAAGTCTGAAAGCAGTTTTCCAGCTACGGACTTTTTCCAGCTACGGACACATCAGTCTCTCCCCAATTATTCTGTTAAATCGAGGGTCGACTGTACCTTGTTTATCACCGTAAGAGCCTCAAGCAACATTCCACTCCTTGAGTGTGCGTGCGTCTCGGAGATAAGAATACAACAAAATTGCAAAATTGAAGGAATAGGCCCATATCTCAGGTCCGCGAAAGTTCTAACCTGGCTGGGCAAGAAGGGTTAAGGGGTTAGAACCGGTCACATACAGCCTTGTACCATATATATGACCGAGACTATACAGACCTATCATTGACCAAAATATGGTGTGATGTCTTGAAGCTCCTACCTTGTTTGAACTACTTTGATTAGGCCTTTTATACAGTACTTTAATTAGGCCTTTTATACAGTAGACTGATCAAAATCTTATCACCTTCACCCCTAGATTTGTTTATATCTCCTTGATTCTTAGGCATGTTGTGGGTTTCTCAAAATCTTATTCTTCCACCCTGTTTCCTCAATCTTTCAGGTCTAGCCCTATGATTTTTTTGTTTCCAAACTCAGTGGTCTAGGTAAGCTATTTTACAATAATAATAGACCAAAAGTGGAAGAAACTTTGGCTTTATCTATACGGAACATATTTAGATCTACGGTGTGATACATCATCATTTGGAATGCAATGGACCACGATCATGTGTAGGCGAATTTTTGTTGGCATCTTTTCATTAGCTGTAAATTATAGTAACATGAACCTCGCATATATTAAATATTCGCTAGTTTGTTATTAAATTTAATTAAATTATATTTTGTACTTAGTAATCCTGTTTTGAACCATTTTATTACCTGTACTATAAAATTGTAAGCGACTTAAACAAAAATAATAATCACTATTTTTTTGTTAGATTGTTACAGTATACAGCCCCCGCACTCCCTACTTCGTTGGTCTCAATTCTGAACATGTGCGGGGGCTGACGTAGGTGGCAGGAGGGGAGTGCTGGCCCACGTGCCACCCCCAAGTAATTGTGGTGGGCACTTTCATTTATCATCCTTTCTGTTTTTCGTATTTCCCTTCTTCCTCTCTCTGTCCCTTCCTTTGGGGGCACAGTGACTGTCATGTATGACCATACTCACTCTTTGGTTTAGCTGGAGGGTGTTGTGGGACGGCAATCCCTTCACCTGTAGAACTGTACTGGTACCCGTCGTGTTCAAGTGAGGGGAAACTTTTATGTCAAACCCTGACCCTTGTGCTGGGTCTGGGATCGACAGAATGACGGCCCTTAACCCAAGAATAGCAGGCATCCTTTCGAGAGGCTTTACTGGTGGACAGTGAGCGTCCTCTATAGAGCCAACGAATAAAACAAACTTTCTAAACGCACCACTGGCATCCATAACAAAGCAATATGTGATTAGGTGAGATAATTCCCTTCCAGTACCTCTTATCACTCCTCCATGTGTCCCAACCCCCTCATTCTCCCCCTTCTTCCCCCCTCCTCAATTATTTGGTATTTTCCCTATTGTTCCCGATATTTATCATGTATTTTGCGAGAGGACGGCTGGGAGAGAAGGGACTCTTTCTCCGACTCTCTAGATAGTCTGAGACGTCTCCTAGTCTCTCAGTAGCATACAAAACGGTGAAGAGGCAGGATGTAAGTCTCTCGCCGGTCCGCCTCAGATTACGACCGTGGTGCTAAAATAAGTTTTTCACCAATCAATTGCTGTTTACCGCTTATTTTTTTGCTTTTCAATGTTCATGTTCATATTAAATTAAAATGGGCGCATATGGAGAAGTAATGTGTTATGGTAATGTGACAATTTTGTCAGAACTGAAGCCAATACATTCGCCTGGCGTGCACTTTGAACTGCCATAGCTTCGCGCTTTAAAGGTTAAGGTGCATTGGGAGGGGTGTATCTGCAAGAATTCCTGGGGCGGTATACTCCCATCCCTTAATTGTGGCTCCGTGATGGGTATGAAATCTGACTCGATGAATATAGCCTTCTCTGTCCTATGGAATCTAAACTGGCCAACACTTCCCAGGGGGTAAGGGGGCCTTCACCATATGGTGGAGGAAAAAAAAGAATATGCCTCACGCGTCCTACTGCGTGTCGTACAAGGCGACTAATAGGGGGGATGGTGTTAGACTTGTGGACCAACAGCCATTACTATACAATGAAGCCTTGTTATTGGCGCTAGCAATGTTTTCATATGACAGTGCTGTGACAGGGCTTCATTGTTCTTGTTCCAAGTTACCTAATGGCGGCACACTGGCGATGGATGTCACTCTCTCTGGACCCGGACCTGGTGCCTTGAGCCCAACCTAGACGAAATAGATCCAGAGGGTACAGTACGTAGTGTTTCCGGACTGGCACTTTCCGCCCAACAGTATAGGGGCCCGAACCTGGTGGTAGCGCTCCAGGAGGCTGCCCTGTCATTGGGCGAAAAATACCAGACCAGTCGTAGTGCCGTGTACGCGCACGGGATGCGTCCCTGCGGCTGGTTCTGGTGGGGCGCACCGAGGCCACTGGATCCTACCCCTTGTAATCTCTTAGGGGAAGGTCCTGGGAATGGCCCCCGGGGTAGACTGGAGCCGGAGTTCTGGGGGGGGGGGGGGGGGTGATTCCCATTTGCCAGCCAAATTACCAAATATGACTACACCTAAAGAGAAACAACGTAAGTTCGATGATCCAAAACCGCACAGGTTAAGGACAAATGTCCCCCACAATCTCAGACTTGCTAGTGTGAATGTTAGTAGTTTCAATCTGCGTGCAAATGAAGTGGCTGAGATGTGTGAGAGGAGGCGAGTGGACGTCTGCTGTGCCCAGGAAACACTCTGGAAATGGCATGGGGTACAGTGGATTGTTGGAAGAAAGAAAAGATATAGGATATACTGGAAGGGGATGGAGACTGATAGAGCGAAAGGAAGAGTGGGTGTTCTGGTGGCTGAAGAGTGGGCGGAAAGTGTGCTTCAGATTACGAGAGTTAGTGAAAGGCTGATTGTTTTGAAGTTAATAGTTGGTGAAAGAATTCTGAATGTGATATCTGCATATGCCCCACAGGCTGGCCTACAGAAAGAGGTAAAAGAGGACTTCTGGAATGACACCGTCAGTGTCATTTCAGGCCTCTTGGGGAAATAACAATCCTGGGAGGGGACCTGAATAGTCACGTGGGAGTATCTGCAGATGGATACGAGGGAGTACATGGAGGAAATGGTTACGGAAGGAGTAATCTGGATGGCGAATATATACTGGAGTCCTGCGTTGCACTCAATATGGTTGTGTGTAACACGAAGTTCTAGAAAAGACAGCCATCTGGTAACATATAACTCTGGGGTCTCCAGTAGCCAGATAGATTACTTCTTGGTTAACAGGAAAGACTGGAAACTGGTTCGGGATGTAAAGGTCATCCCGAGCAAAGAATATATCCCCCAGCATAGGCTACTTGTGTGCGACATGAGCTCATACAGAGATCCTAAGCGCAAGAAGGTATACATGCCCAAAAGGAAAGTGTGGCTGCTGAAGAACAAGGAAGTTAGGGATAGGTTTCATAGTGAACTGGAGGAAATTAATAGAAATAAGGAAGCTAGGCCTAGCGATGTAAATAGTCAATGGAATTTCCTTAATCATAGTCTTCTCGCTGCCACTGACAAAGTCTGTGGGAAAACAAAGGGTCACCCAGGAATAAGACCTCCTGGTGGTGGAACGATGAGGTAGAACATGCTGTGAAAGAGAAAAGGAGATGCTCCAAATCATGGAAGAAGGGAGGCAGCAAGGAGGAATACCAGGCAGCTAAACGAATTGCCAAAAGAGTTATTTACAATGCTAAAAAAGGCATTAAGAACCTGGTCCTCGAACAAGTGTGTAACACTGACAATCCCAATGGGATCTTCAACCTAGCTAGGCGAGTTAAAAATGAAAGTAGGGATATTATAGGTGAACAGTGTGTTAAAAACGATAATGGGAAGATTGTGTTTGCAGAAAATGAAATCAGAGAAGCATGGAAGGCACACTAGGAACGATTGCTAAATGTAGAGTTTGAATGGGATAAGGAACAGCTTAGTATCGAAAAACCAATATCTGGACCCCCTCCTTTGATAGCACCAGCTGTAGTGAGTGACGCAATCAATAAAATGAAGGACGGTATAGCTCCAGGGTGCTCTGACATTGTCGCTGAGATGATAAAAGCCTCAGGGGAGACTGGTGTCAGCTTAGTCACTGAGTTGATAAACACCATTATAAAAGATGAGGGAGGATTGGCACAAAAGTGTAATAGTAAATAATTATTATATACAAAGGAAAAGGGGATGCGTTAGATAGAGGTAATTATACTGGCCTGAAAATGCTTGACCAAGTCATGAAGGTCTGTGAGAGAGTCTTTGAGGGTTTGATCAGGCAAAGCATCTCCATTGATGATATGCAGTTTGGTTTTATGCCAGGACGTACAACCGATGCTATCTTCATAGTCAGGCAGATACAGGAAATTAAGATACTTACTAAAAGGCAGGGATTTTTACTTTTTTATGTAGACCTGGAGAAGGCCTTTGACAGGGTGCCTAGAGATGTTGTGCACTGGGGTATGAGGAAACTTGGTGTGGAAGAGTGGCTGGTGCGTGTGATAATGAAGATGTATGAGGATTCGCGAACTGCGGTGAGGGTGAAAGGTGTACTGAGTGATGAGTTCACATTCCGTGTTGGAATTCATCAGGGATAAGTGTTAAGCCCCCTCCTCTTTATTATGGTCCTGAAAGCACTGTCCAGAGGTTTTAGAGGCAGACTCTTGTTGGAACTGTTTTATGCAGACGATTTAGTCCTAATAGCTGACAATATGCAAGATGCTGAGGCCAAATTCAGAAGGTGGAGAGAGGGCATGTCGAGCAAGGGTTTAAGAGTCAATATTAAGGGGAGATATCCACCTGGAGGATTTTTTTCTGAACCTCTTTCTCCCTCATGTTTATCCCCATTGCTTGTGAGATTTAAAGATGTTTGCCCCATTAGTTTGGCGATTTTAAGAACCCTCGCCCGATTTCCGTCAATTTTAAGACCATTCGTGCCATTTAGGTATCAATTTTTTCCTGGCGAGCGATAGCGAGCCTGTAATTTAAGGGGAACTGGCCTTTGGCCGGGAAATTTTTCTACCGAAAAATGTACAAATTTATCAAGGGGGAGTAATTTTAAGCTTGATGGAAGTCTAGGGAATCAACTAAAAACCTCCCCTTATAGTCCAGTAAATCTAGCAATCATTTAACTGGACCTAGAACAAATTGCAATAGAAGGTTTTTTGGCTTTAACTTGTTTATTAGGTCCCTCTGATGAACATATAAAAAGTCTCCAACTTTTGGACACTGGGAAAGTGGTTAATTTGCATAAATTCAAGATGGCCGCCGTCCAAAGCTTCAATTTACAGATAACTTTTTTCTGGTTGCTCCTAGACCCTATAAATGTATTACAAACAACGTTTTTTTGGCTTTAACTTGTTTATTAGGTCCCTCTGATGAACATATAAAAAGTCTCCAACTTTTGGACACTGGGAAAGTGGTTAATTTGCATAAATTCAAGATGGCCGCCGTCCAAAGCTTCAATTTACAGATAACTTTTTTCTGGTTGCTCCTAGACCCTATAAATGTATTACAAACAACGTTTTTTGGCTTTAACTTGTTTATTAGGTCCCTCTGATGAACATATAAAAAGTCTCCAACTTTTGGACACTGGGAAAGTGGTTAATTTACAGCCGAAAACCTTACAGACAGGCTGAACTGTCTCTTTCACAAGGGGTGACACAGGCACTTTGTGCTTGTATGGGTTTTTTGACCTGTTGTCCCTCTTTTTTATAAAAAAAAAAAAAAAAAAAACATGACGTAGTATGACGTCATTCAGAGCCAATTATGTAATTCATGATAGGAGTTCGTATTCACTTGGATCATCGGTGCTTGCATCAAAGTTGCTATTTTGACAGAGTCCTTTACATTGACCACATGCACTGGAACATTCAAGCTCATTCCGTTTGCAACTACAGCGTTGAGTGTCACAGTTGCCCTTACACTGAGCTGCTCAAGTTCAATCATGTCTTGAATGTACACATGGGCTGACTTGGCATAATTGTTATGACCACACGCTGCAAAGTACGGCAACATCTCCTGGAGTGTTCCGAGGTACAGTAGGAAATCGCCCATTCTCAGTGCCCTCAGGAAGCGACGCAGCAGGTCAATCATGTCCATGTATTGAATCCATAGCTTTCCCATCTTATGCTCTGCTAAGGAGCTCTTCTCAGCTTTAAGTTTTTCAGAAATTCTGTTGAAAACGTCTTTACTGCAGACTTCATCCGGTGAAACGTCTTCACGCAACAGCTTATCCAAAAGATCTGCAGCCTCCTGGAAGTCCTTGCATGCGTCACTTTCCTCATCTACCATTGAGAGGTTGACACCATATGCCCTGCCTAACACAATCGAACTCAAGGCTGTGTCAACCAAGAAGTGGCCTCTGATTGCTCGTGCATAGGCTTTCCCACTCAGCATTTGGGTCACAGCATTTTCAGCGTATATAAGTTCCAAAACCTCCTTAAGCCCAGATGCTTCCATAATATGGCCCATGCATCCCAAAAAGCTCATCACAGAGTGAAAGCCACCAAGGTTCAAAACAATGGGTTTCAGTTCGCTTCCTTCCTTCTCATGAACAATGATCGTCTTCGCTTTCCAATAAAGCGGTTGGTCGAATGTCAGCATTGGCGTCGTTCCCTGGCGATGGCTTTCCGCAGCAACGAAGTGAAGTGTTGAGTAAATACAACTCATGTCCGTAGGGTCCATGTCAATCATGGGCAAGAAATGGACGGATGATTTCCCTGGGTGTGGTCCATGGCACACACTCTGCATTAAGCCGGACCAGCCTGGTCGTTTTGGTCGAAGCAACCATGACGTTTTCCACAGTATGTCCAGATTTTCAAGCTTGTCAGATGCTGAAATGGGGTCAAGCTTTCTAAATTCGAGAGGCCCACCCTTCTTGCGAACACTGCGGTAGTATTTGATTTCAATTTGAGCTGCCGTGAAGTTGTTTTCAGGTGACTGCAATCTTGGTATTGATGTTGTGTCTCTTACTTCAGGGGTGACAGCAACAATTATACCCATACCATGGTATGTTCCTCGCCCATCAAGCGTACGCAAGTTGTGATCAACATTGTCTGCAACGAACTGTCCAAACCTGCCTGCAGTGGATATGTTGGTGCCCCTGAAATTGGCAGCACACTTCGAAAACCTCAAAACTTCTGCGTAAGGCAGACAGAAGCCGTGGCTGTGTAAACTGTCCACAAGAAAGCGGGAACCAAAGTGCTGGTGCATTTGAACCGCCAATCCATACTGAATGGGTGCTACAATGGCCCTTGGTCTGGTAAGTTGCATGATACTTTGTCCAATTGATGCAACTTCAAGATCACATGACTTGCCACTGAACGTCTCTTGCAGCAATATACGAAGGGACTGCGGAACGTACGCCACATTCTTTTCCAGCGACCGGAGTTCAGAAGGATCTGGATAGAAATCTCTACAAGTATCAATGTTCTTTATATCTGCTTTGATCAACCGTGCCGCAGCCCTGACTATCTTTCTTTGTTCTGCTTCCTCATCATCAGTCTGTGGTGAGTCTTTGAATTGTTGCAAAATCTTTGCAGCACTTTCTTTGACAGTTACAACATCGCTGCGTCCATGCACGTTACTAATAACCAGTTCATCCCCAAAATATGAAATAAGTTTCTGTTTCATGTATTTTACACTATACGCTTCAACATCAGGGCACAACTGGGACATTCTATCAACGAGATCAACCACTGTAGTCTGTTCATCATCATTGCCACTGACTAGGTCCTCGATTGCGAGTAGAAATGCTTCCTCTCGTGAGGCATCTACTTTGCGACCCTTGCGAGGAGGTTCACTGTCTGCGGAATCACGATATTTGGAGGGGATCTGCCTATGTGTCTGGAAATTTGAGCTGCACTGCTTGTGATATATTGCGTCAGCTGCTGGAAGATCGCGTGCAAAGTTAATTCGGCCTCTAACAGTGTCAGCCCACTCATCAGCCCTGGCATCACATGCAGAAAGTATTGTCCTTTGAAAGTTGAAGGTGCGTACTGGATACACTTCTTCTGAATCATGCTTTGTGTCCAAATAGATTTTTGTACCACAAAAAAAGCAGTTCTCTGTAAAACAAAAGTCTGATGTCTGAGAACGAAGAGCAGGTTTTTCAGGACGTTTCTTCTGCTTCCCAGGAATTCTATTTGGCTTCGTATTGACATGCTTCTTTCGGCAATCAATGTGCACCGTTTGGCCCTCGGACACGGTAATTGATGGCGTTCCACGTTCAGTACTGGCCTTGTTGATAGTATCTGCTCCCTTCGCCCTCAGCTTGACTGTTTCTCCTTCGTCTAACGTGTTTGAGCAAATGCCGCAGGGATTATGCACCACCTCTTCTTCCATGGCTTCGGTAGATGTCGCACCAATCTGTTGAAACAAGAAACAAGATGATGGGATTAGTATAGGCCTAGGCAAAATGTAATAGACAATAATGTGCAGTAAAGGTAGGGCTTGACCTAGAACAAATTGCAATAGAAGGTTTTTTGGCTGTAAGGTTTTTTGGCTGTAAATTAACCACTTTCCAGGTGTCCAAAAGTTGGAGGCTTTTTATATGTTCATCAGAGGGACCTAATAAACAAGTTAAAGCCAAAAAACGTTGTTTGTAATACATTTATAGGGTCTAGGAGCAACCAGAAAAAAGTTATCTGTAAATTGAAGCTTTGGACGGCGGCCATCTTGAATTTATGCAAATTAACCACTTTCCCGGTGTCCAAAAGTTGGAGACTTTTTATATGTTCATCAGAGGGACCTAATAAACAAGTTAAAGCCAAAAAACCTTCTATTGCAATTTGTTCTAAGTCCAGCCCTACTTTGACTGGTCTATTAACAAAACCAAGGTTATGCATTGTAGATTGAGACGAGGCAATGTGGAAAAGAGCGGTGCATACCCATGTGCAGTGTGTGGAAAGGGTGTGGGCACTAACTCGATTTGATGTAGCATCTGTCGATGTTGGGTGCACCATGGGAGTAAGCGCTGTAGTAGAATAAAAGGACCCCTGCCGAAGGATAAGTCAGAAATAGAGAAATTTGAGTGCGTAGTGTGCAAAGGTGAGCTTGTGTTAAATGATGATCCTGTGGCTGTGAATTTTGGAAATGAGTCTTCGGAGCTGGTGGACAAGTTTTGTTACCTAGGAGATACCATCTCTGCCGGTGGTGGGGCCGAGGCTGCCACTGTCGTAGAATTAGATGTGGCTGGGGGAAGTTCAGAGAACTGCTGCCAATTCTCCCAACCAATAAATGCCTACAGTGGCCGATAGAGGTGCTGAACGCAATGTTTACCGCGGTGCATTGTGGGAAATTGGCGACATCGCGGACCTATCCACCCTCCTTCAACAATTCTTTAGTATAAGCAGTTAGTCAAAATGTCTGTAGCTGATACATACTTTGGTCTACCACTACCACTTTATCTAACACTACCACTTTATCTAACACTACCACTTTATCCAGAGCTACCACTTTATCCACCACTAACACTTTATCCAAAACTAACACTTTATCCACTATTACCACTTTATCCACCACTACCACTTTATCTAACACCTTTTTATCCACTACTACCACTTTATCTATTTCTACCACTTTATCTACCACCACCACTTTATCCACCACTACCACTTTATCTATCACTACCACTTTATCCACCACTACCACTTTATCTACCACTACCACTGTATCCACCACTACCACTTTATCCACCACTACCACTTTATCTATCATTACCACTTTATCCACCACTACAACTTTATCTAATTCTACCACTTTATCTACCACTACCACTTGATCTATCATTACCACTTTATCCACCACTACCACTTTATCTAACACTACCACTTTATCCACCACTACCACTTTATCCACCACTACCACTTTATCCACCACTACGTTATTTAACACTACCACTTTATTCACCAATACCACTTTATCCACCACTACCACTTTATTCACCACTACCACTTTATCTACCACTACCACTTTATCCACCACTACCACTTTATCCACCACTACCACTTTATCCACCACTACCACTTTATCTACCAGTACCACTTTATCCACCACTACCACTTAATCCACCATAACCACTTTAATCACCACTACCACTTTATCTACCACTACCACTTTATCCACCACTACCACTTTATCTACTACCACCACTACCACTTTATCTAAAATATAAACATGTAGAATCACAAAAAAACTAGATAAACTGTGTAAATCCTAAGTGTTGGGTATTGTTGATGTCGACAATTGTAGCTCTGGCGCTAGTTCGGAGGCGTCCACCAGAGGTCTCAGGTGAATTCTTGGTAGGGTCAATTCTGACCATGAAAAGAATGCCTCTCCCCCTGAAGGGAAAGGTGTATGCCTCATGTGTTAGAAGTGCAATGACGTATGCCTCAGAAACATGGCCAGTTAAAGTAGAGGATGTCAATAGAATGGAACGTAATGAGAAAAGAATGGTGAGATGGATGTGTGGGGCCAGGCTGCAGGATAGAATAACAAATGATGAGCTGAGGAGACGTTTAGGTATAAAGAGTATTAGCGAGGTGATGCGTGTTGATATAGGTTAAGTGCACACACAACATATATACAGAGTGTACACATGCCTTAATCATATTGCAACATACACACAATCATGTACTTTCAGGGCAATACTATTATTGTTTAATATCCCATGATAATATACCGTACTCTGTAGTATCGGCAGCGTTGCACCAAATATATCCGGCACCGCTGCACATGTTTTCATCAGTAACATCCAGTCGGCACTCAGCATAACAGTGTCCCTCAGCTCTCTGTATCTTTGGCTAATAAGAACCTACAAACTTATCTCTGGACTTTTATTCTACATCCTTGTGCAAGAAAGGATTATCAAGGTTGTTGTAGCTTCACATGACAACCATACATGGCGCAGTCAGTGTATTAGAGCCAGGAGATACGAGCCAAGACCGGATTATCAGCCAGCCCATCTTGCAAGACCTCGCCTCTCCAGCCCTGGATATATTATTGTGCAGTGCTATATAGTGCAGTGAAGTGCTTAAGAGTGTAGTACAGTGCCTTTATTATTATGTCCCATGTCATTTGTGCCCATTCCCGACTTGCTGTGAGGGTTATAGCTGCTGAAACACAGCTGGACAAGAGCGAGGAGTAGCATACCCTCCCCCTCTAACGTCTCCAGCAACACTAAAGCTACCAGCCCTCACGCCCTCCAGCTGTGCCGGTACATGCGCGCACGGACACACGCACATCGCTGCCAAGTCAACAGTGGTGGGCGTGGGCGTGGGCGCGCCGATTTGGCGCTCTGCGCTCTGCGATCCGGTGCGCACTACCAATATAGAGGAGCGCGGAGCGAGGAGCGGCTAAAATCTGAACTCGGAGTGCAGGCGGGGAGCGCAGCTTGAATTTTGCGCTCCTTTCTGGCGCTCCGGAAGCGATATTTCCTGTCAACAACAGGTTCAAGAACGTCATTATCGTGTACAGTCATCGTACGGTGTTACCCACGGTGTTAGTGAACTGTGATACAGGGATACTATGATAGTGACAGACTGACAGTGTTACAGTTGTTAACTTGTTACTGACTTTTTTGGCTTTTGCTAACGCTAAGTAAACCTTACGGGCAAGTTACGGCTTACGAAGGGGCCTATTTTAATAAATTATTAATTATATCATCATATCAATCATATCATATTATGATATTAAATTATTAATCGTTTAATCATGTAATCAACTAATCATGTTGACGTTGTTATTGTATTGTTAGGCTTGTTAGCTTGATAAGTTTAACTGTTTAAGTTTCTCAGTTTGGACAGTTTCTGTAATTCTTTGTCATATCATAGATATCAATGGACAGTCACAATGTCACAATGATATCAATCATATGGTTCATATCATTGATATGACATAAAGAATTACAGAAACTGAGAAAGTGAGAAACTTAAACTTCAGAAAGACACAATGACTTGATTTTTTTTTTGTTTTTTTTAATTTTTTTAATTTAATGAAGTGAAAGACAAAGGATTGTATTAATTTAGGTAAATAATTAAATAACTTCTAGAAGCTGTTTTTTACTTTTTTTGATTATATACCTATTTTTGGGAGCGCGGAGTGCAGGAGCGCAGAGCGGGAAGCGCATCGGGTCGGCTGACCAAAGGAGCGCGTGAGCGCTGCCGCATTACCTTATGTCTGAGGAGCGCGGAGCGCGGAGCGCTGCCGCATTACCGGTCCCACCGGAGCGCGCCCACCACTGCAAGTCAACACGGTGTTGCCAAGCCTACCGCACTCACTCACTCACTCACTCTAGCACAGATAATTTCTCTCACTATTAAATAAACTGTTCCAGTTGTACTGCACATTTTCATCGTTCCTGCAAGACTACAGTGTGTCAGCTATCAACCAATTATGGAGGGAGATGAGCAGATTCATGGGGAGCCCAGAGACACCCCACACGACCATACTGGGGAGGGAGATAATGGTGGAGCTACTGGTGGAGATAATGATGGAGATACTGTTGGAGTTGCTGGTAAGGGGTACCAGTCAGTTCATTCCACTCCAACCTCTCCTCTCACCACCCCTCATTTCACTCCACCTCCCCAACCTCCCCCCACTTTACCTCCCCTACACTATAGGGGGATGCCACCCCTGTCACCACACCCTGCAAGTCTACAACCTACCACAAGTGCAGACCTCCTTCAGCTCATACAGTATATGGAGCACTGCAGACAACGGGACGACTACATCAGAAGACAGGGGGAGGACCGCAGAAGATGGGAAGAGGAACAACGACGACAGGAGGAGGAAACCAGACAACAAATGGAGGAGGACCACAGGAGACAGGTGGACGATGCCAAGTTCTCCGCCCTTGTCCAGGCTCTGGCCCAAATTACCCCACCTGCCGCCGCACCTACACCCACCTCACCGGGGACAACACCCCATTCCACAACATCCTCCACCCCTACAGCTCCACCACCACCACAGAAGGCTATCACCCAGAACCTGCCGCCCCTTCGTGCTGATGACACCTTCCAGGTTTTCAGAGAATGGAGGCGTCGGTGGGACGATTACTCTATTATGGTAGACTTATTTAAACTACCGAGGGAGAAACAACTGATCCAGATGCGGATGTGCTTAACCCTGGAGACACAACGGCTTTTGCAGCACACCTTAAGCATACCCCCTGACACCGACAAGACCGTTGACGCAGTCCTCGATGCACTTCAGGAGCACATCAAGAATTCTCGCAATGAAGCTCTCCGTCGCAGGGACCTGTTCAGTTGCAAGCAAAAACAGGGTGAGTTATTCAACAACTTCTACGTCCGCCTCTGCCACATCTCCGAAGAAATTGACGTCTGCCCAGGGAACTCTTGAGCCTGCAAGGAGACCCAACTCAAGATGGTCATTCTGATGGGCATATACAACGAAGAACTTGTACAGAAGCTGCTTTCCCTCGATGCCACCCTTTCATTACAGGACATCGTCAACACTTGCCGTTCATACGAGGCCACTCGAAGCGCTACGTCAGCCATACGTGCCCCACCGTCCCAGGTAAACGCCGTGTCAGCGTACAAGCAGAACAAGCAAGTTAAGCAAGGCGACAAGTTCTCCACATCGCAACAGTCCTTGGCGTCGGCTGCCACCTGCCAGCGTTGTGCTTGCCGGCACGACAAGAACAAGTGCCCGGCTGACGACTACACCTGCACTAACTGCGGCCGTCGTGGTCATAAGCCTAGGACTCCTGCTTGCCCTGCTACCACCGCCCAGTGCCGTCGCTGCAACCATATGGGCCACTACGACAAATGCTGCAGATCTTCCAAGATGCCCGCCACACAGGACAACGACGCTTCCTCCCACAACAAGTCTACAGCAAAGAAGACCACAAGTTGCCGACGTGTGGGATCACCTGTTCAGGCACCCACACTGACATCCGTGAGTTTCACCTACAGCAGCACCACTAGAAAACTCCACATGCTCCCAGACACAGGTGCAGACATCACAGTAATCGGCCGACGACACCTCGACATACTTCGGATTCCTATCAGCAGCCTACGACCTCCGCCTCCAACAACGACGCTCAACGCGGATGGCTCTGCAATGGCTCCTGCTTTGGGGACGTTTCATGCACAACTCACCATCAGCAAACGTTCCTGTTCGGCCACAATCCAAGTCCACGAGGGTGTTCAGACGCCGCTTCTGTCCAAACGCCACTGTCAAGAATTGGCCATCATCTCAGCAGAATTCCCCAAGCCAATTCTACAGGTTAAACACATCAACAGGTGTAAGGAGCTACCCTTCACAGCCACCACATCACCTGCACAAGCCAAGGAGTTCTTTCTTCGAGAGTTCAAGGACGTGTTGGTCTCCAAGGAGGATCTCCAGACAGCTCCATTCAAGCCTATGAAGGGTCCCCCAATGCGGATCCACCTTAAGGACGATGCCGTGCCTTTTGCTATCTACACCCTGCGGCAGATCCCCTTTGCTTTCAGGGACAAAGTCAAGCGGGAGCTGGACTCGCTAGTGGCACAAGGCATCATCAAACCGGCCGGCGATGAACCTTCGGAGTGGTGCCAACCCCTCGTCGTCGTCGCCAAGCCCAACGCCGAAGTTCGCCTCACCGTCGACCTTACCAAGCTCAACTGCCAAGTTTCCCGCCCAGCCCACCCCTCACCGACGCCTTTCGAAGCGATCCGCAGTGTGGCCCCGCAGGCAAAATTCTTCACAACGGCAGACGCCCTGAGTGGATATTTGGCAAATGGAACTTGCGGAGGAGGACCAGCATCTCACAACTTTCATCACACCGTATGGCCGTTTCCAACACTGTAGAGGTCCAATGGGTTTCGCTGCAACAGGTGACACCTTCTGCCTTCGCGGTGATAGGGCCCTCCAAGGGGTGCAAAATTGTGCCAAAGTTGTCGACGACGTGCTGCTCTACGACGAGGACTTCCACACACATCTTCAGCGTATCCATGAAGTGCTCATACGGTGCCGCGACAGTGGGATCACACTCAAGAAGGACAAGTTCGTGGTCGCCGCACCCAGTGTGAACTTCTGTGGGTACACGCTCTCAGGTGAGGACATCTCGGCTGACCCTGGCAAAGTCGGAGCGATCAAGGACTTCCCGACACCAGCCAACATCACCGACCTTCGCTCCTTCATGGGTTTGGTGAACCAGCTGGCGGAGTTCACCTCCGACATCGCCACTGCCGCTCAGCCCTTGTGCCCCCTCATGAGCCCGAAGAGGTCGTTCATGTGGACCGCTGACCACGATGAGGCTTTCCGCCGGGTCAAGGCTGCCCTGCTCAGTCCACCCGTCCTAGCCCCATTCGACCCTTCCCTACCAGTGATTCTACAAACTGATGCGTCCCGCCTGAACGGTATTGGATACGCCCTCCTAGAGGATCATGGCAACAACCGTCTCCGCTTAGTTCAGTGTGGCTCGAGGTTCCTAAGCGACCCCGAGTCCCGCTATGCCACCATTGAGCTGGAGATGCTAGCCGTGGTCTGGGCCATGTCCAAGTGCAAGTTCTACCTCATCGGACTGCAACACTTCACCCTCATGACGGACCATCGCCCCCTCATCCCCATCTTCAACAACTACACCCTTCATGCGGTTGAAAATCCCCGCCTCCAACGTCTGA
Source organism: Paralithodes platypus (assembly GCA_032716605.1). NCBI lineage: Eukaryota > Metazoa > Arthropoda > Malacostraca > Decapoda > Lithodidae > Paralithodes > Paralithodes platypus. The sequence continues at coordinate 41,194,259 of CM064568.1, read as the reverse complement.
AGGAGAAAGTCGCACCTTACCTCTTCACAGCCGTCTGGCGTGCTGGCAGGTTGCTCTGCATCCCTGATGCGTTGTCACGGGCCCCTGTCAGCCACCCGACGCCAGAGGATGAGTTAGCATGTGCCGACGCCACGGTTCACCTCAGGTCCCTCGTGACTGTCAACGCCGCCGCCACCAACGTCAACTCTCCTTCACAGGACGCAGACAGGATTCTTCAGGAACTCCGAGACGCAGCCAGAGCGGATCCTGTGTACATCCGCCTGCGTGAGTGCGTTACTTCGGGTTTCCCCACCAACCGCTACGACCTGCACAACTCTCTACTCCCATTCTGGAAACTCCGAGACTACCTGTCAGCAGATGGTGAACTTGTCCTGTACGGAGCGAGGGTTGTGGTTCCTGAAGCCCTCCACCGCCGCACCTTGGCTCGCCTGCATGATAGTCACAGAGGCGTGGAGGCCACTAAGCGTAGGGCGCGACAGGCTGTCTTTTGGCCTGGCATCAACTTGGACATCGCCAACACAGTTCAAGCTTGTGAGCCGTGTCAGGTCTTACAGCCTAGTCAGCAGCAGGAACCCATGATCAACGACGACAACCCAACTAGGCCTTTCGAGTCTGTTTCAGCCGACTTCTTCGCTGTGGCGGGAAAATCCTTCCTCGTCGTAACAGACCGACTCTCAGGCTGGCCCGTTGTCCTACCCTGCAAAGGAGATACTACCGCTTCAAAAACCATCAGGATCTTCTGCCGCTACTTCAGGGAAGTTGGTGAAGTCCGCCTACGTACAGATGGAGGCCCACAGTTTACTAGCCGTGAGTTCCGGGACTTCATGGAGCGTTGGGGAGTCAATCACTTGGTCTCTTCCCCACACTACCCACAATCCAATGGTCTGCCGTCAAGTCCGTCAAACACCTCATACTGAAGACGGCTCCCTCAGGCAACATCGACTGTGAAGACTTTGACCGTGGACTGTTGGAGCTCCGCAACACCCAGAACTTCACAGGCCGCACCCCGGCACAAATCCTGTATGGCCACCCACTACGGTATTGTGTCCCTGCTCATCCCCAGTCCTTTACAGCAGAGTGGCAAGCCAAGGCCGAGGACTGTGACCGCCGTGCAGCCGCCCACACTGCGCTGGTGCAGAGAAACTATGACCAGCATGCACGCCCCCTTCCCAGGTTGAGAGTCGGCACCACAGTGCGGATCCAAGACCCGACTTCTCACCGCTGGGACAATGTTGGGGTCGTCATGGGCTGCGGCAGGTCCAGGGATTATGAGGTTCGTCTCCCCAGTGGTAAGATATATTGGTGGAACCGTCGCTTCCTCCGCCCAGTGAATTCCCCTGGTGTTGAACCCCTCCCCCATAACCCTGAGATCCCTGTGTCTTGCACAGACCCAGAAAGAGAGTCCTTCACTTCCCCCATGGTCCCACGTAGGTCTGAAAGGCTCCTAGAAAAAGAGTCAGCTCGACAACGTCTTGCGAGCTTGAAGGGGGAGGGAGGTGTTGATATAGGTTAAGTGCACACACAACATATATACAGAGTGTACACATGCCTTAATCATATTGCAACATACACACATGTACTTTCAGGGCAATACTATCAATTTATTAGTGGCCCCTCCATCATTGACGAACATGCCTATTACATAAGGCATCCTCTTCAAACACTAATCCGCCGTAGTTTGAATCTACCGCGCAGAGCATTTAAAATCTGAGGAGCCTTCATCATGAGCGCACACGACCTCACTCATGGCTTCAGTCATTATGAATTGGGTTCTCACTACGAAAAAACTTCGTAAAAAAATAAAAAACAAAAAGAAAATAAGAATAACTATCCAATAAGCTTTCCATCATATCGTGGATGTACTTGTGTGGATCTTTGATCAGACGCTGATTCAGGCATCATTCTTCCTTCTCTGCTCTGCGGTCAGCCGGCCCGGACGTGTCTCTCCACGCTCCGCTGGTTCCGCATTTGCTGCGTCCCTAGTGAGTTTTTTCTCATTTGTTTACTCCGGGATGTATCGAGTAAGGTTAGGATATGCGTAGCAGGAGTGTCCTGGGCTGGTTGCCCGCAGTGCAGTGTATTTTGGGTCGTGTGTTTGGGGCATCTATTTCGGATGTACCCTCGTGGTCCGGTTGTGGACAGGTGAACTTTGTCACAGTGAGCTAGCTTTGTGATACAGGCGGCTTTCATTACGCGTTATTGCTTCCTTTTATCTTTCTGATGAGGTAGCGTATTTTTGCTGACATTCCCAGCGTATTTTTCTTCACTTAGTGAAGTTTTTTCTGGGTCCCGAGTCAGTTCTTCCCTTTGCCGGAAGTATTTGCTACAGTGGTGTGTTGGCGGTGGTTCCTGTTGTGATATAATTCAGTGCTTTTTGTTTATATTCCGACATGTTAATATTATCCGTCTGCCTAGGCCTAGCCAGCCTCTCGTAGCTTTACCACATATACAAGTGTTATTGATTTCTTTTCTAAATATGTACTACTGTGTGATGTGTGTCCTGGTTTAGTTGTGTATTGGCTAATTCCACGGACTATTTATGTGTCCTGGGTTAGTTGTGTATTGGCTAATTCCACGGACTATGTTGGGCCCGGCGTTAGTTGTGTTTTGGCTACGCCTCGGTCCTGTGTTGCGTTCAGATGGTATCTGGACGGGGTGGGTTATTTCCGGCAGGTTTTTCTCGGTTACACCATGAAAAAACCCGGCTGGTTACCGAGTTTTGGCCACGCGTGGTTTAAAAACAGGCTTATTTCCCCGGCGAGTGGGTGTCTGTGGCTCCCCAGGACTGCGTCTCTGGGGTGCCTGTTTCAGGCTCCTTCTGATTCCCGGCGGGTTGGCTGTACCAATCTAACAGTGTTCATACGGACACGTGTTGTTTGTACTTTTTTCGGTTTTGCAAAGCCAATATAAAACTATGCTGTTGTTGTATTTCCTCCCCGGCGATCTTTTACAAAGATGTGGGGTTAGGAACAATTGGGGTTAACTTTTAAACTTTAAATCACCCGGCGGGTGCAACCTGGTAGGGTGGGATGACCGAATTTACAAAATTCAGTTTAGTTGACCAGACAATTGAGGGATGCATTGTGTATCGCCTCCTTCAACATACGGCAATTTAAGGCACAATTGGGGTTAACGTTTTTTAAACTAATATTCACACCCGGCGGGTGCTCCCTGGAAGGGTGGGAATCACGAATTTACAATTCAGTTAGTTAACCAGACAATTGAGGGATACGTTTTGTATCGCCGCCTTCAGCTTACGGCGCAATTGGGGTTAACGTTTTTTAAACTAATATTCACAACCGGCGGGTGCTCCCTGGAAGGGTGGGAATAACGAATTTACGATTCAGTTAGTTAACCAGACAATTGAGGGATACGTTTTGTATCGCCGCCTTCAACATACGGCGATCTAAAAAGATACTTCGGGAGAAGTTAGATCTCGTATATTTGTCAGGCTTCCCAGTTTTTGATCTACGAGATAATTCGGGGGCCGGCGTCTTTTTTAGTTTTTTTTTTTCCAAAATCGAATCTTGAAACAAACACCACCGGAAAGACTTAATCAGTTATAAACGCCATGCTGGTCTTTATATATTATGTCAGAGGGTATTCATAAATCTTTTGGACAAATTAAGATATTCTGAAATCTTTTACTTAGGAAACCCCACCGCGTAGCGTGCTGTAGTCGTTGAGTATTACGTCTCGTTACCCGGCGGGTTATTTAACACTTGTGTGCGAACATGTTTGGGTTAACCTTATGAGCATTAATTCCTGAAAATTTTCTTTTTTTCCAGAGCTGGGTCCCATGCAAGGGCTAGTTTTGTATCCAACGTACTGGGTATACTATGCACCCAAAGTAGCTGGCATACAAGGGCTAGTTTTGTATTCCACGTACTGGGTACTATGCACCCCCAGTAGCTGGCATGCAAGGGCAAGTTTTGTATCCAACGTACTGGGTATACTATGCACCCAAAGTAGCTGGCATGCAAGGGCTAGTTTTGTATCCGACGTACTAGGTCTAGGTTAGGTTAGGTTGGGTTGTTTGGTTAGGTTAATATACTAGGTCAAAGTTTGGAAATTAATTTTAAGGGTTTTTGGACCCTGATTTTTTTTTTAATCCGAGCCAAGTTTTGCCAAAACTTGGCTCGGCTCTTTCCATTTTGGGGTTTTCTTAAGTTGAAAACAAAACAAATCCGAGTCAACTTTCGAAATTCATTTTAAGGGTTTTTGGACTCTGAAGATACTTTAAATCCGAGCCAGGTTTTGCCAAAACTTGGCTCGGGTTTTTCCATTTTGAGGTTTTCTTAAGTTGAGAAACAAGGAAACCTGAGCCAAGTTTAATTTTAAAACCTCTATTAGCGGCTTATTACGTCTTTAACCCCACATTTTCCCTGATCTACATAGCCCTCCCCACTATCGGGGGCCGTGATTTTAGATTGTTGGATAATGGGTAAATACTCATTTCCAGTGGTCCTTGATATAAAAGAACACTGTATATCGAAGAAAAAAACAAACACAAAAAAACATTAACTAGTGAAAAGGCTGTCCGGGGTCTCCTCAAGTTTTACCCAATGACATATTTGGAGTAAGTGTCTACGAAAGTGATTATGTATTTGTAACCTTTTACTCTGTCCATGGGTCCCATGACATCTACGACTAACAGTTCAGTTCAGTTCAGTTCAGTTGATGGTCGGAAAGACTAAGCCTTTACAACGACGCTTTCCTAGGGTTTTGGTTTTACAGCGTAGTTTTATTTATTTATGTGTCGTACTCTTTTACTGTGATTCTTTTATAAGTCACTCATGTTTCCTCCAAATCTGGTAGATGAAATTTTTGGTTCATGTAGTATATTCTTCATCAAAAAACAGTCTTCCTAGTAACTTATATAGGTTGTTGCAGCAATGGCTCCTCTCTTCTCTCCTCCGTAAATTCCCTGCACCATTGAACAAAGTGCTTTAGATTCTCCATCGCTGCTCCACACAAGTCACATTTAGTATCGCCTCCACTGTGTCAGTCTCTATCTTTGAGCTGTAGGTTGTTGGTTCTTCCTTTGAAAAAGATCACTGATGCTGGTCGGTTGTCATATAGTCTCTCTTCTCCTTTGATCTTCTGCTTCCAAGTTCTGTAGATCTTCAGACTAGATTTTTCGTTTAGTTCCCTTTTCCACATTTGAGTATCCCAGTCTCGTATTTTCATTTTTAGTTCGTCCTTGGTTATTGTCCTTAGTTGCTTGTAGTCCGTCACTATGTTTTTGATGATTCTTGATGGTCTCTATCCAGTAATCGTTTTTGAAGGTCTTCCTTTCTTGTAGCACTCTCCTCAGTAGCTTATTTTCTTCTCCTTTCTCGCATTCTATTTATTGTTGATATTTAATTTGTCCTCCTCAATGCTTTGTATTTTTTTAATTTCACTCTTAGTGTATCCAAGGATGCTTGACCCATACAAGATTGTCGGTAATTAAGGCGATACTCTTCCAGTAGGTTTTCCCAATTAAGATCTTGCTGCAGCTCTGCGAGATGATTGGATAGGTCAGATTTGCCAATTTCTTTGCTTTCTCCATTGATATTTCTTTCTGTTTTTTTGAAGCAGTTTCTTTTGTCACTCACTATGATTCCCAAGTACTTCATTTCTTTTGCAACTACGATATTTCTAATTTCTTCTGGCCTTTTTTTCATGTTATATATCAGTATGTTGCTCTTGTCTTTGTTTATACTTAGGCAACATTCTTGACCAATATTGGTTATTTCGTCTATCATGTCTTCGGCTTGTTTTAAAGACTGTGACAAAAGCAAACCGTCGTCTGCAAAGAAAAGGGCATTTAGCGTCACAACTGCCATGGTTTGGAAGCAGTTAATTTACCGGAAGGACCTGGTGTTCTGTTTTGTCTTTGCTCAAAGCACAGTCACGGCAGGCTTCGGTAATGGACCTTGATGTGACGTGAGACCTTGGGGTCAAGTATACCTCTTGAAAGGTTGCAAGAAGCTTCTTCTGGCCTAGATGTATTCCGTTATGGGAATGGAGAGACTGCATGATGTCTTTGGCAGTGATAGGACTTAGGACAATTTGCCTTCTTTGGTCTAAAAGGTGTCATCTTTCCTGATGAGGTGGTCGAAGATAATCTTTGGAATCCAGGCAGGTTTGTTCTTTGCCTGAAATAAACGTAAATGTTGCTGAGCTTGGTCGGTTGAGTCTTGCTGTTGAATGTCCCATATAGCATCCTTGGGTGGTGTTTGCTGAATAGGTAGCCGGGAGAGTGCATCTGCATTTATATGCAATTTCCCCGGGCGGTAGGTGATCTCAAAGTTGAACTCTTCAAGAGATTCTCGCCACCTGACAGTAAGGGCATTTTTTGTGTCGGATTTGCGGAGCCATTGTAGGGCTTGGTGATCCGTTATGATGTTGACTTTGACTCCAGCAAGGTATGCTTTGAAGTGCTGGAGTGCCCAAATTATTCCCAAGCATTCACGTTTGGTGACTGGGTAGTTGATCTCTGCGGGGTTTAAGGTATGGCTGGCACAAGCAATGATGTGTTCGCGGCCTTCCCGGGTTTGGGCTAGTACTGTTCCTATTCCAAATTGTGAGACGTCGATGTAAAGACGGAAGGGTTTGGTATAATCAGGGAAGGAGACAACTGGGGCTGCAACGAGTAGGTCTTTCAAAGTTTGAAAGGCTTGTAGTCTTTGGGTGGTCCAGAAAAATGGTTCTTCTTTTCTGGTGAATTCATGAAGGGGTTTTGCAATGGTAGCGAAGTTTTTTTCACGAACCTTCGATAGTAAGAAGTTAATCCAAGGAATGCCCGTACTCTTTTGACATTGTTGGAAGGAGTGATGTCACTGATGGCCTGGAGCTTGGCTGGGTCTGGAGAAATTCTGACTTCAGAGACAACATTACCGAGGAATTTGACTTGTTTCTTTGCCATGGTGCATTTCTATGGTTTAAGCTTTAGTTTGGCATCTCGGATTCTTGAAAGACTTGCGCGAGTCGTTGTAGGTGTTCTGCCCAAGTTTTTCCAAAGACGATGATGTCGTCTAGGTAGCCGAGGCAAGTTTCCCAGGTAAGTCCTTGAAGTACAGACTCCATTAATCTGGAGAAGGTGGCGGGGCTGTAACACAATCTGAATGGAAGAACTGTGAACTCGTATAGTCTGCCCTGGCTGGTGGAAAAAGCCGTTGTCTCTAGATGTTCTGGCACAACGGGGACTTGCCAATATCCTGCTTGCAAGTCGAGAGTGGTAAACCATTTGGCTCCTAACAGAGAATCTAATGAATCGTCGATGCGAGGGAGTCGGGTGGCATCCTGATGGTGATGTCGTTTATTTGTCTGTAGTCACCCATCTTTTTTTTTTTTAAGAGAATAACGGTAGATGACCATGGACTGGTGGATGGGCGGATAACTCCTGTGTCCATCATATCTTGAATTTAGGTGTCTTCTTCCTGTCTTTGGATGGGTTTTTTCCTCCTAATGGGTTTGCGAATGGGAGGCGCTACGGTATGAATGGGATGTTTTAAGACTTGAGTCTTCCCTACGTCCCTGGCTGAAGTGGCGAAGATTTCTTGGTAGGAGGTCATTAGTATTTGTAAGTCCTCTTTTTGTTGGCAGGTTAAATGTTGGTGTATGTCAGGGAATTTTGGTGCTGGGGGGGGTAACTTCTTCATCTAGAGGTAATAGATCTTCGTCATGAGGTTCTAATTCTCCTATTGTTAACCCTCTTGGCAAGGTAAGGGGATGGTCTGATATATTGGCTATCTTGACTTGCTTAAGGTTCTCAGGCAATCCCTGTCAAAGGGACTCTGGAGACTTGGGGTTAAAACTAATTCTCCTGATAAGGTTGGCATGATAGATACCCACTGTTCGTGGTGAGGTGGTAGCATAACAGTTTTCTTCAATACTGCCTGAGAAGTTTTGATGGTGCGAACAGGGTGGATGTTTTTAGGTTTGCTAGGGTAAGTAATTTTGGATGGTCTAGGGTCGAAAGTTAGCACTCTGTTGACGCAGTCGATGGTGGTACGTAGCGTGGTTAGGAGATCGAATCCTAAATAACTATCATAATTGGTCTCAGTAGACGGGAATATCATGAATGGATGATGGTGTCCGTGTTTTGGGGTGTTGGTGGCTACGTAGAGGGGAGCTGTCTGCCCTCGGTTAGGAATTATGCCATCGTTAGCGTCAATCAATACAATGGGGGATAGTTGCAGAGGTCCAAAAGTGGCCTGATGTTTGCTAAAGTATGATGAGAACAGACACGAACGAGGGGCACCCGTGTCTATTAAAAATCTGGATTTAACTCCATGAATAGTAAGGTGATTGTAAATAGGGGGTTTTCCTGAGTTTGAGTTTGTCACATCACGAGCCCCAGCCAATTTGACATAAGGTGGGCGGGTGCGGGTTAAAATCCTGGTTTTTCCTGGATACTTGATGTCTCTTCCAGAAGTACGGTTTCTTCCGGTAGTCCTTCGTCTATAGCGTATCCTATTCCTGCGGATCCGTCTTCTGTGATGGTTGCCACCTGCTGTGATTTGACCCCAGAACTGAGGGAGTTTTGGATGACGGTTGACTAGTTCAGAAAAAGACTTTCAGGGATATCAATGGACATTTCGGGCTGCAAGGTTTCCAATCTGAGGGTCGGACTCTAGCCCAGTCTTCCATCTTATCAGCGGAACGATGAAAAGGTGTAACAGGGGAGGATGAGGAAGATGGCTGAGGTTGGGTGGTGGCTCGACTGATCGCGGCTATCTTATCCTTTTCGTGGCTCTTTTGCACAGCCAGAATACGCCGGATGATGGGTAGGTCATCATCGTAACCTTTGGGTTCTGTGATCGCGAAATGTTCCCTTACACTTGCTGGCAAGACTCGTAGTAACCCGCTGAATACATTCTTCTTCCTTGTGGCCGCAGTATCGTTGGGAAAAGCTGTGACAACTGGCTGATTCAACTGACTAATGGTAGCATCTAGATTACCAGTGAACTGCACATTGTGGAATTGTTGATTCGGAATGATATTACCGAGAGAAGGATTGATAGCACCTTTCGTATACACTTCAAATTGAGCCCAGGTCAAGTTGGGGGTGTCACACACATAACTAGAAACGAGAGACATATGCCGTCCCAACTTCGTTACTACCGTGTGAATTTTGGAAGCTTCGTCATCCCTGAAAACGATGTCAAGCACGGGCTTGACAACTTCGAGATAAGTATTAATATCATGATCCTCTGGTTTGAAAGGAATAATCTCAAATGACTTCCCTGCCATTGTATTTGTGTATTGATTATACTGAGAGATAGATAAACAAAGGTTGTTCCCCGAGTTGAGACACCGCTGCCACCAGTGTTATGCCACGTTTTCAAGAAACGTGAGACAGCCTGATTGCGATTCCCAACTTAGGAATCAGTGTTTATCGTCAACTTAGGTACCTCTCCACTGGATGAGGACTGGCCTTAATTCTCATAATCAACACACAAGTAATAAGCAATGGACACAAAACACATACTGTAGGTATAGGATATACAAGTTGTATTCCTTAACTGCTAGGGTACAATCTCAATAAGTCTCTGGAGAAAGAAGAAGGGTAATCATATACAAATACAAATAATGTATCAAATGAACATATAAATAATAACACACAGAGATAATAAGTCAAATCACAAGAAATAAAGTCCTGAAATAAATATGCAATGCTCTCAGATATGGCTCGAACGTAAGTAAATAAGTTACTGTGATACTAGAATTGTACTGATAGTTATGGAAAATAGGACAATATTTAAACTCAAAACAAACAATAAGTTAATGCATCTTGAATAAGTTTATAAACTGTAATAACTCAATGAGTGACAAGGATGAAAATTGGATTCATCAAGGTAGAATACTTATATCAGTCAACTATACGTGACTGAGGAAACATTTAGCTCTACGGCGAAGCTTTCACTATTGGATCTGTACTCAAAATTATATGGAATGCATAAACTTACAGTAGGTCTGTACGAAGCGTTCGAAAATTTACGTGTAAGTATATGTCTTTATACCTGGAACAAATATATATATATTTCCAATGCGAGGAACCCAGGAGCCTGAATTCAAAGAAGTATGTATATATTTTCCACAAGATGGAATGTGTATTGGTCTCCCGCAAATGGAGCAACGGATAATAAATAAAGAAGGGAAGATAGGATAATTCTCCTGTCTGACGTTAATTAATAAATGAACCTTGACATACCTAAGTCTAAACCCTCACTGTAATCATTGTTACCATTACGAACTAGGGAAATCACAGGATTTCGTAGAGAGTGGAAACACTGGTAGAACAAGTTTAAGCGGAGACTTGAGTTGGGTCATGGGCTGTCTTGCTTTTTACTACAGGAGCACTGAGATGATCGCACTTCCCAGCTAGGTTCAGGCCCAACAATTTCCAAGATACATTCTGCTCGGCTCTTTCGCAAACTCGTCTTAGTGCAACCCACGATACCACTATCCACGCTGAATCTGGGGAATAAAACTAAAGGATCCCCTGCACTCGGTAAACATAAAGTTTTCCCGGGCGTAGGTGGACAGTTAGAATTATGACTGTCCTGAATCTCGATAGAGTACGTTGATACAAATCCAGGCTTGGGCAGACTTGCACTATTAGTACTAAGTTCTTGGACTAGGTCGAAATTATCATTGAATGACAAGGAGGCTAGTGACTTAATCTCCGTCCCATTTGTGTAAATCACAGGGCCTGTCTTGCCTTTGATTGCGTGACTCGATCTTGGTCTCACTTAGCCCCGATTGAGTTATTCTCTGTCCATTTTTGTTGATGTGGTCACAGAATATGAAGTTACTTTCTTTTGGAGTAAGGGGTCGGGCGCAAGTTGGACTAGATAATAGTCCATCAGGTGCCTGGCCCGGGGACCAATTAATATGAAGGGTGCGCCTGGAAGTGTGGTGGGAGGGCTTGTGGCTTTGGCTCCGCTGCATGTCTGCCTGCCGAGATCGGAACCTCTCCGGGTGGTCGGGGGACGGGGGAGTGGGAGTGCTGGAGCGACCTTGGTGACCCTGGTCTCTGGGTCTTCTCCTGGGTGACCTGGATGTGTGTGAGTTTGTGCTTTTTATCTGTGTTTATTCGTTGTTTTATGTTGTTTTTGTGTTTTCCCTGTTCTTGCTCTGTCTTGAGTCAGCTACCCCCAAAATGGGGATTGGGCCTGAGCATATAGATAGATAGATAGACTTCCTCACAAATCAATATCCTCCTTTCTAACCTAGGAGTATCGAATTCAGAACCAAAAATATGGTTTAAGCCAGCAGGCTGAATGCTTGACTCTACGTTGTTTAGCGTTCATAGTGACTCTGTTTTTGTCGGTGTCTTGGCTGAACGATCTCGGGGCAAGAGGGGCATGGTAGCTATTTTGGCTTTGTTTTCTCTCAAGGAGCCAGTCGCACTAGGGTTTATTTGCACTTTGAATTTTTGTTTGGGTAGTGCATACATGGATATTGCTTTGGTTTTGGATTCGGGCAGGTTCTGAGAGCTATTTGTATAGGACGTGTGAGGCTTTTCTGCTAATAGAAGACTAAATACATTTAATAAAAAGAAAAACAGGTCTGATATTAAAATTATTGTTAATAATTTATATTCATTATATCGAAATTTCGGAATTAAAATATTAAAAGATTCATTGAAAGGCCTACAAAAGAAAAGTTTTGCTCCTTTTATAGAAAATATTCTAAACAATAAACATAATTTCACAAATAAATTTAAGAATATAGTCTTTGCTTTTATGGGATATATTAGAGCTAATTCTAAGAAATCCAAAGATAACCGTATTAAAGATAAAGTCATGTCCACTTTAAATTATTCCTCTAAAATTTTAGACAAAATTAATGTTAACAGTCTTATTAATTCAAAGAAAGTTAAGTCCATGTTACCAGATGGTTGTAAAGATTTCAAACCATTAATAGTGTATTCATATGAACGACCTGTTGGGTCTATTATTTGTAATTATAATAAAGTTTTAGGAAATCTTTCAGATAATTATATTTTCAATAATAATAAATGCGTGTGTGAAAGAGTCATGGATATGCCAGCTAGCAGACGTGATGCACTAGCAAAGTTCATTTATAGTCCGATATGTCACATATTAACAGGTGATGTAGAACTAGTTAAACATTTTGCAAACGACAAATTAGCGGAGCTATGTCGTAAAGGGTTTAAATTTAGAATAGGGAGTAATAAAGTAACATGGGACATAATTTTAAAAGATATTGTTTTTTCAGTCAATAAATTAAAAGATAAATTGTTAAAAATTGCGTGCTGCGATGCGAGAGAACTAGAAGCATGGTCTAAATTATTAATTAAGTTAATTAGAAATACAATTTTCTCGCTTAAAAATGAATTTAATCTTTAAGATTTTATAGACTATAATTATAATAAGCTTAAAGCTGATTTAATAAATTTACATAAACATTTTGTAATCACTACAGTAGAATCATAAAGCCAGCAATAATTATAGCTTCACATGTAAGAAATTTATCTTGAAAACATGAAAAAAGAATTAGGTATTAAGGGTAACATATTACGTAAAAATATTTGCGGTAATTCTGTTTATGAAATTCAAAATAATCTGAATATTGATAACTTAATCGATGAACATACCAAGAAAAATATAACATTTGATATTAAACTTTCTGATAAGAACAAGTGCATTGCAAAGTTATACATGTTACCTAAATTTCATAAAAAAGACCTTATAAATATCGCTTTATTGCCGGAGCAAAATTTGCTACCACTAAAACTCTATCAGAACAAGTCGTAAATTGCTTAAAATACATTAAAAGTACTCACAAAAGATATTGTAATACCATCATGAGAAGAACTGGCATTAAACTATTATTGGAGTGTTGACAATTCGTTAGAAGTTATTGATAAAATAAATACCATGCCGAAAGTTACCTCGGTACATAGCTTCGACTTTTCAACTTTGTATACCAATTTGCCTTTAGATTTAGTATATTCAGAGCTTTGCTTTATTATAGATTTGCACTTTGACAGGTTCGTTAGGAATGGTAATTATTTCATAAATGTTTATACATATTTTAATAATGCATCACTTAGCTCTACTCCCACTAGTTCTGTATATTTTGATAGAACTAAACTTAAAGATGCCCTTAAATTCCTCCTTTTCAATACTTATGTTAGATTCGGGCCGTAAATTTCAAACAAATATTAGGAATTCCTATGGGTGGAAATGCTAGCCCTTTAATTGCAGACTCATTCTTGCTTGCTTTAGAATTTAAATATATAAAAGACTTAGTTGACAGTAGCAAGAAAAATAAAATCCCAGAAAAATTAGCACTTGCTAAACTGATAAGTAATAATAGTAGATATATTGATGATATTCTTGTTTGCAATTTGTTAAATTTTAATCAAGTTGCTAAACTTATTTACCCTAATTCTATTCCCCTCACACAATGTAACGTAAATTATAAAGTTGAAAATTTTCTTGATATAAATATAGAGATTGTTAATGAACAGTGCATACTTAAAGTATATCACAAAGTTGATGATTTTAATTTTAACGTAATAAACTTTCCTTTCCCTAGTAGTAATATCGATAGTAAAATAACTTATAATTGTTTTTATTCCCAATTAATAAGATTTTGTAAAATCTGCACTAAAGTAGATGACTTTTGGGCTAGAGCTAGGTTACTATACAGACTCTTAGTGGACAGAGGTTTTGAGGCAAGTAAATTGTTCCATAAATTTAATCTTTTTAGTGTCAATTATTGTGACTGTATTCTAAAATTTGACATCAATAATTTTAATCAAGCATTTTTAACTTGAAGTTTCTTGTATAACCTCTGCTTACTTTTTGTCTGTATTTATTGTTTTTTGTCTGTATTTATTGTTTATCTTTTTCTTTTTCTATTATTAATATTAATATTGATGATTTTTTAAATGTATTGTTCTTGTTAAAAGAGTACTCTTTGTTTAAATCTGTTGTTACTTCATATTTTGCAATTATTTGTCTTTATATTATATGTATTCATTGTCGATAGTATCAATTGCTTACTTTTGCGATTTCCTTAGTTTATTTGTGCTATAAATGTAGGTTATTTGTAGGGTAGTTATTGATAGGGGTCACTTGAGGCATGCTATGCTTACAGGTACCTACCCGATAGCACTATCGTTAGTGAGTGCTGTACTGTATTTATATATTATTTTGTAATAGTATAGATATCTTATCAATATTTGTATTTTGTACTATTGTTAATGTCTTGTCATGTTGCAAATTTGATTTTAAATAATATTTTGACATTTAACATGTAGTTTCTTTATTCATGCAGAGATTAGTAAAATTTGCCAGAACGTCCCGGACTTCCCAAACTTGACTACTTCCTTTAACGTGACGATAGTGCGTTGTTATATGTGCGATTAGTTTGCTTGGGAAACAGATTAACTTGCTCATGTAGTAATGTACACCCTATGTGGTGGATTGTGTTCTTTTATTTAATAATTTTCATTTTAGTAAGCGTTGTTTCCACATAGCGATTTTGATAATTTAATTTGACTTTATATTGTCCTTGTCCCAATTTTGGTTTGTTTAGTTTGCAAGTTTTACATTTTAATTTCTGGCCTGTTTAGTTCATGACTAAGTATGTTCATGTTTAGTATGACTTCTTATGGTATGTTAACACTGGTTTTAAGCATTTGATTGGCATCTGGGTGTACACTTCACTATTTAGATTGTAGTTTATCGAGGCACACGGTTGAGGTTGATGCCTAACTTGCATAGGACTGGTGGTGTCGTTGTTGTAGAGGGAGGCCATGTGGTTGTGTGTTCTGGGTATTTCTAGCTATGTTGTGGGAGTATATGATATGAATGGAGTTTGTTATGTGGGGTTTGGTGGTTGTGGTTGATGTGGTATATGTTGGATAGTGCTGAGGTTTCTTGTTGCAGGAAGGCATCGGGAATGTTCTGGTTTGGTTGCGCATCTTCCGTAAGGTTGGAATAGCTTCCCCTGTCGGCCGCGTTTTCCATGGTGCCTTCCCCATTCTGGGTTTCTTCGTTCTGTTGATGTTGCGTATCTTTATGGTTGCAATCCTCGTTGGTTGGTCTCGCAGATTGGTTGTAGGTGGCAATACTTTGGTGTTTTCTTTCTCCAATTTATTCTCCTCTGGCATCTCAATGAATGTCAGAAGCATTCCATCCAACCTTCAATACGTAATTGCTCAGCTTTGGGGGGTATATGATATTATATTTGACATATAGGGTTTTTCAGAAATTAGACTGGACAATGACCTCGTGCCATTATATGCATTTTTTGTGTTTACGATGAACACACAGTGTAAAAATAGAGAAGGCAGATGGGGTTGCTTTATTGATAACAAAATTTATATTCTTCATCGGTGATTGCAGATTTATGTTTCTCCGAGCCATTCCTTGAACGCGATTATGCTGAAATAGATATACTAAATCATAATTATTTATTAGTGGCCCCTCCATCATTGACGATATGCCTATTAGTATAATAGTCCACTTTCAAGCGCCCGCGGATAGCCCGCTTGAAACGACCGCCGCGGGGAGAAAGAGTCCTACCTAATTCTCTTATGGATTGGGGTACTTGGATTGGGGTCTTATGATTGGGGTACTCACTACGAAAAAAATCGTAAAAAATAAAAAATAAAAATTAACTTAAAACTTGTTATATTAGTGCTTTCCATCTCGGTGGATTTCTTGCGTGGATTCTATCCCTGAGGTTGCTCTTAGAGACGCCATTCCTCCTTCCTCTCCCCGCGTTCATACCGTGTGGATGTGCGCGGCCTGTGCTCCGCCACATTCTTCGTTCGCTCTCTTCTAGTGAGTCCTTGCTCATTTGTATATATCTGAGTTGTATTGAACATGTTTTAGATTAGCTAGCACAGGCTGCCCCATTGGTATGCCCGCAGGGAGTGTTAAAATAGGGTACTATTGTACAGGCGCCTACAAGTCCCCCAGGATCAGCGCTTCATGTGTATTTGTTTTTGTTTCTCTGCACCTTAGTTCTGCTTTAACTTAGGCCTACTAGTTAGGAGGCTAAAATATCCGCAGGAATATGCTTCAGGCCGTCTCTATGAGGCAGTTGCATTATCTTTGATTAGCAGGCGCCCTAGTTCAAGGGTTGTCACACATGGTGTGGAACCTTCTAGAGTCCGAGTCTGCGCTTCCCATCTCTCGTGGGGCCCTCGCCAGGTGCTGCTGCTGTGTCTTCAGGAGGTAAGGTAACCAGCCAAGATGATGATTACTACGAGCCTCGTGGCCAGCCTCAGTAGGGGTCTCCTTAGTGGGCTAGGGGTAATATTTTATTAATAAAATAAAAATATGATACTATTGTAGCCCTAAGATGTATTCCTCATTTTGCATGTTGTGTTCTTTTACATGTGAACAGGGAGTCAGGAGACGTCCTGATGGTGATGTGGGTTTTTGGGGGTGTTGAACTTCACAGATAAGTCAACACCTCTGAAAATTTTGGTTTGTTCTTTCCGGCGTGCTTTCTGTGTATCGATGCCAAATTTTCGCCTTGCAGGCGAGAAAGGAATGAACCAAATATCCTGGCGTGGTGTGCTATACCATAAACTTCCCGGCGGAAATGCTAATTCCTAAGGGAGTATCTCGGCCCGCCGAGTGAACTCGCCCAGATCGTTAGCCTCACGCGGCATGACTTCTAACGCCCGCCGCATCAGTCAAGTGTTGCAATACTATCTAACTAGTCCAAATAGCCAATGGGATAGTAAAGGGCTAATGTGTTAATGGGCCAGTGACACTTTGTCACAGGTAAGCAGTTCAAGAATTGAAAAACCCAAGTTTTTAACTTTCAGGTCCACTAGCAGTGGCTATAGCTAATTTTCCGGCGGACTTGAGGTAGGATGTGTAAAACCTCTCGGATTATCCTTATGAGCATTGATTCCTGGAAATTTTCTATTTCCAGATCACGACACATCGGTAGCAGCACAGGCAGCAGGTGAGGGGCTGATCACGGCGGGGGGGGGGTTCTGTTTAGCTCCATCATGCTTCGCTTTACTCTATGCGCTACTCCTACCTGCTCTCTTTTACCAGTGTTCGCACATAAACTATGCGTCAAATGTGTGAAGTGCCTAGATAGATCACGGGGCCTCTGGGTGTCGAAGAAATGCGCCGTATGTTCGGAACTACGAGCGGCGCTGTTCGAGAAGAGAGATCACTCATGCCTCGTGGCACTGAAGGAGATTAAGAACTCATATAATGTTTACGCTAAAGACGTTGCCCATAAGGCCTTGCACTGCGATGACGAAGCTCTTTGGGATCATCTTGTTATCAAATCTCCAACTTTAAAATTCACGCTGGCTAAGTCGACTCCTAAACCGAAAGTTAAATTTAAAGTATTATCTAAAGAGCTAGTAAGTAGTAGTGAGAGTAGCGACAGTACTGAGGCAACCCCCCCCAGCCGGTCGAAACGAGGACGTTCACCTTCACCTAGGACCCGGTCCAGGTCCAGGTCTAGGTCTCCTCGCAGACAGTCCTGTCAATCTTCCGTCGAGACATCTTCTAGGTCGCAGAAAAGACGGAAAGAGGACTCAGTAACTTCGACCCCCAAATCAGTGACAGGACATAAAAGCGCCCGCACGGATGAAACACAGTCGCGGCACCGGCCATCGCCGGGGTCACGGCCACTTCCCTCCTCCACCTCCACAGGTCCTAACGTCCAATCTGGCAGCTTGGAGGTAGGGACGGAGGGGACTGAGTCGAATCCCAGGGATGTACCTAGGGAATCTTTAAGTGAACCACAAGAATTTAGCTTTGCCATACCCAAATTAAACTTTGCTGTACCACGAAGTGGTCCCCCGATAGTGTCACAGAGGGTACTGGCGGAACAGTATCGGGGCTTTTCGACCGGTACACAGCAAAATTTAGACAATTCTCAGGTGAGTGAAGTAGTACCGGACTCCCAACCACCCGCTAATCAGAGTCGGGGTGTCTGGAGACATTCAGAGCCTTCACAGGTACAACCTATAATTCTTAATCAGGACACAACTAGGGAACTTGATAACGTAGAAACAATACCCTCTTCGGTCCCAGATTTAGTTTGGCCATTGAACGATCAAGTGTCTGAAACACGGCAACAAACGTCGGTAATTGTAGAACTACCGGAGGAGCCAGAGGACATTGAACTGTCCTCGGCACAACCAGGACCTAATGAACCAGGACCTAATGAGGAAGGGTCTGAAGAAGGTTCTGAGTTTTCCAGAGGGTCTCATAGTAAATGTTTAACAACAGACGACCTTAATGATATATTACACAAGGTCATGCGCCAGTACCATATCCCTATGTCTCAGGTTCCTTCCACTACTACTATGGTAGCTTCCCCGATCGAGTCAACAGTGCGGCCATTAGAACCAACCGGAGTTAGGCCTCCCAATAATTCATTTCCCCCTCTTAACGTCAATCCGGCGAACATCACGGCAAGTGGCACGACAGTGCCTGCCTCCTTGACAACCACTAACGTTCGGGTTATCACGGACATTACTCCTCCCCCTCTCGATAAACTCCCACATAGGAGAGGCCCTATGCCTCTCTTGTACGGGCCAGATTGTTCATGGGTCCCAGCTATTGCGAAGAACCCACACATGGCACAAACGACTGTATCGGGGGAGCTTCAAGTCCCTATTGAATGGACCATAGAAGTAAGTAAGAGCAAGAAACTTAGAGCTAAAGATGTACAACGGCAATTATTGGATGTTACGATTAAGGCTATACCTAATGTATATTCTCCTGACTTTTTTGTATATTCTGCTACTCCGGCATTACCTCCTGCCTCAGCTGCACGACTCTTTGCGGATTGGACAAGGTCTGACGGCGTGAATGATATAAAATCACTCAACTCGCTAACGCCGGAATTGGATACAATCCCGGTGCTGGATCAGATTCACAATCCAGTCCTGCAGGTGGAGCAGGTAGGTGTGGGCCCGTGGGTGGACTGGGAAGCTGAGGCGCAACAGTTCGCAGCTACCATTACCTCAAAATCCTCCCACCAAATTCCTCAAGAAACCCATTCGTGGTTCTCTTTACCCATCAATAAGGCTGGAGGGGTGTCCCCTGCTCCGTTTGAATTCCTTTCGGCTCCCAAACTGTCCCTTTATGATTTACAGGACCCCTTTTCTACTCCTCCAGCCCACTTAGACAGACTTCAAATTGCGAAACAAAGCATATAGACTTTTCTCACAACTCCTTTTAAGTCGCCAGATAGCCCAGTCACTCACGAGGACTATATCAGCCATTTCTGATCAGAATGTAAGGAAGGCCACGGATTTGTCCCGGCAGCTTCTATTGCAAAATTCGATACAGTCCCTAGGTGATATCAGAATAGCCTTAATGGAAGCTGTTCGTGCTTGCCAGGACTTGAGGGTGTACGTGGTAAAAAAGTTACTGGAAGACATTGGTCGCCGGGTAACTCTTTCCCCTGTCTTAACTGCCTCATTACTAAACTTAGACACATGGAGGGCAGTATATAATCTGGTAGATAGCTTGAAGCCGAGTACCTCCCAGCCTAAGAAGGAGCCTTTCAAGAAACCATACTCCAAACCAAAAGGTGGAGGCAAGTCTCAATCTACCGGTGCTAAGCAGTCCTTTCAAGACCTCAGGTCTCCCCAACAGCAGGGAGGTATTCAGCACAAGCAGAAACAGGGTAAACCATCAGGCAAGTGGAATAATAGGAATAATTCACAACACAAGCCTCATCAGGGAACGACGCCTGCCAAAACCAGTCAGCCGTCTACCTCTGCCCCACCACCACCAAAAAACTAGTCAGTCAAACTCTCTCTCTCCCGGGGCCTACCGAAGGCGAGTTGGATTCGAGAGTAGTTCTGCCGGACAAACCCAGTCAAACGACTGGGTCATTCCAGGCATGTCGCCGAGCCTGGCCCCGGCGGACTTGGGCATGGACAGTGGTAAGCAAGGGAATCACTTGGAGGTGGCTCCGACGACCTCGTTTACGTCAAACTCGAGAAGTCAATCATGTTTCTTTAGAGGTGGAGTCACTAGTCCAAGAAATGATCACCAAGCATGTCATTGTCCCGGTCGATCCAGATTGCCATGTTTTCACTTCCAGACTTTTTCTAGTGCCAAAGAGGGACAGTGTTTAGATGCGACCAGTAGTAGATCTCTCGTGTCTGAACACACACATTCACAATGTGCCCTTCAGCATGCTCACAGTGAATCATATCAGGCTCACCCTCCCGCCGCAAGGCTGGATGTGCTCACTAGACCTGACAGACGCCTATTGGCATGTCCCCATAAACAAAAGGTTACAAAAATTCCTCGCCTTGAGGATCAGGCAAGAGACTTATGTCTTTCAGAGATTGCCATTCGGTTTGAACCTGGCACCGAGAATATTCACAAAATTAGTCCGCCAGGCCCTTATGCCAATGTTAGCTCAGGGGATCAAGGTGTTGTGGTACCTAGACGACTGCCTGGTAGTGGCAGAGTCAGAGAGTTTATGTCATATCCATGTCAACCAAGTAATAAATCATGTACAAACCTTAGGGCTCAAGGTCAACTTGGCAAAGTCGCACCTTGTTCCCACACGGGTGATTCAGTGCATAGGGCTGGTCTGGGACACAGCCAATCTTACTCTCAGTCAGAGTGTGGACAACCGCAACAGATTTCGCAGGAAATTGTTTCGGTTTCTCCACAGTCTGAACACGACGAGAAGGACGTGGGAATCCCTGGTCGGTTCTCTCAACTGGGTCCAACTAACTGTGAAGTTGGGCCGGTTGAAAGTAAAGAGATTAATCTTGAAAGGCAACAAATTTTTCCCACTCTTGCCGGAGGGAAAATTATGGACCATTCGTCCATTAATTCACAACTTACTGTTGGTCTGGGCAAGGAAGGAAACATTGCACTCAATAATGATGTGGGTTTCTCCCCCACCTACGGTATGGGTAGACACAGATGCTTCAGGGACAATAGGCTGGGGATATCAGTCAAACCTAGGCCACCAGGGTCAAGGTCTTTGGTCCCAAGACGAGAACTTTCATATCAACAAACAAGAACTTCTAGTCCCTTTGTTTTTCCTTCAAATGCACGGCTCTTCTTTACAGGGGAAATCAATAGCCTTTCAAATGGACAATTTGAACGCGGTACACTGCATTCAAAAGCAAAGGTCAACGAGGTCTCGGAAGTTACTAGAATTGTCGGAAGAGATCTTTGCTCTGGCCTAAACGCTGAGCATTCATCTTCATGCATCTTACCTCCCGGGCATAGCGAACGTCTGGGCAGACGCTCTGTCTCGGAGACAGAGCACCAGAGTAGAATGGGCACTCAAGCAAAGCATCTTCAACGAGATGATAGCAGAGCCATACCATCCACAAGTGGATCTATTCGTGTCCGAGGGAAACCACAGACTCCCTCTCTTCCTAACCCGCCAGGAAATGACTTCGGCGGGGGTCCAAACGCATTGTTGGAGGACTGGAATTGAAAGGGAACTGGTGGAATATAGTTTGAAGGGTTTGGAGTTATATGAGAGAAATGCTATTAGAGCAGAGGTCGGAAGAGGACTGTTTATTTATGTAAGAAAAGAGCTCAAGGTTAATGAGGTGGATATGAGACAGCAGTATTGTGAGTATTTGTGTATTGAAGTAAAATGTGCAAGAGGATCAATTCTAATTGCCTCTATATATAGAAGCCCAAATAATAGTAGGGGAGAGGATGATAACCTATTGAAAGCAATGGAGGAAATAGATAATAGAGAGAATAAATATAAAATTTTGATTGGAGATTTCAATTTGCCAAGGATCAACTGGGCAAATTGTACTACTCCAGCGGGACAGGGTAGCCTGGAAAATAAGTTTATAGAGAAAGTGAGAGATTGTTTTTTAACGCAACATATTACAGAGATGACAAGATATAGAGATGGGACGCAGGGGAGTGTACTTGATTTGATCTTTAGCAATGAAGAGGATATAGTGGAACATGTTAATGTGGATAGCCCTATAGGTCGTAGTGACCATGCCTGTATAAGGTTTAGTTGCAATATTAAATCAGAGAGGGATAATAGAAGCAATAGAAAAATATACACGTATGATAGAGCATATTATGAGCTGCTGAGACGGTGTTTGGACATTGACTGGAGGGAATACTTGAACGGTGAAGACGCTGAAGGAATGTGGAGGAAAATTAGAGTCAAACTGGAGAATGCTGTATCCAAAAGTGTACCAGTAAGGGAATATAAGGATAAAACAAAATTGAGGAAAAGAACGAACCCAGAATTGCCAATGAATAGGAAGCTTTGGACATTGATTAGAAGAAAGAAACGATTGTGGGAAAGACTAAAATTGTTAAAAAAGAACAGGGGTCTAGTATAGAAGCTAAAGAAGTGGATCTGGAACGCAGACAAATAAACAATAAAATAAGGTGGGAGACAAGGAGCGGGGTGAAGGAGAGGGAGAGAGATTGCTAGAAATGTGAAGGATAATCCAAAAATATTCTGGAAGTACATTCAGGAAAAGTTAACAAGAAGAGTAGGGATCCCAGAGCTGGTAGGGGGGTTGGATGATGGGAGTAGAGCGGAGAATGATAAGGAGAAAGCAGAGGTGCTGGGGAAATACTTTGGGGGGGTACTAACAGTGGAGTCGGATGATGCAGTGCCTACTATTCCCATCAAACAGGCACCAGCACTAGAACTAATAGAGTTTTCCCATGCTAGAATAAGAAGGGCTATAGAAAAAATGAACAGAAGTAAGTCACCGGGACCGGATGGGATACACCCAAGAATCATAAAGGAAGGAGGTGAGATGTTAGTAGAGCCATTGAAATTTTTATTTGAGGTATCGTTTAATACAGGACAAATCCCGATGGACTGGAGAGAGGCGAACATAACAGCTATATTTAAGAAGGGAAAGAGAAATGACCCAGGGAATTATAGACCAGTCAGTTTGACAAGTGTTGTGTGTAAACTAATGGAAACGGTAATTAGAGAAGGAATAATGGAGCATATGAAGTCAAACCAACTTTTCAGTGGGAGACAGTTCGGATTCTTGCCGGGGAGGTCGACGGTACTACAGCTAATTAAGGTGGTAGATGATTGGATGGAAATTCTAGAAGATGGTGATGTAATAGACGTGGTATATTGCGATTTTATGAAGGCCTTCGATAAGGTCCCACATAAAAGGTTAATAGGGAAAGTTAGAAGCTATAATATAGGGGTGAAATGTGTGAAATGGCCTTCCTGAAAGATCGGAGACAGAGGGTACTGGTGAATGGAATAGGCTTGGGGTGGAGGGAAATTACAAGTGGGGTACCTCAGGGATCTGTGTTGAGACCACTGCTGTTCGTTATATTTATCAACGACTTACCTGAAGTTATAACTAATGGAAGTGAGGTATACCTGTATGCGGATGACACTAAGATGTATAGAAGAGTGAGGAGTAAGGGAGATGTGGGTTTGCTTCAAGGAGATGTAGAGGGCATGAAGGGATGGTCTGAGCATTGGTTAATGCCTTTTCATCCAAAAACAATGCAAGTATATGCAGATTGGGACAAGGTAGGATACAGTATGTATGAAGCGATGGAGGAAGTGAATGCAGAAAAGGATATAGGAGTAGTGATAGACAATAAGTTAAATAGAATTGTAGGGCTGATAAGGAGGACATTTGTGTCACTTGACGAAGAAATCTTCAGGAATCTCTATACAGCGCTGGTTAGGCCGCACCTGGAATATGCAAACCAGGTGTGGGCTCCATATATGGTAAAGGATATAGAAGCAGTGGAGAAAGTGCAGAGGAGAGCTAGCAAGCTGGTACCATCGTTGAAGAACGCGGGCTATGAGCAGAGGTTGAGGACACTGGGGCTTCCGACACTGGCATATAAGAGAAAGAGAGGGGATATGATAGAGATTTTTAACCCTTCTTTGGCGGCGCGCAACTTATGTCGTGTGAAATAAATATGGACTAAGTGGCGGTTCACAACTTATGTCGTGTGCCATTTTCACCACGTAATGTTGCTGAGAGAGAGAGATGAGTGGTGGGAGGAGCGTAGCAAGCGTATGACTGCTCCAGACCACCGCGGCGGACCTACTGACATGAAATCCACCCTCCCCCACCCTCTCGCACTCGCTACACAGGGAATTATGTAGGGAAAGTACCTAATTACATGGTTTTTGCACTCGTGTTGCGCGATCGTTGCAAGAGAACCAGTGGTCGTACAAGGATGGTTGGGGTGTCATTGGAAAGCTCTGTTTATGCCCTTTCAGGGATATATACTTGTTTTACGCTCTGGATCTTATTTAGGTATGACAATGATCACGTAAACAACCCTATTTAGGGTAAACACACCCCGCTGGGCAGTACATATAAATTACCGCCTAGGCCGCTCGTAAGGTGTTAAGATAGTGTCAGGAAAGTACGATGAGGATGTGTGTGAAGGTATCTTCTTGATGCGGGAGGGAACAAGAACGAGAGGACACTCTAAGAAAATTTACAAAGAAAGAAATAGGCTTGAGAAGGCAAAGAACTCATTTTGTGATAGAGTGGTAAATGAGTGGAACGCACTGCCCCAGTATGTAGTCGATTCCGAATCAATAAGGGAGTTTGAAAGTAATCTTGATGAAGCATGGGGAAGACAAGATTTGAAGTTTGATTATAAAACAAAAATGCAGAATAGTAAAAATGTTGCGTCTGCTACAGCCGCCGCCAACACCGTGAACGACCGCAGCAGTGCAAGTACTGGTACTGAGCTGGATACACAGGCCTAGTTTGCCTTTTTCCAGAGGATCTACTGTAAGATACTGTAAGATGTAAGATCTATCTTTTTCCGCCTCCAGACGCTTCACTCATGTGTCAAGTAGTTCACAAACTACGGGGTTACCGGGGCTTAGTCTCGATGATCGCGCCACTTTGGCCGGCTCAGGTGTGGTACCACCAATTGAAAACGTGGTGCGAGAACCCGGTGTCACTCCCGGTCTCGTACTTCCACTTGGAGACAATTGGCAACCTAGAGACCTCGCTGACTTTTGCCTTCTGGACATTCAAAATGCCAAATGGTTGACTCAGTATGGAGAGAGTGTTACAAGTACATTTCTTAATCAGTATATACTATGTCTACCAGGAGACAGTATCTGTCTCATTGGAAAACGTTCACAACCTGGATAGTAGAAACGACGCAAACAGACTCATCAGTAGCTATGGTCTTTAAATAATTAGACTACTTGTTTGAACAAAAACGCTTTTCTGTAGTTACACTGATGAACCACTTGTCTGCCATTAGAAACCCCATTTATGACCTTACTGGTCTATCCATACCACAGGCGGAGGAGAAAGGGTTCATTAGGGCATGTTTCAAACTACGCCCACCACCACATCAGTTCATGCCTACCTGGTCACTGGACAAAGCTTTATCTTTGCTTCATTCGCGCAAGTATAATCATGCGCCGGACTTTGACTCATTATTAAAGAAGGCTGTGTTCCTTATGGCTTTGGTAACAGGAACAGAGTATCTGAGCTGGCGGCGATGAGCAACGAACCTAATTGCCTCAGGTTTGGGAGACTGAATGAACACTTACAAATCGCTCCATCTCCCACATTTATAGCAAAGAATGAACATAGTGATCATGTATTTTCAGAATTTACTGTCCCAGCACTCAAACGCGGACATACGCATCACATTTTGTGCCCGGTGCAGGCTTTAATCAATTTTATGAGGGTGGCACAACCTCAACAACCAGCCTTCTTATGGGTAAACAGCACAGGTACTCGAGTCACGAGAAGGAAATTAGCTTCTTTACTCGTAGACGTCATTAGGGAAAGTAATCCCGGTGTAGTGGGCAGAGCCCATGATATCAGAAAGTGGGCCATCTCTCTCTCAGATTTTTACAGAACTATTAGATTGAGGACATAGCTAACACTAAATTGTGGGCCTCCAACCATACTTTCTTGATGCGATACCTGTCTGTGGCTCTGGATAAGCCAAAGCTAACCTGTGTGGCGTTACGGCAGCGGGTCTAGTTATGTCCATATGCTATTACTAATTAAATTATATGGAATGTACAAATAGCTTTAAGGACAAGATATAATCCAAGGATATATGTTTCTGTAGTAGTATGTTACGACCGGGACTACGAATAAAACAAGTGCACTTAACCCGGAAACTGCGGGAAGACTCTTAAGAGTTCCCCCGGCGGACTGCGGGAAGACTCTTAACCCGTGGAGCCCCGGCTAGTTTTGTAATGTTTGCGCACCAGAACCCGGCCGGTTTTCAAAAAATGGTTTTATTCCAGAAACAATAGCGAATGGGTTAGGAATGAAGGAAAAACCACGAAAAACCGCTCAAAAAGCTTAAAAAATGGTCCTACAGAGACCCCGAAAACGGATTTTACAAGAGTAAAAAATTGAAGGCAATTATCCCAAAAAAACAGGTTATTGCGCGCTCGCGCGCACGCACGTGGACTTTGAGAGTTTTCAACCATCGGCACGGTTGCGTGGGATACGTACACAGTTCCCATACAAATCTGAGCCCTCTTGAGTGGCTACACCTGAGGTTACGGTCGGCGCAATTAGGGTGACGCGCCAGGCGCGTCTCTGGGGCTGTGCGTTACATACATCGCCGACGCGTCAGGCGCGTCGCTGGGGCTGTACGGGTTAAGAGTCAGAGAAAAAAAAATCAACTTTAAACATTGATTTTTTTTTTTGCCCCTGGGCCATGCAAAATATCACTCCTCTACCTCCCCTCCTTTTTTCCTCCCCTCCTTCAGTTATCACCTATTTTCCCTGTTATTCCCTTATTCTGAGGTATATTTTCATGCTAACATTAGCGAGTTGCAAGCAGGGCATTGTCATCTCTGTTAGCAAGCGAGTGCAAGAGAGAGAGAGAGTATCGATCGACTGTGTCTCAGTGGCCTTGGGGGAAATTGGCGGGAAAGCAGGTTGCCTCACCCATACATTATATAACTCGCGGCCTGTATCTCCGATTTTGACCATCCAAACGCTGTTTTCACTCGTTTTATTGTTGTTTCAGGTTAATACCTTTATAATCACCCTATAATAGGCGCGTATGGATAAGTATTAATGCTATTTATGGTAAAATTAATATTTTAGTGATGGAAACAGCTCAAATACATCAGCACAGGGGGACGTTTCTAATTACCCACTTCTTAGCACTTCTTAGGTTAATGATTGGACTAGTAATAGGGCACTATGCAACAACGGTACGCTAGATCCAAACCCTCGAACTTATAAGCCGGCGAACAAAAACACCTATACCCTCCAGAGTTAATCTACGATAGCGGGGTATCCTTAACTGGGCATAAATGTACTCTACTTCAGGCTAACCCACACTGGTATAGCCTGATAACAAACAAGATGCAAGTTACGTTAAAATGCATAAAAAGGAATCTATGGAAAGATCAATTAAATCACTGCAAGATTTAATACAATAAAAAGATGCTTCAATACAGTTACTCTAAACAACAATAGACTCTTCACTCCTATCTGAAAGAAAGTTAAGTATAGTCCTACAGCATAGACCTGGAAACTTCTGAAGAAAGTCTGATGCTCATAAGATGCTCGTATCTTAAACTATATAAAGGCAGGAGGCAGGACACTACACGTGTAAATCGAATACACTAAAAGATAGGACATATAATGTTAACTGACACGAGAATACTATAAATGCGAAACGGTAGCAATGCTCAACACTAAAAGAAGTACTTCCTCATCACCGAAACAGTCTGCTATGGTTGTGCGGCTCAGCGACAACCTAGACTAATAAATGCTGTGAATAATAATGCGTACATATCAAAGAGCTTATATTAAATACTAACAAGTGTCTACTCGATTAATAATGTCTAGCTGGGATACTCTAGGTAAGGAACTGGGGTTGAGCAAGACAGGCTCGGAGCCTAGTGATGTCCTTAAGACTGCATCCTTTAAGTTACGTTAATTGACTAGGGTGCTCTCTTGATAGATCCAGATCACAAGTATCTGGTTCTATCCTGGCGACCCTCTAAAGACAAGCAAAGAGGCAGCAAAGTGTGGAACTGGAACAGGCCAAAACCCTCAGTCAACACAATGCTGCACTCGCAAAGGACGCAACCGAAAAGACAACCCAGACTACCACAGGACCGGTCGAAGTCGTGTAGGTATAGGCAAACCGTACACACATCGGAGACAACGACTACAGTTACCTTATCCCAGTCTAGCATTAAATAAAAGAGCAGAAACACTAAATCAATAATGGAGACACACAAAGTTCTTAACCTATACTAACTAAGAACCCTCAAACCTATTCTAAATACATGTAAATATCTCTGAGGACGGCGCATGCAATACAATGGGCCGGCTATGGAAACCGTATGCAGAACCCAAGGGGAGTGTTGTGCAGTTAATAAAGGTTAGAGTATGGAAAGAGAGAATCGAGTGAGAGAAACAGTGATAAAGGTGGTGATCGGGAGAGAGTATGCAAGGGGATGTTAGAAGCATGCGTGCCAAGCCTGTCCTGACGAGATCAGCTCCTGGGGACCCTCATGGAGGAGGTTAGTTACACAGGAGCCCGCAAAGGCGCGATGGTCGGCCAATCACGGGCCGAGACGTCACAAGACAGCAGGCGCCACAGGACACAGCCAGACACTACCTCCTCGCTCTGAAAGTCTTTCTCATTCCCACGCTGGTACTATTATCACTATTGTTGATATAAAATATAACCCGTTGTCACAGACGAAAACAAAGACCACCACTGGACTGTCTGTGACAATGCGATTACTAGGAAAGAAAGAACAACATTCTCTGATAACTGTAGCCCATTTCGATGTTCCTGGCGAGCGCTAGTGGCTGACGAGAGGCGATTCTGCCAATGCTGGTAGACGTCACACCCCGCCCAAGATATGGGACGCTCAAAATTAGGCGAGCACCATATCTGACCAGGCAGAATCCCGACAAGACCCGCCACACCTAGCCACTCCACCAGAAATGAAATGCAAAGCTCAATCTTAAATAAAACAACATATTAGCATAAAGAAAATCTTACAACCCCTCCCAAACACAATAGTATAATTTTAGCCTGCTATGCTCCCTGAGCGAGCTTCACAGAGCCCAGCCTACTAAGTGAAAGACAGGTTCAACTTAGGACTTTAGCTATAACATTGGCAACTTGCAATTAACTATAAAAAAGAAAAAAAAATATGTGATTTTTTTTATTTAATTTTAATGTTGTTTTTGATGGCTGCTCTACAGGGGCAAGCCTGTTTTTTTTTCTCCACTCAAACACACACTGACTGAACGGCGAGGGTTCTCCTGCAAACAAACCCTCCCGTGACAAACAATCAGCCAAAACATTATCAGTGCCCTTAACATGCCACACATCCAACTTGTGTTCCGGCAGCAAAACAACACCTGACACTGATAAACTGTCCAGTTCCTCACAAGACTGGCACTTCTCTTCGCTCTCTCCGGCAACGGGGCCTGCCAATAACCTTTCACTAGTTCTACCTTCGTGATGAGCGAGGCAGCCCCGAAGCGGTCTATGGTGTCGTCAACACTGGGTAATGGATAGGCGTCTGTCAGGGATAATGCACCCACACTCTTGCAATCACCATACACACGGATCTTGCCACTCAACTCAGGTTGCAAACTCACTGGCAACGACCACTCACGATATCCCTTATCCCTCAGACCCTTTTTCCACATGTAGTCTAGCTCTGCTTTCACGACAGACTGTTGAGCAGGATTTATACGGTAGGGAACTAACTTGAGCCTTGCACTGTCTCCAGCCTCCATGTCGGATTCTACCCCGTACATCAGGCCTGGAGAAGCAACAAACATGCGGACGTACTGCCATAGCCTAGTAAACAACTTCTCTTGGCGCTCAGGAACAAGAGGTTGCAACTTATCTCGAAGAACAACATGCCTAGTGCCCTCCCACAACCCAGCCGAGACTGCAGCATCTAAACTAAAGTCTCCCTCCTTCTCCACCTTCGTCCCTAGAACAGCCAGGTCATGAGAGGGACAATCAGTACCACCTGTGCAGTCACTCCCATAGTTCATAATTGCTAAGGCTTCCCCGCCGATACCGTACATGCGCACCCCCGCATTCCTTGCGACTACATCTGCATGCGCAGCATCACCGCCTTCAGCGACATGGCCAGATACAGTCGGTCTATGGTAGGGCTGTTGCATTCGACTAGAGTAGCATTGGGAGGCTATGCGACGACCGGGCACATCCACTCCACAGCCCACCTCACCAATCTGCTCAATGTCCTCATTCTGACCACCACCCTTGGCAGCCATGGGTCGACCCTGACCTGACAACCATGCTAAAGCCACGTCGCCCACCTTGAACCACCGGAACAACGAGGCTAACGGTCTACTAACACTCAAGTGACCTGCCAGCGGAACATCGTGCACCGCATGAGTTGTGAGGCCTGGGTGCTCGGCACAAACAGTGGGGTATGAACCGAGCCGGTGCTGAAGCGCTGCACACTGCTTCTCAGGCAGGTGCTCTAGCGCTTCCACAGCCACCTGACTCGTGTCCCCCGCCCACTGCTCCACCGAGACATGACAATCCCAACTCTCCTCCACCTTTGTACTCCTTTGTACCTGTGCCCCACTGCCCCCCTCTCCTTCTCCACCTTGGCCCGCTGCAGACCAATGCAGGGACAGTAGGCTGCTCAGGTGGTTGCCTCACAAACTCCTTTAACAGGTTCACATGACATGTTTCCCCATCCTCGTGTTCAATAGCCCCATTCCCACAACTCTCCTCCACCTGGGAACTACTCTGTCGCGGAGTGCCATCACGCCCAACCATGTCACTAGGGGGGGACAGGTTCTGGGGCCACTCCGGAGCTCACCTCTGGGTCAAGTACCGAGTCGCCAAGAAGAGCCGCTGGATCAAAACTCACAAAACTTCTCCCAACTTTAGCTTTCTCCTTCCGACCGTTCCTCCGCTGGTCTAGAGACTGAGGAATAGGCTGTGACACCTTAGATGCACGAGATCGGGTGACAACACACACCATCTGCTGTAATTGACACCTCTCGACCAACTCCTGCCCCTCCCTACTCACGTCGGCCGCCCTCTCGGCAACGACTAAGGGTGGAACCTCAGAAGTAGGCACCGCAAAGTCGTTGCCGAGAAGAAGGTCGACGCCCTCTACTGGCAGTTTCTCTACGATTCCAACATCTATCTCTCGTGTCACACCATCAACCTCCAGCTCCACTCGAACCAACGGGTATGACCGTGTAGCATTAATACCCTGCACCACAACTACCCGTGCCGCGTTTATAGGTTGGCCTGTAAAGTTTTTCATCAGAGTCTGGGATGCACCTGTATCACGCAACAACTCCAACCCATGCTTGCAACCAGCCCAACTCACGCAGCCACGCCCTCTATGGTCGCAAAAAGCATCGCGGACAGGTTTCGAGCCTTCCGGACACTCCTTCACTGGCTGTGCCCCCGCATCTGACATATCACCCCGGGCTCCAAGGGCAACGCATCATATGCCTTGAGTCCTTTGCCAACCAACCTAGAGGAAACAAGGGCTGCCCACTTAACCTCGGGGCATTGGTGCTCCCGGCACTTCTTCTCAAAACGCAGGAAAAACTCGGCGACACCCGACTCGTCAAATGCAGGGACTAACTTAAGAAGGTGCGATAAAGACTGATCAAGACCTCGATTCCCAGAACCGAGACGCTGCCCTGTCGACTCCACCCGAGACTTCTCAAGCTCTATGTCTGCACAGTACATGGCCTTTCTCTCCTCAGCCTGAATTCTGAGCTCAGCCTTTCGCTGCCGTTGCTCGAGCTCAGCCTCATGCTTTCATTGCTCAAGCTCAGCCTCATGCTTCTGCTGCTGAATCTTCATCTTAGCCATCTCAAGCTGGAAGATCATATCTGGAGTTAAACCTTGAGGAGGAGGAGATGCAACAATTGGAGACCCACCCAGTGATCCACCCAGGTACAAACCACGCTGCCAGTGACTATCGGCCTGCGGGAACGTCCTCGGATCCGGTGTTCTAGAGAGCATGATGGGAGTAGAGTGGAGGGGGGGCTTGGCCGAAGGTGCCAAAGCACCCGCTCCTCCCTGTGCACCACGCACCCCGCCCAGCACACATGCCACCAGGTCACTTCTCGTCATGCTGCTAGTGCCAACATGCCCCATGACCGTGGCCAAACACTGGAGACCATACTGATCTATCCCCGACACCCGGTCAACAGTAATAGGCATCTCCAGAAACTTCCTTGCATCCTCCTCACTAGTTACTACTCTAATGTCATCTAACAAACCCAGCTTCTGCACCTCAGAGCCTGTTTCCCGTACTGTGTCCTCACTATGCACTGATCCGTCGTTCGACATAGTTTCTACCGGAAATCCTCAACATTTATAAAAAAGAAGTACCTAAACTCTCATGTAGCACTATTCACTCAAAAAAAAAATGCTTGAAGACAACTCAAGTGCTATACTACGTTGCCAAAAAAAAATTCCAACGTGTCCAAAATATTCCTCAAAAACAAATGTCCACTGCCAAACTGTGAGAAATAACAATCGACCCCCAAACGGTGATTAAAAAAAAAATTCTCCACAAAAAAATCCTGCAATTATTTCTTAGTTCACTAAATCCTAGACTAAGGTCGCCATTTGTTATGACGGCTAAGATAAGATACTTGGCAAGGTCGACATTTGTTATGACGACTAAGATAAGATACTAGGCAAGGTCGCCATTTGTTACGACCGGGACTACGAATAAAACAAGGGCACTTAATGATTGGACTAGTAATAGGGCACTATGCAACAACGGTACGCTAGATCCAAACCCTCGAACTTATATGCCGGCGAACAAAAACACCTATACCCTCCAGAGTTAATCTGCGATAGCGGGGTATCCTTAACTGGGCATTAATGTACTCTACTTCAGGCTAACCCACACTGGTATAGCCTGATAACAAACAAGATGCAAGTTACGTTAAAATGCATAAAAAGGAATCTATGGAAAGATCAATTAAATCACTGCAAGATTTAATACAATAAAAAGATGCTTCAATACAGTTACTCTAAACAACAATAAACTCTTCACTCCTATCTGAAAGAAAGTGAAGTATAGTCCTACAGCATAGACCTGGAAACTTCTGAAGAAAGTCTGATGCTCATAAGATGCTCGTATCTTAAACTATATAAAGTCAGGAGGCAGGACACTACACGTGTAAATCGAATACACTAAAAGATAGGACATATAATGTTAACTGACACGAGAATACTATAAATGCGCAACGGTAGCAATGCTCGACACTAAAAGAAGTACTTCCTCATCAACGAAACAGTCTGCTATGGTTGTGCGGCTCAGCGACAACCTAGACTAATAAATGATGTGAATAATAATGCGTACATATCAAAGAGCTTATATTAAATACTAACAAGTGTCTACTCGATTAATAATGTCTAGCTGGGATACTCTAGGTAAGGAACTGGGGTTGAGCAAGACAGGCTCGTAGCCTAGCGATGTCCTTAAGACTGCATCCTTTAAGTTACGTTAATTGACTAGGGTGCTCTCTTGATAGATCCAGATCACAAGTATCTGGTTCTATCCTGGCGACCCTCTAAAGACAAGCAATGAGGCAGCAAAGTGTGGAACTGGAACAGGCCAAAACCTTCAGTCAACACAATGCTGCACTCGCAAAGGACGCAACCGAAAAGACAACCCCGACTACCACAGGACCGGTCGAAGTCGTGTAGGTATAGGCAAACCGTACACACATCGGAGACAACGACTACAGTTACCTTATCCCAGTCTAGCATTAAATAAAAGAGCAGAAACACTAAATCAATAATGGAGACACACAAAGTTCTTAACCTATACTAACTAAGAACCCTCAAACCTATTCTAAGTACATGTAAATATCTCTGAGGACGGCGCATGCAATACAATGGGCCGGCTATGGAAACCGTATGCAGAACCCAAGGGGAGTGTTGTGCAGTTAATAAAGGTTAGAGTATGGAAAGAGAGAATCGAGTGAGAGAAACAGTGATAAAGGTGGTGATCGGGAGAGAGTATGCAAGGGGATGTTGGAAGCATGCGTGCCAAGCCTGTCCTGACGAGATCAGCTCCTGGGGACCCTCATGGAGGAGGTTAGTTACACAGGAGCCCGCAAAGGCGCGATGGTCGGCCAATCACGGGCCGAGACGTCACAAGACAGCAGGCGCCACAGGATACAGCCAGACACTACCTCCTCGCTCTGAAAGTCTTTCTCATTCCCACGCTGGTACTATTATCACTATTGTTGATATAAAATATAACCCGTTGTCACAGACGAAAACAAAGACCACCACTGGACTGTCTGTGACAATGCGATTACTAGGAAAGAAAGAACAACATTCTCTGATAACTGTAGCCCATTTCGATGTCCCTGGCGAGCGCTAGTGGCTGACGAGAGGCGATTCTGCCAATGCTGGTAGACGTCACACCCCGCCCAAGATATGGGACGCTCAACATTAGGCGAGCACCGTATCTGACAAGGCAGAATCCCGACAAGACCCGCCACACCTAGCCACTCCACCAGAAATGAAATGCAAAGCTCAATCTTAAATAAAACAACATATTAGCATAAAGAAAATCTTACAACCCCTCCCAAACACAATAGTATAATTTTAGCCTGCTATGCTCCCTGAGCGAGCTTCACAGAGCCCAGCCTACTAAGTGAAAGACAGGTTCAACTTAGGACTTTAGCTATAACATTGGCAACTTGCAATTAACTATAAAAAAGAAAAAAAAATATGTGATTTTTGTTTTTATTTAATTTTAATGTTGTTTTTGACGGCTGCTCTACAGGGGCAAGCCTAGTTTTTTTCTCCACTCAAACACACACTGACTGAACGGCGAGGGTTCTCCTGCAAACAAACCCTCCCGTGACAAACAATCAGCCAAAACATTATCAGTGCCCTTAACATGCCACACATCCAACTTGTGTTCCGGCAGCAAAACAACACCTGACACTGATAAACTGTCCAGTTCCTCACAAGACTGGCACTTCTCTTCGCTCTCTCCGGCAACGGGGCCTGCCAATAACCTTTCACTAGTTCTACCTTCGTGATGAGCGAGGCAGCCCCGAAGCGGTCTATGGTGTCGTCAACACTGGGTAATGGATAGGCGTCTGTCAGGGATAATGCACCCACACTCTTGCAATCACCATACACACGGATCTTGCCACTCAACTCAGGTTGCAAACTCACTGGCAACGACCACTCACGATATCCCTTATCCCTCAGACCCTTTTTCCACATGTAGTCTAGCTCTGCTTTCACGACAGACTGTTGAGCAGGATTTATACGGTAGGGAACTAACTTGAGCCTTGCACTGTCTCCAGCCTCCATGTCGGATTCTACCCCGTACATCAGGCCTGGAGAAGCAACAAACATGCGGACGTACTGCCATAGCCTAGTAAACAACTTCTCTTGGCGCTCAGGAACAAGAGGTTGCAACTTATCTCGAAGAACAACATGCCTAGTGCCCTCCCACAACCCAGCCGAGACCGCAGCATCTAAACTAAAGTCTCCCTCCTTCTCCACCTTCGTCCCTAGAACAGCCAGGTCATGAGAGGGACAATCAGTACCACCTGTGCAGTCACTCCCATAGTTCATAATTGCTAAGGCTTCCCCGCCGATACCGTACATGCGCACCCCCGCATTCCTTGCGACTACATCTGCATGCGCAGCATCACCGCCTTCAGCGACATGGCCAGATACAGTCGGTCTATGGTAGGGCTGTTGCATTCGACTAGAGCAGCATTGGGAGGCTATGCGACGACCGGGCACATCCACTCCACAGCCCACCTCACCAATCTGCTCAATGTCCTCATTCTGACCACCACCCTTGGCAGCCATGGGTCGACCCTGACCTGACAACCATGCTAAAGCCACGTCGCCCACCTTGAACCACCGGAACAACGAGGCTAACGGTCTACTAACACTCAAGTGACCTGCCAGCGGAACATCGTGCACCGCATGAGTTGTGAGGCCTGGGTGCTCGGCACAAACAGTGGGGTATGAACCGAGCCGGTGTTGAAGCGCTGCACACTGCTTCTCAGGCAGGTGCTCTAGCGCTTCCACAGCCACCTGACTCGTGTCCCCCGCCCACTGCTCCACCGAGACATGACAATCCCAACTCTCCTCCACCTGTGCCCCACTGCCCCCCTCTCCTTCTCCACCTTGGCCGCTGCAGACCAATGCAGGGACAGTAGGCTGCTCAGGTGGTTGCCTCACAAACTCCTTTAACAGGTTCACATGACATGTTTCCCCATCCTCGTGTTCAATAGCCCCATTCCCACAACTCTCCTCCACCTGGGAACTACTCTGTCGCGGAGTGCCATCACGCCCAACCATGTCACTAGGGGGGACAGGTTCTGGGGCCACTCCGGAGCTCACCTCTGGGTCAAGTACCGAGTCGCCAAGAAGAGCCGCTGGATCAAAACTCACAAAACTTCTCCCAACTTTAGCTTTCTCCTTCCGACCGTTCCTCCGCTGGTCTAGAGACTGAGGAATAGGCTGTGACACCTAAGATGCACGAGACCGGGTGACAACACACGCCATATGCTGTAATTGACACCTCTCGACCAACTCCTGCCCCTCCCTACTCACGTCGGCCGCCCTCTCGGCAACGACTAAGGGTGGAACCTCAGAAGTAGGCACCGCAAAGTCGTTGCCGAGAAGAAGGTCGACGCCCTCTACTGGCAGTTTCTCTACGATTCCAACATCTATCTCTCGTGTCACACCATCAACCTCCAGCTCCACTCGAACCAACGGGTATGACCGTGTAGCATTAATACCCTGCACCACAACTACCCGTGCCGCGTTTATAGGTTGGCCTGTAAAGTTTTTCATCAGAGTCTGGGATGCACCTGTATCACGCAACAACTCCAACCCATGCTTGCAACCAGCCCAACTCACGCAGCCACGCCCTCTATGGTCGCAAAAAAGCATCACGGACAGGTTTCGAGCCTTCTGGACATTCCTTCACTGGCTGTGCCCCCGCATCTGACATATCACCCCGGGTAAACGCAGAAGACCTCAGGGACACCCCAATGTTGCTAGCCAAAGACACGACTGCTGTAGGTTGGTTACTAGGGCAGGAACGTGCAAAATACCCCTTTTTATGACACTTAAAACACTCTACTTCACCCTTGGACTTCCCCTGAGGTGGGGAAGGGCCCTGACCTTTCTTAAACGGGACGGTTTTTGGTTTGTGATCAAAATTAGTATCATTGCTCTTACTTTCGTTATTAAATGTTGCATCACTGACTCGGGGGGGTGGAGTGTTGCGCCCCTTGTTAACTGCATCGGTCCGTTGTGCAGACCCGCACCCACGAATCAGCGATAATCTCAGGTCAGCCATCTCAGCTGCCTCTTGTAGAGTTTTTGGTTGTTTCTCTTTGAGGTTCAAAGTCAGGTCGCTGCCTGTGCATTTAAAAAATTGCTCTAGAAGGACTAACTGCTCAAGCTCTTCGAACGTCGTCACCTTCTCTGACCTCAGCCAATTTCTCAAAGCATCAGACAGTTCCCGGGCATGTTCTAGAAAAGCGCACTCTCGACCCTTCGTAACACCCCGAAACTTCAACCTATATGTCTCTGGTTGTAACTCGTATGCCCGCAGAACAGCTTCCTTCAATACCTCATAATCGATGCAAGACTCCAAGGGCAACGCATCATATGCCTTGAGTCCTTTGCCAACCAACCTAGAGGAAACAAGGGCTGCCCACTTAACCTCGGGGCATTGGTGCTCCCGGCACTTCTTCTCAAAACGCAGGAAAAACTCGGCGACACCCGACTCGTCAAATGCAGGGACTAACTTAAGAAGGTGCGATAAAGACTGATCAAGACCTCGATTCCCAGAACCGAGACGCTGCCCTGTCGACTCCACCCGAGACTTCTCAAGCTCTATGTCTGCACAGTACATGGCCTTTCTCTCCTCAGCCTGAATCCTGAGCTCAGCCTTTCGCTGCCGTTGCTCGAGCTCAGCCTCATGCTTTCGTTGCTCAAGCTCAGCCTCATGCTTCTGCTGCTGAATCTTCATCTGAGCCATCTCAAGCTGGAAGATCATATCTGGAGTTAAACCTTGAGGAGGAGGAGATGCAACAATTGGAGACCCACCCAGTGATCCACCCAGGTACAAACCATGCTGCCAGTGACTATCGGCCTGCGGGAACGTCCTCGGATCCGGTGTTCTAGAGAGCATGATGGGAGTAGAGTGGAGGGGGGGCTTGGCCGAAGGTGCCAAAGCACCCGCTCCACCCTGTGCACCACGCACCCCGCCCAGCACACATGCCACCAGGTCACTTCTCGTCATGCTGCTAGTGCCAACATGCCCCATGACCGTGGCCAAACACTGGAGACCATACTGATCTATCCCCAACACCCGGTCAACAGTAATAGGCATCTCCAGAAACTTCCTTGCATCCTCCTCACTAGTTACTACTCTAATGTCATCTAACAAACCCAGCTTCTGTACCTCAGAGCCTGTTTCCCGTACTGTGTCCTCACTATGCACTGATCCGTCGTTCGACATAGTGTCCACCGGAAATCCTCAACATTTATAAAAAAAGAAGTACCTAAACTCTCATGTAGCACTATTCACTCAAAAAAAAATGCTTGAAGACAACTCAAGTGCTATACTACGTTGCCAAAAAAAAATTCCAACGTGTCCAAAATATTCCTCAAAAACAAATGTCCACTGCCAAACTGTGAGAAATAACAATCGACCCCCAAACGGTGATTAAAAAAAAAATTCTCCACAAAAAAATCCTGCAATTATTTCTTAGTTCACTAAATCCTAGACTAAGGTCGCCATTTGTTATGACGGCTAAGATAAGATACTTGGCAAGGTCGACATTTGTTATGACGACTAAGATAAGATACTAGGCAAGGTCGCCATTTGTTACGACCGGGACTACGAATAAAACAAGGGCACTTAATGATTGGACTAGTAATAGGGCACTATGCAACAACGGTACGCTAGATCCAAACCCTCGAACTTATATGCCGGCGAACAAAAACACCTATACCCTCCAGAGTTAATCTGCGATAGCGGGGTATCCTTAACTGGGCATTAATGTACTCTACTTCAGGCTAACCCACACTGGTATAGCCTGATAACAAACAAGATGCAAGTTACGTTAAAATGCATAAAAAGGAATCTATGGAAAGATCAATTAAATCACTGCAAGATTTAATACAATAAAAAGATGCTTCAATACAGTTACTCTAAACAACAATAAACTCTTCACTCCTATCTGAAAGAAAGTGAAGTATAGTCCTACAGCATAGACCTGGAAACTTCTGAAGAAAGTCTGATGCTCATAAGATGCTCGTATCTTAAACTATATAAAGTCAGGAGGCAGGACACTACACGTGTAAATCGAATACACTAAAAGATAGGACATATAATGTTAACTGACACGAGAATACTATAAATGCGCAACGGTAGCAATGCTCGACACTAAAAGAAGTACTTCCTCATCAACGAAACAGTCTGCTATGGTTGTGCGGCTCAGCGACAACCTAGACTAATAAATGCTGTGAATAATAATGCGTACATATCAAAGAGCTTATATTAAATACTAACAAGTGTCTACTCGATTAATAATGTCTAGCTGGGATACTCTAGGTAAGGAACTGGGGTTGAGCAAGACAGGCTCGTAGCCT
This sequence comes from Paralithodes platypus, assembly GCA_032716605.1. Taxonomy (NCBI): domain Eukaryota; kingdom Metazoa; phylum Arthropoda; class Malacostraca; order Decapoda; family Lithodidae; genus Paralithodes; species Paralithodes platypus. The sequence continues at coordinate 41,154,615 of CM064568.1, read as the reverse complement.
AGCGATGTCCTTAAGACTGCATCCTTTAAGTTACGTTAATTGACTAGGGTGCTCTCTTGATAGATCCAGATCACAAGTATCTGGTTCTATCCTGGCGACCCTCTAAAGACAAGCAATGAGGCAGCAAAGTGTGGAACTGGAACAGGCCAAAACCCTCAGTCAACACAATGCTGCACTCGCAAAGGACGCAACCGAAAAGACAACCCAGACTACCACAGGACCGGTCGAAGTCGTGTAGGTATAGGCAAACCGTACACACATCGGAGACAACGACTACAGTTACCTTATCCCAGTCTAGCATTAAATAAAAGAGCAGAAACACTAAATCAATAATGGAGACACACAAAGTTCTTAACCTATACTAACTAAGAACCCTCAAACCTATTCTAAGTACATGTAAATATCTCTGAGGACGGCGCATGCAATACAATGGGCCGGCTATGGAAACCGTATGCAGAACCCAAGGGGAGTGTTGTGCAGTTAATAAAGGTTAGAGTATGGAAAGAGAGAATCGAGTGAGAGAAACAGTGATAAAGGTGGTGATCGGGAGAGAGTATGCAAGGGGATGTTAGAAGCATGCGCACCAAGCCTGTCCTGACGAGGACAGCTCCTGGGGACCCTCATGGAGGAGGTTAGTTACACAGGAGCCCGCAAAGGCGCGATGGTCGGCCAATCACGGGCCGAGACGTCACAAGACAGCAGGCGCCACAGGACACAGCCAGACACTACCTCCTCGCTCTGAAAGTCTTTCTCATTCCCACGCTGGTACTATTATCACTATTGTTGATATAAAATATAACCCGTTGTCACAGACAAAAACAAAGACCACCACTGGACTGTCTGTGACAATGCGATTACTAGGAAAGAAATAACAACATTCTCTGATAACTGTAGCCCATTTCGATGTCCCTGGCGAGCGCTAGTGGCTGACGAGAGGCGATTCTACCAACGCTGGTAGACATCACAAGTATAATAGGAATACAAGTATGTTCCTAAAACAACAAATGTTTATGAGTCTCAATGTGAGATCTTATCATATGTACCCAGTCGGTCAAGTACAAGCAGATATTCTTCGAAGTAACGCACTGCTTTCTTTCCAATTTTTTACTTTTACGTTTATTGTATGTAAGCAATAAAGATTTAAATTGTTATATGATTCTTTGTCTCTACCTATGGTATTTGTTAGTGGTTTGATATTGTCACGAATGTCCCCCTCCAGTCTTGAGATATCAGGCATATCGTCCCGGAGGGAAGAATGAAAATCTAATATTTAGTAGTGGCCCCGAAATCATTGACGATGTAGGGCCCTCCTTTCCATCTCCTTCCCATTCGTTTGATGTCTTGAGTTTAGTCTTAATATGTCATTGAAGGAGGAATGGCGTCTCTAAGAGCAACGTCAGGGATAGAATCCACGCAAGAAATCCACCGAGATGGAAAGCACTAATATAACAAGTTTTAAGTTAATATTTATTTTTTATTTTTTACGAAGATTTTTCGTAGTGAGTACCCCAATCATAAGACGATTCCGTAAGAGAATTAGCGTTGCACTTAACCCGGGAGCTGCGGGGAGACTCTTAAGAGTTCCCCCGGCGCACTGCGGGGAGACTCTTAAGAGTCAGAGAAAACAAAAATCAACTTTTGACATCGAAAAAAAAAAAAAAAAAAAAAAAATTATTTTTATTTTTTTTTGGCCCCTGGGCCATGCAAAATCTCAGTCCTCTACCTCCCCTCCTTCCCCACTTTCCTCCTCTCCTTCAGTTATCACCTATTTTCCCTGTTATTCCCTTATTCTGAGGTATATTTTCGTGCTAACATTAGAAATCCGATTGGAGGGTGTGGTCATCACTGATAGCAAGCGAGTGCAAGAGAGAGAGAGAGAGTATCGATCGACTGTGTCTCAGTGGCCTTGGGGGAAATTGGCGGGAAAGCAGATTGCCTCACCCATACATTATACAACTCGCGGGCTATATCTCCGATTTTGACCATCCAAACGCTGTTTTCACTCGTTTTATTGTTGTTTCAGGTTAATACCTTTATAATCAACCCATAATAGGCGCATATGGATAAGTATTAATGCTATTAATGGCACAATGAATATTTTAGTGACGGAAACACCTCAAATACGTCAGCACAGGGGGACGTTTCCAATTACCCCCATGCGCACTTCAGAGGTTAAGATGTAGGACTCTTTCTCCCCGCGGCGGTCGTTTCAAACGGGCTACCCGCGGGCGCTTGAAAGTGGACTATTATACTAATAGGCATATCGTCAATGATTTCGGGGCCAAACTAAATATTAGGTTTTCATTCTTCCCTCCGGGACTCAAACCTATAATTTGTTTGCTTCAATTTACAGGCCACCTCGAGGAAACATATAATGTTTTGTCAAAACTAAATTATATCTTTAATTATATTGATAAAATAAAGTACAAATCGGTATATCTATTTGGAGATTGGAATTTAGACTTACTAAAAAAAAATATATAAGTGTGATGGAATTCAAGATAACATGTACCCACACTCTTGTATTCCTGTCACTACTAAACCAACTCAGATATAGGCAGAACATCTGCATCACTCATTGATCACATATGGACGTCATAAGATGATCTAAAAAAATACAGGTATATATACAGTATATATACCATCTGTAGCGATATATCAGATCACTTTCCTACACTTTCTCAATTTTCAAAAAACAAATTTTGAATATGAGCCACTTCCCATGAGAGAGAAGAGTATGATTACTGAACCTAACATTCACAATTTCGTGCACGAAATGACTAAACCAAACTGGAATGAAGTACTAACAATGACATGTCCTCTTGCCGGTTTTGATGCTTTTTTCAACACCTTCAGTGAACTCTTTGATGAACATTTTCCCGTTCATTCTATAAAGGATAATTCGAAAACTGATAAATGCCCTTACATCACTCCAGGTCTTAGAAATAGCATTCAAGGAAAGCATCGACTGGAAATATTATCCAGAAAGTGGCCTCTGACCTTTGGTGAAAAATATAAAACTATAAAAATTACCATACATCAATTTTACGTTTATCTAAAAATAATGATTACAAAGACATTTTAACATCTAAACAAGGAAACCCCAAAGGTATGTGGGAAACAGTTAGCGCCTTTATTGGTAAAACTGTATGTATGTACTGTATGTACTGTACCTTCCCCAGTTTTCCTTTTTTTTTTTTGTGTTTTATTTTTTTTTTTATGGGGGTCTGACTTGAGACAGAACCCGAATAAGGACATCACAACACATCAGAAAAACAAAACAAAACAAAACATAAAATCTCACACACATTTAGGTCGCCCAGGAGAAATACCCAGAGACCCAGGCCCATTTGGGGTCCCCAGCAAAACATTCCCAGGTCCCAGATCCCCCAGAGAGGCGCCGCTTTCCGCAGGCAGACCCGCAGTGAAGCTTCACCACCACAAGCCCACCCACCATGTTTCCAGACGCACCCTTCATTACCACCGGCTCCCCGGGCCAGGCGCCTGATGGACTACTATCTAGTGACTAGTCCAACTGGCGCATGACCCTCTCTCCCAAACGACCGCGTTTACATTCCTCTATTCACAAGCATTCTCCATTCATTGGTAAAACTGATACCGTAAAAAGTAAAAGTATTATCAAACCTGTGCCACCATGTAGCCTACAGATACTGCAAGCCATTTGATGATTTTGTTTTAAATATTAGGAAGGCCTTTACCAAACAGTGAAAATAATGACAATGTGTCATATATGAATTATATAAACCCTCCCGTGGACTATTCACTTTATCTAGCCCCAGTGTCAACTTATGAAATTGAAAGGTATATTAATTCATTAAAACTTACAACACCTGGATATGACGAGATACCAACACTAGTATTAACACATACCTTTGAAGTAATAGCTCCACCTCTAGCTCATATTGTTAACTTGGCATTTCGTTCTAGAGTTTTTCCAAACAATGGAAACTAGGCAAAGCAATCCCTCTCTATAAATATCTATATCTATAGACTTATTAAAATTTTGCCATCTTTCAGTGAAATATTCGAAAAGGCAATGTCTAAATGTCTTCTTGATTTTGTGGAATGTAATGAATTGTTGCTGGAATGTCAGCATAGTTTTCGCCCAAATAGATCAACTGAAACGGCACTTTTACAGTTCAATGGTGAGATTTGTAAACATTTAAATGAAAAGTTACATATAGTCCGAGTCTTTTTAGATCTTTGAAAGGCATTTGATATATTAGATATTATAATAGTAATATGTAACTGAAGGAACATACTGTAGGAGCCAGAGGCAATCCATTATAATTATTTATTAGTTATCTATCAAATAGTAAACAGTCTGTAATTTGGAACAATGCTTATTCTTTAAAATCAACAGATTAGAATATTCCTCAAGGATCTATTTTCAGTCCAATAATATTTTTGTATTTGTATAGGCTACAGAGAAACGGGTGAGGGAATGCGAAAGTGGTCCCGGACCTTGAGAATAGAAACTTTTAATGTTGTTTCTGTTAGGGCTCTGTCTCGTGTTGGCCACCCCCAGCAATGGGTTATGTGCCTGAGTACATACATACATACATTTCTATACATGACATAAGCTTAGTTATCAACTACGCGAAATGTATGAACAGTATGATATATGACGATGACACAAACCTATTGATTGCTGACAAGGATATCAATCAGTTGCACACAAAATATTAACCCAAGAAATCAGTAATACATCAACATGGATAATATTGAATATTTTGTCCCCAAACGTTAAAAATAACACAATACTTTCCATTTCAGAATTGCTGATTTGCCTCTTGTGATATTAGCATGAGAAAAACCTGATCGTGTAAAATCAACTAATTGTTTAGGAGTTGTTGTTGATGATGGAAGCATCACACAAACGTGGTATGTCAAAAACTGTCTATAATGTGTGGGACCATATATACAGTATACTGTATATACAGTAGGTATATAGGGCCAGATATCGACTTATAACTGAAGCTACGATAAGTATTTATTTCACTCTTTGTTATTCTTAATAAATCATATATTGTCTTTCTATATGGGGATGCACTTGGCCATTTTGTATTTAAAAGTTTAGTTATTGCCCAGAAGAGTATTTTAAGGTGTATTACTTTTAAAGGGAATTATGATTCAACAAATGAAGTTTTTAAGACATTAAAACTAATGCATTTTAAGTATATCCATAAATATTTTATAATTGTGTGTTGTAAGCAATATTTCTTCTTGTAGTGGGGATAAAAGAATGTTAAATTATATAGACCATTTTTATAATACAAGCATAGGTAATGTTGACCTTCTGTGCTCCCAGCCCCACATTACTCTTTTTCAAAATTGCATTCTGTATGCTGGACCGATACTAAGGAATTCGTTAACTGAAGAAATAAATGAATTCTCCCATCTAGGTTCTTGTCTATTGTTAAAAAAAACATCATATTCATATTCAGCATATATAGAATGTTTATACGCAATATGAGATTTTAGATCCGGACTCCCATGGGAACTGCTTTATGCAGACGATTTAGTCCTAATAGCTGACAAGGTGCAAGATGCTGAGGCCAAATTCAGAAGATGGAGAGAGGGCATTGCGAGCAAGGGTTTAAGAGTCAATATTAACAAAACCAAGGTTATGCATTGTAGATTGAGACAAGGCAATGTGGAAAAGAGCGTTGCATACCCATGTGCAGTGTGTGGAAAGGGTGTGGGTGCTAACTCGGTTCGGTTTAGCGTCTGTCGATGTTGGGTGCACCATGGGAGTAAGCTGCAGTAGAATAAAAGGGCGAGCTTGTGTTAAATGATGATCCTGTGGCTGTGAATTTTGGAAATGGGTCATTGGAGCTGGTGGACAAGTTTTGTTACCTGGAGATACCATCTCCGCCGGTGGTGGGGCCGAGGCTGTCACTGTCGCTAGAATTAGATGTGGCTGGGGAAAGTTCAGAGAACTGCTGCCAATTCTGACCATGAAAAGAATGCCTCTCACCCTGAAGGGAAAGGTGTATGCCATATGCCTCAGAAACATGGGCCGTTAAAGTAGAGTATGTTAACAGAATGGAACGTACAAAGGAGTACAAAGGATTACAAAGGAAATCAAGCAACAACAGATCTAGTGACCCTTCTAGGCTGCTTGTCCTCCAAAACACTGAGGATCAAGTGTCCAAACAGTGGTTTAGAGTGGGTAAGGGAACATTGGAAAGGGAACTACTGCCCTGGAACTAATGTCCGTGGCAGGACTAGGAAGTTAGTAGGGGACATATGGGTTAGTAACTGAGGGGAGGATAAAATAAAGTTATTCATTTACAAACGCAGTCAGTCGCGGGTTTGATGCGAGATATTTGTCTAGGCGGAGTTTAAATGAATCAACGGTGCTGCAGTCTATAACGTCTCGGGGAAGCCCATTCCACAAGTTGACAACTCGATTGAAGAAGAAATTCTTAGATTCGTGTGAGTTAAAACATTTACCAATAATTTTGCAACCGTTTCCCCGCGTGTAATTAGATTGGTCGATAGTGAAGTACTTACTACAGTTCATATTGCCGATGCCTTTGATGATTTTGAACACTTGAATTAAGTCATCTCTTAATCTGCACTGGGTTAAAGGAAATAGATTTAAATCTCTAAGACGCTCTTCGTATGGTTTGTTCTTTAGGCTAGGTATAATTTTGGTAACTCTACGTTGAACTCGTTCTAGCTTGTTTATGTCTTTTTGGTAATAAGGGCACCAGCATTGAACGCAGTATTCCAGAAGAGGGCAGACTAAGGAATTGTAAAGGGTTAGGATAACGTCTTTGGATTTATGCTCAAATGACCTGCCTATAAAGCCAATAATTTTGTTTGCCTTCTTAACAACTTCTGAACATTGTTGACTCGGTTTTAGGTTACTCGATATTGTTACTCCCAGATCGGTTTCTCTGTTTACATTCTTAAGCTGAGTGCCATTCATCGAATAGTTTGCTTTCTCATTTAGGTATCCGATATGTAGTACTTTACATTTATCCGCATTGAAACTCATTTGCCAAATTTGGGCTCAATGTGACAATTTATCTAGATTGTGTTGCATATCGTCAACTTGTTCTTTTAAGAGTACGCTATTTGCAATTTTTGTATCGTCAGCAAATTTTGAGATTGTACAGGTGAGACCCTCATCTATGTCGTTGATGTAAATTAGAAAGAGAATTGGTCCTAGTACCGATCCCTGGGGTACCCCGCTACTTACATTGGTCCATTTAGATGCCTTACCGTTTATGACTACTCTTTGCTTTCTGTCGCTGAGCCAATTTTCTATCCATTTCAACACACCGTCTTGTATTCCATGCGCTTTTAGTTTTAGCAGTAAATGTTTGTGGGGAACTTTGTCAAAGGCCTTTTGAAAATCAAGGTATATAATATCTACAGTTTTACTCTCATCGTAGAGGTTGAGGATATTGTGGAAGAAGTCTAAGAGGTTTGTTAAACAGGAACGTTTTTTACGAAAGCCGTGTTGAGTATCTTTAAGTATGTTATTTTCCTCTAAGTGATTTACGAGTCTGTCTCTTATGACCGCTTCTAGCATTTTACATACAACTGAGGTTAAGCTAATTGGACGATAGTTACTGGGTAGGGATTTGCTGCCTTTTTTTAATATCGGTGTTACGTTGGCTATCTTCCACTGATCAGGCATAGTTCCAGACTGCAAGGATTTATTGAATAGTAATGTCAGTGGTTTGGAGAGCTCATCCTTAGCTTCCTTTAGAACTCTAGGCGAGATTGTATCAGGTCCAGGCGTTTTATTTACCTTGAGTTTATCTAAACAATTCAATACTTCTCTCTCTGTAACGGTGATATTGCTTAGAACATCTGAATTATCAATCTGAATCGGCGATGGTGTAGGGATATCACTGAGGTCTTCTGTTGTAAAAACTGATGCAAAGAAGGTATTGAGGGCATTACTCATTTGTACTTCGTCTTTGGTGTATTCTCCATTTTCATCGACTAACGGTCCAACAGTTGAAGTAACTACTTTTTTCTTTCTGATATAACTATAGAATTCTTTCGGGTTTGTTTTACTTTGATTAGCAATATGTAACTCTAGGGTCTTTTTACTTTGCTTAATTAACTTTTTGGCTTTGCGTCGTAGCTCTACAAATTTCACCCGTTCTTCGTCATTTTGTGAGGATTTTAATCTTTCATTAGCAATTGTTTTAGCAAGCAGGCAGTTTGAAATATCTTTATTCCTATTCCACCATTTGGGCTTATTATTATGGCCTGGATGCCGTATTTTCGATGGTATGCAGTCTTGCACTGCTTTTAGGTAAGTGGTTTCGAATAACTTCCAAGATGTATTTATGTCGTTATTGTTAATTAAAAAGCTCCAGTCAGTTTCTTTAAACATAGCTCTAAGTTTATGAAAGTTTGCTTTCTTGAAATTAGGGACTTTTTCGATGCTACTATTTGGTTCGTTACTAGTAAACTTTAAAGTGAAAGTTATCGTACGATGGTCGCTGTTACTGAATTCATCACCAACATTCAAATTCTCTATTAATTCTTCTTTTGTTGCAAGTACAATGTCAAGAACGTTATTACCACGGGTCGGTGTTCGAACAAATTAATAAAGCGAACTCTCTTGCAAGTTCGTATACAAGTCATGTCCGGAGTGTGAAGTAAGAGTATCGCCCCACTTGGTCACAGGTAAATTAAAGTTGCCAAAAAATACGGTATCTTGTGAGTTACTTACATCTGCAATTTGTTCATAAATTTCTCAGTCAGTTTGCACTGATTGAGCTGGAGGTCTGTATATTAATGCAAGTATTATTTTTGTACCTTTATTATTCTTTATTAGCACAAAAGATGTGTCGACGTTCACAATTTGAGGTTTTGACAAGAGGGTCGGGTTAAGACTTTCTTTGATATAATAAAACGCCACCTCCATTTTTATTTATTCGGCTTTTCTCAAACATTACATAACCGGGATGTGAATACTCTGCTAAAAAGTCTCTATCTACTGTATTGAGCCAAGATTCTGTTATACCAATCACATCATAATTTTCAGTAAACAATATTTCCTCTAAATCTGAAAATGTATTGCGTATGCTACGAGCGTTTGCATAGAAAACCTTTAAAGTTGCGGTTTTAGAACTCACAGAACGTTCTTTAATCAAATTTTTGGTTCTGGTCGGATCTACATTTACATTCATGGCTGTCATCGGTCCTCGGTCGTTATCCCTGGCGGTTTTGAATTTGGTTCGTGTTGGTGGAGCTTTATCCAAATTCGCGGTTCTTGACAGATTAGCATTTAATTCCTTCGCAGGTTGCCGCCCTCACTGTCTTCGTAATGAGATGAGAATGGTGAGATGGATGTGTGGGGCCAAACTGCAGGATAGAATAACTAATGATGAGCTGAGGAGACGCTTAGGTGTAAAGAGTATTAGCGAGGTGATGCGTACAAGTAGACTGGGATGGTATGGACATGTGGAGAGAATGGATGAACAACATTGGGTGAAAATATACAGGTCTGTGATTGTGGAGGGAGCTGCACCAAGGGGTGGACCGAGAAAGACCTAGGATCGGACTATACATGCCGATCTCGAATCCCAAAACTTGACAAGTGAAGCAGCCCTTAACAGGGTTGCCTGGAACGCTGCCATTAGGAAAAGAGGCTGAAACTGCACGTATGTGTGGAGCAATCAGTCTTAAAATGTTATGTATGTATGTATGTACTAACCCGTATCATATAATACTACTTGTAAATTACTATTAGTCCTGTAAAATGCCATTAAATAATTTTAGTATAGGATTTTAGGTGTCTGCTAAGGAGCTACGGCTCAGCAGACTGAGCCAATGTCAATTATTGTAATTATTGTTCATTTCAATGTACGATTAAAGTAATAAACTATGTACTATCTTAGGAAAATTCAATAAAGTTCACGGATTTGGCTCTGCATCGAAAGGTTAGGAGTATTCAAAATATTCTTGGGGCATTCCAAAAGCACTAAGATAAAATCGAATATTGTCTGTGGGGTTTAATTTGTTTAAAAATAACTTTTTTACAATCACGTATCTTCACTAAATTATCTAAACTAGCCGCCTTAATTTGCCAAACTATCTGCATTCCCATCATCCTCATAATTATCATAATCAATTCCTGTATCCTAATTGCCTCCATCTTTATCCTCATCATTACAACCATCATATTATCATCACCGTCCCCATATACTGTACATCAGCACCATCTTTATCCTCATCATTACAACCATCATTATTATCATAACCGTCCCCATATACTGTACATCAGCACCATCTTTATCCTCATCATTACAACCATCATTATTATCATAACCGTCCCATATATACTGTACATCAGCACCATCTTTATCCTCATCATTACAACCATCATATTATCATAACCGTCCCATATATACTGTACATCAGCACCATCTTTATCCTCATCATTACAACCATCATTATTATCATAACCGTCCCATATATACTGTACATCAGCACCATCTTTATCCTCATCATTACAACCATCATTATTATCATAACCGTCCCATATATACTGTACATCAGCACCATCTTTATCCTCATCATTACAACCATCATTATTATCATCACCGTCCCATATATACTGTACATCAGCACCATCTTTATCCTCATCATTACAACCATCATTATTATCATCACCGTCCCATATATACTGTACATCAGCACCATCTTTATCCTCATCATTACAACCATCATTATTATCATCACCGTCCCATATATACTGTACATCAGCACCATCTTTATCCTCATCATTACAACCATCATTATTATCATCACCGTCCCCATATACTGTACATCAGCACCATCTTGTTATTATAACCAGAAAGTATCACTATTATCACCATAACCACCACAATCATTATTACCATCATCATAATCTCCAAACAGGTAAATTAATAGATAACTAAAACTCCACCCACATGCCTATAGTGCCTCCCCGTTAACGTGGTCCTATTGATAATGTGAGCGTAATACCTGAACGCTTTAGCAGTGATTATAGGCGTCCACGGTGATTGCACATTATACCTTTTTAATAATAATGGCTCAATCTTGCGTGATTTCTGCCTCCATTTTTGTGAAGAGCGGAGGCTGGTGGGAGGGAGGGTTGAATTTTTGGGAATATATATTTTTAACGACACGCTTATGCAGAATATATTTACAGTCGCAGGTGCTATGTGAAACTGATACCTGTGCTGAGGTAGGGCTATCTCTCTAATTCTAACTCTCTCTCTCTCTCGCTCTTTCTCTCTCTCTTTCAAACACAAGTGGCATAGCTTCAGCAATCAGAAAGAGAAAGGTTGCATACAGAAATATCAAAAGAAGTCAGGATCAGGGAGATCTACTGTAGATTCCTTCAAAAATATGTGTAGGAGAGTGAAATTTCTTACAAAGAAAGCAAAGCAGATTGAAGAACTCAGGGTTGCAGCCCTTTGCAAAGAGTCCTAAAGAGTTCTTCAGCTATGTGAACAGTAGGAAGCCATGCAAAATTAGCATTCGACTTCTAATGAATCCAACAGGCCAACTACAAACCTTTGACACTGAGATAGCTAAATCTCTAAAAGACTGTTTTGCCTCAGTATTTACAAGGAAAGCTACCAGTGACATGCCAAGTCCAGGATTAGTGCATGAAGATGAAATTTTTAGCAGAATTAAATTGACCCCATATGAGGTAAAACAAAAAATAGGTAAATTAAATAAGTTCAAGTCATCTGGCACAAGGCTTTTCTTCCTCAAGTTGTACGAGAAGTGCGAGATGAAATCGCACCTTTCTTCAATAAATCACTAGAAACTGGAGAGGTCCCTGAAGACTGGAAACTGGCCAATGTGACCCAAATTTTTAAGAAAGGGGATCTTGAATGTCCCAAAAATTATAGACCAATTAGCTTGACTATTATCATAGTAAAACTTTTAGAAGGGATACTAGTAGACAAGATAATTGACTACCTGGAAATCCACAACTTAGTTACAGATTCCCAACATAGTTTCAGGTGACACCGATTATGTATTACCAATTTGCTGCATTTTGCCCATTAAATTTTGAGTGAGTATGACAAAAGTAGTCATAGACATTCTTTACTTAGATTAACAAAACAAAAAATAAATAAATAAAGAGCTTTTGAGAACCGTAACTCATTGTGGGCTAATGTAAAAAAAAAAAATCATTAGGTATCAATACAGAGGGAACAAATTGGATAGAAAGTTGGCTAACAGTTAGACAGCAATGAGTGGTAATCAATGGTGATTCTTCTGAGTGGACTCCAATCACCTCTGAAGTTCCATAGGGATCTGTCCTTGGCCCACTGCTGTTTATCATATATGTCAAAGCCATCGATATTGGTCAGTTGAATGTGATCTCCAGGTTTGCAGATGACATTCAGCTTGGAGTAAATGTGAAGGACCCTAAAAGGGTTGAACAACTTAGGATGGATCTTAACAGACTGGGTGAATGGTCTGAGACATGGCAGATTCCACTAAATTTGGAAAAGTGCAAGGTGATGCATATCGGGCATTCAAACCCCAAGTCAGGCTACTCATTATTGGAAAAGACTGGAAGAGTCTGACTTGGAAAATTATTTGAGTATTCTGATTAGCAGTGAATTAACGATTTCCAAGCAATGTATGTATTGAAGTAGAAATAAAGCTCAGAAAATACTGAGCTACATTAAGAGGCAATTTAAGTATATCAATAAGGAAATAGTCCCTATATTTTACAACACTCTGATACTGCCTCTCCTCGAATATGTTCGTTCAATCCTGGTCTATAGCACTCAAGATATACATTGAGAGACTGGAAAAAGTACAAGCTAGGGCTACAAAGCGTATTCCATCGATTAGCAGATTGAGCTATGAGGACCGGTTGAGAGTTCTTAATCTCTTTCTGTTGGAAACAACGCAGACTACGAGGTCAACTCAGTAGGAGTAAAAATGCCATTTCCGTTTTTACATCCGTAGACTTTATTGAAAAAAAAACCCACTGCCATTTTCGTTTTTACACCCGTAGACTTTATTGAAAAAGCCACTGCCATTTCCGTTTTTACATCCGTAGACTTTATTGAAAAAGCCCCTGCCATAAAAAAAAACCCTGCCATTTTCGTTTTTACATCCATAGACTTTATGGAAAAAGCCCCTGCCAGAAAAAAATGGGTCCAAAATGGCGACGGTTGTCCGGTAGTGGTGGAAAAGGTGACCTACCTGAGTGGGAGTGGCATCTGATAAATCAGTCCTCGTGGGAATTATAAAAGGCAAATACTGTCACAACTTTCATACATCCTTACTATTTTAAATACGACCGTCTCTCTCTATCTTTCTATCTCTCTCATTGTACACACACACACACACACACACACACACACACACACACACACACACACACGGTGCCCCGCCTACTCCTCTGGACCTCATTCGTGATCAAGTGTCAAGATAAACCTAGCCTAGTCTAACCTAGCCTAACTCTTTCTCTCTCTCTCCCTAACCTAGCCTAACCTAACCTAGCCTAGCCTAGCCTAGCCTAATCTAACCTAACCTAACCTAGCCTAGCCTAACCCTTTCTCTCTCTCTCTCTGTATCTCTCTCTTTCATCATATTTTTCCACGCTATTCTTAGAGTTCAGATTTCAAGATACCAAGCCACCTGATTTCACCCATCTCCGTACCAAAAATACTTTTGGGTCACCTGCTCCCATAAATCAGTCTACTATCTATATCTCTATCTCTATCTATATAGGTCTGACAGCGACCCTTTCTTTCATCATATTTTTTCCACGCTATTCTTAGAGTTCAGATTTCAAGATACCAAGCCACCTGATTTCACCCATCTCTGTACCAAAAATACTTTTGGGTCAGCTGCTCCCATAAATCAATCGACTATCTATATCTATATCGCTATCTATATCGGTCTGACAGCGACCCCTCAGTAGTTTCTCTCTCTCTCTCTTTCATCATATTTTTTCCAACCACCTAACCTAACCTTGCCTAGGCGAGAACATGTGACTACCTGTTATATATAGTCATGCAGCCCACCCTGTGTGAACCCTAAAACATATATATATGCATTCAAACCTCGTAAAGGTATTAGTTAAATAGAAACCAACATGGCGGAAGCATTTACCTCCGATGCTCTCGACATATTCAAACACCCCGCTCGCATAATAGTAGCGGGATACAGCAATTCCGGCAAATCAGAACTCGTCAAGAAACTTATATCCAAGCATCATAATAAATTTAAAAAGATTGTTATATGCGGTCTTCTCTCGCACCCCCTACAGCATGATAAAGAAATAGGACCTAAGGTAACCGTATCTCCAGAAATAGTGAACCCTATAAGCGATGAGGATATTTACGATCAAAGAGGTACCTTATTCATCCTTGACGATCTATTTATCGAAGCTGTAAAGAATAAAGTAGTCGTTGACGCTTTTACCCGCGGTCGGCATAATAACATTTCATGCATCTTCATAACCCAAAACCTATACATGGGCGGTAAACATGCGAGGAATATTAGTCTCAACTGTTCTCACTTCCTATTACTGAGACAACGTGACTTATTGCAAATACAACTACTTGGAAGGCAAATATTCGGCAAAGACCGAGCCAGCGATTTTGTTGAAATATACAAATCTGCCGTTTTCTCTAAACCCTTTGGCTATCTCCTCGTTGACTTAGGTATAAATACTCCCGAAGCCCTGCAATTCCGCACAAATATAGTGGGTGAACCACCCTGTGAACGTGTATTCCAATGGTGAGTTCTAAGCATCGAGAGCTATTAAATGTTCTCTACGGTCGTCACGACCAGCCATACGGACTGTCTTCTCAAAAGAAACTATGGGATAAGGCTCGAGACATTGATCCTTCCATAAAACTGCAAGATGTGACAGGATTTCTCAGGACCAGCAAAACCTACACTCTACATAAGCTACAGCCAAAGAAATTCCCCCGCCAGAAAGTTCTCTCCCCCAAGCCCAAGATCATCATGGCTGCCGACTTAGCCGACGTGCGTCATTTAAAGAAAGACAACGACAATATATCATACCTGTTAGTATGCGTGGACGTCTTTTCCCGTTTCATGCAGGTAGTACCCTGTCACAGGAAAGATGCGACTTCCATGCTAATGGCTGTTAAGAGGGTTATGGAAACAGATGAATCCAGGGGTGTGAGAAGATTGAACACTGATCTAGGCACCGAGTTTTATAATAAAAAAGTGAAGGAATATCTAACATCCCGCAAGATTAAGCTATATAGCGTTCATTCTAGTGAGATTAAAGCTTCCATCGCCGAACGAGCCATTCGCACATTGAAATCCCGCATGTACCGCTTTATTACACTGCGGAATTCCCCCCGATATATTAACCACCTCCAGGACATGGTCAGTGCCTACAATAATTCCCCCCACTCTGGACTAAAAAAGGGACAAACCCCCACAATCGTACATAATTTAACTCGACCATCCGACACTGCACGGCAATTCCATCTAATGTATAAAAACCCCCAGAAACCCCTCAGACGCATTAGTACCGAGCTAGCTGTTGGAGAGATTGTACGTCTCGTGGGTAGCACTCGTTCATCCGCTTTCCATAAGGGATACACCCAGCAGAACACCCACGAGCTATTCCAAATTCGAGAAATAAAACACCAACATCAACCAAAAACCTATCTCCTGGAAGACCTATCTGGCGAGCCCATAGAGGGCATCTTCTACGGGTCAGAACTGGTGGCAAGTTCCTTGCCCGAGTCATTCGATATTAATATCCTGAGAACCCGCAAAAGCAAAGGGGAAAAAACAATATTTTGTACATTGGGTTGGATATCCTACCTCCTTTGACAGCTGGATTAATGTCTCTGACCTCGTGCAAAGATGAACAGTAAGCTTCCCCTACTCGGTGTACATAAAAAGTTTGTACGGCTACTTAAAAAACTTAACCCCAAGGAAAGGAAGAACCTCATTAAACAACTAGGACGCGAGCATTTAAATTGTATTTCTGAGATATTCTCCAACTTTCTAAAGAAACATCTCACCCTGAATAGTAAAATTATAAGAAAGCTACAACACCATCGTGAGGATATACGAGCCGTTGCCCGGAAGAAAACATCTCTGGCCAAAAAGAGATTAATTCTAACTAGTAAGGCTGGAGGTAATATATTAGCCGCCCTTCTCCCTGCAGTTGCCGGTCTACTTTCAAAACTGTTTTCATAATGCGTAGCTATTATCTCCTCCCCGAATCCACAGCCAAGCGTGTTTTAACAAGCATCGAGGGTTCACCTACACCGCCCTCCCCCTCCCCCTCCCCCGGACAACACGTTCCAGCAAGCTCGTCCTCCCGCCTCCCCCCACAGCCCGCTCCTAAGACCCCCCCGAGGAAAAAGAGAAAGAAATCAACACCGTGTTCACATTATAACAAGAAATCAATGAGGGCTATGCGCAAAACCAAACTCCCACCACCCGTGCTAATGAAAGCCACTTCTGTAATGGGGAATGCTTCCAAAAATCCCAGTCTAGCACATCTTCTGCCCGCCCACGTAAAATATAATGAGACACCATACGCTTTAGGGCTTCTGGAGCGAGTTAAAAACAACCCCTTAATTAGATGGGACAAGGATGGATGGCTACTGGACTCAGCTAGCAACAACAACGTTCTAGACATCGTGGGACTACTCTCGGCTAAGGGGGCTACACCGTCCAAAGCCCAGCGTGATGACGTAGATCTAATTATTAGAGCAACGGGTCTTCATCCCTCTCATATTGTAAACACTCAGATCAAAAAGCAATACGGTGGAGGTATAATTAGTCTACTCTCGTCTAAAATACCCGCACTGACAACCCACGGGTGGGTATCCTATTGAACCACCGTGAGCCACACTTCCCGTGGGTTGCCTATTAAACTAATAGCTGGCAACCGCTCGTGGTGGTATAAAAATCGGCCGAGACAGCCCAGACCCGTCATACTCTCTTACCCCAACTGTGAGCCAACTACGGCAGTTCCAGACGACAAGACCTCCATCCACCGCAATAGCTTCCTAGACGACCAATCAACACCTCGAGAAATGGACGTAGTGGACACCCCCTCACGTTGGGGGAGAGTGGTAATGGCTTCATCGATTGTGACTGGCGGTGGGGCTCAGGACGTTGCCCAGCCCGAACGCGAGAAGGAGGAGTGTCCTTCCCTCTACTCTTTCTTGGATGAAGGGGAGGCC
Organism: Paralithodes platypus; assembly: GCA_032716605.1. NCBI lineage: Eukaryota > Metazoa > Arthropoda > Malacostraca > Decapoda > Lithodidae > Paralithodes > Paralithodes platypus. Next base: position 41,137,390 of record CM064568.1, on the reverse strand, counting down.
TGTGGAGAAAGTGATGCTTACTCGCTCAGCTACGAGGAAGGGGTTCCCGGTGACTCCCGCTATCGTAATGATAAAACCATCATTGCCGGTGTTCACAGCTGCACGGCCTGTCGGGAGACCTCCGGCTTCACTGCGCTTCTACACCAAACGTATCCATATAGTAACCTATACGCTGAAAGAGTGTCTATTTATCGGCTAAACCGATGCTGCTGGAAAGACAGGGGTGTGCCTGGGAGTGTTATAATTCGCGAGTCCCCTGATCCTAGTCTTCCCCATGTTGCTTGTCTTCTAGCTCAATACGCCCCCGGTAAGATGCTGGAGCTGAATGAGATTAACCAGAAGTACCTACTCAGTTCTCGCGACGACCAATTCATTCAAGGGTTAAAGCAGGACCACCACCAAGATCGTGTTAAAATGTTTAATGTCTGTGTTACTAAACTCGTCGATTGGGCTATTCAACATGAGATGACACGTATTGTATTCCCCTTCAAATGCGGTGCTGCGGGCCTCCCCTCTCACGTATGGGCACAGGATTACCTGCCTATCCTAAACCATGCAGCCGGGAATCTTAGGACCCGCAATATATCCTGTGTCATCTTGGACAAGTGGTGGATGGAGTTAACCACTGTGAATGACAACGCAGGGTTCACCCCGGGTCAAAAACGCCCACACCTGGAGGAGGAGGAGGGCAAATCGATCAACACCAACCCCAGGGAGGCGAGTGAGAAGAAGCTAAGGAACAGCGATGTGGATGAAGACTACGATGTTGTGACGCAAGACCCTCTCAATTCCTAATAATGCGTGTATAATCTCCTTTAATGACTCTCTCTCTCTCTCTCTGTAAATAAATACCTAAGCATTACCTATCGTGTATTACTCTCCCGTCCTTGTAGGTAGCTATAAATATAAGAAACGAGCCAACTTCGCATTAGTCCCTTGCTGTTCCAAGATGGAGTCACACCATATCTACGTTACAAGCGCTGCAGACAGTGTCATATACCCCAATAGTAGCAGTAGTTTTACCAACAACTTACAAACCTTAACGTTACACAGGGACGTGGAATACGAAGTTGGCCTGTTAAATGTGATACTCCCTCAACGTTACTATACTATTAAGAGAGACGAAGCAGAATGCGCCATACATATAGAGTACGGGCAGCTTACTTCTTCAGGCGCTATTGAAAAGCGTAAGGTGCTTGTGACTATTTGGGAAAATATCTTGAGTCCGGACATTGAATACCTTATCGACCGGGTTAATAATAAAATAGGGGCTATACTAAGGGGTCTCCTTAACCGCGACAGAACCTACGTCGGACATCCCCACGATGAAGCCTACCCCGGGCTTCCTAACACTAGCGCCTTTGACCGCCTAGCCAATCCATCTCAAATACTCTCCCTCGGTCGTATGAACCTGAGCCAACACGTTACGGTACGCTGCTTCCGCGACCCCCATCCGATCATCTCATACGTGAAGATACAGCTCGAAGAGCGGGTAGCCCGACTTCTCGGCTTAAGCCCCTTAGAAGCCTATGACGTGTTTACCTCCCCCCGAGATGCTCTCAGCGAAGGAGACGACGCATTTCTATATCATACTAGCCCGTTTCCTGTCTTAAGGAACGGCGATGCTCAGTGCGTGCTCATATACAGTGACCTGGTCAACCCTTCGAGATTCGCCGGGGTAAATGTAAATATTCTCGACGCCTTTTCCCTCTCCGACGGGCAATCGAAAGGTGTGCATCCTATCGTCTATAAACCACTCAAACCTAAAACTATAGATACCATTTCCATTAAAATCACAGACCAGAAGGGTCGCCCCATGTATTTTGAAGAGGGTCAGCACGTGACGTGCTTACTTCACATTCGCGCTGTCAGACTATATTAATAGCTCGTCTAACCTCGTGTCAACAGTCTTTTCCCTAACAGCATGCGAGTTACATTCATCCCCCCCTCCGTGGGGGAGTATCGCTCTCTTTTCGCTCGTGGGGAGAGAGTATCTCACGGGGGTGGCGTCAACGATATTACCACCCTCGCCTACGAGCCCAGCTACCGTCGGGGCGGGGGTCTGTTCTCTACATTAGCGGGTCTCGCTAAAAGAGCCTTCCCGTTTCTAGTACGAAATGTCATAGCTCCTTCCGCACGCGAGTTTGGAAACAATGTCATGGAGGATATCTCTCAGGGTAATAACCTAAGGCAGTCCCTAAAAAGACACGGTCTGAACGCTCTGAAGAACGCTGCCGTAAAGGTGGCGAGGGGAGGTGGTAGAAATAGGAAGAGGGTAAAGGTTAAAAGGAAAATTAAAAAGAAGACAATGAAGGGGTACTATAAGAAGGACATATTTTCCTCGCTGTAAATCAGTATCGGGCTAGCGTCGAGATGGCGAGCATCGCGACCGTGGAGGGAGCTGTGGGTCAGCAGGCCCCCGTAGGTCAATACGCTGCTGGCGTCAGTGAATTATTTCCCCGTCCCAACAAGACCCGACTTTTGGAAGCCACCATAGCCTCCCGGCAAGATGCCGACGTGTTGCCTAGCAATCTAGGTTTCAACATGAAGTTAACTGACCGATACGTTGATTTCCTCATCCCTGGGACTCCGGGGAGCTTTATTGACTTGGGTCAATTGGTCATACACACCACTCTGCGGCTAACCCAAGAGGATAATGCGACCCCCCTCGGGGACGACGTGAACATTGAGCTCTCGAATAACACGGCCCACAGTCTTTTCAAATCCGTGCAGTGTTTTCTCGGCGACGTGCCCGTCGAAACCAATGTTCTCTACGGTTACAGCTCCTACGTTAAAGCCCTCACCACCTTGACACCCGGCAAAATTAACACAATTGGGTCCTTGGCTAATTTCGCGTGTCCCCCCGATGGTTTCACCCGGAAGATAGAGGACAGTTACTTTACCCCCGCTCGAAAGGACTTCTCTAAACAACTCAAGACCCACGGTCTGGAGCTATGCGCTCCTTTATTCCTCGACATTAGTTCGCTAGACAGTTATCTACCCGACGGCATTCCCGTACGACTCCGCCTCGAACTGGCGAGTAACGATTGGCTAATGAACGTACCTAGTAATGGAGATAAGGCACGACTCCACGTAGATTCTACCAAATTGCTTTATACGAGGTTATTCCCCTACCCCAACGCCTTACACGCTCTAAACTCCTCGTTGAGCGGCGGGACTGTTATAAAATCCACATTCACCAAAACTCTCTTTAAAACCTACGTGCTGGCCAAGGATCAGACCTCCGCCACTTATGACCAGCCATGGGGTAATGTCATCCCTGAAAAGCTAACGATGGTCATGATGGGCATGTCTGCCCAAGCGGGCGATTATACGCTTAACCCCCTGTATCTGACACACGGGAACTTAAGTAGGGCTAGCGTGATGGCTAACGGTCGCGTGGTCTATAACGTGTCCAGCGGTTTCCCCCACGCCTGTTCCGAGCTGTATTACCGTACGCTGGATGCTCTGGGTCTCCACCGAGAGCATTCAATTACTAAAGAGGCTTTTGCCAATGGGGCCACGGTTTGCTGCTTTGATTTGAGAGCTGAAAACCTGAATGATAATATGCCCGTGGAAATGAATGGGGGACTTCGACTCAACCTAAATATGAGCAAAGGCCAGGATAGTAATTGCCTAGTTTTATTATTCGGTGAGACGGTTGGTATATTAACTATAAACGCTGACAGAAGACTGCAGTGTGACGTGCGGGCCTGATGGGATAGGGATGAACAACTTTGAAATTGAAAGGGGGGTAAGGGGGAGTCTAGGAAAGGAGGCGGTGTTTCTGGGGGTACTATTAGCGGACCAGGTCGAGACATTACTCAGAGGACACGCGGGGAAACCCGCTGTGTGTATAATCAACACTCTGCCGAGTTGGTCTAAAAAAAATATGGGACACTGGCTCTGTATCTACCGCGATGCTCATAGAATAGTATGTCTGGATAGCTACAGCCTAGACCCTCGAGTATATTCTGATTATTTTAAACGACTCGAGAGACCCGGGGTCCCCATATTTAAAAATGCATTTAGACTCCAGGGAACCCGTAGCGACGTGTGCGGGGCCTATGCCATGTATTTTACTTATCACATCACCCATGCGGGCCCCGGAGAAACGTTAGGGAAGATACGCAACGAGTTCTCCAAGACCGACTACTCTGGGAATGATGAGCGTGTCTTGCGTTTTGCATATAACAAGTTTAGCATGCCCACCTGTCAACAGACCTTCAACACATGCCCGTAAGTACACAGAAGACTCTAGTATCTCTCTCCTGCTTATATTCATTAAATCTCGCTCTTAAGGTATATGAATTGAGGGGTAATTATTCTACCGTATTACCGTTCTCTCTAACCCTAATTTTCTCCACTCTAGATCGTGAACCGCCCCGCCCGCCCGCCCGCCCGCCCGCCCGGACCGCCCGCCCGCCCGCCCGGACCGCCCGCCCGCCCGCCCGGCCCGCCCCCCCGCCCCCCCGTTCCCTATAGTCACTCGCTCGCTGCTGAGGATGCCGTGACTATACCGTCACCCGACCTATTGCAACTTTACAATAGCACCATGGGTCGTGAATGAAACTTCTTAACTTTATGGGAGAATTTCCTTAATGTATTTCTGTACATTGTCTAGTTAGCATTTTAATATTCTTAAGTACCATACTTTCTAGTGAAGATATATTTGTAACTCTGTTATTTAACATAAAATTAAATAAACAATTAAAATGGGCTCTGTGTTTCATTATCAATGCACTTATATTACTTATACATAAAGGAAGTGTATAAAAACGTGTGTGGAGACACTAATTCAATATTTATTATGCATTGTTTATACAGTATATACAATATCACCATTTGATACCAATATATATTTTAATTTTGGTGACACTAACTTAATATTAATCATGATTTATTTTCTTAATTTATTATTTACATAGGCTACATGCATACATATATTTACAAAACAGCATACTGTATATCACTGTGGGTATTCCACCTTTGTCATTCATGTTGGTGGTACCCTAACCCGTCAACCACCGCATTCAGACCTCATGACCTATGAGCTACCTGCCAAGAAAGCTAGCGCGGCTAACGTCTCATTATCACTATCATCCTGGAAATATTCCAGTTGAGCCGCTTCTGTTGCTAACATTTGATACTCTTCTTCCCGAGCGACGGCTGCTACTATCCTTTCATCCTCTTCCTCCTCACACTCCCCCCCTCCCCATTCATTAACACGTTGAGGAGGGAAGTAGTGCTCAACTAGAACATCTCGCTCAGCCCACAGTTCATATGTTTTTTCCTCCAATTCACCATCAACTTGCCTACCCATTACCTCGGCCAGTCTCACACCTACAGCCTCCCTTTCTCTTTCATTACCGTTATCTTGACTCTGATTCTCCTCTCGCAATATGTCTTGACTCTGATTCTCCCCCCGCAATATGTCTTGAACTGGCCCCGCGGCTTGATTTAGGTTATCGGGGTGACCGTAAGACCGTGACTCCAAGGCATTTATGTAGTATCTTTTGTCCTCTACGATAGATATACCCCTTTTGGGATATTTCACAGTGCTCATTCTAGAACCCCGCACTGTGAATCCATGATAGTCAAAAGTGAATGGTCTCTTCTCGAATAGGGCGTCCTTGTACCGTTGGTGCGTTATCTTTCTCTTAATGGACTTGGGGACACCCTTAGCCGAACTCAACCGGTCGCCGTCTGTCAAAAGGATAGAGTAGCACTTGGGTCGCACACCTACAAACTCGGAAATGACCCGTTCCCCAACTTCTGACTTGAGGAGGCCGAGTTTACCCTTGTTGACTGTGCTGTAAAGAGGGTGAGAGGGGGAAAAGTTACTTGTATCCATGTAGCTTTTTAGTGGTTCTTTGGCATACTCGGCAAATAGGTCGGGTGTTTCAATGACCATTATTAAAGAATCTGTATCGCAGTACACTAGTTTCACTCTGTCACCGTAGTTAGCCTTCATTTCATTGTAAAAAAAATCATAGAGACGTACTTTGGACAGCTCGAGGATATAGTACCCGATGTAGTTTGGATGATTCACCATGGTGGATTTTTTATTCCGAACCACCACTACCCGCTCCGGGTTAAGAGGCATAACGCGTTTAAAATATGGGCTCCGCACCAATTTCATGAAACGATCGCGGTCACCTACAATTTCAACATCTTCATCATACTTTGCCACGTTCATTAGACAGCGTCCAAAAATGCTATTGGAAATACACTTTATCGCGTTCTTCTTGATAGGACACGTAGCGTGTTTTCTGGCTTCTATATTTCCTCTGATAAAATCAGCGAGAAAAGGTTCCTGTTTGAACGTATACACTGTACGAACCCTTTTGACAACAAGCCCGAGTTGGATCAGTAGTTTCAAAAGTGGTAATGCGAAGAGCATATTTTCTTGAGCCGCGTGTGTCCCTATTAGTTTCACGTTCTTGCTAGGTGCTGCACGGTTTTCTTCCGCGTACAAGTCCCGGGTGGTTTGTGATACATCTCGGTTTGTTATATTTTGCTGCCGGATGATCAATGGGAGATCGTCTGTCTTCTCGATGACTTCTCGTGAGATGGCCTCAGTGTCGCACAGAATGAGGTACCCGTCATCACCGTCGGTTACATGCCGGCTTAAGTCGACATTTAGGAATGTCTCAAGTTCAGTTTCATTGAGTTCTCGCATTTCCCCACAAGGCAGTTTCTCTTCCATTACGGTCGGGTACAGACTATTAAAATCTACGTACGCGAGGAATGTACTCTTATCACTGTTGGGATTGAACTCGGGGTTTGTGTAAATGTTGTTGGCTCGCACGTAACGACGCACAACACTTGTGAACCCCCCACGTACATTATTCTGAATGCGTTGGTAAATTTCAGGGTTGCTGAGTACTTCCAATTCCTTCTGTGTTGTCAACAAAAAAGAGTCATAGGCGAACCCGGGGAGGGAGACGTAGTTCACGGGGTCTAATCGCCACTGGTTTTTTAGGATGCCACGCCACTCGAGGAAGACGTCACACAAGATTCCCACGTCTACTCTGACATAGAGGACTAGATAATCCTTGAGGGTTTTGCATCCAGACTCTTTCCAAACAGTCTGAGCATGCTCATAGTCACTCGGTGGAAGTTCAGTCTGGTGGAGACGGTTAAAAAATGCTTCACGAGGGGGGAGTTGAGTTTCAGAAAGACGCTGCTGCGAGTCCAGGTAATCATAGCACATCACTTGTTTACCCTTGATTAGTAAGGGTAAAGCACGGGGGGGCACATCCTTCAGCATGCTAAGCACGTATCTAGGCTCATTCTCACTGTTTATAAATTGCTGGGCTAAATCAGCGAGCGAACCCGACATGAACGCATAACTATCAATAAATCTGAGATCGTCAATAATAACTTCATGGTATTTTTGAGCAGAATGCTTGGGAATTATTTTTATTTTTTTCACGGGGGTTGTTAGTTCATGTAATATGAGTGACAGGTCATAGTTTGCATTATGAGCGATGAGGGTGAGTTGGAGCTTTTGGTTTTTCATTAAAAGATTACACTTACGGCAATATGCACCTATGTAGTTCATGCCCGGTTTCTCGTGATCATGGTGTTTACTTCCATTTCCTTTACCCTTTGGAAATGCTTGTTGACAAAGTTCGCAGTGACTTTGATTCTTATGGTGTAATAGATCTTGCTCACTCATTTTTATCTTGTGATACCCATTACAAAATTTCCACTTTCTCCATGATTGTTTCATCGTCTCGATAAAGTGGTTCACAGCATTATTTCCACAGTACGATCCACATTCAACTGTCTCCCCTGCCCTATTTACAATTATATAAGCATAGGCTATGGCGAAATGTTGTCGTTGAACGCACTTGGCTGCATCTATAGGGGGCTTTACTAGCATGCTTTCAAAGTCATAAAAGGCGATGTAAGACGGTTCATATGCCTTACCCGGATTCATGAATTTTAATGTAGTCCCGGGTGGGGGGAATTTTAGCTTGGTGAGACTTACTGGACATGTTTCTCTGTGTTCTCCCAACTCTCTTTCATTGTTGCACGGGTGCAGACATATATTGCAAAACTTCTTAGGTAGCCGTGAATGTGTGAACAGGTTCATGTACTTGTTAAAGTCTTTAATGAATGCTAAATGTCTATTCCCCAACAGCAAACAGTGAACAACTTCCTTGTCTTTGGCCCCCTTTCGCACTAGGACAATTTCACCTCTCTTAGCTGCCACTTTTTCGAGACTGTAAATACGAATGCAGATATTATTGAGGGTCTCAAGTTGTCGAAGCTCCTCCCAGGCTACGGTGCCTTCAATGTTACCCATATTCACATATTGACGGCAAATATTTTCCCATTGTCCTCTGATGGGGTTGTCCACGTTAGTTTTTAGGTACTGGTACGCTGAAATGACCTGGAGAACGCAATCTGTGGGGCCCGACGGATTAATGATCTGGCTTTTTCCTGGAATACCCTTGGGGTAGGGTACATACTCCCCGAGTCTGGAATTCAGCTGTACTAAGCCGAAGAAAAACCTAACATTCACTATTTCATCTAGCACAAAGCCACTACCCTCTTCCTCTAACATTTCATGTTCGAAACGTGTGGTAAAATATTCAATCAAGTAGTCGATATAATTTTCAATTTCGTCAAAACTAATGATCTGTATTTCACTACGTATAAATTTGTCTTTGTAGGTAGGATCATCGCTATCGGGATTTTGTGCGATTAAGCGAAGGGTCATGTCCACGTATGATTTTAGAGCAGGGGGTTTAGCTTTGGGGTAACGATTGAATACTGACTCTATGATCGAAGCCATGTGTCCCCTGTTGTTTGCAAAAAAAAGATGTATATCATCTGCATCACACGGGGGCACGGAAAGATCAATTTGAATCATGGCATTGTCAAAGTAGTCTACTATTTCCCGGACATGTGGAGAGGTTTCTCCTTCCGAGTCAGAGCCAGAGTCTGAGGAAGAACAGGGGAGATGACGGCGGGGGGGCTTAACACCACTGGGACCCGGTTGTGGTGAATTACCCCCGTCTGGTTTAGATGAAGCGTTGCCGATCCCCCTTCCTTCTTTCCCTCTGTGCTGGTGTTGTTGTTGATTCTGTGTAGTACCACTAGGTCCGGGCTGGGGTGCACTGGGTCCTGGTGCATTACAGCTGGACCCTGGTTGTGGTGAATTGGAGATATCTGCAAGAGAAAGAACATATAAGGCTTTACATCACAATTACAGTTAATCACATTTATTTTTGTGAAGTGTTCATTTAAGGTATATATTTATTGTCCGCTTGTAAGAGGACAGCATAGTTGATAATTGCACTATACTATGCACATATACATACACGTGTGTATACATATATTTTCCTCCTATTGATATACAGTATATTCAAGAATACTCACTAAAAACATTTATTTTTGTGAAGCGTTCATTTAATGTAATTATATTTATTGTCCGCTTGTAAGAAGACAGCATAGTTGATAATTTCACTATACTATGCGCATATACATACACGTGTGTATATAGATATATTTCCTCCTATTGATATATATTCAAGAATACTCACTAGGTGTAGGTGGGGTTATTCTCTTTCTCTTTTGACTTCCTAGTGTAGTACCACTAGGTCCGGGTTGGGGTGCACTGCCCCCTGGAGCATTACAACTGGAGCCTGATTTTGGTGGGTTGGGGATATCTGTGGGAGAAAGAAAATATAAGGTTTTACATCACAATTACAGTTCAGATCATGTATTTTAGTGAGACATTCATTTCGGGTAATTTTATGTATGTATATACAGGTATATATTATTATGTATGTAGTCCACTTGCATGATAACCGAATGGTTGGAATAGTTTAACATTTCATTATACCGTGCGCACATATACACACATGTACACACGCATGCATACACACATACATACAGTACATACACACATACATACACACATTTCACATGCGTACACATGTGTATACTGATATATTTTCTTACTATTGATTATTTAAGAATACTCACTAGGTGTGGGTAGGGGTATTCTCTTTCTCTTTCGACTTCCTGGTGGTACCGGTGGGTTGCGAGCACGCCAGCCAATCACCGGTGACGGTGAGACCGAGCTTTCACTCGATGAAGACGGGGGGGTGTTGGGGCTGTTTGGTTGTGATATCACCTGAGCCTGATCTGTAATTGGAGTGAAATAGGGTTTTTAGGTGAATAAACACTAATGCATTGTATAATAATAGCACCCATAATAATAATAAATAATAATAAAAAGGGGACTAAGGGTACTATACGAATAATATAATAACTATAATATTTGGATATATACCGGGTTCACATTAATTTAAACAAATCATATCATGGGGTTCACATGTAAATGTTTTATATATACCGGTACGGTATAGAACAAGTAGAGTATAACACTTACCCTTAGATAGAGATATTCCTTTGTAACCAATGCCAATGCCGTTTGGGATGCATTTTTGACGGTGTCTCTCCATGTTGTCTAGGGGTTGATATCCCTCGCACCAGGAACATCTGATACATAGATGCTCCCGTGTGGAGGGTACCCCACACTGGGAACATCTAACTAGGTCGCTCATTTGTTCTGTTCTGTGTGCATGAGGTAGGTCAGGCTGTCTTTATGTATGGGAAGGCGAGAGGATGCCTATTGATCTTTAAGACATTATTTTTTAGAACTTGGGTGGTGGAGGGAGAATCGATGAGGAGATACATAAAAAAGGTTAAGCTCATTAAGAATAGTGACCCCACTATAAATATGGAAATAAGATAAGTTGAGGTAAATGTTGGTTTATGGGTGCAGGCAGGTCGAAAGTATTTTGGTACGGAGGGGGGCGGTGTCAGGAGATATAAAGGTTGGTATCTTTAAATCTGAACTCTAAGAACAGTAGGATACTTGAGCGGGAGAGAGAGAGAGCGAGAGCGAGAACGAGAACGAGAACGAGAGTGAGAGAGAGAGATGGATTTTGAGATGGGTCAGGTTGTGTTTATGTACGGGAGGGAGAGAGGATATTTTTAGGTAGTTTTTATGCATATATATGGGATGTTTATATATGTTTTAGGGTTCACACGGGGTGGGCTGCATGACTATATATAACAGGTAGTCACATGTTCTCGCCTAGGCAAGGTTAGGTTAGGTGGTTGGAAAAAATATGATGAAAGAGAGAGAGAGAGAAACTACTGAGGGGTCGCTGTCAGACCGATATAGATAGCGATATAGATATAGATAGTCGATTGATTTATGGGAGCAGCTGACCCAAAAGTATTTTTGGTACAGAGATGGGTGAAATCAGGTGGCTTGGTATCTTGAAATCTGAACTCTAAGAATAGCGTGGAAAAAATATGATGAAAGAAAGGGTCGCTGTCAGACCTATATAGATAGAGATAGAGATATAGATAGTAGACTGATTTATGGGAGCAGGTGACCCAAAAGTATTTTTGGTACGGAGATGGGTGAAATCAGGTGGCTTGGTATCTTGAAATCTGAACTCTAAGAATAGCGTGGAAAAATATGATGAAAGAGAGAGATACAGAGAGAGAGAGAGAAAGGGTTAGGCTAGGTTAGGCTAGGCTAGGTTAGGTTAGGTTAGATTAGGCTAGGCTAGGCTAGGTTAGGTTAGGCTAGGTTAGGGAGAGAGAGAGAAAGAGTTAGGCTAGGTTAGACTAGGCTAGGTTTATCTTGACACTTGATCACGAATGAGGTCCAGAGGAGTAGGCGGGGCACCGTGTGTGTGTGTGTGTGTGTGTGTGTGTGTACAATGAGAGAGATAGAAAGATAGAGAGAGACGGTCATATTTAAAATAGTAAGGATGTATGAAAGTTGTGACAGTATTTACCTTTTATAATTCCCACGAGGACTGATTTATCAGATGCCACTCCCACTCAGGTAGGTCACCTTTTCCACCACTACCGGACAACCGTCGCCATTTTTGGACACTTCTCAGGTTACCCCTAACTGGTCACTACCGGACAACCGTCGCCATTTTGGACCCATTTTTTTCTGGCAGGGGCTTTTTCAATAAAGTCTATGGATGTAAAAACGAAAATGGCAGGGGCTTTTTCAATAAAGTCTACGGATGTAAAAACGGAAATGGCAGTGGTTTTTTCAATAAAGTCTACGGGTGTAAAAACGAAAATGGCAGTGGGGTTTTTTTTTCAATAAAGTCTACGGATGTAAAAACGGAAATGGCATTTTTACTCCTACTCAACTCTTTGAGTGAATACAATTTTTAATGGGTTTGACAATGTGGTTTATAGCAAAATGTTTAGCCTCAATATTAATATAACATGCAACCATGGATGGAGGTTGGATTTTAAAAAGTTCAGCACTAGTATTTGTGCAAACTTGTTCACATATATGTAAAATCTGCTCTACCTGGAACAAACTTCCCTCAGAAGTTGTAATTAGTACTTCAGTAGAGTAGTTCAAAAAGAGACTAGATAGTGTTTTGCACACTCTGAACTGAGTATAGTGCACTACACTGTCTCCCTCCATCCACTAGATAGTGTTTTGCACACTCTGAACTGAGTATAGTGCACTACACTGTCTCCCTCCATCCATTTCGAGTTTCTCCTCGGAATAGACCGACAGATTTTTGAGATATTAACTATTCCTTATTGTAACTCACTCTCACTCTCACTCTCTCTCTCTCATATTATGCCTATAGAAAAATACCTTAACAATACAAACTAAAATTAATTTGTGAACTTGTTATCGAATTAATTATTTCAATTTAGTTGGCCATTTAATCACGCAAAAATATGACAGTGATGTATGGGCATTAATTTATAAATGATTGAAATTAACATACACAAGTATCGTCATAATATGATTAATAATAACACACGTACAAATACGAAAAAAACACATACACACACGTTTCCAATATATAAATAAAGAAGCATGCACTGATACAAATAACACACGCATATTCACTCACATGAACCAGTACACACATTCATGCACACATACAGTACATACGCACCCAAACTCTTACATAAAGCATACATTCATTTGTATATGGTAGATCACCAAAAAGCGGTGTTATATCAATTTCAATGGCTAACAGTCTCTCTCTCTCTCTCTCTTCATATAACCTTTTCTTTATTCACCTCTAAATTTCGACCCCCTTTTACTTTTACGACAACGTTGAACATTTTCCTCCCACAGACTTTTAACGGTCGCCATTCCTTGGGATTTTTCTTAGTTTTGTGCATATAGACTCTCTCTCTCTCTTTTTTGTTCTATCCGTCTGTCTGTCTGTTTGTCTATTGGTCTATCTATCTGCGTATGTATGTCTGTCTGTTTGTCTCTATCTATCAACCTATCTATCTACTTCTCTATCTATCTATGAATCCATCCGACAATCACCCCATTTTTTCTCTCGTCAACCTGTTTGTGTTCTGAAGTTCTACAGCGACCTGTCATTGTCCCACTGCTATTTTTCATATGTCAACAACATTGATACTGACCTGTTGAGCGTGATCTCTAAGTTTGCATTTAGCCTCATACCTGCAACAAATGTGAACAATTCTTAAAGAATTGAACAACTCGGCATAAAGCTACATAGAATGAATGACTGGTCTGAGACCTGGCAGATTCCATTAACTTTTTGAAAATCGCGAGGTGATGTACTGTATATCGACCAAGTTAACCCCTTGTCAAGCTACTCATTACTGTGAAAGATTCTAGAAGAGACTGACTGGGAAAATATTTGAGTGTTCTGATTAACGGTGACTATGGTTCCCAAGTAGTACATTGAAGTAGAGAAGGAAGCTCAGTAATAATTATTGGGCAGTTTAATTTTAGGAACAGGGAGACAGTCCACACACTCTGTAATGGTCTAATACTGCCCCTCCTAGAATATGCTGTTCAATTCTGATCTCCAGCACTCGTGAAAGATTTAGAGTGACTAGAAAGAGTACAAACTAGGGCTACACACAATACTATATCAATTGGGAGAATAAGCTGTTAGACCAGTTGAGAGTTCTTGGTCTCTTTTACTTGGAAACGCATTTACTTTGAGGTCAAATAATTAAACTTTGTATAATATAAAATGGGTTTGACAACGTAAATGATAACAATATATTTACTCTCTGTAGCAACACAATATGCAGCCAATATCCGGAGGTGGAGCTGAAGAGATGTAGCACTAATACATGTGGAAACTTCTTCCCATATACAGTAGATATTTTCTACCTGGAATCAACTTCCCTCAGTAAAGTTTAAGAAAAGATAGGAGACAGTATTCTGCATTCATTGCTATTAGAGTACAGGATTATGAAATTTCTCTCTCTCTATTTCAACAAGAGTATCTCCCATGACTATGCCTCAGGGTAGCCTATATGAGATACTAACTTTGCCTTGTAAATCCTTGTAACACACACACACACACACACATACACTCTCTCTCTCTCTCTCTCTCTCCCCTATCTATTTTTTTTTTTTTTTAGACCTCCGTCTACGTATTGTGAAAAACCTGTTATCCTCTGGCAAATTGTGGGGTTGAGTGAGTGAAGGGGGGGACAGTGAATGAAGGAGGATACATGTTTTTCATAATACGTGTTGCTAGCCCCAAACGCGCGAGCACCTGTGGCTTTCAACCATCCGACACATCCCCTTTTATTTATGTGCATCACCCATGTTACATGCAAATAAAGTTTATGTTTTGTTTTACCCTACTGTGGAAAGACTACGGATACACTACTCCTGCCCGGGCCTCACACAGTGGCATGACCCAGTCCAGTCGAACTGAGCTCATGACGCTGGTGGCATTGCCCCGGAGGATAGCCATCCCTAGTCTTTGCTTGAGCCAGAGGGTTTCCCGGGGTTCTCCTGAAACTTTTCTGATTTTACGGCCTATTTCATTCACCATCTTAAGGGTGGTAGGGCCGAAGACTCCTGAAGTTTCGAATGCCAGGGGCTCGAACTGATGATTTCTGGCGATGGCTTGATATTTTTCTCGCTATCTAAATATTTTAGTGTTCATTCACTACCAGTCTTTCCACACACACACACTCTCTCACTCACCTCCACCACCGCTCTACCGACCAATACCAACAGACCCACCACTCAAACACTGCCAACAAAAATACTTCATATTTGTGTTTCCCATTACTGTAACCTGTTCATTATGCAGGCTGACCCTATGTGGCTATATTCTGGAAATGTGGATTGTGGATGTCACGCTTCCGTGTATTACTAAACTACAGTATAATACGGAGAGCACACACACACACACACACACATATATATATATATATATATATATATATATATATATATATATTAATCAATGTTTGGAAGCTGTAGTATATCCTCCAGCAAGTTAATAATTATATGTGCAGACCAATACATAACATTAACATTAAAGACACAATTGGATGCCGTATAATTATATTTCCTCATCTGCATTTATTTACCTGAGCCTGGCCTACAGGGGCTACTGCACAATATGAATTAATTTCACCAGGGTTAAGCCAACCTCTCAGTCATTTATTAAATTTACAACCAACCTCTCTCTCTCTCTCTCGCTTAGATGTCTGGGTGTGAGCTGCCTATGACTATAGTATTCATAAACAGATTGCCTCATAACAAAGGGTTTATAACGGTATATTAATTTCAAATCGATGACAACTTTCTTCTATTCCAGCTATCATAAGGTGAATTGATTAAAAGTATGACGGGCCTTTGTTATCGAGGAATTAACGTATTGTATATTTATTCTTAATCACGGTTGAGTCTTTGAGAGGATAAGAGCTATAGTATTAACCCCTTCAATCAAACGATGATTTAATAACCATATTAATTCTATTGGTAGAGGATTCTGTTCAACCTAGAAAGGACGTGTATCACTAAAGGATTGAAAAGTATCTCAAGTAACTCAATAACTCTAACAGATCCTTCCTAAGTTGTATAATATTGTTTAAGGATAGCTTATGTAAGGAGTGAAGGGCTTCAAAATACTGTAGATTGGGGGTCACTTTCGCCTACCTCGTGTTATTTTCAATTTGGTAAGAATCTAACAAGCCACTTCCCCAAAACACTGGGGGGAAGTTGTATAAAACACTTATTCTTAAGGGGAGATTTCCACTGGAGGGATTTTTGTCTTGACCCCTTTCTCCCTCATGGTTAGCCCCATTGCTTTTCATATTATAAGACGTTCGCCCCATTAGTTTGGCGATTTTAAGAACTTTCGCCCCATTTCTGTCAATTTTAAGACTTTTCGTGCCATTTAGGTGTCGATTTCTTCCTGGCGAGCGATAGCGAGCCTGTAATTTAAGAGGAACCGGCCTTCGGCCGGGAAATTTTTCTACCGAAAAATGTACAAATTTATCTTGATAGGGGGTCTAGGGGCTGTAATGTTAAGCTTGATGGAAGTCTAGCGAACTAACTAAAAACCTCCCCTTAAGGCTATTAATAACCACAGTTGGGTGTAGTACATGATTAGTAAAATGCCCCAGAACGAGAAGCCCACCACGGAAGCCACGAGCGAGCACCACCAGGAAACGGGAACAGAAACACCCGAAGGAAAGGCCCACAGAACGAAAGGACCAGGTGACCAAGCCAACCAGTTAAGACAGGCCGAAGCCTGCAGGGCTAAGCAGCTCCAAACCACACCTGCCTATCACTTCTAACCACTGACCCTTCCCCCACCTCGCGTATACACTACCCCTCGTGTCCTACCCCTCTACCTACATGATGATGAACATGAATACACCTTAATGTAATACACCCATGCCCTGTCCCTAGGTTGAGCCAATGCTAACCAGTTCAGACAGGCCTAAATCTATGTATGTTTTTCCATCCAAGAAGTAATATGTTAACCCCCTGTCTTGCCAGACTAAGTTTCTGAAGACCAACCGCCCCCATAAATCTATGTATGTTCTTCCATCCGAGAAGTAATATGTTAACCCCCTAATATACCTTGTCTTGCCAGACTAAGTTTCTGAAGACCAACCGCCCCCATAAATCTATGTATGTTCTTCCATCCGAGAAGTAATCTGTTAAAACCCCATGTCATAATTGATAAGAAACTATGATACCCACGGGTACATCAGTGTATATATAACCATTATTCCTGTAAGACCTATACAGAAATGACTGCAGATGTTAGCCACCATGCAGTAACTCTAATTCTTACCCCAACCAGAGATTGTATACACCACCCTCTTTTACCATAGTCTCGACGCCTTTCCACCACGAAACAATACCGAAGCTACCCCTACGAACTGCCGCTTTCTTTGATATATATGTCATAGAAAACGCAGTTCCCAGGAACAACTAGAATCAGCAAGAAATAGTGTCAGAGTAACAGTGTCCATAACCATCGTATTGACGAGTAATAATACACCATGTTTTTCTCTACTTTTATCCACAGTCAAGCGCACACCTACAGTTAACCTCCTCTTCCCCATAGCCCACAGTCCACATGATTCTATAATTTCCAAACTCATATACCACCACTTATTGCTCATCCCCCGGTAGCGTTTGGCTAACGTACCTTCCCTGTCATGCTAGCCGCATCACCAGTGACTAACTTCTATTGCCATACTTCCAGATCAATGTGGCAGAGTTAGCAACCCAGTCTCCACCACATCCAACCACCCATGCAATTAACAACCTAACCAAGTAAACCAGCTGATCAAGGCACCTTCGGTTTTGGTATTACGAACACCCGCATCTGTCTCATAAACAGAGGGTTATTACAAACCCTTGTGATATGGCAAGCCCCCAGCCACAGCCGCCCCGACGACCATCACAGAGAAGGGACGCGCACCTCCCCCTTTCACCCACCCGAGGAGGGAGACCCCTACCCCTGCGGAGGTATACCTGACCCCTGTTTTGACTTCCGGGTCATTGCCAGGTAGCACAGGAATTCTTCCTATCAATGAACTAACCATGTATGACTAACACCCTTACTAACCTCTAACCCACAATAAACCATTAACCTTCCTTGCATACTCCGATAACCAAATTAGCACCTCAGCTATACCCTAGAATGAAGACTGAGCAATTTAAGAGAGACGCTCCTAGCACAGCTGTCCCGAACCTCCTCGCAAAGTAGATCCGGTCTTTCTCCCCTAAATACTTCCAGTATAGCCAAAATAGTACCTCTTACTAAGGATCAGTTATATTACAGTATGAAGGCTCCATACAGCCATGTGCCACAACAGTAATCACCCCCTGACCTAGTTCCCGTATCAATTGAGAGCTCAAATAAGTCCATCAAAACTCGAGATCCCTATGGCCGACAGGGTCCAAAACCACACCTATAAATCAAGCTCCAGCCCCCAGTAAAATCAGTTGAAAGATAGACACCAACCAGTGGCTGGTCCCTTAAGTTGACCTCTAGCTCTGCCCTTGTTTTGTTCCTGAGAATTGAGTTCCAGAGCCGGCAGACTCCATGGCAGGTTGAGATAGAAGAATCTGTCCACGTAAAGGAAATCTACGTGCACCTTATACCCTTCACATAAACCAGTGGGGATATAAGAGTGTAGCCAGCAACGATCGCCAAGAGATCCGTCTTGAGAACTTCTACATATGGACCATCTGGACGGCCGCGGAACCAGTCGCTAGCCCCCAACCTCACGGACGCAAGATAACCAGGACCAGACCAATCAAATACGACCCAAGATTCACTCTATCAGCACTACAGTGTTACAGTGCTATTTAGAGACTCACTTATTAATATTTCTATGAAGTGGCTATATCTTTGCCCAGTATAATTCACATATAACCATTCCATTAAGAAGTGCTAAGAGTATCAGTGTTATTAATTAACAGGCGATATTAACTCTCGTAATTACCCATATATCCAGATATTATTACATAGAAGTGAAACCCTAGTGATATCTGAATGTTCGCCCACTGATTTGCGTTCTATGTATTTCTGATACAAGAATATAAAACTTAGATCAGTACCCCCTGAGGTTACTAGAATTCCCGTGCTCTAAAATACGCGTGTCTAATCTAGTCTGTGAACTACTACTTGTGCATCAGAGCTACCAGTAATAAATCTAACAGTGAATATGAATCTATAAGTAACATTGATGGTCTCCAGTATATAAACCTGTTAAATAAGCCAGTGATCAGAAGATTAATACCTGAACGTTGGAAGTGGGAGACTAGGCTCCATCCAGATCCACTTAATGCTAGTTATTCAATTCTATCATTTGTCTTGTACGAGTATTCATACCTTCTTATGCTTCATATTAATCATCATCAAGGAAACTATAGAAGTGTGTTCATCAATAAAAGTGATCGTGTGTCTTGTTACCGTGTGTTTATTTTGTGTTCTCTATTCCTCATACCTTGTTTTGTGCATGCAGCCTTATATACCCAGTCAGTTAGAACTCACATTACCCAAGTTAATCCTGTAGAAAAACAGAGCATAACAATTAGATTAATGTCCAGTATTCGATAAATGGATATTAATCGTAGACATGTGTTGTACTTATAACTATATTGATGGTGTAATGGTTAGAGTGTTTACACATCTGTGTGTGGTAACCCAGGTTCGAATCCCGGTTGATCACATGCTTTTATTAATTTCATTGGGAGGTGTTTGGTGTTGGAGTGAAGTTAATAGAAATAGATTCTTAATGTTTCATAACTCAATTTAAGGGGGTAGTGCTTGTTTTTTGGTCTATATATTTATTTATTTATTTATTTTTGAGTTTCCTCGCTAGACTTCCATCAAGCTAAATAAAAAAAAAAAAATCCTGGCTGAAGGCCAGTTCCTTCTCTAAAATTACAGGCTCGCTTTCGCTTGCCAGGAAAAATTCGAAACCTGAATGGCACGAAAGGTCTTAATATTGATTAAGAAATGGGGCGAGGAGTCTCAAATTTGCCAAACCAAGGGAAAAAACATCTTAAAATCTCAAAACTAATATGCTAAACATGAGAGAGAAAAGGGTCCATAAAAAACAACTACCTCCCCCTTACTACAAGCATACACTGAAACTGGGGTGGTATAAGACACAGGTAGCAGAAATAGCTCCTTACCCGTTCATGATACGCTCACAAACACACACGTACTGTACACATATAAACACACACATTCAACAACATTCACATATGGCCATTCATGAGGTGTTGTGTTTCTGTAGTATAATCATATTGTAAGACTCAACAATAATATAAACACACGCGGATGTTCTGTTCTCAGCCTTGCTATCATATTATCTAAGTTAGACCCAGTATATTTTATTATGGTGACGTGCTCTGTTATCAAATTCTGACATTAACATCATCAACTCTGCGAAGCAGAGTGGTATCGTGCACACAGATCCCGCCCGTATACTGTGCAACACCAGCCAGCTTGTTCGTTGTCGTCGTCCGTCCGGAAACTCCTCCTAGACCGTTCAATAAATGTTTACCAAATTTCACAGGTATATCCATTTGGTCAATGTAATATATTCTCTTTGTAAGCCTTTCATCACCCATTCGTTCAACATGTCCATACCAGCATAGCACCCTTCTTTCCACTATGTTTAGTAGCCCAAAGTAGCTTGGTTCGAAACTAATAAGTCTAATGTATATTCTCGCCCAAAAAGCCTTATTATTAGCTTGGTTCGAAACTAATGAATCACTTCAATGTATATTCTCGCCCAGGATGTCAAAGAGAGTGGAATGTAGCGAAATATACCGAAATGTATCGTCCAATTTCGCTTCATGTCACTCCATTCCGAAATGGAACGAATGAGAGTCTCGTCTCGCAATTTGTGAGTTTTTCAAAATGTATGTTATGTTATATTATATATTATATTAGGGTTAGGTTAGGTTAGGTTAGGTTAGGTTAGGTTAATCTAATATATTATTTGTACATTTTGGGCAGTCCCCTGACCAGTTACTTGAGGATATTTTAACGGGACCATAGGTAAATTTTTACCAAGTCAAGGTTCAATGGCCTTGAAATAGTAGTGGCTAATAATGGTGACGAAACGTCCGAAATCGCGGTGACGAAACGGGTCTAAGAGGTGGTGACGAAACGTACTGTATCCGTCTAGGCTACCAATTCAAAATCAAACTGGGCTAGGCCTACCGGTACCAGCACAAGCTGTGCAATGTTTAAAAATAATTGTATCTCTGGCAATTAGGCTACCTTAAAGAAACAAATAACTTTTGATAGGATATAATAATGTTTTAAATTCCCCTACCAGAAGAAACGTGAGGAAGGAAGGCTTGGGTTAACTTCCTCATTGTCCTAACCTCGAGGTCAATGTCGATATTGAATGTGTACTCAGTTACGTGCTTCTTCTGGGATTGATGACACTGAGCAGGCTAAGTAGCTCCTGTCCTGTTCCTGGTCAGAGACCGTCAGACCTAGCTCCACCACCACCACCCTTTACCAACCACGCCTTTGTATCGGCTACCCTGACAGCCTTCTTAATATTCAGCATGCATTTTGTAGTTTGTGGTATAATTCAATTTCATTACCCCTCATAGATTACTTGTAAACAAAATTTTGAATAATTATTGGTAAATATGAAAAAAGTACCCAGCAAATCACTAAAACAGTCAAATTCCCTAAACTTTTGCAAGTTCCTAGATTATTCCCTAAACCACTCCAAAAGTTCCAATATAGGAACAAAATCCCTAAAAGCGGGAGCCCTGCACTTGAAGATGACGAGCAAAGTTGTCAATCACTCTGACACACTCTTCCTTCCTGATGGCACGAATCTGCACTCTGTGAAATGCACAGCCTGGGTGGCCATCTCAAAACATGGCATAATCTAACCATTTTGGTGATTGACGACTTTGCTTGTCGGCTTCAAGTGTGTCTGCAGTGCAACGGTAATCATTTGGAACATGTGCTCTAATGGATGTATCATTTGAGCTAGAGACCTCAAATCTTTATGTTTTTAATTGTTATAATATCAGCTTCTAGAAACTGTAATATTTTTTGGAGTTTCTTGTCTGAGTAATAACTTATAATAATGTTATTGGGTTGCATCTATTTTGAGACACCCTGTATTATATTCTAGCTATATTTAGACAATTTTGTGAAGCTTAAGAAGTTTCTGTGGTACTAAAAAGGGGTAATTTGTCAGTTTGAAGCCTGCTAATTGCTGGAGACCTTTCTTAAACTGAATAAAATTGCTTAATACTAGCCAGTATAAAATGAAAAGGACATAACTGGTACTGAATGAGTTAATGTATTGTCACCAAATTTTGCAGGCAAATTCGATTTGTTAATGCCACGATTGTCCAAATATTTTGTATTGGTTACGGTAGTCAAAGGTAAAGGTGAAAGTCACAGATTCTTATATGTTTTATTCGAATTACAGCATATCCATAGAGCTAGATAATGCTAAAATTGGTGTTATGCTGACCAAATTTTAGATAAATATTCCACTCGGTAAGGCCAAAGGTGAATATGAATATGAATATTATATATATATATATATATATATTGTTACGAGGGGAGCCGGGGCAACCAGATGCTTACATAGCCTAGCCCACAGCACCGTACTACCTTGCAACAGACACGCTCTTAATATCTGACTCAAACACCAAGACACACAGGTTCTCTAGGAAAAATGGTTATCTTCCTCTTTGCTTATTAAAGCAGTAAAAAGGACACAAAAATATCTATTGTCCCCGAGTCTATTCCATAGTGCGTGTAGTATGCAAGAGAACTTCTAAGGTTATTCTATACTGCACCAACATTATCCCACCATACCACTACTAGACTCCCAGAACACTCTGTATCATGCCCAATCGCTTAGGAATTGAGAACAATACAAAGCAAAAACCCATGGAAAGTCCAGTACAATAAACTTCTGTGCCAAGCCTATTATCCCTAGCCTATGTCCTAATAATACACCGAGTGGCTCTCTTAAGCACAGCACGGCGGTGGTGTTGTAAGGGATAAACAACTTTAATGACTTATCGCTTACAACATCATCTGGGGTTAGCTCAATACAATCGAGTGCAATGGGGACAACCTCACCTATTAACAGGCTCCACCCCTAGTCCCTGACTGCACCGAATGTAGGCCTATTGCTGCTACAAACTAAACAAGGCCCAAGGGTTGATATCCTGGGGAAGTTGGAAGCTGGCTGCCACCCAATAAAGGGTTGCATAAGACCCGAGTCAAAGGATGCTGTGTGGTGGAAAAAGCTTAGCCTACCATATCACACACCCAGCAACCTCAGTTCTCAAAGGCCTGACAAAAACAGAGATAAACAGTCCAGCCACCCAATCCCCCCAGTGATATCAACCATGAACAATATGCACATATCGTATAAATACGATAGAATATGACTCATTTGTGATCCCGTATGTCTCTGTGACGTCACGGACGTTCCTGCAGCCCGGCGTAGGACGAGTAGATTGTATATTATAAGATTGTAAATTAGTTAAGTTATAAAAGGCCTAATATGTTATTAAGCAATATTGCCATGGTCTTATGTTGTATATATGAATTTATCGTATATATTAATATAATTTATCGTATAGAGCAACCTAGATGCGGTACGATAATTTAGGCTCCTGGCGTTTGCCAAGGCAGCAAGGTGTGCCTCTGAGGAAGAGAAGTCAGAGCCTTCACGAACACCAATCAGTTAACATCTAAATTCCGCCTTCAGTTGATCGCGCTATTGTGCCTCTAATCACAATACGCTGACAGCAATACAAACAGCTACACCATCACGACGCTCTCATCGACGCCATGACTGACTGACAGATAAGCATAATATTCATGTCCATTCCCATGTAATCATTTATTATTTTTTTCACTTGACTCGAGTCTCGGGACCGGTGTCTTGCCTTCCCATTGTCCGCCATATTGGGTAAAACGTTCTCCCTTGCCTCATTGCCACGTGGAACTATTGGTGAGTTAATTCCTGGCTAGTATTAACCCTTATAACCTTACCTTATACAGTATATAAATTTATTATGTGAGACTTTTGGATATAAATTAGCTTGTTTCAGATTGAATTGAATTTAGATATGGAGTAGTTTTAATTTAGATTGATTTTATTTGATTCATTATAGCTTAGTAATATTTAACTTCCATTGATAGTTTACCACATTGGTGCCCAGACCTCGGGAATTAGCTACCAGTAAGGGATTTTTAAGGCAATGAGCAAGGGGACATATAACAGGATGCAGGAACAACTCTATGATAATCTGGTAGGATTAGCCAAGCGGTGGTTAGAGCCGGAATGCAGGGTTGCATTGTTGCACCTGCCTAAGTCCTGCATCCCACCCATCATCTTCCAATAATTTTATTTTTCATTTCAGACTTCTTATGACTCATGACCTGACCTAACATTTGTTCTTTTTCAATATGACCCTTTAGTAGGTGTTGCTATTTTGTGTGCTATTTTTTCTCCATAACATAGAAGTCCGCCAGTCGGCGTCTCTTAACTAGACTACTTTTTTGCCGTTTTTTTTTGTAACATTTAGATAAATAGCCTATAGGCTTACATGCAAAATGAGTAAACAGGAAGAGACACCATCTAGTGGGGTGCTGAGCAAGGCCCCTAAAAATCAAAGGGCGGGACTTCGGGGAGTATTAAATAGGCTAATTGTAGACGTCAACACTTTCATCACTACTGCTAACCTTGAGGAATTAGAAGCTAGATTAGACAACGTCCAGGCTACCCACGGTCGTAATATGGCTCTGAGTGAGGTGATTGTGGCAGGCATGACAGAGGAGGAAGAGATAGTTACAGAGTGTGATAATCACACCCTCTATGATGAACCTGTCTTTAGAGCGAAGCACATATTACAGCGTGCTGTCGCAAGTAAGAAGGGAGGCGAGAATGAGGCCCATAGAAGGGCTGACCAAAAACACACTGTAGGGTGAAGGTGGGGTGTAACGAACATGGGGGTGAAACAAACAGTGTCCATAATTTCTGCCCAATCAATAATAAAATAGTTTCCCCAACACCTCAAAAGAAGAAAATGGAGTGCTTGAGGATGACAGGAAACTATTGTATACATCGCGCCGGACAAAGTTTTGAGGTCAGTTTTTCTATATTTTAGGTGATCGATGTAATATTTCGCGTTCTAATATAGTGCTTCTTAACTGTGAAAACGTGCTGATTCTAGTGGTGTGATGCTTAATAGTGAAATGTACTTAGCTGCAATGATATCTGGTGAGAAAGGCTTCCATTCAGACATTTCATTCAGCATCATGCATGTGTAAACATTGATGACACGAAGGGGGTGCACCGATGGGGTGTGTACCGAACTGTTCGGTACACCACAAATTTAAATGGCGTTTAAAGAAAAAAAAAAAAAAAAAAAAAATCCAAATAATGCAAAAAGTACTTGGTTGTGTTGAGCTGGAGTTAGAAGAAGGGAAGAATGTCGGATGTAAGGTGTTTTATGTTGGTAAAATCATAAGTTGTGACAGTATGGAATATAATATTTCTTTCTTGAAAATGTGCTCTAAAATTGGCAATAAAGACACTTTCAACATATATTTTATTTGAGATCACCAGTTTTTACAATCTCACTATGCGTTTTAATAGTGAAAAGGGTGGTGTTTCGATCACTCCCATGCATTGTTCGGACCACCCCATATGGTGGGTATGGTCCGAACAAGGGGTAGGCTACCCTTTTTTTTAAATTCAATAAGTTGACCTTAACTACTACTTACACGATTAGTAAAAATCACCATGATAAACCCATAGTTTATTGTGATATAACTATTTTTCAATAAAGTTTGTTACCTGATTTTTGGTGATTATTTTTTCCACTAATAGTTCGGATCACCCCCACCTCACCCTACACCTCCGAAAGCTCAATCTTCCTACATTTGGGGGCAAATTGACTGAGTGGTTAGCTTTTTGGGACGTATTTCGGTCTACAGTACATGAATCCTCTTTGGATAATGTCCGCAAGTTTCACTACCTGAAGGGACAAATGGAAGGAGAGGCCTCCTTACATTTGATAGAGGGTTTTGCGGTAGTGGGTGATAGTTATCTTGAGGCAGTACAATTATTAAAGTCCACATACAGGGATCAAGAGCAGTTGAAGATGGCCCATGTCATTGCCTTGTTAAAGCTCGCAGAACCACAGTATAAGGTTGAGGAGTTAGCAAATTTTAGGGCAAATATGGAGTGCCATACTCGATCGCTAGACACCCTAGGGCTCACCACACAGGAAATGATAGTCATTATCTTATGTCAGAAGCTTCGTATGGAAATACTTGACAAGGTTAGATCATTTGATCTGGGGGAGTTCAAAACTCAGTTCAGTAAGGAAATTAGCAATCTACAGTTGAACAAAGGGAGAATGTATGTGTCGGGGGAGTGAGAATGTGGAGATGAGGGGAACTGTAAGCATGATGGTGGGGACTAAAGAAAAGAAAGAGGGTGCGTATAAGAAACCTACTCAGATTCTATGTAAGCTATGTAACA
Organism: Paralithodes platypus; assembly: GCA_032716605.1. Taxonomy (NCBI): domain Eukaryota; kingdom Metazoa; phylum Arthropoda; class Malacostraca; order Decapoda; family Lithodidae; genus Paralithodes; species Paralithodes platypus. The sequence goes on along the minus strand of CM064568.1, from coordinate 41,111,002 downwards.
ACAAACATAAATGGAGTTTCTGTGTAAAATACCCAACAAATGAGACAAAACTAGTACAGGCAAAAAGATTGAAGCTATGTGTAGGTTGTCTAAGTAAGGAACATGGTAAGCAGGGACAATGTACTGCTACATACTTAAGGCCCTATCGCCACTGCAAAGGACATCACTTTGATAAGTTGTGTCCTATAGCAGATAGTCAAAGACGTCAAACCAGAGGGTACTACAACTGTGACACTAGGTAGCATGCAAGACACCACTATATTGCCCACAATACAGATTCCCATGGAAGGTAATGACAGTAACAAAGTTTGTCGGGTACTTCTAGAACAAGGGTCTCGACGTTCCTTTATAAAGAGGTCCGTATTAGTGGGACTGAAGCACCGAATCGTAGGGGCTGAGACTCTTCGATTGCAGGGCTTCACAGGGGTTACTGACAAACAAGACTACGAGATAGCAGAGATTTCATATTTCTACCGTAAAAACCGGTACTTTATGACATGTATCGTAGTAGACACCCTACCAGAATAATATGTATCTGTAGGAGTGAAGAAGGTGGAACACGCATTACGTAGCAAAGGGGTTAACTTGTCAGATCCCATGGGAGATCAGAGTGAGGTGCATGTTCTACTTGGTGTGGATCATTATTATGATGTAGTATACCCTGGATTTAAAAAGATGTGTGGTGTAATTTTAATCCCCACTAAATTTGGCTATTGCATGAGCGGAAAGGTGTATACTACACAGTCAAAGGTCCTGGTCGACACGGTCTCGATATTACGAGTCAATGTAACCGCGGCAGAGGAGTTGGGAAGGGAGGATTCCCAACCTAGTGACCCTAAAAAGGCTGCCGAGTTCAACCTGGAACGACTGTGGAGATTGGATCACATATGCATTAATCCTATGGAGACTGATTATGACTCGGAAGTTGCGCTGAAAAGGTTCGACTAGTCTGTGAGCTACTATGCCTCAGACAAGCAATATAAAGTTAGTTTACCCTGGAAGAACAGTGAGATAAGCCTGCCTACCAACTATGGTTTGGCATTAGGTCGCTTGCACGCATTACAGCGTAAATTGTCTAATGAACCGAACACGCGCCAGGTGTATGACGATGTATTTTGGAGTTATGAAGATAGGGGCTTTATTGAGAGAGTCACCCCTTTGGGGATCATGGCCACCCCTTCGGGGATCACGGCGTCAGGCAATAGATAGATAGATTGAGAGAGTCGATGTCAAGGAACCGATTAAGAAGGGTAGGGTTCACTATCTGGCCCATCATGGGGTGAGAAAAGACAGCGTCACCACACCAATACGGGTGGTGTATAACTGCTCTGCCCACCAAGGTCAACTACCCAGTCTAAATGACTGCCTGCTGACAGGTCCGTCCATGGTGTCGGACCTGTTCCAACATCTATTGCGGTTTAGGCTGGGGAAGTACGCATATACCAGTGACATCGAGAAAGCATTCTTGATGGTGAAGCTAAAGGAGGAAGATAGAGATGTTACCCGCTTTCTTTTCAGCGACATTAGCGACTCTGAAAGTCCGGTCATAATCTACCGTTTTCGGGTTGTACTCTTTGGGGCAACATGTTCACAGTTTTTGTTAAATGCCACAATAAAAAAACATCTAGCAGATACTCGTGAGGACACAAGTAAACTATCTCGCGGATTATATATAGACAATTTGCAGGGTTCTAGCGATAGTCAGGATGATTTGTTACATACATACTGGCAAGCACGCAGATTGTTTACAGATGCACATTTATTTCTCCGCGAGTGGGTTACTAATAGTGAAGATCTTCAGAGTTTGATACAGGTGGACGGTATAGCATCTCATAACCAGGAAAAGTCCAGAAATTTGGGGATGATCTGGCAACCTAAACATGACATACTAACTTTTCAAACAAGGTCTTTTGCTCAGCAGATGGGAGCGCACACAAAAAGAAGTCTGTTGAGCAAAGTTGCGCAATTTTTTATCCTTTGGGTCTAGCATTACCCGTTACCATAAGAGCTAGGATTCTAATGCAGGAAGTTTGGAGACGTAAAATAGGATGGGATAACAGTTTGCCCGAGGATATGAATGACCAAGGGACATTGTTGTTGAATGAGTATGCCATCTTATGTACTAAACTTATACCTCGTAAAGTGGCGGCGTTCGGTGACGTTACGTTACACACGTTTTGCGATGCTAGCGCCACGGCATACGGGGTAGCCATATATGTCGTTACTTCATTTGGGGCACATTTAGTTACAGCCCTTGCCAAGGTAGCCCCGGTTAAAAAGGTAACTATCCCTAAAATGGAATTGACTGCCATGCTGCTCTTAGCACGTCTGGTGCAACATGTACGCACAGCATACGAGAGCGAGTTAAACATTGAAATCGTTCACGTATGGTGCGATAGTCAGGTCGCACTCAACTGGATACATAGCAAGAAGTCTCTGCCAGTTTATGTGAGGAATAGGGTAGATGAGATTAGGGCCCTATTGCCAGACGTTGCTTATCATTATGTAAATACAAAAGAAAACCCTAGTGATCTCATAACTAGGGGTATAACGGCTAGCCAGTTAGTAAAGTCCAAATTGTGGTGGCATGGTCCAAAGTGGCTGCTCCATGAAAGTGAATGGACGATTTGGCATGCTGTTGGTGAGGGACTTCTGCCACTGGAAACAGTGGCAGTTACAGCCCAACCAAATGAGCCACCGGGTCCAATCATAGAGTGGACAAGATTCGGTGACTATAATAAACTAGTCAGAGTTGTCGCTTGGGTATTGCGATATGTATCCAATATCAAGCTTAAAGTAACGGGCCAACTCTGCAACAGGGGTCACAACATTGATGCTCGTGAATTTAAAGCAGCTGAAGTAACTTTGATCAAGTGGGTTCAAGTAGAAACCTTTTCCATTGAATTAGAATTTGCAAAGCTCGAATAAGACTGTAATGCCTAATCTAGTGCGTCAACTAAGGTTGCACCTAGACAATGACCTCATCAGGTGTGAGGGTCGCCTGAAGTGGTCGGGTGTAACAGACGGTACAAACCGCCCTATACTTATGCCAACAAGACATCACGTTACTGATCTATTGATCATACGTGCACATAGGGAAGTAAAACACTACAGGGTATGTCATATTATATCAAATTTACGTCTCACATGGTGGATACCCGGAGTTCGACAAGTAGCTCGACGCGTAGTAAGAAAATGTATAATATGCCAGAGACTAAAGGGTAAACCATATGCAACTGGATCAGCTCCACCTCTACCTGAATGTTGTGTAAAGCACATAGAACCTTTCCAAGCTGTAGGGTTATATTACACAGGGGCATTGAAGACGAGAGAGCATGAGAAGGTTTATTATAGGTTTGACTCCTGCAAGGAGATAAAGAAAACCTAATATTTAGTAGTGGCCCTGTAATCATTGACGATTATGCCTATTACATAAGGCACCCTCTTCAAACACTCATTCGCCGTAGTTTGAATCTACCGCGCAGAGCATAAAAAATTGAGGAGCCTTCATCATGAGCGCACGCAACCTCACTCATGGTTCAGTCATTATGAAATTGGGTTCTCACTACGAAAAAACTTCGTAACAAATAAAAAATCCAAAAAGAAAAATAAGAATAACTATTCATAAACTTTCCATATAATCGTGCATGTACTTGTGTGGCTCTTTGACCAGACGCCGACTCGGGCGTCATTCTTCCTTCACTGACATATCAAGTAAACCAAAATCCTTAATACATCAACGAATGGGAAGGGGATGGTCGGGAGGGCCCCAGTCGTCAATGATTACGGGGCCACTACTAATATTAGGTTTTCTTTATCTCCTTGCAGGAGTCAAACCTATAATTTATTAGTGGCCCCTCCATCATTGACGATTATACCTGATATCTAAGACTGGAGGGGGACATTCGTAATCATATCATAACTCTTAGCAAAAGCAGATAATCAAACACCCACATAGTATTCTTACTTTGTAAAAAATATATATTTGGGTGCATAAACTTTATACAGCCTAAATATTCAAAAAGGGGTACAAGCTGGAGCGTGCTTCGAAGAAGCCTGCTTGAAAAAGGGTTAACTCTGAGACTCTGTACACAGATCTGCTAGTTAAGAAGGCACCCCACTTAAAGTAAGTGGTGAAAAATAAAAACTTATAAGTTTACATGTGCACATATGAACCCCATTAAACTAGTGAATATATTCCTAAAAATATACTCGAACATAAATTAATTCTTGTACTTTCGCAGAAGTATTGAACTCGTGTACTTATGCAGAAGTACTTACATCAAAAATAAAAGTCGTAGTTGCAACTACTGAGATTTCTTAAACATATATTGCTTCACAGCCAAAACTACTTACAACAAGAATTGTTGTATTACTACTATTGGACTGTAGCACAATTTCCTGTAATGAATACTACAGAGAAATTTTATATCACAATACCTACAAACAGTATCACAGCTCGTATGTTCCGTACACATACTCCGGCGGGGTCTAGGGTGTCCTATGTTACACTGACTGCACCCCCCCCCCCTTTTCTTGAAATTAAACAAAAAGTGACTAAAAGGGCCACCTAGACCCTCTGCCTTAAAGCTATACATGGCAAGGAAGGTTTGTCTAGAGCTACTGAAAGGTATCGAGTCAAAAACGTATGATTAGAGGCCCACAACTGTGTGGACTTAATATCTTCAACCGAAAGATTATTAAGGAAACGTAAAGAGGCTGCCCCCTTGTGTAAATCGTGGGTCTTACCCACAACGCCGGGATTACTCTCTTTAAGGCCTCGACCAAGAGAGAAGCCAGTGTACGTTTCTTCAAGCGTTTACCCGTACTTGCTACCCATAAAGCACCCTGGTGATTTAGAGGTGCCACTCTCAAATATTTGGCTAGAGCTTGCACTGGACAAAAATTATGGTGCATCTTTCCCCTTTTCAACGCCGGCACCGTGAACTCTGAAAACACGTGTTCACTGTGCTCATTCTTGGCTATGAATCCTGGGGAAGGTGCAATGTGAATACACTCATTAAGCCTACCAAACCTGAGGCAATTAGGTGTGTTGCTCATCGCCGCTAGCTCAGATACTCTGTTCCCGGTAGCCAAAGCCATAAGGAATACTGCCCTTTTTTAAACGTAATGTAAAATCTGCAGTCTTTTGGTACAGACGGGAATGAAGTAACGACAATGCTTTGTCCAGAGACCAGGTAGGCATGAGCTGACGGGGAGGTGGGCGGAGTTTAAAACATGCCCTCATAAAACCTGTTTCCTCCGCGACTGGTATGGTGAGACCGGTAAGGTCCCAAAATGGCATCCTAATCGCTGTTAAGTGATTTTGTAAAGTTACTACAGATAAATGTTTCTGCTCGAACAGATAATTTAAATAATTAAAAACCAACGCCACCGAGGGCACAGTTTGTTCTGTTCTAAGAATCCAAGACGTAAAAGCTTGCCAACGCGATTGATACTGTCGCTTTGTAGACTGGGTATATTGATTCATGAATTTATTGGTCACGTCGCTACCATATGGTGCTAGCCACTTGGCCTCCTGAATGTCCATAATGCAAAAGTCAGCGAGGTCTCTAGGTTGCCAATTGTGTCTAAGTGGAACAACCCGACCGGGAGTGACACCGGGTGCGGGCACCACATTTTCAATTGCTGGTACCACAACTGCGCCGGCCACAGGGGCGCGATTAGCGAGACTACGTCCCGATAATCCTGTAGTTTGTTGACTACGTGGCACATTAGAGACGCGTCTGGCGGCGGAAATAGATAAATGGAACTCCACCTGTTCCAGTCCGTCATCAGAGCGTCTGGTCTGCCCGCCGGCGTTATCGTCCGGCGGGTGAGGTACAGTGGGAGTTTGTGAATCTCCTATGATGCAAACAAATCCACTTGTGGATGGTAAGGCTCCGCAATCATTTGGTTGAAACATGGTTTGCTGGAGCGCCCATTCTACTGTTGTGCTTTGTCTCCGAGACAGAGTTTCTGCCCAGACGTTTGCTATGCCTGGGAGATAAGATGCGTGAAGATGAATATCCAGCCTGTTGGCTAGTATAAAAATCTTTTCTGACACGTTTAGCAACTTCCGAGATCTCGTTGACCCCTGTTTCTGAATACAGTGAACCGCATTCAGATTGTCCATTCTGAAGGCCACCGACTTGCCCCGTAAAGCAGAGCCGTGAGCCTGAAGGAAATATAAGGGGACTAGTAATTCTTTGACATTGATGTGGAAGATTTCTAAATGGGACCAAAGCCATTGACCCTGGTGCCCTTGGTTTGACTGAAAGCCCCAACCTATCGTTCCTGACGCATCCGTGTCTACCCATACCGTCGGCGGAGGAGAGGTCCATGACATTACTGAGTGCAACGTTTCCCTCTTCGCCCAGACCGCTAGTAAGGTGTGGATTAATTTTGGTATGGGCCATAATTTTTCCGCCGGCAATAGTGGAAAAAATTTGTTGCCCTCCAAAATTAAACGTTTGACTTTCAACCGGCCCAACTTTACAGTTAGTTGAATCCAGTTGAGAGAGCCGACCAGAGACTCCCAGATTCTCCGTGTCGTAGTCAGACTGTGAAGGAAGAGAAACAATTTCCTGCGAAATCTGTTTCGACTGTCCACATTCTGACTCAGAGTGAGAGTAGCTGCGTCCCAAACCAGCCCTATCAACTGAACTACTCGTGAGGGAACAAGGTGTGACTTTACCAGGTTTACCTTGAATCCTAGAGATTTGACATGATTTAATGTTATGTTGACATGATTGACGCATAAATGTTCCGTCTCTGCCACCACTAGCCAGTCGTCTAGATACCACACAATCCTGATCCCTTGCTCTAACAAGGGCATCAGGGCTTGCTGAACTAATTTCGTGAATAAGCGAGGTGCTAGGTTCAATCCAAACGGCATCCTCTGAAAGACATAAGTCTGATGCATTATTCGTAAGGCCAGAAACCGTTGAAATCTTTTGTTTACCGAGACGTACCAATACGCGTCTGTCAGGTCTAAGGAACACATCCACCCACCCGGCGGAAGTGTTAGCCTGATTTGATTCACTGTCAGCATCCTGAAGGACACATTGTGAATGTGGAGATTCAAATAAGACAGGTCTACGCCCGGTCTCATCTGAATACTGTCCCTTTTTGGTACTCAAAATAGTTTGGATGTAAACACCGGGTAAGTCGGGGGAACGGGGATAATAACACTCTTGGTAATCATCTCCTGAACTAGTGACTCCACCTCTAAAGAAACATGATTGGCCTTTGTTGGCTGACGTAAGCGAGGTCGCCGGAGCCACTGCCAAGTGATGCCTTTGCGTACCACAGTCCTCGCCCATGTGAAAACTGTGGCCTTTACTTGAGAAATTACCCTGTTTATACCTGAACTGAGCCTGACCCTGGGTGGAAGGAGACTTTGGCTGATGAAAAGGCTTAGACCCACTAGTTTGAGCTTTCGACACTGGTTTGGGTTTTAGGGAAAGTGAAGGTAGGTTTCTTAGGTTGAGAGGGACTTTGTTTGAATGCTTGTGCCATATTGAAAACAGTCTTCCAAACTGCTGGTGAAATCAAAGAAGGAGCTAGAAACTGGAGACAGAACTACTTGGCTTGCAATACGGTCAGGAAGTTTCTTCACTAAGAAACATCCTCAGATCCTGCCTTGCTCGAACTGCCTCTAATAAGGCCGTCCGAATATCTCCAAAGACTGTATGGAAGTCTGGAGAAGCAAGCGCCGGGAAAGTTCAATGGCTTTCTTGACTTCCGCGGCTTCTATTGCCTGAGAAGAGCGTAACAGAGACTTTGTTACTTGCTGGATAACTATATATTGCGAAAACAGTCTAAACGCTTTTCCTCTTAACCTAAACTCGCGGTCTAGGTGAGCTGGGGAAGGCATGCTAAACGGATCTTTTAATTCGCACTAATTGATTTTAGGGGCAGCCAAGAAATCAAACAAAGCAGAGGGGACTCCGCCGGCACTAAAAACCGGAAGAGAGAACCCAGAATGGTGTTCTTGAGGGATTTGGTGGGAAGATTTTGACGTTAAAGTAGTGGCAAAATTTTGAGCCTCTGTTTCCCATTCCACCCAAGGTCCCGTACCCAACTGCCTCACCTGCAAGACTGGATTAGAGGCTGAGTCTGTGATCGGAAACATATCCAACTCCGGCGTCAAAGCAGAAAGTGCCTTGACGTCGTTAAAGCCGTCATTCTTAGTCCAGTCAGAAAATAGCTTTGAAGCTGAGGCAGGGGGTAGGGCTGGTGTTGATGCATACACAAACAAGTCCTGGTTGTAATAACTTGGAATGGCCCTAATATGAACATCCAAAAAATTTCCTTGACTATCCAAAGCTCTGAGTTTTCTAGACTTATTTATTTTTTTTTTTTTTTCTATATTCCAACTTACTTCCTCTCGGGCATAGGCTGAGAGCCTTAACATTCACCGCTTTACAATGAACAGTGAAGCCCGTGAGGTCTTGTTCCAGTCTAGGGAGTGAGACATGTGAAGCACGTAGAGTACAACAAGCACCTGCCATCTTGCCTTCACATGAGGCACGGTGCTCACTCATGGCCTGAAACGACCCCATCTCTGAAGCCACCTCGTTCCCGTGCTTCACTGTCTCACCCCCTACACTCGGACTCTCACACTTACACACACACAACGCCACCTGTTGAGCAGATAACTCACCAGGCATTGCACCCCTATAGCATATTTTGAATATGGGAATATTCATACAGTGCTATTTAATCAGGGAACAATGAGGGTATTTTATTGAAGTTTCGGTGGGCTGTGGTAATGCACTGAAACCAGGTAGTGCTAATTCCATCCCAATTATATCTTTCCATTGATACATCGGGATTTGAACCCGGGACCTTTGGATTACCAGGCCAGTGGCAAGACCACTCCACCACACCTCCCCTTGCCTTGGATTACCCACTCATGTAGTACAGAGAGCTCCCCCGAAATATTAGCTTGTGCTGCCTCTGACTTAGTTGGTAACATTGCTACCCATGACTCATCAGGCCCATATAAAAGAGGCATAGCTCCTTTTTTTGACTGGCACCTTGTCTAAAGGAGGGGGAGTTATGTCTGATATGACTCGCACATTGGAAGTAGTGAGAGCTGCTGTGCCTGGCACATTGAAAATTGGATCTGACACAAGAGGGGGGGGGGGGGTTAGGTATTTTAGCTAAAGCAATGGATGTAGCCAGAGGTCGCACATTCGTCGACATCGCGGGAGCTCTCGTACCAACTGTAGGAGTTTCCGGCGTAGGGCCAAAGAACCTATTAAGTGCATTCAATAGTAATCCATCAATCTCTTCTGCCGTTACATACCTAGCTGATGACGAACTCCGTGGAGATTCGACAGTACCCTGAGAGTCGTCTAGAATGTGACTGGACTCTTCAACCTCCATCTCTGAGACCAGAGATCGTTGTTCTTTATCCGTTAAGTCTGGCCTATCATGGGAAGATCCCGCCGAAGCCGGGACCTCCACATGCTGCCATGTTAAAACTGGGATAGAAGATGGTACATCGGCATCCCGGTGGACGTCAGCCACTACTTGAGTCACAAAGGGATGTGTTCTGTCCTGCCAGGACTGTGAGCTCCGCCATACACCTTGGCTGTGGCTGTCACTCGCTTGCGAGCTTGGTATACTCTCCGATTGAGAGCCCTCACCCGAGCCCCCTAGAGGTTTATGATAATTAAAAGCTCCCATAGCTCAAGGTTATCACCTTGCAATGCTGTATGTGCTACATTCGTTGAGTAAGTAGCGAGAAGTTGTTTCACTTCTTGTAAAGCCACCGCCGCAGTATTATCTTTCTGAATTAGAACTTTAACACTTAAGAGGTTAAAAATAGTGCAATTCTTTGTCACCCATATCCCCCATGACCGATCTAGGCATTTAACACATTTAATGCAGAGCTTGTGAGCAAAAATATGGATACCTGAGCATAACGGCGTTGAACATAAAGCAATGAGAGGTTCAAGTGCCGACATGACAGAGACTGGGGGAAAACTACCCCGCCCCCGGGAACTACCTGGTCACCTGGTGCAACGCCGGTACTCCGCCCTGGAAAGAGAAATGTCCAGGAATTAATGCTCATAAGGTTACCCCAAAATGGTACAAAACATGTGCCTTAAAACCGCCGGTCAACGAACCGTAGCACTCCACCACTACTGTTCGTTTTCCTTTAGTTTCATATTAAAGATTTCAGCATATCTTTACCTGTTCAAAAGATTTAAGCATATCTTCTGAATCCTCATAAAGATGAAGCATATCTTTATTAAAGATGAAGTCTTTCAAGTATCCCTTTACACTTGAAACACTAGTAAGATTCAGGCATCTTTTATCCCCTAAAAAGTCTAAGCCTACCTTAATCTCTAATCCGGCTTCTCCCAGAAGCCCTCATAGATCGCCATCTTGAAGGCCGTGATACCCTATTGTATCAATCAATTGTTTGGCAAATTATCGTGAATTGCAAATCCGTTAATATAACCACCCGAAGGTACAACCGCCGGGTTTTATATGCAATGTCAAACCAATTGTACCTGCCCCAGACCTCGTTGTAAAAAGGGTCGCCGGAAGGGAAAGACCAAACAAACAAACAGCATTGTTTCAATGGCTTATTAAAGATTTCAACATATCTTTTACCTGTCCAAAAGATTTACGAATATCCTCTGACATGATATGAAGACCATCATGGCTTTTATAACTGACGCAGTCTTCCCAGTGGTGTTAAGTTTTACTGGAAAACCCATGAAAAGACGCCGGCCCCCGTATTATCTCGCAGATCAAAAACTGAGAAGCCTGTCTTAAATGCTAGATCTGACTTCTCCCGAAGTGTCCTAGATCGCCGTATTGTCGAAGGCGGCGATACCTTAACGTATCCCTCAATTGTCTGGTCAACTATACTGAATTGCAAATCCGTTAATCCCACCCTCCCAAGGTGCAACCGCCGGGTGTGAATTTAAGTTTAACATTAACCCCAACTGTTCCTATCCCCACTTTTCTGCAAAAGATCGCCGGAGAGGAAAGACCAATCGACAAACAGCCTAGTTTTACTGGCTTTGCAAAAACCGGGAAAAACTACACACCACAAGTGTCCCCATGAACACTGTTAAATGGGTACAGCCATCCTGCCGGGAATCAAAGGAAGCCTGAACACAGGCTCCATCAGAGACGCAGTCCTGGAGAGCCTCAAACAACCACTCGCCGGGGAAAACAAGCCTTTTTTTACCACGCGTGGCTAAAACTCGGCAACCAGCCGGGTTTTTCAAGGTGTAACCGAGAAAACCCGCCGGGGAAGGCAACCCACCCCGTTCAGATTCAATCTGAACGCACCAAATATATCGTGGAATTAGCCAAAGCACAACTAACCCAGGACACACAAATAGTCCGTGGAATTAGCCATTACACAACTAATCCAGGACACATATATAGTCCGTGGAATAGCCAATACACAACTAACCAGGACACACATGACACAGTAGTACATATTTATAACATAAATCAATAACACTTGTACATATGGCAAAGCTACGAGAGGCTGGCTAGGCCTAGGCAGACGGACATAACAAGTAAACATGTCGTAATATAAACAAAAAGCACTGAATTATATCACAACAGGAACCACCGTCAACACACCACTGTACAAACACTTCCCGGCAAAGGGAAGAACTGACTCGGGACCCAGAAAAAACTTCACTAAGTGAAGAAAAATACGCTGGGAACGTCAGAGAAAAAAGCTACCTCATCAGAAAGATAAAAGGAAGCAATAATAACGCGTAAAGAAAGCCGCCTACATCACAAAGCTAGCTAACTGTGAAAAAGTTCACATGTCCACAACAGGACCACGAGGGTACACCCGAAATAGATGCCCCAAACACACGACCCAAAATACACTGCACTGCGGGCAACTAGCCCAGGACACTCCTGCTACGCATATCCTAACCTTACTCGATACATCCCGGAGTAAACAAATGAGAAAAAACTCACTAGGGACGCAACAAATGCGGAACCAGCTGAGCGTGGGGGGGCACGTCCGGGCAGGTTGAGCGCAGAGCAGAGAAGGAAGAATGACGCCCGAGTCGGCGTCTGGTCAAAGATCCACACAAGTACATCCACGATTATATGGAAAGCTTATGAATAGTTTTTCTTATTTTTCTTTTTCTTTTTTTATTTGTTACGAAGTTTTTTCGTAGTGAGAACCCAATTTCATAATGACTGAACCATGAGTGAGGTTGCGTGCGCTCATGATGAAGGCTCCTCAATTTTTTATGCTCTGCGCGGTAGATTCAAACTACGGCGAATGAGTGTTTGAAGAGGGTGCCTTATGTAATAGGGATAATCGTCAATGATGGAGGGGCCACTAACAAATATTTATATTATTGTTTACCTATGCAACGTCTCGAGCGGTACACCTAGAACTATGTGATAATATGTCTAGCGAAGAATTTATGCTGGCGTTTAGACGGTTTTGTGCCCGTCGTTCATTCCCTCAACTCATTCTTAGCGACAATGCTCCCACTTATGTCCAGGCATCAAAATATCTAAAGGATATGAGTAGTGATCCTACTATCATCACTTTTTTGGGAGAGAAGAAGTGCGAATGGAGGTTCATTCCAGTTTAGGCACCTTGGTTTGGTGGAATGTGGGAACGGTGTGTCGGCATAGTAAAGTCAGCACTCAGAGCGGTAGTAGGGCGTGCTCTATTAAAGAAGAGTGAGTTGACGACAGTCCTCACAGAGATAGAGGCAGTTGTGAACGATCGTCCGCTTACATATGTGTACACCAACCTGCAAGAACCACTACCATTAACGCCAGCTCACTTGCTATATGGAAAACCATTGACTGCGTTTCCATCTGATTTCCAATCCATAGTAGAGTTAGAGGATCCCTCGTTGTACTCTGAGGTAGCGGTGTCTAAGAGATACCAGTATATATCGAGGATAATAGAAGATTTTAGAAAACGGTGGATTAATGAATATCTGCTAGCATTGAGGGAAAGGAGTGTTACTCCCTCTGGTAGACCAACGGCACCTACTGTTGGTGAAGTAGTTTTAATTAAAGACGATAGTCCTCGTTTATACTGGAAATTGGGCCGCGTGTTGGAGGTATAGGCTACAAGGGGGAAGATTCTGTAGAGCGGGTGGCACTATTGAGGACGGCCACTGGAACTACTGTTCGTCCTATCGCACGTTTGTACGCTTTGGAGCTCGATTCCACTTTACAATCGGAGACTCCACCTGTTATTGCCGAGTCCGAGAATTCTCAGAGTAACGACTCACCTCTTACTGATGGTGATCAATCTCGGACCGGGACGCGTCCCAGATGCGCTGCTGCTGGCGCCGTCGACATGTGGCGTCAGAAGATATCCTCTGGGCAACTTTAAGTTTAACCCTTTACGAGCGGCCTATGCGGTTTATTTATATGTAACGGCCAACGGGGTGTTTTTAGCCAAAATAGGGCTGTTTACGTGATCATTTTCATGCCTAAATAAGACCCAGAACGTAAAACAAGTATCTATCCCTGAAAGGGCATAAACAGAGCTTTCGAATGACACCATAACGATCCTTTTATGATGGCTAGTTTTCTTGCAATAACCGTGCAACGCGAGTGCAAAAAGCATGTAATTAGCCACTTTCCCGATACAATTCCGTATATAGCGAGTGAGAGAGGTAGGAGGGAGGTGAGATTCGTGTCAGTAGGTTCGCCGCGGTGGTCTGGAGCAGTCATACACTCGCTACTCTCCTGCCACCACTTGTCTCTCTCTCTCAGCAACATTACGTGCTGAAATTGCCACTCGACCTATGTCGAGCGCCGCCACATAGTCCAGCTTTATTTAACTCGACTTAAGTTGCGCGCCGACTTTTAGGGGTTAAGGTGGGGTTCAGATATTTTTTTGTGGGGGGGAGTGTATCGTATAAATACGATAGAATATGACTCATTTGTGATCCTGTATGTCTCTGTGACGTCACGGACGTTCCTGCAACCCGGCGTAGGACGAGTAGATCGTATATTATAAGATTTTAAATAAGTTAAGTTATAAAAGGCCTAATATGCTATTAACCCGGGAACTGCGGGAAGACTCTTAAGAGTTCCCCCGGCGGACTGCGGGAAGACTCTTAAGAGTCAGGGAAAACAAAAATCCATTTAAAACACCGAAAAAAAAAAAAAAAAATTTATTTTTTTATTTTTTGCCCCTGGGCCATGCAAAATATCACTCCTCTACCTCCCCTCCTTCCCCACTTTCCTCCCCTCCTTCAGTTATCACCTATTTTCCCTGTTTTTCCCTTATTCTGTGGTATATTTTCGTGCTAACATTAGCGAGTTGCAAGCAGGGCATTGTCATCACTGTTAGCAAGCGAGTGCAAGAGAGAGAGAGAGAGTATCGATCGACAGTGTCTCTCCAGAGGTTGAGGAAAGTGGCGGGAAAGGAGGTTGCCTTAGCCATACATTATGTAACTCCCGGCCTGTATCGCCGATTTTGACCATCCAAACGCTGTTTCCACTTGTTTTATTGTTGTAACAGGTTAATACCTTTATAATCAACCTATAATAGGCGCATATGGAGAAGTATTAATGCTATTTATGGTAAAATAAATATTTTAGTGATGGAAACAGCTCAAATACATGTGCACAGGGAGAGGTGTCTCATACCTCCCATGCGCACTTCAGAGGTTAAGCAATATTGCCATGGTCTTATGTTGTATATATGAATTTATCGTATATATTAATATAATTTATTGTATAGAGCAACCTAGATGCGGTACGATAATTTAGGCTCCTGGCGTTTGCCAAGGCAGCAAGGTTTGCCTCTGAGGAAGAGAAGGCAGAGCCTTCACGAACACCAACCAGTTAACATCTACATTCCGCCTTCAGTTGATCGCGCTATTGTGCCTCTAATCACAATACACTGACAGCAATACAAACAGCTACACCATCACGACGCTCTCATCGACGCCATGACTGACCGACAGATAAGCATAATATTCATGTCCATTCCCATGTAATAATTTATTCTTTCTTTCACTTGACTCGAGTCTCGGGACCGGTGTCTTGCCTCCCCATTGTCCGCCATATTGGGTAAACATTCTCCCTTGTCTCATTGCCATGTGGAACTATTGGTGAGTTAATTCCTGGCTAGTATTAACCCTTATAACCTTACCCTATATATAAATTTATTATGTGAGACCTTTGGATATAAATTAGCTTGTTTCAGATTGAATTCAATTTAGATATGGAGTAGTTTTAACCCTTCCTACCCGGGCTGTCTTAGCCAATGACGGTCGCCCCTACCCGGGCGATATGGCCTAGAAACGTCTAGGCCTAGGCTACCGTATTTATGTTTATTTTCACTGCTAGAACTTTCCCACTCATCTATATTCTACCCGGGCGATATGGCCTAGAAACGTCTAGGCCTAGGCTACCGTATTTATGTTTATTTTCACTGCTAGAACTTTCCCACTCATCTATAATCGTAGTGCGGTTTTCAATCTGTATTTTGGCATTGAGTAGAGCTCTGTAAGTCAACTGGTTCAGTTGTGATGACGATTTCAATGGAGCCAATATTAAAGAGATGTTGCCAATATGGGGGCTTTTTAGACACTAATTTCGTCATGACGTCAGAACAATAACATTGAGGAGTCTTCTCCTTCTTGTTTTCAGAGGTGCGGTGACGAACGCTTGGGTTTGTTGACATACGTCGTACGCACGGCGTTCGGACCAAGCTTAATTAGGCTATTAAGCTCATGCCTTAGATAAGGCATACCGGGTATTTGCCCTTCTTTCGTGCTGTCCTTACCTAAGGCAGACCGGGTAGGAAGGGTTAATTTAGATTGATTTTATTTGATTCATTATAGCTTAGTAATATTTAACTTCCATTGATAGTTTACCACAGCACATATAATAATGGTGAAACAATGCAGCAGAATAATGAAACAGAAATAAGAAACCAGTGTAGAAGCTTATACACTAAGATTGCCAAAGAAGCATGAATGCAGTATCTCTAACAAATGCAGAAACTCCTGTATGCCAAATAATAGTTATATTAATAAAAGTTAGGTTAAATGACTCCCACACTTGCCATGCTACTATTCAATAAGAAACAAGATCGTAAATGCGGTTAACAAGGGAACTATATGGCAAGCCTGTGACAGCCCACACTGCATGTGTGCTCAGTATGGTGTCTATCTCACGAGTGAGTATGGCTCTCACTCTTGCCAGCAAAGATTACCCTAAAATCTCTCTGAAATTACCTTAAATTCATGTATATTACCTTAAACTAAAGACATCTTAATATTAGTTTTATATTTCATGTATACCTGATATATATATATATACCGGGTATATATATATATATATATATATATATATATATCCACAAAGGGCAGGCTGCCTGTAACAATATCTCTCTAAAAGTTAAAAGAGTGACAGCCAAATTCAAGGGACGTTAGTCAAAATGCCTGGATACACGAAGTTTAAAGCAGTCGAAGTAATAGCATGAAGGAAAGATTGATTGAGGGTGAGAGTTCCAGAGTTCACTTGTAGAGTAGAAGAAAGACTTAGATTATTTGCCAATTCCTGGGTTGGAGAGCTGGACAATATAGAATGGGAGTGTGTTGAAAGGCGGGTGCCTTTCACTCGACTCAATGGAGGCGGTATACACTGAGAGAGCTCTGAAGAACACTGGTTGTTGTAATAGCGATAGAAGAGTGAAAGAGATGCAATATTGCGGCGTGTAGAAAGATATTGTAGGGAACTAGTAAGAGGAGGCAAATTGATGAGGCGAAATGCTTTTGATTCTACTCATTTGAGAAGTGCCATATGTGTGGTGCCTCCCCACACATGCGAACAATACTCAATACAGGGGCGCACTGTGCCCCGAGACAGAGCAAGAAGCTGTGCGGGGGTGAAGAACCCACGGAGACGGTTGAGCACACTTAACTTTTGGGAAGCTGTTTTAGAAAGAGTGGTAACATGATTTTTCTAAGAAAGGTCAGATGAAAAAGATACACCTAGAATGTTGAGAGAAGATGAAAGGTTGAGTTGTGTGTAGTTGAAGAATAGTTGATAGTCTTGTGGAAGATTGTGATGGAGAGATAAGAGGGAGAAACTGGATCTTAACCCGGGAACTGCCGGGAGACTCTTAAGAGTTCCCCCGGCGGACTGCGGGAAGACTCTTAAGAGTAAGGGAAAACAAAAATCCATTTAAAACACCCAATTTTTGTTTATGTTTTTTTTGTTTTATTTTTTTTTTTGCCCCTGGGCTATGCCAAATATCACCCCTCCACCTCCCCTCCTTCCCCACTTTCCTCCCCTCCTTCAGTTATCACCTATTTTCCCTGTTATTCCCTTATTCTGTGGTTAATTTTCGTGCTAACATTAGCGAGTTGGTAGCAGGGCGTTGTCATCACTGTTACCTAGCGTGGGAAAGAGCGAGAGAGAGACTATTGCGGAACAGTGTCTCTCCAGACAAGGGGAGGGGTGGAGGGCAGGGAGGTTGCCTCAGCCATACATTATGTAACTCCCGGCCTGTATCGCCGATTTTGACTATCCAAACACTGTTTCCACTTGTTTTATTGTTGTAACAGGTTAATTCCTTTATAATCAACCTATAATAGGCACATATGGATAAGTATTAATGCTATTTATGGTAAAATAACGATGTTAGTGATGGGAACAGCTCAAATACGTCAGCACAGGAGTGTGGTGTCTCATACCCCCCATGCGCAGCCGAGAGGTTAAAAGGCGTTGAATTGCAGATTACAGTCAACAAATGCATGTTACTTGTAGGCGATCGTATGTATGTATGTATTATACTCTGGCACCTTCCCCAGTTTTCCTTTTTTTTTTCAAATAGGCTAGAGCACGGGCCTGTAGTGTATCAAACAAATGTGGGAGTCACAGGGAGGAACCAGGAACATGGTAACGCCTCTTGTATACCTGTTTTCTGACGTTCGTGAAGGATTGGCAGAGTGTCAGGCAGGAGCAAGAGATATAGAATCAGTAATACCAATACCCTTATTTAGCCAGTCTTTAGAAAATGTCACCAACCACAAAGAAACGTTTATTTTACGATAAATAGGCTGAATTGCTTTCATATTCTAAAAGTAGCAAAATAACCTTGCACTTTTCCTCATATTACCTTAAAAAATCTTGTGCCTTGAAAATTACCTCAAAAGGCCCTCCATTACCTGATTTAAGGTAATTACCCTGAAAGTGAGAGCCATGGGCCGCAGCAAGCCAGCAACACTGGGCAAGCCTCGAGAAGGAGGAAGGGAGCTCCAAAAATCGCTAGACTCAACAATTATTATAAGCTCCTAGGCTCTCATTAACTATACAAAAGTAAACAAATAATTATAAGTCATCATTGTGTGAACTTATGATAAACTGCATTAATCACACAAGGCTAAATAACTAAATAATAATACTTATTCAATCACTCTCGTGGTAACAATACAAGGGTAACATTTGGCAACTGCCCACACTAGAGACAGCAGAGGAAAGGCGTATAGCATAGACTACATATAACCTAGACACTAAAGCGTGACGTCACACGGTTAGTTTGCCGCGCGTCCTAGGGATTTGGTGGCAGCACTATTGTACTGTACAACAACCAAAGCACCTCAGTGGTTTGTCCTTATTATAGATAGTCTGTGCACCGCACGCGCCTGCCAGCTAGCTTGCTGCAGTGTTACCAAAGTTAAGGGAATATCCGCAAAACGAGGGAGCAATAGATTAAAGAGGGAACGTATTTAAGAGTTAATTAATGTTGGTAAAAACACTTGTAAATTATTTAGTATAAATTAGATATATATATAAGCAAGATGAAAACATTAAGTATACATATACACTATAAAACATAGGCTACTCATATATGATGCAAGCTGTATACCTTCAAGCAACACAACAAGAATTAAATTGTTATTTTGAATATATATTAGTATGTTACATGTTATGTAGATGTTAATTTGTCAAGTAGCACTAAAACTGGACATTTATACTTATGACATCTAGGGATATTTTGTCCCACCATTGACGTTGGCAACTCCCGAATCTCACATCAACAATGGCGGGTGTTGGAGGAGTTTTGCTTGTGTACCTCCTCATAATGACGACAATTACACGATGACTGGCGCCTTTACAGTAGCCTCTACTTATGTCTATTTAACTATGTCATGTCTGCAGAGTCTCTGGATAATGTTCAATTGCTTATTAATAGCGTTATTAGTACAAGGTAGGGATTATTAAGAATTATTGAGGACCAAGGACAAGGATAGTCAATATAATGTCTTTGTGGGGACCCTCCCCTCCCATTGTCCTTTGCGATGATTGTGCTGCCATCTCTCGAACGCGCGGCTCACTATTTACAGATTTGTGGCGTCTTCTTTTGTGTCTAGGTTATATGTAGTCTATGGCGTATAGCAACATAGCCTCTCACAGGGTCCCCTCCCCCCCACAATAGGCCTCGTGATTATAACTCACTCACAAATTATATAGGGAAAACTCATTTGGGAGTGACAATATATATACTGTATATATGTATATATATATTTACATTTTTACCAAAGACATTAAACATCGATTTTAGAATTCTAGGTCGCAGAGTTTGGTGTGCATTTTTTTTTTCTCTTTCTTTATATTGTTTTTTGTAAATGCGAAAACTGCATATCTACTTTATTTTGCTACATCTCACGAGTAATAGCAACAGGGGGCTTGAAAGACTCACGTCATCTATTTGGAACCGTTATAGTAATGCCTTGACACAGTTTAGGCAGAACGTTGTCATATTCATGGTGTTCAGTTTAATTGTCTATCTCATATTTTCATAAACAAAAATTCAAACTAATTTGATTATTTAGCTAATACGAATATTTTTTGTGTAGTCCCATCACACTTTATAAGGCAATTTTTTATTCAAGTATTATACAAATAAATAGGCAAAAATTAATTTTGCTTTGGTTAAGATATTCCTACATTATAATTTCATTTTTATTACACTTGGAAACGTAACGAAGCCATAGAACACTTATTTTCTGATCTAACTACCATCTCTAATTGGTGGCAGAGAAAACCTTGTTACCTTTAACCCCTTCTGATCCGGTGACGTTCTTTTCATTATACTCGGGCAACTATTAGGCGATTTTCATAAGTTTAAGAAGGTCTTCCAGCAATTTACAGGCTTCAAACTATCTGAATTAACCCTTTTTACTACCACATATACTTCTTAAACTGTACAAAACCGTCTAAACATAGCTACAATAAAATTGAAAAGGCGTCGCTGGTAAAGAAGGGGTTAATGCTTCCAAAACCCAATTTCTCCATCTAGCTACCCGCCGTGAACTCCCAGCGGACTATCCCTTATTCTTCTACAACAACAAAAATCAACCCTTCATCTTCTCTCAGTATTCTTGGTGTCTCTTTTTCTTCTACTCTCTCTTGGAGGGACCATAAATATTATTACCAGTCTTGCTAAGGCGGTCTCCCAGAAGCTGGGTGTGCTCAACCGCCTCAAAGGGTTCGTTACCCCTGCTCAGCTTCTTGCTCTGTACAGGGTCACAGTGCGTCCTTGTATTGAGTAGGCTATTATTCACATGTGTGGGGAGGATCCTCTCACACAGCATTTCTAGACAAAGTAGAAAGGAAAGCCTTACGTATCATTAACTCCCGTCCAGTTTTGTGCAGATAGACTTTCTCTCTCTCATTCTGTCTGTCTGTCTGTTTGTCTAACGGTCTATATATCTGTGTATGTATCTGTATGTGTCTCTATCTATCTATAAATCCAACCGACAATCACCTAATTTTTTCTCTCATCAACCTGTTTGTGTTCTGAAGTTCTACAGCGACCTGTTATTGTCCCACTGCTATTTTTCATATGTCAACAACATTGATACTGACCTGTTGAGCGTGATCTCCAAGTTTGCATATAACTTCATAGCTGCATCAAATGTGAATAATTCTTAAAGAATTGAACAACTCAGCATGAAGCTAAATATATTAAATGAATGGTCTTCACTCCTTGTGTGAAGGAGACTTTGTGGAAGACACCATGAATCATGAATGATTCATTGAGGATTATATCTGTACTGAAGATACCCTTTAAAAATCATAGCATAGATTTGTCTAAATTTGATGAAACAAAGTGGGAGAAAATGGAAAACAATGATTTGGTAAATATCCCAAGTTTTGACATAGATGTAACACAGGATGATATTGAAAAGAGCATGGACCTTCTTCCAGTTATAACTTACTTGGCTGGCTACTGTTGCTATGCGGTGTCCAAAAAACTGAAATGTAATGTTTGTAAAGACGTCCTTACTAGTCATGAAAATGTAGATAATTTGCCAGATAATAACAGCTACATACAGGGCATTAGCAGAGGTTCTTTACTATATCCTGATGATTCTGTAGTTAACATTATTATGTATAATTATATTGTCATCAACAAACTAACTCAAATTCCAGAGTTTTCAAATTCATTGAACCAAAGAAATCTATCCACTGAGATCACCATGAATGTTCTGGTAGATAATAATGCTTTCCTCCCAATAAACAACTGCGATAATGATCATAACGTAGACAAAATTCATTTTTTTTTAGTGTGGGCTTCTACAAATGCCTTGCTCAATTTTTGTGCAAAAGAAAACGATCACAGCAAGCAGTCAGGGAAAAAAAAGGAAGCTCCAAACCTTAACATAAGAATATGTTGGAGTGATGAGGATGAAATTCACTTAGTATTTTGTTTGTATTTTTCTATACCTTTCTATAATCGGATAAAGCATTGATAGAATATGTATATATATATATATATATATATATATATATATATATATATATATATATATATATATATATATATGTATACCCGGTATATATATATATATATATATATATATATATATATATATATATATATATATATATATATATATATATATATATATATATATATATAACATTAATTACTTAATACAACGACAATGTTACATAGTCAGTTTAATGATATATCGAGGAGTAAGCATAGATATGAAGAGTGTAATAGTCAGTGTAATGATATATCGAGGAGTAAGCATAAATATGAAGAGTGTGTTACGTCCTGGGATATATAAACACTGGACTCTTTCTATTGGACTAGGTATGCGGCAACAAGCAACAACGGAAAACGCTAGATCCAACCCTTATCTATAAACCCAGGCAACAAACTACCCTAAACCGTCAAGAGTCCTGCCTGGACAACGAGGTATCCTATGACTCGGTTACAGGGTGCACGCACTATAGACTGCTGATAGTCAAGCAGGCTATATAAAAGATCACACAATTAAGTTGACTTAAAGCTTCAAGGAAAAGATAGATAACGGAATTAAATTGCAGAAACAATTTAATAACAAACTAGAAGAAAGTACATTTAACGTTACGTTAATTAATACAACTAATCACCCCTGCGTGAAAGAAGGTGAAAGCAAACAGTCCTCAAAACATCGTACCGGTAGACAAGATGCGGGTTTCTAAACTGCATGCGGCTACTGTAGGATCTGATGCTTAGCAAAGAAAGTACGTTACGGATTTAGAGAACTCTTAACTCATAAGCAGGAATAAATACTAGTGATAGGCCATACAGTGTATAATGGCATAGGTATAATTAAATAAAGGTAGCAACTCGCAACATAACCACATACAGGTGTGCTTCTCACTCTTAGTCAGGCAAGCCTGCTCGGACAGAGTCTCTAAGCCACACCCTGACTCACAATGCTCACAAAAACGGTAAACTGTGGCACAATAACAAGCATGCAGAGATAATAAACCCCTAGCTGTTAATCTGCCAGGTGGCAGAGGTCTAGCCGGAAGGATATAGGCTTCGGATACCCGGGCTGAGCCACCTGCTCTAGCCTAGGGACGTTCCCAAGTCTGTGCACCAAATTACTCTAATTGAAAGGGTGCTCTCTTGAGAGACTCAGATCGCAAGTATCTGACTCTCTCCTGGCGACCCTAAAACAAAAGCAAGACGTGCTAGCGCAGTGCTGAGTGGACTAGGCAAGGGCCCTCACACAATACAACACTAGACACACAGGGACACAGACAAGAAAATGCCCCAGACTCCCACGGGTATCCTAGTAAAGTCGAGCGGGTCCACAGGACTCGCACCAGCAGACTTTACTTAAAGGATCGCAAAAAGCCTCCCCTCCGGTCTAGCCCCTGCTAACCTGACACAAGAACACACTAGCAAGCATGAAACCACCAAATATGAGACAACAAAAAAGCTTCCTAGGTCTCATTAACAATTACATCTCCTGCATAAGGCCCAAAATCCTATCTAGTTATCTGAGAGCTCGTCGTTAATACAATAATAGATATAAGGTCTATCAAGGGGATGGGATAATTAAATAGATTGGTGAAGTAGTGGAAAGAAGGTATACAAAGTAAGAGAGAAAGTTTCTAAGTGGGGTTGAGAGGGATAGATATCAAGGGGGTCTGAAGGGTACGACAGTGAGGTGAGCTCTGAGTCTTGAATCTGTCTGGACCCTTCACTAGGCATGCAGAATACATCCCAGGCTTGGCAACAGTCAACACAGTTACCGGGTCAAAATCGTCTACCCCGTGCGTGAGTCGAAACTAAGCCTAACGTTGCAATCAAATGCACGTGGCACATCAGGCTCGTTCCAAGCTAGACTCTCCGCGCGAAGCAACGTCCCCCAGCCGGTCTCTCTCTCCCGCTCGTCTCCTCCCACTCTCACTAGACTTACATCTTATATATTATAATGAAACAATCAACTATCGAGAATAAAATATACTAAGATGCGTTGGTTAAGAATAAGGGCAGCTACAAGCTGTGAAACAACATAAGAATATCCCAGACATTAGTTACATTGTCGTAGGATATATACTAAGGAAAAGCTGGCCGGCCGGCTGCCGCCAGCCGGTTTCTAAACGGCTGGGCAGCCGACGCGCACGCATGCCCGCACGTGGCTACTATGCAGAAGCGTCACACCTCCCCCAAGATATAAGACCCTTGACTAAGTTCTTCATCTCTAACAGAAAGCTTCTCATAGCACCACACACTGTTGCGACACAAGGCACTATACTGTATATAAAACAAAATAAAGACTGTTGCGCTCCACCGAGCAAGTTCAACTAACTTAGCGACAATAAGCGAAAACATTCAACTTAGATACTGCTACAACATCTTATACAATATTCTACACATTATAAAAAGTAAAGAGTTTTTATAAGGTTTTTGCTTTTTTAATTTGTTTTTTTTGGCTGAACTACAGTGACAGCCTATTTTCCTCCACACTCAACCCTCAATCCTGTGGCAGTCTAACCAACATCATCCACCCTTGATAGACAATCCGCTATCACGTTGTCAGAACCGGCAATATGGCGTATGTCCAGATTATACTCCTGAAGCATGAGTGACCACCTGGTCAGCCTCATATTCCGGTTATGAAACTGATTCAAGAATTTCAGAGGGTGATGATCGGTATAAACCACTACGACTGATCCGAAAGCAGGAACATATACATCGAAGTGCCTGAGCGCCAGCACTATCGCCAGGAGTTCTTTTTCAATTACAGAGTAATTCCTTTGTGCACTATTGAATTTTTTACTGTAAAAACTCACTGGATGTTCGATACCTTCATCATCTGTCTGTAACAAGACAGCCCCAGCCCCTACGCCACTGGCATCAGTCGCCAGCTGAAAAGGTCTGCTGAAGTCCGGGGCCCTGAGTATGGGGTGGGTACATAACAGGTGTTTCACCAAGGAAAACGCCTCTGCACACTCAGGAGACCACCGGAACTTCTTGTCCTTAGATAATAAGTCAGTTAAAGGTGCAAGTACAGTCGAATAGCCTTTGATGAAGCAACGATAATAGCCTATCATACCTAGAAACCGCATGATTTGTTTCTTAGTCGTAGGCTGGGGAAACTGATCGATGGCTTTGATCTTTGTCTGTGGAGGGCACACCTGACCCATCCCCACCTCGAACCCCAGGTACAAAACTGTGGCTTTGACAAAATCGCACTTACCCAGGTTTACCACCAAACCTGCTTCATTCAGTTTATTAAAAAGCTGTCTGATGTGAGCACAGTGACTGTTAAAATCCTCGTCGTATATTATGACATCATCTAGGTACACCGTACAGTTGGGAATGTCGGCTACAATGTCGTTCATTAATTTCTGAAACGTTGCAGGGGCATTTTTCAGCCCGTATGGCATAACATGGCAACGATATGTGGCACCGTCCACCACAAACCCACACACCTCTCGCGCTCGCTCAGACAAGGGCACTTGCCAATAACCCTTAACCCGGGAACTGCAGGGAGACTCTTAACCTAACAAGTGCGCATGGGGGTAATTGGAAACGTTCCCCTGTGCTGACGTATTTGAGGTGTTTCCGTCACTAAAATATTCATTGTACCATTAATAGCATTAATACTTATCCATATGCACCTATTATGGGTTGATTATAAAGGTATTAACCTGAAACAACAATAAAACGAGAGAAAACAGCGTTTGGATGGTCAAAATCGGAGATATAGCCCGCGAGTTGTATAATGTATGGGTGAGGCAAGCTGCTTTCCCGCCAATTTCCCCCAAGGCCACTGAGACACAGTCGATCGATACTCTCTCTCTCTCTTTCATTCGCTTGCTATCAGTGATGACCACACCCTGTAACCGGATTTCTAATGTTAGCACGAAAATATACCTCAGAATAAGGGAATAACAGGGAAAATAGGTGATAACTGAAGGAGAGGAGGAAAGTGGGGAAGGAGGGGAGGTAGAGGACTGAGCTTTTGCATGGCCCAGGGGCCATTTTTTTTTTTTTTTTTTTTTTCGATGTCAAAAGTTGATTTTTTTTTCTCTGACTCTTAAGAGTCTCCCCGCAGTCCTCCGGGGGAACTCTTAAGAGTTTCCCCGCAGTTCCCGGGTTAAGAGTTCCCCCGGCGGACTGCGGGGAGACTCTTAAGAGTCAGAGAAAAAAAAATCAACTTTTGACATCGATTTTTTTTTTTTGGCCCCTGGGCTATGCAAAATCTCAGTCCTCTACCTCCCCTCCTTCCCCACTTTCCTCCTCTCCTTCAGTTATCACCTATTTTCCCTGTTATTCCCTTATTCTGAGGTATATTTTCGTGCTAACATTAGAAATCCGGTTACAGGGTGTGGTCATCACTGATAGCAAGCGAATGCAAGAGAGAGAGAGAGTATCGATCGACTGTGTCTCAGTGGCCTTGGGGGAAATTGGCGGGAAAGCAGCTTGCCTCACCCATACATTATACAACTCGCGGGCTATATCTCCGATTTTGACCATCCAAACGCTGTTTTCACTCGTTTTATTGTTGTTTCAGGTTAATACCTTTATAATCAACCCATAATAGGCGCATATGGATAAGTATTAATGCTATTAATGGTACAATGAATATTTTAGTGACGGAAACACCTCAAATACGTCAGCACAGGGGGACGTTTCCAATTACCCCCATGCGCACTTGTTAGGTTAACAAGGTCTATCTTAGTGAGGAACTTGGCTTTTCCTATCTTATCCACACTGTCGTTCACGCGAGGGAGAGGGTAGGCATTTGTGGGGGTTAAACCATTCAACCTGCGGAAATCTATATAAAACCGCACCTTGCCATCTGGTTTGGGCTGCAGTGTGACGGGGGAAGTCCACCTTACTGTACCCTCAGAAATCAGCCCACGTTTCAGCATATAATCCAGCTCTTCCCTAAGTGCTGGTAATTTAATAGGGGGAACACGGTATGGCACTGATTTAAAGGGCGGGTGGTCCCCAACATCGACATCGTGCACCGCTTGAGTAGTGAGGCCAGGATGCTCCGCGAAAACAGCTGGGTTTGAATCAAACAAGTGCTGCACAGCTACACGCTGTTGCTCAGGCAGGTGCAATATCAACTCGTGAGCCACTTGTCTAGAATTCCCCGCCCACTGATCCGCGGAAACATGACAATCCCAATTATCCTCCCCTGCAGCCTGACTGTCCCTTCCTCCTTCTCCACCACGATCGCTGCAGATCAACACCGGGACAGTGAGAGGCTCGGAGGGGCGCCTCACATACTCTTTCATCAGATTTACATGGCAAAGTTGGTTCTTTTTCTTACGATCAGGAGTAGCTACTAAATAGTCGAGATCAGAAACCTTCCTTACAACCCGATATGGACCAGAATACTTGGCAGACAAGGGGTGTCCCACCAGAGGCAGTAGTATCAGTACCTCCTGATCTACTTCAAACTCCCTCAGCTTCACCTTCTGGTCGTATCTGTCCTTCATCTGAGCTTGTGAACTCTTAAGGTTCCGACCTGCTACCTCCAAGCTCTTTAGCATTCTCTCACGGCTTTCAACTACATACTTTAGAAGCGAGCATGGCTTTGTGACTCCCTCCCAGATCTCCTTGACTATGTGGAGGGGCCCCCTGACCCTGTGTCCAAAAACCAACTCGTTCGGGCTAAATCCCAAGCTCTCCCCAGGTACTTCTCTCGCAGCAAATAAAACGTATGGGAGACCTAGATCCCAGTCCGTCCCATTTTCCATGCAATAACACCGCAACATACTCTTGAGAGTCGAGTGCCACCTTTCCAAAACACCCTGACTCTCGGGATGGTTGGCAGATGACACCACAGACACTATCCCATGTTGCTGCATGGTCTGCTTAAAAAGAGCAGAAGTAAAATTGGATCCCTGATCAGACTGGATCTCCTGAGGGTAGCCATAACGAGAGAAATAGACAAGTAGGTTTTTGACAACAGTCTTAGCCATCCCGTTGCGCATGGGGTAAGCATCTGGATACCGTGTTGCTACATCCATTACAGTTAGTAAAAATTTATTGCCGGCACTAGTGGGGGCAATGGGCCAACCATATCGATAACTACTTTGCTGAAGGGCGGCCCAATGACAGGGATGGGTTGTAACGGGGCTCTCGGGATGACCTGATTGGGTTTCCCAACAACTTGACAAGTGTGACACTGTGACACCTATGACACGACACTCGCCTTTAACCCAGGCCACCAGAAAAGCTTGCTCAGAGCTGCCTCCGTCTTACGTGCCCCCAGGTGCCCTGCCAAAGGCACATCATGAGCTAATCTCAATAAGCTCTCACGGCACACCCTCGGTACTACTAATTGGTTCACTAATCCTGACCCCGCCATCCCACTTTTTCTTGGGATCCTGATGTCTCCGATACAAGATCCCCTCGGACAAGAAAAAATCACCAGGCTGCGCATCCCCATCGCTCTCCAGTTCGACAGCACCATTACCACACGCCCTGACTTCAGGATCTTCCAGCTGCAAGGAACATATATCAGCAGGTGCGAGATTATCCAAGTTCATCTTAAATAATTTATTTCCACCTCCAATGTCCCGCTGAGCCATCCTTTCCTCACGCTGCGCATAACGATGCTGTCGCAGAGTCTCTTCCTGCCCTGCACCTGCACTAGCGGTGACAGGCCCCGGGGCCTCTCCAGAATCTAACATAGGTGCCAATAATGAGTCACCAAGAAACACTGCCGGCTCAAAACTCTCCAATTGACCAACACTTCCCGTTTTCTTGTGACCTTTCCTCCGCGGTTTGATAGACTGAGGTGGTGGCTGCAAGGCTCCGGATGTCTGAGAATGCGTCACAACACACGTCATGGTTTGTACGCTACACTTCTCAAC
This sequence comes from Paralithodes platypus, assembly GCA_032716605.1. NCBI lineage: Eukaryota > Metazoa > Arthropoda > Malacostraca > Decapoda > Lithodidae > Paralithodes > Paralithodes platypus. The sequence continues at coordinate 41,082,352 of CM064568.1, read as the reverse complement.
CCACTCCTGTTCCTCCCTACTAACGTTGGCCGCCTTCTCGGCAACGACCAAGGGTGAAACCTTAGAAGCAGGCACCGCAAAGTCGTTGCCGAGGAGGAGGTCGACGCCCCCAACAGGCAAGTTCTCTACAATTCCTACATCCAGCTCCTTCGCCACACCATCCACCTCCAGCTCCATCCGCACCAGCGGGTAGGACTTCGTAGCATTGATCCCCTGAACTACCACCACCCGAGCAGCGTTAATCGGTCTACCAGTAAAGTTCCTTAACCCTTCTTTAGCGGCCTATGCGGTTTATTTATATGTACCGCCCAGCGGGGTGTTTTTAGCCAAAATAGGGCTGTTTACGTGATCATTTTCATGCCTAAATAAGACCCAGAACGTAAAACAAGTATCTATCCCTGAAAGGGCATAAACAGAGCTTTCGAATGACACCATAACGATCCTTGTATGATGGATAGTTTTCTTGCAATAACCGTGCAACGCGAGTGCAAAAAGCATGTAATTCGGTACTTTCCCCATATAATTCAGTATGTAGTGAGTGAGAGAGGGAGGAGGGAGCTGAGATTCGTGTCAGTAGGTTCGCCGCGGTGGTCTGGAGCAGTCATACGCTCGCTAGTCTCCTGCCACCACTTGTCTCTCTCTCTCAGCAACATTACGTGCTGAAATTGCCACTCGACCTATGTCGAGCGCCGCCACATAGTCCAGCTTTATTAAAAACGACTTATGTGGTGAGCCGCTTTTTAAGGGTTAACAAGGTCTGAGAAGCCCCAGTATCACGCAATAGCGTAACTCCTCGCCTTTCGCCAGCCCACCTCACAATACCATGCCCTCTATGACCCCCAAAGACGTCGCGGACAGGGTTCGAGCCTTCCGGACTCTTGAACACAGGCTGTGTCCCAACCTCTGACGAACTACCCTTGGCAAACTCAGAAGATATAGGCGACACCCCTATGCTGCGGGCCAATGACACAACCTTGTTTGGTGGCTTGTTCGGACAAGCATTTGCAAAGTGACCCTCCTTGTGACATGCAAAGCACTCTTTACTCTTTGGTTTCCCATGGGAGTGGGAGGTACCATTAGACTTCTTATACGGGACGGTATTTGGTTTATGTTCAGTTTTGTTGTCAGTGCTAGATGGTTTTGTGTATTTATGTGTATCAAAATTCTTGGGAGGGGGAGGGGTACGATCCTTTGCACCCGACTCACTCCTTGCTGCTGCTCCACACCCTCGAATTAATGACAGTCGGAGGTCAGCCATTTCTGCTGCCTCCTGGAGAGTTCTAGGATTTTTTTCCTTTATATTTAATGTTAAGTCCCCGCCTGTGCACTTGAAGAACTGCTCCAAGAGAACCAGCTCACTCAACTTCTCAAAAGTAGCTGCCCTCTCAGAACGCAGCCAATGTTGTAGTGCATCAGACAAGTCCCGGGCGTGTTCTAGGAAGGTACTATCCTTGCCCTTAGTAACACCCCGAAACTTCAAGCGGTAAGTTTCTGGTTGTAACTCATAGGCCCGTAGCACAGCCTTCTTTAGCTCATCATAAACTACACAGGACTCTAAAGGTAGTGCATCATACGCTTTTAGCCCCTTTCCTAGGAGTCTTGATGAAACTAATGCTGCCCACTTTTCCTGAGGCCACTGGTGTTCCTGACACTTCTTCTCAAATTGCATAAAAACTCAGTCACACCTAATTCATCGAACACAGGAACTAGTTTAAGCAGGTGCGACAATGATTGGTCCCGATGTCTGTTACCTCCCCCAATATTTCGCCCTGTTACCTCCACTCGAGATCTCTCCAGCTCCCTGTCAGCCCGATACCTAGTAGACTCTGCCTGCAGTTCAGCCTCTCGTATAGCTGTTCTCTCTGCAGCCTCAGCCTGAGCTCTAGCAGCCTCAACCTGAGCTCTAGCAACCTCAGCCTGCACACTAGCCTGTCTCTCGGCAGACTCAACCTGAGCTCTAGCAGCCTCAACCTTGGCCATCTCAAGCCGAAACAACAAATCTGGAGTCAACCCTTGAGGAGGGGAAGATGCATTTAATGGGGAGGGTCCCTGTGATTGAATTCCACGCTGCCATTGATCATCAACTTGGGGATATGTACTAAATTCAGGCACCCTGACATTTGATACGGGGGTAGAGTGGAGGGGGGGCTGGGGACCGGGGCCCCCAGTCGCCTCTCCACCCAGGTCTCTCCCTTCTAAGCCCAATATCAAAGTCCTCAGCTGATCTTTCCTCATGCCACTTAAACCCTGGTGACCCTGAAGACCTGCCACACACTTTAAGCCATACTTATTCAGCTTCAACACCCTGGCAGCGGTAAGGGGCACCTCTAAAAATCTTCTAGCACCCTCCTCGCTATCGACTAGCCACTCCACAGGTCTTTCTCCCTCCGAGCCCGTATCGTGACCTGACCCATCACTGTGTTCTGATGTATTAGACATGTTTGTGTACTGCAGTAATTATCACGGTTATAGAATGTGCCTTATCTCCTATGCAAGTATGTATATACTAATGTTATTTAAAGTCTTTTAATGTGTTATATTGGTTGCTCCCCAAAAAAACTCTCTATGTCCACTGTATTCCTTTAATCATAAGGAATCTCAAAACAAATGACCACTATATTCCTCTGTTCAGTAAATCCTATGCAAGGTCGCCATTTGTTACGTCCTGGGATATATAAACACTGGGCTCTTTCTATTGGACTAGGTATGCGGCAACAAGCAACAACGGAAAACGCTAGATCCAACCCTTATCTATAAACCCAGGCAACAAACCACCCTAAACCGTCAAGAGTCCTGCCTGGACAACGAGGTATCCTATGACTCGGTTACAGGGTGCACGCACTATAGACTGCTGATAGTCAAGCAGGCTATATAAAAGATCACACAATTAAGTTGACTTAAAGCTTCAAGGAAAAGATAGATAACGGAATTAAATTGCAGAAACAATTTAATAACAAACTAGAAGAAAGTACATTTAACGTTACGTTAATTAATACAACTAATCACCCCTGCGTGAAAGAAGGTGAAAGCAAACAGTCCTCAAAACATCGTACCGGTAGACAAGATGCGGGTTTCTAAACTGCATGCGGCTACTGTAGGATCTGATGCTTAGCAAAGAAAGTACGTTACGGATTTAGAGAACTCTTAACTCATAAGCAGAATAAATACTAGTGATAGGCCATACAGTGTATAATGGCATAGGTATAATTAAATAAAGGTAGCAACTCGCAACATAACCACATACAGGTGTGCTTCTCACTCTTAGTCAGGCAAGCCTGCTCGGACAGAGTCTCTAAGCCACACCCTGACTCACAATGCTCACAAAAACGGTAAACTGTGGCACAATAACAAGCATGCTGAGATAATAAACCTCTAGCTGTTAATCTGCCAGGTGGCAGAGGTCTAGCCGGAAGGATATAGGCTACGGATACCCGGGCTGAGCCACCTGCTCTAGCCTAGGGACGTTCCCAAGTCTGTGCACCAAATTACTCTAATTGAAAGGGTGCTCTCTTGAGAGACTCAGATCGCAAGTATCTGACTCTCTCCTGGCGACCCTAAAACAAAAGCAAGACGTGCTAGTGCAGTGCTGAGTGGACTAGGCAAGGGCCCTCACACAACACAACACTAGACACACAGGGACACAGACAAGAAAATGCCCCCAGACTCCCACGGGTATCCTAGTAAAGTCGAGCGGGTCCACAGGACTCGCACCAGCAGACTTTACTTAAAGGATCGCAAAAAGCCTCCCCTCCGGTCTAGCCGCTGCTAACCTGACACAAGAACACACTAGCAAGCATGAAACCACCAAATATGAGACAACAAAAAAGCTTCCTAGGTCTCATTAACAATTACATCTCCTGCATAAGGCCCAAAATCCTATCTAGTTATCTGAGAGCTCGTCGTTAATACAATAATAGATATAAGGTCTATCAAGGGGATGGGATAATTAAATAGATTGGTGAAGTAGTGGAAAGAAGGTATACAAAGTAAGAGAGAAAGTTTCTAAGTGGGGTTGAGAGGGATAGATATCAAGGGGGTCCGAAGGGTACGACAGTGAGGTGAGCTCTGAGTCTTGAATCTGTCTGGACCCCCCACTAGGCATGCAGAATACATCCCAGGCTTGGCAACACTCAACACAGTTGCCGGGTCAAAATCGTCTACCCCGTGCGTGAGTCGAAACTAAGCCTAACGTTGCAATCAAATGCACGTGGCACATCAGGCTCGTCCCAAGCTAGACTCTCCGCGCGAAGCAACGTCCCCCAGCCGGTCTCTCTCTCCCGCTCGTCTCCTCCCACTCTCACTAGACTTACATCTTATATATTATAATGAAACAATCAACTATCGAGAATAAAATATACTAAGATGCGTTGGTTAAGAATAAGGGCAGCTACAAGCTGTGAAACAACATAAGAATATCCCAGACATTAGTTACATTGTCGTAGGATATATACTAAGGAAAAGCCGGCCGGCCGGCTGCCGCCAGCCGGTTTCTAAACGGCTGGGCAGCCGACGCGCGCGCATGCCCGCACGTGGCTACTATGCAGAAGCGTCACAAGTGTAAGTGGGAATATGTGGGAGTGTGAGCCCGCCACCAAGCGCGCGAGTGGCCTGGGCTTGTGACGTCACGGGCCAGCGCACAGGCCTTGTGTATAGAAGGTCGTGGCCTTCCCCCCTTCCCCCCCTTCAATTATCACCTATTCTCTCTCTTATTCCCGTATTTCGTCGGTATATTTTCGTGCTATGAATAGCGATTCATAAGCAAGCTGTGCTTGTTTGTGCTACACAGCAAATGAAAGAGAGAAAGAGAGGGAACAACATGACAGTGTCACTCCAGACGTCATGAGGGGTGGCAGGCTGGCAGGCTGGCTCAGCCTTCAGTTATGTAACTCCCGATCTAATTTGCCGATTTTGACCATCCAAACGCTGTTTCCACTTGTTTTATTGTTGTTACAGGTTAATATCTTTATAATCAACGTAAAATAGGCGCATATGGATAAGTATTAATGATATTTATGGTACGATGACGATTTGAGTGTAGGAAACAGTCTAAATACATCCGCACAGGGAGGGGTGGCCACTACCCCACCTGCGCAGCGGAGAGGTTAAGTATATATCAATACAATTATTCATAGTTTGGTATCATTAATTATAAATAAATACGTATTGGCAGCTCTATCCATATGGCAACACCATTCGTATCGAGTAATCTACTGTTTACATTAATGGTACACTGGTAGGCTACTTTATCACAACAGCGTATGTCCATCGTATCAAAATATTCCATCTTGATTTTCACTTTCACAGTGCATTATTCGATAGCTTGGCCTAATATATACATTTCATTATTGAGCTTATGCTGCTCATACAATTTATCATACCCCTCGTATAAATATATGTCCATCCGTATTACTGCTTTCACAGCCTGAAGTACTTAACCTGGCATCGGCGAGAAAGCTCATAAGAAGTTTTACTGGGCGAGGGCGGCAAAGCTCTTAAGAGGGAAGGCCTAAAAAAAACATTTTAAACGGCCCCAGTAGCACTAAACAATTGTTTTTGTTTTTTTTCCCTATACCTCATATCACTCCTCCACATCCCCTCCTTCCCTCCTTTCCCCTCCCCCTTCAATTACCACCTATTTTCCCTGTTATTCCCTAATTCATTGGTATATTTTTGTGCTAACATTAACAAAATGTGTGGAGGATGTGCTTATGTGCCTAGCGGGTGTGTTACACAAGCGAGAGTGTGGATGAGTAAGCTCAGTCCGGCTTGAGGCCTCGTGAAGGGAGGGGTTGCCTCAATTTGCTCCTTAATTTATGAATGGGCTGCTCCATGTATATTCGTGATTTTGACCAGAAAAATATATTTTCACTTGTTTTATTGTTGTTACAGGTTACTATCTTCATAGTGAAGGTAAAATAGGCACATATGAATAAGTAATAACAATATTTATCGTAAAATGACGATTATAGGCATGAATGGAGCCTAATATGCTCGCCCAGGGGCATCGAGTTCAATACCCCCTGCTCGCCGTTTATAGGTTAACAGAGATACTGAGAATCAAAATGGTGGCCATTGACCTGACCCCTGAAACTCTTTGACCGATTGTTATTCTAAGGGTACCCCAATGCCTCTATATACGTCACAACAGTTCGGAAATGCCTCTCGCCACCACCGTCCACAACACTAATTTATTTATATTTACATTTATAAAAAACACGGACTACTATTATTGCACATAAGAGGTATACTGTACACTAACATTTATGATAATGAGGATAGCTGACCATGGCTGACCACATGCGCTATGTCCTTTAACCTCTTCGCTGCGCAGGGGGGGTAGTGACCACCTCTCCCTATGCGTAAGTATTTCACTGATTCCTGTCACTCAAATCGTTATCTTACCATAAATATCATTAATACTTATCCATATGCGCCTATTTTATGTTGATTATGAAGATATTAACCTGTTACAACAATAAAACAAGTGGAAACAGTGTTTGGCTGGTCAAAATCGGGAAATGAATGCGAGTTACATAACTAAAGTGTGAGCCAGCTTGACCAACATCCACCTCTCACGACGCCTGGAGCGACACTGACGTGTAGTGCCATCTCTCTTTCTCATTCACTCGCTTGGTAACACATTATAAGCACAGCCTGCTTATTACTCGCTATTGTTAGCACGAAAATATACCGACAAATAAGGGAATAACCGGGAAAATAGGTGATAATTCAAAGGGGGAGGGGGAAAGGGGGGAAGGAGGGGATGTGGAGGAGTGATATTTGGCATGGCCATGGGGCAAAAAAAAAAAAAATAAAAAAAAAAAAAAAAAAAATTGATACTGGGCTGGTTTAAATGTTTTTTTTGTAGGTCTTGGATTATACAAGGCTTCCCGCAGCGCACCGGTAAAACTCTTATTAGTCTTTCTGCACTTGCCGGGTTAAGGAAAGTCGACCATTCATGTCGGGAACTGTTTGGGATGGGCAGGCTAATGGCCTGGCACCTCATGCAGAGATACCCCAAGGAGTGGAGGCGGTGGATGATTGTAGCTACATGATGCGCCGCCATGATGCAGACCCCTTATGATTGATTGATTGTAGTATTCGTTATGTGTATTATATACAATGTTATTCTTCTCTCTGTCTGTAAATCTGTAATATTCGTAAGTTTTAGTTATAATGCTTCAACATTCTGAACATGGGCTCTACAATAACCTGTGCCTTGAGGAGAAGTCCATAAGTTTATATGTGGGCCCAAATATATAGTGTGCTCAGTCATACATGCACTACCAGCTGGTCTTGTATGTAGCTAGGGGGTCAGATGTTGACCTCCTCAGAGAGTACCGCTACTGCCTTTGTTAACTGGAGGGCCGTCAGCAACCGGCAACCCCAGATGAGGAAGAATCCTGGATCCCAACTGGGTGAACTACGCCTGTTTAACCCTTTCCCTGCGGGTGACGTTCTGGAACGCCTAGGCAATTTGTAACAATTTCCAGGCTTTAAAAGCCTGTTAAAGCCGTAGAAATTGAGTGTCAGTGGGCGGGAGCGTGAGACCTCCCTCCGACCCTCAGAGCAGCCAGCCACTCACTGAGGGAGACTGTGTTCTCGCGCGGCTGTCTCGACAGTGTTGCCGAGTCAGCGAGAGCTAACAATTAGCGAGTTTTCCCGAATGTCTATGGCAACGCTGCGGGTGAACCCTGCCACCTACGAAGCTCGTTCTGGTGTAATTTTGAAGCTATTTTCGCCTAGTTTTCGGCAGAATACAGTTCATTTAATGCAGATGCTTGATTAATCATTCAGGAGTGCCTGAATATGCCCTAAATAGCGCAAATCCGCAGAGAAAGAGTTAAGGTGCAAAATGCGTGCATAGCACAACCATGCAGCCCTCCAGGGTACAGGTAGATGCATCTTATCAGTCCTGGTAAGGTAAATCTAGAAAGGGTGTAAATACCGTGAAAACAAGGTGGTAGGCTTATGGTAAAGTAATGAAAATAAGAACAGCACAAATGTATTCCCATAACATCTTCCTTAAAGAGATAAAGACACTATATCCAGGGTGTCTCTGGTCCGTATGTCTGTAATAGCCGTCTGACCCCGTTCCTAACTCCCCCATTACCATCTTGGACCTGAATGGAGGCTCTTACGGATAACATAACGTGTATGTGTCTGTGTGTGTGTGTGTGTGTGTGTGTGTGGTTCTGAGATGTGTGTCTGGGTGATGTCTCAAGGAGCGTGATGGGATTAGCGTGTGTGCGTGTTGGGGTGTGTGTACAGTATGTGCACTGCATATACAGTAATATATACATATATTATATATATATATATAGGCCTATATATGTGTGTGTGTGTGTGTGTACAAAAATGGAGAAGATAAAAGAAAAGAAAGGAAGGAACACGGAAGAGTAATCATACTTTTATGTATTCCACTCTCAACACCAAACACCTCCCAATGAAACTAATGAAAGCATGTGATCGTTCCGGGATTCGAACCTGGGTATTACCACATACACATCTTAAACACTCTAATTATTACACCATCAAGACAGTTATAAGTACAGCACACGACTACGATTAACCATTTATTAAATACTAAAGAGATACAACATAAAGGGAAGTGAAAATATGATACATCAGAAAACGAGAAGAAAAAGTGGGTAAGACAGGATAGAAGTAAGAGATGAGTTGAGAAGAGAAAAGAAGATAATAAAGATAATAAGACAAGATAAGACAAGAAAGGGCACATAACTAGGCGGAGGGGAGGTGTGGCGGAGTGGTCTTGCCACTGGACTGGTAATCCAGTGGACCCGGGTTCGAATCCCAATATGTCAATGGGAAGATATTATTGGGATGGAATTTGTGCTGTACCTAATATCAGTGCATTACCACAGCACACCGAAATGCCAAAAAAATACCCTCATTGTTTCCTGATTAAATAGCATTGTATGAATATTCCCATATTCAAAAATATGCTACAGAGGGGCAATGCCGAGTGAGTTAATTGCTCAATAGGTGGCGTTCTGAGAGTGAGGGTCCGAGCCTGGGAATGAGACTGTGAAGCACAAAGGCGGAGCAGTTTTCAGAGATGGAGTTGCTTCGAGCCGTGAAGCTTCGCATGTCTCACTCTCTAGACTGGAACAAGACCTCACGGGCCTCACCGTGTTCAGCGGTAGAGTGTAAAGGCTATCAGCCTATGCCCGAGAGGGAGTAGTTGGAATATAGGAAAAAAAAAAAAAAAAAAAATAGACGAGAGTTGAAGAGAGGAGAGATAAAAGTAGACTTTAGGATTCAAATATAGGTTCCATGTTTTAACTCTTTTGGTCAGAGAGAGAGAGAGATTTTTGGACCACTCCTGTTTTATTTCATTAGTTGTGAGATTTTCAGACTTTTCACCCCATTAGTTTATCAATAATAAGGCTTTTTTCCCCATTCAGGTGTAATTTTTCTGGGCTATCGATAGCGAGCTTCTAACTTAGAAGAAATTGTCCTTTGACCGAAACGTTTTTCTATCACAAAATGTATAAATTTAGTTTAAAGAAAGTCTGGGTGGGCATTTTATTTTAACTTTCAGGAAGCTCGGAAAGGCGTTTGTGTTAGCTAAGGGCCAAATTAAAATACATTGGTCGAAAATGGCAAAAGCAAGCAAAATCCTAACTAACGTATCATATTAACCTCCAAGACGTCAGACCAGATAGAATTAAGACTCCCTTAAATAGAACACAACACATTAAATGTAAATGTAAACAAAATACTTGTAATGCCCAATTACATAAATATAACATTTATAAAAACTATGAGATAAGAAAATAATTTGGCAGACAAAATTTAATAGAAGCTTTATTGAAACATATTTACTTATTCTCATAATTAATATAAATACATAACACTGTAAAGCACTCAATATAGGTGCCAATTCACGCCTGAACTGTACAAAATCAAAAGCATACAAAATGTAATAAGAATCAAGGAGCATTTTTGGGTAAAAGTTGGGAACCAGACTTTTTAGCATAATTCAGGCATGCCGAATTCGATAAACCCGGTTCCCAAGCGAAATTTTGAGTTTTGACCGTCTAATTTGCATAAACAAAATGGCCGCCAAATTGGAAATTTTTGACACTTCTTGAACCATTTTCTCCAATATCTCTCTAACTAGGCAAGCAAATATCACAAGTGAAGCATCTATACCTATGTTTTGAGGGTCAGGGAATGTCACTGAGGCATTTTTAATGGAATCAGTAATAAGCCTAGACTTTAATATACATTAGCGGCTGTCATTAGAGAAAAATCAATGGTTCCCAACTTTACCCCAAGATACTCCTTGATGCTTATGCAGGCAAAACAGGGCAATATCTGTCACTCACCTGAACTATTTATTGGAGTAGACCATATTCATGCAATACAAGGAGTTTGATCATCACTCTGTTGCTGATATGCACACATTGCTGTGCATCGTAACCCGGATTTGCGGCATTTGCACCGACGCGTCCTGCATTGTTTCTGGCAGGCACATGAAATAATTTCCAGGCAACTTTGTGGGATCGGACTCAATGACATCAGAATGGGTTGTAGTCCTGAATCACCATGTTTCCATCCCATGTCTGTGGGTGCAGGAAGCTCAGGTACAGCACAGTGAGCATTTCTCCAAATCATTGCTTGATAGTGTACTCGCATCAAATGGAAGCGGAGAGCATCACGTGTTGGTGGCATTGCTTCTGGTTTGGCAGTCTTTGAGAACAGTATATGCCTTGCTGCATCAACAGAGTCTGTTTTGTGCACATCATATATTCTGCAGACAAACGTTTCTGAAGATCGAATGGTCTCCTCTGTGAGTTCACCGATTCCCAAGTTTATGAGCAATTGATGGTGCTGTTTGAAGACTTTCCATGATGACCTTTTGGTGTGATTTGCGATGTAGGAGGTGGTGTCGCACCCGGTTAATGATTCCATCACGCTGAGCTCGAGTGAACTGCAACAGTATTGAGACCATGTCCATATAGTTCCACCAGAAGACAAAGTTCACATCATCAGATTTACTTGCTATGAAACCTTTCAGAAGATTGTGAAACCGTTCCTGCTTCAGACATCTTATCAGCTCTGGAATTCTTTCGGGATTGTCATCAGCAGCTATCGCAGAAACTTCATCATGGTATTCCTTGTCTGACTCTGCAGCAAACAGGAGAAATGTTGGCAACAAAAGCCGCCAAAGAGCTTGCAAAGTAAGTTTGTGAGCTCTCATAGCCTTATTGTACGCTTTTCCTGACAGGACAAGCTGCACAGCACCCTCCCCAAGCAGTCCACTCTCTAGCCACACTTCAGCTAAACCAGATCCAGCCATGTGATCTCCTATAGCCTTCAGGAAGTTCATCGCGGTATGAAGTCCACCAAGGCGAGGGATTAATTTATCCCGATATTCTTCCACAGACCACTTCAGTTCCATGAGTTTGCAGTATAAGGCTTGGTCCACTGTAAGGACTGTATGCTCCTGTCCGAAATGTGAAGATATCGCCATGCACCTCTTCACAACTGTATTTAGCGTATCTAACTCGTGAGCAGGAGCAAGAATTATGGGCAAATACCCTACTGCTGTCTGCTCTGGTTCCTCTGTTGAGACTGACTGATTGAATACTGTCCAAGAAGGTTTTGTGGCAGAATCTTGACGTCGCAGGAAAAAAGTCATGTCCGTTGCTTGTGCTTGTTTTACACAATCACTGTCTTCTTCAGGTTTCATGAACCATACCTTGTCAACAGGGGCTGTGAATAATGGCCCCGGTTGCTTGGTCCATAGATTTCAGGGTGCTCTCAGCTAAGGAAGTGTCTACTTGCAACACCTGTTCATAGCTCAAACAGTGGACTGCCTTGTGGAACAACTCCACCAGATCTTTTGATCGTGTGGCTTGATGTAGTGTATTGTCAAGACCAATATGTTTGGGAGTCCATTTTCTGCCGCCGCTCATACAGTAAACTAGATCCTGTGCTACACTCAGAACTCTGCCTTGGACAAGATCTTAATTTTTTTCAGAACTATCATCTTCTAGCACCTCTTGACCACCAAAGATTAGTCTCAATAGCATATATAAACTATCTGGAATGCATTGAATCGCTTCATCTTCACTTACTGAGAAACCTTTGTGACCCAGAAATTCCATCATGTCTCCACGAACTCTCAGCGCTACATGTACAAGTGATAGGAAAATGTCATCCTGAGGCACATATTGAGGCAACATTTTCTCAGTCTCCTCAATTTCTGTCATTTCCAAAACTGCAGTATGCTGATACTTTGTGGGAATCAGCATGATTTTTCTCTCGGATGTGCTCCTGTCAAGAGGTTGGAAGAAGTTGAAAATGTCTCCCAGCTGTGACTGCAACTTTTCCTTGAAGGTTGTCCTTCTACTGTAGTAAGACGGTTGAATTATGGTTGACGATTCTTCAGCAAGCTCCTTATACCGTTCCCAGACATCATTCAGCAGGATAACGTGCCCTCTGTCTGCAGATTGTTGCAACTCTTTGCATAGCCATACCATCGCAAGGTCTGTATTGTCCGAGTCCAGCTTTGTTTTATTGGTAGATCTGGTGAATGCTCTTAGACACTTCAAGTGGTATTTGGCTTCAGCTGCAATTAAGTCAATCACTCCAGCCAATCGAAGGCCAATTTTGTAGTCGAGAGGGGAAGCTTCAATTATCTGATCACTCATTTGTTTTGTCATTACTGAGATCAACTGTGCCTTCAAAACAACAGTTTGACAGAAAATGCATAAGTTCCAGTTTACTGGTTCCACGTGCCTTCGCAATGAACATCTGTTACCACTGCTGCTGCAACTTGCTTCTTGTTTTGAATCCACTGCCTGCATCTTCCGCAAACGTTCAAGTTTACTTTTGTCCGTGAAGTGGGCATAGCACATTTTGTGCCACACAAGAGTTTCGGCTTCAGCAGAATCCAAGACATTCTCAAGACGGTCAATCACATCGATATTCTTAGTGTCTCTAAGCTTTCTTCTGGTACTGGCAGCATCCCTGACTTTTGCGAGTCCATGGTCACTTGCATTACTAGGAATAACACTGGCTGTGTGAGTTTGGCAGAAGATGCACAAGCTGTAATCTACAGGTGAAGGCCTCTTCAAAGTAACTACTGGATCAATTGTAGTCTGCAAATAAAAGAAACAATTAGTATTAGTATTAGCATTAGATATTGGAGAAATTGATTTTTCTATAATTGCAGCCACTAATTTGCACATTTACGTGAAGGCTTATCACTAATCACTTTAAAGATGCCTTAATCACATTCTCTGACCCTCAAAACATAAGTATAGACACTTTATTTGTCATTTTTGCTTGCCTAGTTAGAGAGATATTGGAGAAAATGGTTCATGAAGTGTCAAAAATTTCCAATTTGGCGGCCATTTTGTTTATGCAAATTAGATGGTCAAAAACTCAAAATTTCGCTTGGGAACCGGGTTTATCGAATTCAGCATACCTGAAATATGCTAAAAAGTCTGGTTCCCAACTTTTACCTAAAAATGCTCCTAACATTCACATTTTTCAGAAACCCCACTACTCTATAAGTATTTTATATACTTTTCTATTCTTATATTAAATGATATTATTGTATCCAATATTCCCTTAAATAGGGAAATTATTACTAACACTTGAATTGCTCTTTTCATACGTTTTGTAAACCCATTAGTTTTGGTGGTGTATGGTACTTGTACATGAGGTGGTTCATCAATTATTAGCACTCTGTAGTACATTTATTAATCGGAAATTTCTGGAAAAATCGTATATAATTATGAACTAATTATCTTCATACAAATGAAACAACTGTTTAACAACACAACTGCTGAGAAAAACAAAATAGACTAAAGGGGCCCATCACACAATCACGATCTTGGTCAGAACAGCCACGACAATGAAACTCGGTGCTAATCGTGGGAATAGGGGCACAATAGTAGCGTTGGATGGTGGTGTAAGGACAGAAAAAGGATAATCACCGACGGGGGTATGATGGCGCAATGACCTGGGAAGACGGACCCACGGTGACAAACAACAGCGATACGACAGTAGCATGACAGTTGTTTTGGCGTCGTTGTACGGGAGTGTGTAGTTTTGGCAGCGTCGGTATCAGCCGACGTCACCGACGGTGCGAAGGCGGTAACACAAAGGTGCTATGATGACACATGTAATTTTATTTCAATTTTGAACCCGATTAAAATTTACAGCGCCAAGCCGTCATGTGGGGATGCCTAGAGGACGCCCCAGATCGCAGTTCGCATGCACACGACCACGCCACAGATTGCACCAAGTTTGCCAAGTCGGCGGTCGTCTTGAACAAAATTGCCTATGTGTGAAGGGCCGTTAAATAAAAACTGTACAATAGGCCTCGAAAAATATAAACGAACCTCTGAAAATCAATTATCATGCAAAGAATAAAATATTGTATTTTAGTCCGAAACAGCTTCGAATATGTGCTGCATAATATCAACATCATTGACTGCAATTTTTTTTTTTTTTTTTCTATATTCCAACTACTCCCTCTCGGGCATAGGCTGAGAGCCTTTACACTACACCGCTGAACACGGTGAGGCCCGTGAGGTCTTGTTCCAGTCTAGGGAGTGAGACATGCGAAGCACCCCGGCTCGAAGCAACTCCATCTTCTGAAGCAGCTTTGCCTCTGCGCTTCACGGTCTCACCCCCCACACTCGGACCCTCACTTTCAGAACGCCACCTATTGAGCAATTAACTCACTAGGCATTGCCCCCCCTGTAGCATATTTTGAATATGGGAATATTCATACAATGGTATTTAACCCTTAACTGGCGGCGCCCGGCATATGTCGAGTGAAATAAATATGGACTATGTGGCGGGTCACGACATATGTCGAGTGCAATTTTGAGCACATAATGTGCTCTGAGAGAGAGCGGAGCGGTGGGAGGAGCATAGATTACCTCCTGACCGCTCGCCACGGCCGCCGTGGACCTACTGAGATTTATTGCACCCTCCTCCACCCTCTCTCACTCGCTACACACGTAATAATGTAAGAAAATAACCGTATATTAGCGATTTTGCCCTTCGGTTGCACGATCGTTGCAAGACAACCAGTGATCGTAGAAGGATGGTTCGGGTGTCATTGGAAAGCTCAATTTACGCCCTTTCACGGATACATACTTGTATTACGCTCTGGGTCTTGTTTATGCATGAAAAAGAGCACGGAAACAACCCCATTTATGGTAAAAACCCCCGCTGGGCGGTACGGTCAAATATACCCTCCCGCCCGCTAAATAAGGGTTAATCAGGGAACAATGAGGATATTTTTTGGCATTTCGGTGTGCTGTGGTAATGCACTGATACTAGGTACAGCACAAATTCCATCCCAATAATATCTTCCCATTGACATATTGGGATTCAAACCTGGGTCCATTGGATTACCAGTCCAGTGGCAAGACCACTCTGCCACACCTCACCTATCAGAGAAAATGTTCTTTATTGTTCGCGCAAACCAATGCTATCAACGCACGGACTGTCGCTCATATATTTGTTTCCCCCTTCGCAGCGCCGTTATTGAACGAAATTACTTTATAAATGATGCTACATTTAGAAATGGGATACTAATTTGTGTACTCTCTCCAAACAACATTCATTCCCACAGTATTCGTTCGGTATCAGGTGCGGCTAAGATAAATAATTGTTTAAGAATACAAGCGTAAGCATTCTGTTCCGATGGGTTTTCATTGTACTGTACCTATAATCAAATAACTATAATTAGACCAGACATATTGACCTTTAACCTCTGTAACTCAAAAGGGGCCGTAGGAAATACGTTGTAAATTTCCACACCTATGACTCTTTCTAAATGGTAGAAAAATTAGCTCGATTACCTTAGTGCTTTATTAGTTTTAGAGATTAGAGGTTAAGAATTCTGGCCTTTTTATAATAAACAGACTGTAGTTTTATAACTAGAATATTCCATATCATAAACTGATCTTGTAGCTACACCAACATCACAAGCTGCCAGAGAACAGCACTACTTTTCATTACATCAGGGACGAATTTCTAAAAGTGAAAAATCTTGCATCTAGTGTGTTGTCTTGGTAATTGTTGTAATTATTTCTCTCCCCCGAGGTGGCAAGAGGAGTTATGGTGTAGTAATGTCGGGGTGAAGCGTGGGGGAGGTGAACAATAATTATAACACACCAGTTTACCAACCACTAAACTACATTAATAACACACCCAACACCATAATATATCAGAAACGTAACCGAGGCACAAAGTTCGTTTTAATTCTTTACATTTATTCTGTTTACTATTACGCGATGTTTCTAAGTTTAGAAAGAGTCTGAAAGTTACCCATTCAGTATTTGAAGACGCATTTTTTCCTTTTATTCTGGATACTAATAGACGATTTTAATCATATTATAATGGCATACTAGAGGGCATTCCAAAACTGATTAATAGCGTCTAGTATTAGCCAGAATACAGTGAAAATAGTTTCCTAGTTACTAAAGGGGGTTAAAGGTATACTGAGGTCCTTCCAAAGTTGCTTAAAATCGTTGCTAGCAGCAAAAATACGGAAAATACTATGTTAAAATACGATAGAGTACAAAGCAGTACAAAGGAGTACAAAGGAAATCAAGCAACAACTGATCTAGTGACCCTTCTAGGCTGCTTGTCCTCCAAAACACTGAGGATCAAGTGTCCAAACAGTGGTTTAGAGTGGGTAAGGGAACATTGGAAAGGGAACTACTGCCCTGCCACTAACGTGGCAGGACTAGGAAGTTAGTAGGGGACATATGGGTTAGTAACTGAGGGGAGGATAAAATAAAGTTATTCATTTACAAACGCGGTCAGTCGCGGGTTTGATGCGAGATATTTGTCTAGGCGGAATTTAAATGAATCAACGGTGCTGCAGTCTATAACGTCTCGGGGAAGCCCATTCCACAAGTTGACAACTCGATTGAAGAAGAAATTCTTAGATTCGTGTGAATTAAAAGATTTACCAATAATTTTGCAACCGTTTCCCCGCGTGTAATTAGATTGCTCGATAGTGAAGTACTTACTACAGTTCATATTGTCGATGCCTTTGATGATTTTGAACACTTGAATTAAGTCACCTCTTAATCTGCGGTGGGTTAAAGGAAATAGATTTAATTCTCTAAGACGCTCTTCGTATGGTTTGTTCTTTAGGCTAGGTATCATTTTGGTAACTCTACGTTGAACTCGTTCTAGCTTGTTTATGTCTTTTTGGTAATAAGGGCACCAGCATTGAACGCAGTATTCCAGAAGAGGGCGGACTAAGGAATTGTAAAGGGTTAGGATTACGTCTTTGGATTTATGCTCAAATGATCTGCCTATAAAGCCAATTATTTTGTTTGCCTTCTTAACAGCTTCTGAACATTGTTGACTCGGTTTTAGGTTACTCGATATTGTTACTCCCAGATCGGTTTCTCTGTTTACATTCTTAAGCTGAGTGCCATTCATCGAATAGTTTGCTTTCTCATTTAGGTATCCGATATGTAGTACTTTACATTTATCCGCATTGAAACTCATTTGCCAAATTTGGGCCCAATGTGACAATTTATCTAGATTGTGTTGCATATCGTCAACTTGATCTTTTGAGAGTATGCTATTTGCATTTTTTGTATCGTCAGCAAATTTTGAGATTGTACAGGTGAGACCCTCATCTATGTCGTTGATGTAAATTAGAAAGAGAATTGGTCCTAGTACCGATCCCTGGGGTACCCCGCTACTTACATTGAGCCGCGGTGGTCGAGTGGTGAGCACGCTCACGTGTGAATCTATACGTCCTAGCATGTTTCACATGCTTGCACCCAGTCGGGGGACACCTCGACGACGTATACAGACTAATAACACACATAACAAAGCCACTCCAACAGCTCCTTCTCTCTCCAACACCCCTTCTCCCCTTTCTACACTTCAGAAAAATAGGAAAAGTAGAATGTAGATAAGAGGTGCCGTTGTAAAGGCTTATCCCTCAATACCTTCACCTGACCTGACCTGATATCACTTCAAAATCAGGGATATTTATACCACAACATTAACCCTTTTAAGATACTAGGACGTGTTTCTGGCTTTTATTCTGGCTATAAATAACCGATTTTATTCAGTTGTGTAAGAGGATTATGCGAGTTAGTTTGTACCTCTTTGACTCCTAGAGGGCCTCTCAAACCTGAGCAAAATCGTCTAATAAAAGCCTGAATAAAGTGAAAATATACCTTCGAATGCTGAAATGGTAAATAACATAACTAGCACCTTGTAAGACATGACGGTGGAATGGGTTTATTAATAACATAACTAGCACCTTGTAAGACATGACGGTGGAATGGGTTTATTGATAACATAACTAGCACCTTGTAAGACATGACGGTGGAATGGGTTTATTGATAACATAACTAGCACCTTGTAAGACATGACGGTGGAATGGGTTTATTAATAACATAACTAGCACCTTGTAAGACATGACGGTGGAATGGGTTTATTAATAACATAACTAGCACCTTGTAAGACATGACGGTGGAATGGGTTTATTGATAACATAACTAGCACCTTGTAAGACATGACGGTGGAATGGGTTTATTGATAACATAACTAGCACCTTGTAAGACATGACGGTGGAATGGGTTTATTAATAACATAACTAGCACCTTGTAAGACATGACGGTGGAATGGGTTTATTAATAACATAACTAGCACCTTGTAAGACATGACGGTGGAATGGGTTTATTAATAACAGACAGATCACGGACGATCAATCACCACATCCTCAAACTAGTATAACACTATCTGATCCGGCGTCTTGTGGGTTATTACATTTACTTTAATTATTACTCAGGAATATGCTTTCTTTTGCCATTTTCGAGCGATGTATTTTAGTTTGTCCCCTAGGTTAACAAAAAACGCCTTCCTAGACCTCCTTCAAACTAAAAATGTCTAACCAAACCCCTTTCAAGCTAAATTTGTAAATTTGTCGATGGAAAATGACCTGCCCGAAGGCCGATTTCTTCCTAGTTACAGGCATGCTATCGCTCGCTCGGAAAATATCGATACCTGAATGGGTTGAAGCGTCTTATTATCGCCATACTAATGGGGTGAAACGTCTAAAATGTCCAAACTAATGATACGAAAGAGGGGAAGTTCCAAACGGCCTCCCTCCGACCAAATAGGGTTACCTCAGTACGATGAAGCGTTCCTTCATTTTATTTTGGCTATCATTAAGAAATGGCATTCCGTTTAGGATGGATATACAATTGTTGTTGTTGCAGTTCCCTAGGCTACCTGGCAGAACAGCCCTGAGTCCCTAAGGAAGGCCATTGCCGAGATCGGCTTTCCCTCAGGGCTCTCAAGGAGTGTAGATTATGTTGTCGGTGTAAGTGATTGTGTGGAATGCAGTCTTCTATGATGTGTTTAATAGCATTGGGTGCTGTGCTACAACCTGGTCAGGCATCGCCGACGGAGTCATCCAGTCTCTTCTGATAGCTCAGAAGAGCTGGATGGTGCCCACATCTGAGTCTGGCCAGGTGGACTCTGTCCTCGTGAGGAATGGAGGACTCGGGAGGATGGATTTCGGGAGGTTGTGCATGTAGCTGCGTGTTGTCTTTGAGTGACTGGATGGAACGGCGAGTGATATGAGTATGGATGTGCTTCTGGAAGCTGGTTTGGGGTGGGCAGGGAGGTAGAGATGACAGTATTTGTGTGTGATATCGTGTGCTGGATGTTGTTTTGATGTTCCTTGGTGTCTGTGGGTGTTCTGCCATGTAGTGTAGTGGATGGTGTTGGTTTGTGGAGGCTGCAGCCAGGAATTGAGTGCCTCTCATGTCCAGGTGGTCTTTGACATTGAGGACGTTGGTTTCTTGATTAGGTGATCTGTAGATGTAGTAGCTGTGCAGCCTGAGATGATTTTTTGGGTTTTGTTTTGAATGGTCTGTAAAGTCTTGTGGTGTGTTTCAGTGAGATTAGAAGCCCAGAGGGCTTGCATATTCCATCACTGATCTTATATATTGTTTGTATACTGTGGTGGTAGTTTCTTTGTTGTGTCCAAATTTTTGTGGGCAAGTGACCTGAGGGCGTTAAGTCTGGGTGTCAATTTATTTTTTATGTTTGTGATATGTTATTTGAACATCATTGAAGTATCATATGTTACACCTAGGATTGTGTGTGTGTGTGTGTGTGTGTGTGTGTGTGTGTGTGTTATGGGGTGTTGTTTATGGTGAGCAGTGGAGAATTTCTATGTTCGGCTGTCCAGCTTGTGAGGAGGGTTGCTGTGGATTTGGCTGGAGCTAATTTGAGTCTGTTTGTAGTGCACCAGTCATGTAGTGTGTTGAGATAGGGTTGAAGGAGATGTGTTGCTGTGTCTGAGTGTTGGTGTGTACTTGTGAGTGTTATGTCGTCTGCATAGGAAGCTATATTTATTTGGGATGCGTGGTGTGTGGGTAGATCATGCATGTATAGATTGAAGAGTGAGGGCGACAAGATGGATCCTTGCGGGAGTCCGTTTGTGAAGTTTCTGATCTTAAATGACTGACTGGCAAATTATACATGTGCATATCTGCCTGCTAGGTAGTTGGCCAGCCACCTTTTTGTATTGTTGTGCATGTTTGTGTTGTAGATTTTGTTTGTTAGCTTGTGGTGGGGGATAGCATCAAAGGCTTTACTAATGTCAAGTGTGGCAATTAGTGTTCTGTGTGGTGGCCTAGCTGAGTTGATGCCATCAAATGCTTTTTGTGTAAGGTCTGTAAGAAGAGTGTTTTTGGAGTGTAGTGGCCTGAAGCCATGTTGTGTTGGAACTAGTGGTAGATCGTGTGTGGTCAGTTGTAGTATGAGGCGTTCTGAGACTTAGGAGGGGGTGCATGAAGCGGTGTGAGGAGGGTAGAATGGGGTCTTTGTTGGGATTGGGGAATGTAATGATGACATCATGCTTCCAGATGTCTGGTATTGTGTTGTGTGAATAACTGTAGTTTGATATGTTGGTGAGTGCTTGTATGACTTGTGGTCCTAAGTGTCTAAGGTGTATGTTACTTATGTTGTCTGGATCACAGGCGGGTGAGTGCTTGAGATTGTTGATGATGTGCTTTGTCTGGTTGTTGGTCTAGGCCTAGGGTCTGTGGGGAATTGTCTCTTACGTCGTCGGATGACACGTTGGTCGTCATGATGGGGGTTTAGGTGGCTGAAAACAAAGAAGTGATTAATGAGAGTGTTTACTTGTTGTTTGTATGTTTGTATAGAGTCTGTTGTTGTGATTGCGGCATGTTATTGTGTTGTGTTGCTGTTGGAAATTGTAATGCTTTTTAGTGTTCTGTAATGGATTTGGGGTCTGTTTAGTGATCAAGTGTTTGGGGGTAATGATTTCAATTTAGGTTTTGTTCTAGTATTTTGTTGTTGTTAATGTGTGTGTTGTGCGATGTCCTGTGTGTGGGGTGCTGGGGAGTGTTTTAGTGTGTCGCGTTGTCTGAGGTTGTTTTGAATTTCTAGTGTGAAGTTCGGGTTGTGTATTTTTCTGTTACCTTTTGGAATGTGTTTCTTGTCTGTGTTTTGGATAATTATGTTGAATGTGTGAACATCATTGTTGATGTTAGTGATGGGTGAACTGTTTAGGGTTTCAAAGTGTTGTTCTGTCTCATTTATAAAAGCTTCCCAGTTGGTTCTTTAATAGTTAGTGTACAGTATGTGTATCTGTGGCTAGCTGGCGTGAGTCTGGTTTTGGTGATGACAATGATCGGGAGGTGGTCAGAACCTAAGGTTTTGACTACCCTCCAGGATGTTGTGGGAGCGAGCTCTGGGGAGCAAAAGGTGATATCTGGAGATGATGGGAGGAAGAGGGCTTGGTGGGGAATATGATTTTTTTTTCTTCTATGTGAGTGAGGGAGACAAAAGGCAGAACTGCCTGTAGTGAGTGCCTCCCTCGTAGTTGAAAGAGTGACAGGGCCAAAATCAAGATGCCTGGACACACAGAGTTTGAAGCAATTTAAGTCATAGGAGGACGGAAAGACTGGTTCTGGGAGAGAGTTCCAGAGCTTAGCTGTCATGAATAGAAGAAAGACTGGGAGTAACGTTTCACTCTTGGGTTGGAGAGTTGCACAGAGTAGGGGTAGGATTGTGTTGCAAGATGGGTACCACGTACCCTACATAGAGGAGGTAGTATACACTGAGAGAGCTCTGAGGAATACTGATTATTGTAGTAGCGATAGAATAGCGAGAGAGATGCAACATTGCGGCGAAGCGAGAGTTTTGCAGAGAGTTGGTGAGTGGGCGGGAATTAATGATACGAAAGGCATTCCTTTCTACTTTTCCTAGGAGTACGGTGTGAGAGGATCCTCCCCACACATGTGAACAATACTCAATACAAGGACGCACTGTGCCGCTGTATAGAGCAAGAAGCTGTGCAGGGGTAAAAAAAAACTTGAGGCAGTTGAGCACACCCAGCTCCTGGGAGGCTGCCTTAGCAAGACTGGTAATATGGTCCTTCCAAGAGAGAACAAAAGAAAAAGAGACACCAAAAATATTGAGAGAAGATGAAGGATTGATTTTTGTATTGTTGAAGTATAAGGGATAGTCCTCTGGTAGTTTTTGGACGGGTAGATAGATGAAGAAATTGGGTTTTGGAAGCATTAAAGGCAACAAGGTTTTCTCTGCCCCAATTGGAAATAGTAGTTAGATCAGAATTTAAGTGTTCTATGGCTTCATTACGTTTGTTTTTGAGGGATTGCTGGCTTGGGCATTCTAGAAAACTAATTGAGTAGTGTAAGGCAGAGTCGTCTGTGTATGAATGGATGGGGCTGGAGGTACAGTTGAGAAGATTAATTATGAAAATTAGAAAGAGAATAGGAGATAGGACAGAGCCCTGAGAAACACCGGAGTTGATAGGATGAGGAAGTGAGCGATGGCCATCCATAACCACAGCTATGGACCGGCCGGAAAGGAAATTAGAGACAAAGTCACAGATGGAGGGATAGAAACCAAAGGAGGGTAGTTTAGAGATTAAAGATTTATGCCAGACTCTATCGAAGGCCTTCGATATGTCTAGTGCAATAGAAAAGGTCCCACCAAAGTCCCGAAAGGAGGATGACCTAGAGTTAGTGAGATATGAAAGAAGATCACCAGTAGAGCGACCCTTAAGGTAGCCATACTGGCGATCTGAGAGCAGATTATGAGAAGAGAAATGATTAAGAAATTTGGAAGCAAGAATAGTTTTAAAAACTTTAGAGATACAAGAGATGAGAGCAATTGGACGATAGTTGGAGGGTTGAGAGCGGTCACCCTTCTTTGGGACAGGTTGAATGAGATCAAACTTCCAGCAAGAAGGGAAGATGTTAGAGGAGAGACAGAGACAAAAGAGTTTGCTTAGGCAGGGAGTCAGCACGGAAGCACAGTTTTTGAGTACAACAGGAGGAACACCGTCCGGATCGTACGCCTTCTTAGAATTAAGCCCAGAGAAAGTAGTAAGTACATCTTTAGAAGAGATTAGGATATTAGGCATAAGTAGGAGAGAAGGGGGTTGAGAGAGAGGAATAGCACCGGAATCAACCAAGGTGGAGTTTCTAGCAAAGGTTTGAGCAAAGAGTTCAGCTTTGTCAGAGGAAGAAGTGATGGTTGTTCCATCAGTGTGGAAAAGGAGAGGAAAAGACGAGGAAGAAAAATTGTTGGAGAGGTTTTTGGCTAGATGCCAGAGAGCTTGGGAAGAGCTAGAGTTGGATAGTTCAGTGCATTTATTATTAATGAAAGAGTGCTTGGGAAGTCAAAGAACAGATTTGGCTTGATTCCGGGCAGAAACATAGTTTTAAGGCATCGGTATCGTTTGAATGCTTTCTCTTTGTTGCGGACAGCAGTAGAACAAGTGTGTTTAAACCAAGATTATTTTGCATTAGACTGAGAGAAAGAAAATGGAATGTATGCTTCCATGCCCGAGAGGATTACCTCGTTAATGCGTTCAGCACTCTCCGAGGGTCTTTGGCCACGGAAGCAGAAGTCATTCCATGGGAAATCAAAGAAGTACTGTCGAACAACCTCCCAGTCGTCAGCGCCAAAGTGCCACAAGCGCCGCCGGCTGGGAAGATCGGGTGGCCGTACTGAAGAGATAGGACAGGTAACGGAGATAAGTTTATGGTCGGAGGAGCCCAAAGGAGAGATAAGATTGACAGTATAAGAAGAAGGGTTAGAAGTCAGAAATAAGTCAAGAATGTTGGGCCGATCTCTGAAGCAATCCGGGATACGGGTGGGTTGCTGAACCAGCTGCTCTAGGTCATTTAGGATAGAGAAGACGTAGGCTTGTTCACCAGGTTGGTCAGTAGTATGAGAGGAGAGCTATTGGCAGTGGTGAACGTTGAAATCTCCTAAGATGGAGATTTCCGAGAAGGGAGAGATGGATAGAATGTGTTCCACTTTAGAGTTTAGATAGTCAAAGAATTTGGGAAAGTCGGTAGAGTTAGGGGAAAGATAGACAGCACACAAATATTTAGTATGACAATGATAGGATAGTTTGAGCCATAAAGTTGAGAATTCAGAGGAGTCGAAATTGGAAACACGAGACCAAGTGAGTTTGTTGTGCACGTATGCACAACATCAGTCTTTGGTTTTGAAACTAGGATAGAGAAAGTCGAAGGATACAGAGAAGGGGCTGCTGGAAGTTGCCTCAGACACCTGGGTTTCAGTGAGGAAAAGAAGATCAGGTTTGATGGATGTTGATGGATGTCGTTAAGGATGAAAAGGTTATCTGGTTGGTGTTGTAGGACCAGCCCTTTGTCTGTGTCAGGGTTATTGACAAACCAGGCCGACGTCTTGGCATTGAAGTCACCACCCAGGATGATGTGTGGAGTATTTGTTGTGATTGCGGCATGGGATTGTGTTGTGTTTCTGTTGGAAAGTGGATATACAGTACATATTATATAATCGTCTTATGTAAGCCTAAATCAAATGAAAATTGCGTCATCTTATACATAAGGCATGAAATAAATTGAGACATTACTAGATCAAATAAACACAGCATATATATAAAGATAAACACTAAAAAAAGACAATTATAAGACTAAATAATAAGTGTATCTCAAATACATGTGAGCTAGTAAATATTTTGACGTCTTATACAGTATATACAGTATAAATATATATACCATAGATAAGTATAGTAAATATAATATTGAGATGACGGAGTCTGAAGACGAGTCACCCAAATAACAGCTACAGAATAGCCAGTCTGCAACTCCAAGACCCCATAATCAAGACAAGCAAATAGCAGAGACACCCCAATTCTCCCATGCTCTAGCCCCTGGACAAATACCCAAGCGACCCCTGTTTCACCGTTTTCTACGACGAGACAAAGGTATGGGAGGTCACCCAAACTCATTAACCACCTGCTCGGGTCACGCCCCGTCGCAGCCCGGTGCCGGCATCGAGCTACATGTACTCAGCTCCCGGATATGGAGGACACAGAAGAAGTAGTTATGCAAATAGAACATCAACGGCCTCGAATCTACCAACAGGAATGGATATAAACGAGAGGACACATTGTGGCGGATCGGGAGATCCCATAAACCTCGACCAAGACCAACTATTAAGCGAGCTATATCAATGTTTGGTTAAGAATGTAGCTCGTGGACAAGTCCATCCACATCCCATTTCTCCCTTATTAGACTAAGTAACTAGGTCTTAAGTAATTAATGAGCTACCTAGCACATATGTATCCATGTAAACTACCACTAGGTATACCTACGATAATTATTTACCTCACAACTTAATCACAACCATTTCACAATACCCCTCTGATGTTGAACACCTGTAAACGGGACTCAAGGAAAAAAACGCACATTATCTCAGGTAAATTGTGGAAAAGTATGCAACCACACCTCAATACTATTCTAAAACCTTCGGGCTCAGAGTAGCGAATTAAAAGTGTTGGCTTGCATCAGCCTGCCCCTGCCCTGCCCGGATAGTATGCGATCCTGAAGTGCCCCCTGGGGTCCTGTCAGAGGGACACCCCACCTTCCTGAAGCCTGGAGCCTGAAGTGCTGTCCGAGGATGCCCTGCCCCCGGAAGTGCTGCCCGAGGACGCTCTGCCCCCGGAAGTGCTGCCCGAGGACACCCTGCCCCCAGAAGGGCTGCCCCTAGGACCTACGACCTACGTTGGCCAGCCCTGCACCCTCTTCACCAGCCCTCCAAACATTCCCTAAGGTTCTGTGTGTCATTTCGTTGTGTTGTTGAGGTATAGGTTAAAATGTGAATCGTGTTGTGTTAATTAATTCTGAGATCTGTGCCCAAGATCTTTAATTACGTATTGTGTTCATCCTTCAGAATCGTTATATAAAGACTTAGTTAAGGTCTGTGTTTAAGACCTAGTGTTCATAATTAATTTATTTTCTCTAGAATGTCCTACGCATGCGTTATATACATTTGTTTTAATTAACTTACCTTGCACACTCAGAGATTTTCCTAATATATGTATTCTGTTGTGTATTTTGCAAGTTGAGGTCGACGTGTATTTCGTGTGAAATTACCCTTCTTGAGTCATCACTGATTACCTAGAACCTACGCCCAATTTAATAATTAATATACCACAGTATCCTCATTGAGAAATGTTGTTATTCTATCAGCACATTTATTTCTCAAGTTCCCCCATTTTTACTCTCTTACTTAAACTCCATTGTAATTATTTAATGAATTAGCATTTACGTTCATTTGATTACTGATGTAAGTAATTCTGATTCTTCATGCTTGGGAATTCTAGCATTGCATACTAGAGTCTGTTACTTAATTCAACATCACTTACCCTACACCTCGTATTTTGGTGTATGTTTATATTAAGACTGTTAACTCGTTCAGACGTCTTGGTAATACTATTTTGAGTATTACCTTAGCACAACTTCGTCGTGTGCGCCACCTCCCTGTTAACTCATTCAGGCCTCTTGGGTATACTATTTTGAGTATTACCTTAGTACAACTTCGTCGTGTACGCCACTTTCAATTCATAATTAATATTGAATTAATTATTAATTACACTGTCATTCCTTGATAGTTTCAGAGCTTTCATTATCTAAGCTCATTTAGTCAATTATAATCTGTTCTTAAATCCAATTAATAGATATCCTTCTGCATTCCATTCCTAATTATATATTCAATTTAAATCTGAATTTCTCGGCTCGTTTCGTTATTCTTACATACGATCGTTGACGTGAATATAAGATATTCATTAGAAATTACATAATTTAGTCCACCCACTTAATCTTTTGTAAAATAAATTAAATCATCTCTTGCCCCAATTTCAGAGTAACCTTATTTAAATTACCATTCTAGTTGCATTAACTTTGAGATTAATTTCAGCCACCGCAGTCCAGTAGGTGACCTGACCTCCACAATTTAAGTAGGAAGGTCACTTGAGAATACCGCGACTACCTAGCCGGCTCGCCACTACCAGTTGTGTGACTCAGCCTCCAAACCTGAGTTATTATTTACTCTCTCAACTCTCCCGGCCTCTCTTATTTGAGATTGTGTTCTAGTGCTTTCACTGTTGTTTTATTCACGGAAGACACTCGACTGTTGAGTTATTTACGGTCTATAAGTCCAGATCTGGATTTTAGTAAAGACTATATCACGAGCTGTAAATATTATAGCCCGACATAACAAATATAAACATGTGAAATATTATAGCCCGACATAACAAATATAAACATGTGAAATATTATACCCCGACATAACAAATATAAACATGTGAAATAAACGAAACATTAATATAAGATAAATATAAAGTAAAACTATAAAATTTAATATAATAGACATAAAGTAAGACCCAACATAAAATAAGATGTACAACATCATATGGGCAATATTTGCACTACAGTACAACGTTAATCCGTTCAACACTATGACTTATTTTTCGTCTTATTCTGCTTATAAATTACACGATTTTCTTTAGCTTATAATATCTCTCTAGAATCCCAATATTAAATAATATCTCATTAAACCATCTAATTAATATTGGTCTTTCCTAATTGCATACACTCGTCTAATGTTAGCCAGAATAAATGGTGAATAAGGCACGTGTGCGCACGTAATACCTACACAATGGTAAGATACAAGGCATTGGAATATACAGTATCTTTATAACAGTAAGTGCAACCAATTATTTAAACTTGTCAACTTCTCATGTATTATACTGTATATGCAAATACTTCTCATGTATTATACTGTATATGCAAATACTTCTCATGTATTATACTGTATATGCAAATACTTCTCATGTATTATACTGTATATGCAAATACTTCTCATGTACTATACTGTATATGCAAATACTTCTCATGTATTATACTGTATATGCAAATACTTCTCATGTATTATACTGTATATGCAAATACTTCTCATGTATTATACTGTATATGCAAATACTTCTCATGTATTATACTGTATATGCAAATACTTCTCATGTATTATACTGTATATGCAAATACTTCTCATGTATTATACTGTATATGCAAATACTTCTCATGTATTATACTGTATATGCAAATACTTCTCATGTATTATACTGTATATGCAAATACAACCAATGAGATTGATGTATGCATTACAAATTGTTTGTTTCCATTACATAATATGTATGCTTTCATAATTAATGTATATAAAATTGCATTAATAAAACATTGACAATTGCTATATATGCATTGCCCAATATGTGAGCAGTACATTTATAAAATTTATTACAGTCAATTTACCCTAAATACGTCAACAGGTTTATTCAAATTTTGATTTGGCTATCTTTAGACTATCTTCTACTACATAATTATAGAGGAGTTGTGGAAGGTTAAAGGGTTAACTGAGATCGTGTGTAACCCTATTATTCCTAGAGTTCCTTCTCAACTAGACTACAATAGTCTACTGTTAACCATAATTAATATAATATGACATTATTATCCTGAAGGAGCGTAGTTTCCCTCAACTTTTACCGGCAACTCTGGTCTGGTAGCTTTTGAGTTAAACTTTATAAGAATCCTGTCACCTAAATTAATCTACCATCATTCTAGTTTCCGATATCAATGTAAAAGAAACCCAGAAATGCTCTCGGAAATATATTAGCCATAGAAAGTTGATGAACAAAGTTCTCGCTGTATACCCCTCTAACCCTATTTGACCCGATGGAGGTCTTCTTTAATCTAACCTGTTTTGCTCCATTAGTTTACGATATTTTAAGACGTTTCACCCAATTAGTTTGGCGATAATAAAACGTTTCACCCCATTTAGGTGTCGATTTGTTTCTGGCCGAACGATAGCGAGCGTGTAACTTACAAGGAATCGGTATTCGGCCATGACATATTCTATTCAAAATGTACACATTTAGCTTGAAAGGGGTCTGGGTGGGCATTTATCAATTTGAAGGAAGTCTGGGAAGGCGTTTTGGTTAGCTTAGGAGACAAACTAAAATACATTGCTCGATCATGGCAAAAGCATTTAAAACCCTCAATAATATTTAAGCAAAATATCATAATAACCCACAAGAGGTCGGGCTAGATGGAGTTAAGACATATCACACTGGAATTTATTACTGATAACATAATATAGCATCTATGAGAGGTGTTGGTTGAATAGTAATCGCAATTTCACATACATTCACATATATATATATATATATAATAAATGTATTGATAACGTTACATGAGAATATTCAGCATCACAATGGTGTATTTGTTAATAGCATAGATGTAGTACTGGTATCAGGAGAACTCGGCCTATGAAAGAAGTGGGCCATTTAAAAACTCCACCTCTAAAAGTCGTCCTTTGAGATCTCAGCCTCTACAACTAGTGCTCTGAAATCCCAGACTCTAGAATGCGGCCTAGGAGATCCCAACCTCTACACATCAGTCTCTGAGATCTCTGCCTATAGAAGTTGTCCTTTGAGATCCCAGTGTCTAGAAATCGGCCTCTGAGATCTCAGCCTCTAGAAGTTTGTTTCCGAGATCTCCGCCTCTAGGAGTAATCTGCCTCTGAAATCTCTGTCTCTAGAAGAAATCTGCCTCTGAGATATCTGCTTCTAGGAGAGGTCAGCCTCTGAGATATCTGCCTCTAGAAGTCAGCCAAAGAGATCTCTGCCTCAAGGAGGAATTGGCTTCTGAGATCTACGCCTCTAGGAGAAGTCCGCCAAAGTAATCTCCGCCTCTAGGAGAACTCAGCCAAAAAGATCGCCTCTAAAAAAGTTGGCTGAAGAGTATTCTGCCTCTAGGAAAAGATGGCCTCTACTTTTAATAGAACTCGGCTGCATGAAGGAGTTGGTTTGGATTGGGTAGGGTAGGTTAGGTATAGCTTCTTCTTGAGGCCGAGTTTTTGTACGGCCGAGATCATCTAGCTACTGATTTTGTATTCAGCAAAATCTTCTTTGTATTTCGACTATACTGTACATG
This sequence comes from Paralithodes platypus, assembly GCA_032716605.1. Lineage (NCBI taxonomy): Eukaryota > Metazoa > Arthropoda > Malacostraca > Decapoda > Lithodidae > Paralithodes > Paralithodes platypus. Next base: position 41,051,972 of record CM064568.1, on the reverse strand, counting down.
TGACTCAATATACAAATATGAGATTGATTTTAAGAATAATTTGTTATATACATTTTTCATTTTGGTATATTTTTAATTTAAAGATACCAAAATATATAGCTACATATCAATTTCAAAGATATTTAGATTATAACATAAACACCATTTTATAACAAAAGCTCAAGTAATCATGGATGAAGGAAACACACTAATTCTAACTTGGGCTCATCCACTAAAACATAACAATACAATATACAGTATCTTATTTGGCTACTATCCTTCATAAAGTATACATTTCTAAGCAAGACATTTTTGTCATGAAAATTTAAAAAATTATAAATAAGTATATTAGTATAAGTATCTGCATAAAGAAAAAACACTACGAATAAGGAGTAGACCTTATTTATTTCAGCAAATCTATCTTGAAAAGTGTAGGAAGCTCTCAAAATATCTGATTAACTATATCTGGATTATTTTGTCTAACGCTCCACCTCTCCCACCATTGTTACGCTCCAGGTTCTACAAGACACAGGGCTCTTAACCCGTCCAGCCCCAGCGACATGTCTGACGCGTCGGCGATGTATGTAACGCACAGCCCCAGAGACGCGCCTGACGCGTCACCCTAATTGCGCCGACCGTAACCTCAGGTGTAGCCACTCAAGAGGGCTCAGATTTGTATGGGAACTGTATACGTATCCCACGCAACCGTGCCGATGGTTGAAAACTCTCAAAGTCCACGTGCGTGCGCGCGAGCGCGCAATAACCTGTTTTTTTGGGATAATTGCCTTCAATTTTTTACTCTTGTAAAATCCGTTTTCGGGGGCTCTGTAGGACCATTTTTAAAGCTTTTTGAGCGGTTTTTCGTGGTTTTTCCTTCATTCCTAACCCATTCGCTATTGTTTCTGGAATAAAACCATTTTTTGAAAACCGGCCGGGTTCTGGTGCGCAAACATTACAAAACTAGCCGGGGCTCCACGGGTTAATCATTGGACTAGATAAGGCTAAATGCAACAACGGTAACACTAGTTCCAACCCCTGCCTTAACCACTGGAGAACAAAACACCTATACCGCCCTGAGTCGTGCCTGGACAACGAGGTATCCTATGACTCGGTAAAAGGTGTACACTATAGGCTGATGATCACTGAAGCAGCCTATACTCATACAACATACGATTACTTTATTAAGGTATACAAGGAAAAAGATAGATAGCGTAATTAAATCGCAGCAACGATTTAATAGCAAACTAGAAGAAGGATAATTAACGTTATGTTAAATAATCAGTAAACTGTCACTCCTGTCTGAAAGAAAGTGAAACAAAGAAAGTCCTAAAGCATCATGCCAGAATCTTCTGCAAAAGTCAGATGCAACTAAGAAGTACGTCTCGGATTCTGAACTGTGTATTATTACTGTGGGAACATATATAGTGTAGAGACATACGGTGTTATCTGGCACAGGTGTAATTATAAAACAGTCGGCAGTCTAAACTCTAACCACAAAAAGGTGTGCTTTCTCCCACCAGGCACCAGCCTGCTCTGGTTGGGTCTCTCGGCAACAATCACGACTTACTATAAACATAAGGAGCAATAATGCTGCACACATATACACAATGAGATTATAAACCCTAATCGGGGGTCTGCCAGGTGGACGAAGTCTAGCAGGGGAGTCGTAGGCTAAGCTACCTGGGCCGAGCCACCTGCTCGGTAGCCTAGTGTCGTTCTCAAGTCTGTGCGCCTAGTTACATTAAATGACGGGGTGCTCTCTTGAGAGATCCAGGTCTCGTGTATCTGGTTCTCTCCTGGCGACCCTCCTAAGTCAAAAGCTAACGAGCTAGCACAGTGCTGGGTGGACTAGGCCAACGCCCTCACGCCAACACAGTGCTAGGCTCTAAGGTACACAGCCAAGAAAATAACCTAGACCTCCGCAGGTATCCGGTACAGTTGCATAGGCTCAACGAAGTCTATGCTCATAGGAAACTGCAACCTGATAGCCTCTCTCCAGTCTAGCATCGACTGACCTGGCAGAAACCCAAGAAAATAAGGTTGGAGCAACACGATGAGTATGTCAAACCTCCCCAAGCCAAAATGGATAACCCTCTGATCCAAAATGCCTAACTAATTACATATAATATCTCTGAGAGCTCGCTGTATAATACAGTGACGGATATATGAAATCAACGTCAAGGGGAAGGGCAGTTAATTAATAGTAGGATATACAGAGAGAAGAAGGTAAGTAGCAGTGGTGGGCGCGCTCCGGTGGGACCGGTAATGCGGCAGCGCTCGCGCTCCTCAGACATAAGGTTATGCGGCAGCGCTCACGCGCTCCTTTGGTCAGCCGACCCGATGCGCTTCCCGCTCTGCGCTCCTGCGCTCCGCGCTCCCAAAAATAGGTATATAATAAAAACAAGTAAAAAACAGCTTCTAGAAGTTATTTAATTATTTACCTAAATTAATACAATCGTTTGTCTTTCACTTCATTAAATTAAAAAATTCAAAAAATTCAAAACAACTCAAGTCATGGTGTCTTTCTGAAGTTTAAGTTTCTCACTTTCTCAGTTTCTGTAATTCTTTATGTCATATGAATGATATGATTGATATCATATCATGGATGGCCCGCTGACCAGTCTTCGACGGTATATATACGGCTGGGACTAGGGTCTTGTCAGTTGTCACGCCCAGTGCCAGGTCCGTATATAATTATATACTGACTCGCCGAAAACAAATCGTAGCAGCGAAACGACTGCACCTATGGCTTTCATATTTTTAGTTTTTTACCACATGTACCTTACCCTTCTGCATACCCACCACCACTACCCCAAACCCCTCCTCCCACCCACTCGCTGACTATCGGTCGCCTCACAAGGAAAACAAAGGGAAAATCTGTGGCGGCGAAACGATTGCACCAATCGGTTCCATATTTGTGTGACAAGTGCCTTACCCTTCTGCCTTCCCTCCACCACACCCCCAACTGCCTCCCACAACCCACTTCCAGCGTATCCGTACAAAGAAAAGGAAAAAAGGAAAAATCTGTGGTGGCGAAACTACCTCACCAATCGGCTTCATATTGTAACAGAGCCAATTACGCTTCTACCTTCCCCCCACCATCCCCCAAACCACCCTCCCACCCATACATTCAAGTAACATTCCGATGGTATCGATACCATAAAATTATAAAAGTCTCTGAAGTCTATAGTGTCTTTTAACTCTTTTCAGCTACGTTCGCGACTATCGGGGACCTGATTTCTGGCGAAAATGGATTTTTTTTTTGTTTTTTTTACCATTATCCTTCCTTTCTCACCCAATTTGATAGATTTAGCCAAAAAAAAAAAAAAAAAAAAAAAACAAACTCTGGCACTGGCCAGGTTCAGAGGTTCTTACCTTTCCAGGGTTTGAAGGTGGCACTGTCAGTCTGTCACTATCATAGTATCACTGTATTACAGTTCACTAACACCGTGAGTAACACCGTACGATGACTGTACACGATAATGACGTTCTTGAACCTGTTGTTGACAGGAAAAATCGCTTCCGGAGCGCCAGAAAGGAGCGCAAAATTCAAGCTGCGCTCCCCACCTGCACTCCGAGTTCAGATTTTTGCCGCTCCTCGCTCCGCGCTCCTCTATATTGGTAGTGCGCACCGGATCGCAGAGTGCAGAGCGCCAAATCGGCGCGCCCACGCCCACCACTGGTAAGCAGTGGTAGAGAAAGTTCGCAATAGGGGGGTGAGGTGGGCTGATAGATTACAAAGGGATGTTAGCGTTACAGCACTACGAGGAGCTCTGAGGGAGACACAAGGACAGGAGCCCGCACCACCGTTCCAGGACCGCGGCCGCCAATCACAGATGACTACGTCACCAGGCAGCAGGGCTGCAGAAGGCGCCAGGAACCACCAGCCAATCAAGGGCGCGGAAAAGCGCGCGAGCGGCAAAACTCCTCGAGTGAGGGAGGCAAGACATACCTACGCACGCACATATTACCACCACGCCCTCGCTATTCTCTCTCTCCCTCCACAATGCATCTTATATTCTACTAATGATATAAAATACTTCCCGTTGTCACAGGCGAAAGTAAAGACCACCACGGGACTGTCTGTAACAACACGAACACTATGAAAGAAAGAACAACATTCTCTGATAACTGTAGCCCATTTCACTGCCTGGGGAGAGGGGAGAAGAGGATAGGGAGCCAACCGCAGCCCCCTCGTGGTCGCTGGGGAGCTGACGTGCGTCACACCCCCCCCCCCAAGATATTAGACACTTAACATTAGGCAAGTTCTGATATCTGAAATCGGCACACGTCACCTAACCTCCCCACCCCAGCACAATAATACAGTATATAGGTTTCACAAAAAAAAACATACTTATAAAATGAAACAAACTTACATATTTACCCCCTCAACACAATAGCAAAACTTAAAATTGTTACGCTCCGAAAGCGAGTTCTACGAAACTTAGCCCACTAATAGCTAGTGCTTCAGCTGTAACAAAACATACTTAAATTTACTATAACAGAAAGAGTTTTTATGTTGATTTTAAATTTTATTGTTGTTTTTGTTCGGCTTTAAATATATGTAGCCTATTTTCTTCCACGCAACCCACACAACCTGTGGCCATCTACCCCTTGTCCTCCACCCTAGAAAGACAGTCAGCTATAATGTTATCACAACCGGCAATATGCCTGATATCAAGATTGTATTCTTGGAGCATAAGTGACCACCGTGTCAGCCGCATGTTCCGGTTGTGGAACTGGTTGAGGAATTTTAGAGGGTGGTGATCTGTGTAAATGACCATGACCGGGCCGAAGGCTGGAACATACACCTCAAAGTGCTTCAAAGCAAGCACAATCGCCAACAACTCTTTCTCGATGGTAGAATAGTTCCTCTGAGCGGAGTTGAACTTTTTAGAGTAAAAGCTGACGGGGTGCTCCAGACCCTCGTCGTCCGTTTGCAAGAGGACTGCACCGGCTCCAACACCACTGGCGTCTGTCGCCAGCTGAAAACTCCTTGTAAAGTCCGGCGCCCTGAGAATAGGATGGGTGCATAGTAAGTGCTTCACTAACCCAAACGCCTTTTCACACTCAGGCGACCACCGAAACTTCACCGTCTTTGCCAAAAGGTCAGTCAGGGGAGCAAGAACAGTCGAATACCCTTGTATAAAGCGTCTGTAGTAGCCTATCAATGCCTAGAAAGCGCATGATCTGACGCTTGGTGGTTGGCCTGGGAAACCGATCGATTGTCAGTATCTTGCTCTGGGGGGGGGGGGGGGACACCCGTCCCAAACCTACAACAAAGCCAAGATACTGCACAGTTGCCTGCACAAAGTCGCATTTCCCCAGGTTCACGACCAACCCAGCTTCACACAGCTTCCGAAACAAGATATTAAGATGCTCGCAGTGACTACCAAAATCAGTATCATAGACAATGACATCATCGAGATATACAGTACAATTGGGAATGGCACTAAAAATATCATTCATCAGATTTTGGAAGGTAACAGGTGCGTTTTTCAACCCAAAAGGCATGACATTGCACATATAATATTGTCTTGCCGTCCACACAAAAGCCGCATACCTCCTTCGCTCGCGCAGACAGGGGCACCTGCCAATAACCCTTCACCAGGTCGACCTTGGTGAGGTATGTGGCATTCCCGATTTTGTCAACACTGTCATCGACACGAGGAAGGGGGTAAGGATTGGTGGCGGTCAAGCCATTAAGTCTGCGAAAGTCTATACAGAAACGCACCTTCCCGTCTGGCTTAGGCTGCAGAGTTACCGGGGAGGTCCAACGCACCGGCCCTTCCTTAATCAGCCCTCTCTCTATCATATACCTCAGCTCCTCCCGGAGGGCTGGCAATTTGATAGGAGGCACACGATAAGGCACTGACTTGAAGGGCGGGTTGTCTCCCACGTCAACATCATGCACCGTCTGAGTTGTGAGGCCTGGGTGCTCCGCGAAAACAGCGGGGTATGACTGGAACAGGTGGCGCACAGCTGCACGCTGTTGCTCAGGCAGGTGCTCGATAGCCTGCTCTGCCACCTGAACACAATTCCCCGCCCACTGTTCCGCAGAAACATGGCAGTCCCAGCTATCTTCCCCCAGAGCATGACTATCCCCCCCTCCTTCTCCACCTTGGCCGCTGCAGACCAACACGGGGACAGTGAGAGGCTCTGAGGGGCGCCTCACAAACTCCTTCATCAAGTTCACATGGCATAATTGATGTTTCTTACGCCGGTCAGCGGTTGCAACAAGATAATCTAGGTCCGACAGCTTCTTAGTGACAAAATAAGGACCCGTATACTTTGCTGACAGTGGATGACCTGGCAGAGGCAGCAACAACATTACCTCCTGCCCCACCCCAAACTCCCGGAGCTTCGTCTTCACATCGAAACGGTCCTTCATTTTCGCCTGAGAGTCTACCAAATTCCTCCCTGCCGACTCCATACAATTTACCATCCTTTCACGACTCTCGAGAACGTACTTCAACACTGAGCATGGTTTCTGCAGACCTTTCCATATCTCTTTCACCATGGACAGTGGACCCCTGACGTTATGGCCAAAAACAAGCTGGTTGGGGCTGAAACCCAAACTCTCACCAGGTACCTCTCTCGCCGCGAACAACACATAAGGCAGCCCCAGATCCCACTCCTTGCCATTCTCCAAGCAGTATCATTTAAGCATACTCTTGAGGGTCGAGTGCCACCTCTCAAGTGCCCCCTGACTCTCGGGGTGATAGGCAGATGAAACGACAGAGCATATGCCATGCTGCTGGAGAGTTTGTTGGAATAGGTTCGAAGTGAAATTTGACCCCTGGTCTGACTGCACTTCTCACGGGTACCCGTATCTTGAACAGTAAAGCAGCAAGTTCTTGACCACAGTCTTAGCGGAGCCATTACACATGGGGTATGCATCCGGGTATCTCGTAGCAACATCCATTATAGTCAATAAGAATTTATTTCCAGCACTAGTAGGTGGTAGAGGACCAACCATGTCCACAACTCTCTTACTAAAAGGCGGCCCAATGACAGGAATGGGGTACAACGGAGCCTTGGGTATCACCTGGTTGGGCTTTCCTACAGTCTGGCACGTTACACACCCTGCAACCCATGCACCAACATCTGCCCTCATCCCTGGCCACCAGAACAATCTACCCAACGCCGCTACCGTCTTACTGATCCCCAGGTGCCCTGCCACTGGCACATCATGAGCCAACCGCAGTAGGTTTTCACGACACCCACTCGGCACAACCAGCTGGTCTACTACCCTCACACCACCCTCCCACTTCGATTTGGGGTCTAGATACCGTCTGTATAAAATTCTCTCGTAACGGAAGAAATCCCCCGGCTTAGCATCCCCATCTTCTTCGAGGTCCATTGCACCATGACTGTAACTTTGGAGCTCAGGGTCATCAATCTGAAGTCTACTGATATCTGCAGGTGTCAACGCATCAAGCTGCTCCCGGAGCACTTTGTTACCCTCACCGATACTGACTTAGAGACCTGATCTTGCCTGGCTACAAAACGGCTCTGCCGTGGAGTCTTCACTGGCCCTGCCTGTTCACCCAGGGATACAGGCTCAGGGTCCACTCCAGACAATAATAATGGTGCCAATACTGAGTCCCCCAGAAGAGCCGCGGAATTAATACCCTGAAATCCACCTTTAGCTACTTTCCTCGGACCTTTCCTCCGCTGATCTGAAGACTGAGACAATGGTTGTGACTGAACTGACGCGCGAGAACGGGTGACTGCACAGGCCATCTGTTTAAGCTGACACCTCTCGACCCACTCCCGATTCTCCCTATTAACATCGGCCGCCCTCTCGGCAACAACTAAGGGTGGAACCTCCGAAGTGAGCATCGCAAAGTCGTTGCCCAGAAGGAGGTCGACGCCCTCAACTGGCAAGCTCTCTATGATCCCAACATCAAGTTCACGACACACACCATCCACCTCCACCTCCAACCTAATCAACGGATATGACCTGGTAGCATTGATCCCCTGTACCACAACAACCCGAGCCGCGTTTATAGGTTTGCCTCTGAAATTTTTAAGAAGTGTCTGTGATGCCCCAGTGTCACGCAACAATTTGACCTGATGTTTAGTATTCCCCCAGCTCACAAGCCCGCGCCCTCGATGGCTGCAAAAAGTGTCTTGGACAGGTGTCGATCCCTCCAAACCCTTCTTCACAGGCTGTGTCCCCGCAACTGACGACCTACCCCGGGCAGACGCAGCAGAACTCAGAGACACCCCCATGTTGCGAACCAAAGACACAGGCTTAGCAGGAATATTACTCGGACATGTATGTGCAAAGTGACCCACCTTCTGACATTTAAAACATTTCACTTCACCACTAGACTTCCCCCCTTGAGGTGGTGGGGAAGGGCCCTGCCCCTTTGAAAACGGGACGGTTTTGTGTTTGTAGTTATAATGGGTATCACTGCTCTTACTTTTTACAGTGTTATTTTGTGCTTCATTGACTTTGGGGGGTGGAGTGTTATGCCCCTTGTTACCTGTCTCACTTCGATGAGCAGACCCGCACCCACGAATTAAAGAAAGCCGGAGGTCAGCAAGCTTAGCTGCCTCCTCTACGGTCTTAGGGCATTTTTCATTCAGGTTTAAAGTCAGGTCGCTGCCTGTGCACCGGAAGAACTGCTCCAACAAAAATAACTGCTAAACCTGATCAACTGTTGTCGCATTCTCAGACCGGAGCCAGTTCCCCATAGTGTCAGTCAGTTCCTGGGCATGTTCAAGGAAAGAGCTCTCCTTGCTCTTTACAACGCCCCAAAATTGCAACCTGTAGGTTTCTGGTTGCAACTCATAGGCCTGGAGCACAGCCTCCTTCAACACCACATAGTTAGTACAGTCCTCCAATGACAGCGAGTCATAATTATGCCTTGAGACCTTTCCCAACAAGCTTTGATGATACAAGGGCTGCCCACTTAATCTCCGGCCACTCATGCTCCCGACACTTCTTCTCAAACCGTGCAAAAAACTCAGTCACACCAGACTCATCGAACACAGGGACTAATTTAAGCAAGTGCGATAAAGACTCAGACCCACGAGTCCCAGAACCGAGATGCCGCCCTGTTGTCTCCACCCTAGATTTCTCAACATCCATCTCAGCACAGTACCTAGTTGCTTCAACCTGCAACTCTGCCTCACGGCATGCTGTCCTCTCCTCAGCCTGAACCTTAGCCATCTCGGCCTGAATCTTAGCCATCTCAACTTCACGCTGGATCTTAGCCAACTCCAGTTGCAACAACATATCAGCAGTCAAACCCTGAGGGGGAGGAGCAATTATAGGAGACCCCCCCAGTGGCTCACCCAGGGGCAAACCACGCTGCCAGCGACTATCAGATTGCGGAAGCGTGCCAAGGTCTGGTAACCTCGTGGGCGCGATAGGAGTAGAGTGGAAGGGAGACTTGGATAAAGGCTCCCAAGCCCCCGCTCCACCCTGCAACCCACTGCCACCACCCAACACACAAACCACCAGGTCACTCTTAGACATGCTGCCAAAGCCGACACGCCCCAGGACCGTGGCCAAACAACGCAGACCATAGCAATCAATCCCCTCCAACCGACTCTCTGTTACTGGTATCTCCACAAACTTCCTCGCCTCAGCCTCACAATTAATAACTCTGATGCCATCATTAAATTCCTGCTGCTGCTCAACACCCGTAGGCTGTACTGTCTGATTATCCCCGTTCACTGAGCTGTTGCTAGACATGGTGTATACTGAGAAGTGTGCAAGTTTATAAAACAAAAAAAGTATCTATAATCTCTTATGCAAGCACCTATTCACCTAAAGTTATCTGAAGCCTCTTTATGTGTTATACTGCTTGCCAAAAAAAAATCTGTGTCCACTGTATTCCTCAATAAAAAAAAAATTACCACTATACTCCCACAGTATTTCTTAAGTTCACAAAATCTTAAGCAAGATCGACATTTGTTACGATCCAGGTTCTACAAGACACAGGGCTCTTAATCATTGGACTAGATAAGGCTAAATGCAACAACGGTAACACTAGTTCCAACCCCTGCCTTAACCACTGGAGAACAAAACACCTATACCGCCCTGAGTCGTGCCTGGACAACGAGGTATCCTATGACTCGGTAAAAGGTGCACACTATAGGCTGATGATCACTGAAGCAGCCTATACTCATACAACATACGATTACTTTATTAAGGTATACAAGGAAAAAGATAGATAGCGTAATTAAATCGCAGCAACGATTTAATAGCAAACTAGAAGAAGGATAATTAATGTTACGTTAAATAATCAGTAAACTGTCACTCCTGTCTGAAAGAAAGTGAAACAAAGAAAGTCCTAAAGCATCATGCCAGAATCTTCTGCAAAAGTCAGATGCAACTAAGAAGTACTTCTCGGATTCTGAACTGTGTATTATTACTGTGGGAACATATATAGTGTAGGGACATACGGTGATATCTGGCACAGGTGTAATTATAAAACAGTCGGCAGTCTAAACTCTAACCACAAAAAGGTGTGCTTTCTCCCACCAGGCACCAGCCTGCTCTGGTTGGGTCTCTCAGCAACAATCACGACTTACTATTAACATAAAGAGCAATAATGCTGCACACATATACACAATGAGATTATAAACCCTAATCGGGGGTCTGCCAGGTGGACAAAGTCTAGCAGGGGAGTCGTAGGCTAAGCTACCTGGGCCAAGCCACCTGCTCGGTAGCCTAGTGTCGTTCTCAAGTCTGTGCGCCTAGTTACATTAAATGATGGGGTGCTCTCTTGAGAGATCCAGGTCTCGTGTACCTGGTTCTCTCCTGGCGACCCTCCTAAGTCAAAAGCTAACGAGCTAGCACAGTGCTGGGTGGACTAGGCCAACGCCCTCACGCCAACACAGTGCTAGGCTCTAAGGTACACAGCCAAGAAAATAACCTAGACCTCCGCAGGTATCCGGTACAGTTGCATAGGCTCAACGAAGTCTATGCTCATAGGAAACTGCAACCTGATAGCCTCTCCCCAGTCTAGCATCGACTGACCTGGCAGAAACCCAAGAAAATAAGGTTGGGGCAACACGATGAGTATGTCAAACCTCCCCAAGCCAAAATGGATAACCCTCTGATCCAAAATGCCTAACTAATTACATATAATATCTCTGAGAGCTCGCTGTATAATACAGTGACGGATATATGAAATCAACGTCAAGGGGAAGGGCAGTTAATTAATAGTAGGATATACAGAGAGAAGAAGGTAAGCAGTGTTAGAGAAAGTTCGCAATAGGGGGGTGAGGTGGGCTGATAGATTGCAAGGGGATGTTAGCGTTACAGCACTACGAGGAGCTCTGAGGGAGACACAAGGACAGGAGCCCGCACCACCGTCCCAGGACCGCGGCCGCCAATCACAGACGACTACGTCACCAGGCAGCAGGGCTGCAGAAGGCGCCAGGAACCACCAGCTAATCAAGGGCGCGGAAAAGCGCGCGAGCGGGAAAACTCCTCGAGTGAGGGAGCCAACACATACCTACGCACGCACATATTACCACCACGCCCTCGCTATTCTCTCTCTCCCTCCACAATGCATCTTATATTCTACTAATGATATAAAATACTTCCCGTTGTCACAGACGAAAGTAAAGACCACCACGGGACTGTCTGTAACAACACAAACACTATGAAAGAAAGAACAACATTCTCTGATAACTGTAGCCCATTTCACTGCCTGGGGAGAGGGGAGAAGAGGATAGGGAGCCAACCGCAGCCCCCTCGTGGTCGCTGGGGAGCTGACGTGCGTCACACCATACATTGGCTTATCATAGACGGTAGATTCTATCGTTCAATACAGTGAGTTCCAGATGATGAGCCATATGAGAACTGCAATGGTTCGACATAAACTTGGCTACCTAGACCAACAGGGCGCCGGGTTGTCTCCCCCCAAAAAAAACAAAAATCCCTCTGGCTTGTTGCTGCTGTTTCGGCTTTCTGAATCCGCCTCACCACTGTCTTGGAGCTTTACTCTCACTAGATATTGTTTCCCATGGCATATCTTAAATATGAGAATCCTCATACAATGCTAATAAATTATATAAGAAACACTAAGGCAGGTTTTAACGGTGTGTTGTTAGGCTTTGTGGTAATGTATTGAAACGAAGTACAACAAATATTTTATCCCAATAATATATTCCCATTGACACATTGGGATTTAAGATCAGGAACCTTGAGTTATGTCCGTAAGGTATATAGCGATAGTTTAGAAAATAGGTTAAGTAAGGTTACTATAAGTAGAAATTATGTGCTTAAGAAAATTGACAGACTGAAACCTCAGAAATTGCCTGGTCCTGATGAGGTATATATATGCTAGAGTATTAAAAGAATGCAGAGATGAGTTAAGTTACCCATTAACATTTCTATTTAACAAGTCATTAGAAACAGATAGATAGGTGGAATGGACTACCAGGTGCTATAGTGGGATTCAAAACGGTAGGGAGCTTTAAGATAAAATTGGATAAGCATAATTATGAACGAGAAGGGTTGGGTGTGAAGGGGGATTAGCCGGGTTGGGCCAATCAGCGCTCTGCAGACCCCGTAATCCTGCGTTAATCTCTAACCGTTTTGGTAAGATGATCCTCAGGGTATTAGAGTGTTGAGCCTATAATTGGGCTTTGTAATTGGGGTTGTGTGGGACAGGGATCTGCCTTGATTAGGCCAATCGGCTTTCTGCAGAATCCCATTTTCTTATGTTCTTATGTAAACAGGCTTAGTTCCAGAAGCTTGGAAGCTTGCAAATGTAGTTCCGAGCTTCAAAAAAGGTGATAAATCAATAGCATCCAATTACCGTCCCATTAGTCTCACATCAATCATAGGTAAGCTACTAGAGTCAATTATTGCTAGGAAAATTAGAAACCACTTAAAAACATTTAATTTAATAAATTCTTCTCAGCATGGATTCACTCATGGACGTTCTTGCCTTACTAATTTGCTTAGCTTTTTCTCAGAGGTATATGAAGCAGTAGATAATGACAAGTCATATGATATAATATATTTAGATTTTAGTAAAGCTTTCGTCAGAGACTGGAGTCCCTCATGAGGGATTGATGAGAAAAGTTGATGCACATGGAATAGGTGAGTCGTTGTTGGGATGGATTAGGTCATGGCTAATTGGTAGGAAGCAGAGAGTCAGCATAAATGGTACTAAGTCAGGATGGGCAGCAGTAGAAAGTGGTGTCCCCCAGGGATCTGTATTGGGTCCTCTATTGTTTGTTATATATATACATAAATTACCTTGATTTAGGTATAACTAGTAGGATAAGTAAATTCGCAGATTATACCAAAATGGAGAGAACAATAGATTCAGATAGCGACGTAGCGTGCCTCCAAAGGGATCTAGATACCTTACACGAATGGTCAGTAAAATGAAAGATTAATTTTAACATTAACAAATGCAAGGTATTAAAGATAGGGATGATGAATATAATTGTAAAATATAAACTAGCTAATATGGAATTAGAAAAATCAGATTGTGAGAAAGATATACTAAAGCTCAGTGATTTCGAAAGAACTCGAACAAATGGTTTCAAATTAGATATATTTCGTTTCAGAAAAGATATAGGCAAATATTGGTTCGGTAACAGAGTTGTAGATAGGTGGACGGGCTATAATTAGGCCTTGTAATTGGGGTTGGGTGTGAGAAGGATCTGCCTTGTGTGGGCCAATCGGCTTTCTGCAGACTCCCATTTTCTTATGTTCTTATGCTTCATGTGTTAGAAGCGCAATGACATATGCTTCAGAAACACGGTCTGTCAACTCAGGATATCAACAGAATGGAATGTAACAAGATGAGAATGGCGAGATGGATGTGTGGAGCCAAACTGCAAGGTAAGATATCTAGTTAAGAGCTGAGGAGACGGTTTGGTATCAAGAGAGCCAGTGATGAGATGTGTACTAGCACACATGGATGGTTTGGGTATGTGGAGAGGATGGATGAACAAAGTTGGGTGTAAAGATGCAATTCCGTGAACATGGAGGTAGCTGCACCAAGGGGCAGACCAAGAAAGATGTTTGATCAGACCTTACAATCCGATCATGAATAAGAAGACCTGACAAGTGCGGCAGTTCTGAACAAGGCTGCCTGGAGTGCCGCCATTAAGACATGAGACTGGAACTGCACTTTGTGTGGAGCACTCAGTCTTTAAGTTTATGTTTGTATGTGAAATGCTGGGTGAACGAAGGGAATTTAACCCTCCCGAAAACTCCCCAGATTTTGAGATGCCTGAAGTGGGGTTCGAACCCTGTTTAGTGATCTCAGTAGCTCAACCAGGTCTGCGCGCTAACCCACTGTACTACCACGGACATTCAATAGGATAGCAAACTTAGTTCTCCTTGAAAGAACCAGGTGATAGTCTCGTGGTGATTCACGTGATGTTTCTTAGACTTCGCCATCAACGATTATTTTACACTATCCCAGACATCAACTCGGGTAGAACAGTATTGGGGTTGCGGGATTTTTGCAAGGGCATTACACTACATCCTTATTAAACAAGGCTAGTCCCTAGCCTATTTAAGGTCGTAAGGTATCGTAGCCACATCACCTCAGCAATCTCAATATTCTTAGGGTCCTCTTGATGGGTGCTCTATATAGCTACCAGATCACGTTCCGCGACTGCCACCAATGAAATACTGGGTGAACGAAGGGAATTTCACCCTCCCAAAAACTCCCCAGGTTTTGAGATGCCTGGCGCGGAGTTCGAACCCTTGTTAGTGACCTCAGTAGGTCAACCAAGTCCGCGCGCTAACCCACTGTACTACCACGGACGTTCAGTAGGATAGTAACCTTATTTCTCCTTGAAAGAACCAGGTGATAGTCTCGTGGTGATTCACGTGATGGGTTTCTTCGACTTCGACATCAACGACTATTTTACACTATCCCAGACGTCAACTCGGGTAGTACAGTATTGGGGTTGCGGGATTTTTGCGAGGGCATTACAGTATGTATAATTCTGATTTGGTATAGCCGTGGTTAGGAATACTTGAACTCCTTTAACGATAAAATCAAGACGGTGAGCACTAACTTGTGAATACCCGTAATTAATTCTATGTATTTCATGTAATTCATCAAAGTACTTTGCCAGTGTATCATAACTGTCCCGACAAATATTGTAGAGAAATTCCTGTCCACGATTGTACCTTCTGAAATACACCTCGAAGAACAATTTGTCACCTGTAATAATCTACCTTTAGTTTATAATCTTGTAGTCTCTTAGAAACTACACACTTGATATATGTTTTAAATTAAATAAAGATAGTCAAATAAGGTCGCAAATAAAATAATACTCAATGGGTATTTGGTATAATAAGGTAAGTTGAGTAAACAGTTTTACACAGATAATAATTACCAGCAGTAAGGATATATATTATCAATACACAAAGATATATATAAATGGGTTAATACTTAGTTATATGAGTAATAGGTGAGTAAGGTGAGTCTCTCGTGTATAAAGAGGACTCCACAGCAATATACTAAGAATTTGACTGTTAAGTAAAGACCAGGCTAAAGGTCTCCTCTTGAAGGTCAGTAGAAAGGTCAGTCCTCATGAAGATTAACTTAAGAGTTATTTATTATTTCCACAGTAAGGCAGAGGATTATCAGAGTAACCCCAAAAAACTATGGAGGCACTTCAAATCAACGGGCTACAGCAACAAGGCAAGGGACTCATCTAACACTAATATTGCTCTCAAAATTAATGATCAGGTTTGCCATGATAAACGACAGATTTCAACCTACTTCAACTCCTTCTTCACCTCCATAGCAAACACACTTGCACAGAACCTACCGCAACCTCTCAACAAATACACCACAACAACTGCCACCTTTCAAAATATCTACAGGGATAAAGGCATACACCCGAACACTTTTGGATTGCAAAATGTTACACCAAAATACACATTTGAGGAGCTCTCTAACCTAAATGTACATAAAAGCACAGGACCAGACAAAATTCCTGCCAAATTTCTACGAGATGGAGCCATTGGTATAGCAGGTCCCCTAACCCACATCATCAACCTGTCAATTAACACCAACACTGTACCTGCTGAACTGAAGGAAGCTATTGTAACCCCTCTATTCAAGAAAGGAAATAAATTAGATGTTAGCAACTACAGACCAGTTAGCATATTACGTATTGTATCAAATATCCTTGAAAGAGCTGTATACACCCAAATTGAATACTACCTCAAAAAAAAACATTATCTATTCTATAAGTTTCAATCAGGTTTCAGAGGCATGTACTCGACAGACTCCTGTCTCATCCACTTAACAGATCACATTCGTAAAGAAATGTATAAAGGTAACTACACCGGTATGGTTCTTATTTGATCTACAAAAAGTGTTTGATACAGTAGACCATGATATCCTCTGCAATAAACTACAAGCAATGGGCATTGGGTCAGTGAACTGGTTTAAATCTTATCTTAGTGGTAGAACACAAAGAGTCAAAATTGACGATAATCTATCAGATCCTATGCCAATTAACTGTGGGGTCCCACAGGGAAGCATCCTTGGTACCTTACTCTTTCTCTGTTATGTAAACGACATGGAACTGAGCATCTCTTGTAAATTATTACTGTATGCTGACGACAGTGTGCTTCTAGTTTCAGGAAAAGACCCAATAAGTATTGCCGCCTCACTTTCCAAAGAACTAGAATCGTGTTGTGATTGGCTAGTGGACAATAGACTATCTCTTCACCTGGGCAAGACAGAAGCCATCTTATGTGGAACAAAACGCCAATTGAAAGACATTGAGGGCTTCTCGGTTAACTGTAATGATATTCCTATAACAACAGTGTCACAAGTGAAATTTCTCGGACTAAAACTGGACTCGACTCTGTCAGGTAAAACAATCTTGGAATCGACCCTGAGTAAATGTAGAGCACGTATAAAGACCTGCATAGACAGGTGGGATGCTTGCCAGCGGCGACCAAAAAGACCCTATGCCAAGCGCTTGTTCAATGTTATTTTGACTATTCTGTGTCATCATGGTACTCTGCATCATCTAAATCAGCAAAGCACAAACTTCAGGTCACTCAAAATAAAATGGTTAGGTTCATGCTGAACCTAGGACCCAGATCGCATGTTGGCCAGGAACCACTTCAGTCACTTTGTATGCTCAATGTCTCTGACAGGGCCAAACAAATCAGACTCATTAATGCCTTCAAGATAGTTTATGATAGGGCTCCAGAGTATTTAAAGAGTAATTTTGTTAAAGCAAATGAAAGGAATGGACACAATACACGGAATAGGATGTATAATTTTACGATCCCGAGAATCCAAGGACAGGGGAAGCTAACATTCTTCTTCACTGCCATCAAAGACTGGAACAACCTACCCCAGTCAGTCCGTGAAAAGAGAACACTGTACTCCTTCAGACGTAGCTTGAAGGAGCACCTGAACCGAACAGCTGCGAGAAGGGAGCACCAAGCTTATGTCTACTACTAAATACGATATAAGAGATAGGCAAAACAAACTGAAATGACTAGTGAAATATTTTGACCAGTCCAAATATAGAATGTAAGGTATCTTAATACAACCCCCTAGAAATACTTTCTCTAAGGTATCTACTAATCATATTCATTTACATTTGTTATTCTCCGTTTTTCCCCAGCTAACCTAATCCCACAAGGACCCCAATGGAAATACGCCTAATGGCCTTATTGGGCTATCCTTAGTTGGAATTATGCAAAGCTGGTACATGTCATATTTGTAACATATTATGTGGTACCAACATTGTAAAATGGTAGCTGAATAAATATTATTATTATTATTATTATTATT
Organism: Paralithodes platypus; assembly: GCA_032716605.1. Lineage (NCBI taxonomy): Eukaryota > Metazoa > Arthropoda > Malacostraca > Decapoda > Lithodidae > Paralithodes > Paralithodes platypus. Next base: position 41,034,207 of record CM064568.1, on the reverse strand, counting down.
ATTATTATTTTTATTATTATTATTATTAAGAGTCAGTAGTGAATGTAAGTGTGGCTTAATGGTGATAGTGAGTTATAAGGAACTCTAAATGCTGTGTGATAGCCGTGATATGGAGTAAGGAAGCCTGAAGGAAGGTGTGTTGCCCTCGCCGTATATCTAGATGAAGTTACTTGTCCATCTCACTCCTGCTCAAAGGTGTGTCACCTCAGGAAGTGAAATCATAAAATTTTACAGGAACTGAGACAGTTCCGTATAGTCTAAATCCTTACTTTATGTACAATTGAACAGGAAGAAATTTAGACTACACATAAGTGTAAACAATACGAGATAATATTATAAATGTATAGTGTAAGTTATGAGTAGTAAGGTATTGACAGTTAAATATGGCTGGGTGTCAAAATGAATGAGTTATAGTCTATATAAGGTAGTTAAATCCTCTATATAGAATTATAGTCCAATATATATATATATAAGTTGATATGGAATATCATGGTTACATTCCATGGCCGGGGACCCTCGGAGAGTGCTAAACGCATTACCGAGGGAATCCTCTCGGGCATGGAGGCATAAATTCCATTTTCTTTCTCTCAAACTAATGCAAAAAAATCTTGGTTTACTCACGCTTATTCTACTGGTGTCTGCAATAAGGAGGAAGCATTCAAATGGTACCGACGCCTTTAAACTCAAGAATCTCATTCTTCCAATGTTTCTGCCCGAAATCAAGCCAAATCTGTTCTTCGAATCACCAAACACTCTTTCATCAATAATATATACACTGAACTATCCAACTCTAGCTCTTCCCAAACTTTCTGGCATCTAGCCAAAACCTCTCCAACAATTTTTCTTCCTCGTCTTTCCCTCCCCTTTTCCGCTCTGATGGCACTACCGTCACTTCTTCCTCTGACAAAACTGAACTCTTCACCCAAACTTTTGCTAGAAACTCCACCTTGGATGATTTTGGGTGCTATTCCTCCCTCTCCACTCCTTCCTCACTTACTCATGCCTAATATCATAATCTCTTCTAAAGATGTACTTTCTACCCTCTCTGGGCTTAATACTAAGAAGGTGTATGGTCCGGATGGTGTTCCTCGTGTTGTACTAAAAAACTGTGCTTCCCTGCCTAGGCAAACTCTGTCTCTGTCGCTGTCTCTCCTCTAACATCTTCCCTTCTTGCTGGAAGTTTGCTCTCATTCAACCTGTCCCAAAGAAGGGTGACCACTCTCAACCCTCCAACTATCGTCTAATTGCTCTCATATCTTGTATCTCCAAAGTTTTTTAAACTATTCTTACTTCAAAATTTCTTAAGCATCTCTCTTCTCATAATCTACTCTCACACATCGCCAGTATGGCTTCCTTAAGGGTTGCTATACTGGTGATCTTCTTTCATATCTTATTAACTCTTAGTCACCCTCCTTCCGGGACTTCGGTGAGACCTTCTCTATTGCACAAACATATCGAAGGCCTTTGATAAAGTCTGGCACAAATCTCTAAATTCTAAACAACCCTCATTCGGTTTCTATCCCTCTATCTGTGCCTGTATCTCCAATTTCCTTACTGGCCGTTCCATAGCTGTGGTTGTGGACGGCCATCATTCACTTCTTCAACCTATCAACTCCAGTGTTCCTCAGGGTTCTGTCCAATCTCCAATTCTCTTTCAAATATGCATTCATGATATTCTCAACTGTACCTCCGGGTCCTATCCATTTATACGCTGATGACTCTACCTTACACTATTCAACTAGTTTTCCCCCCCAAAAAACCAGCAAGGAAGCACTCAAAAAATCACGTGATAATGCCATAAAGCACTTAACTTCTGACTTCTTGTTGCTTTCAATTCTTCCAAAACCCAATATCTCCATTTATCTACACTTAAAGAACTCCCACAGGACCATCCCTTATACTTCAACAATACACAATTTAATCCTTCATCTTCTCTCAGTATTCTAGGAGTCTCTTTTTCTCCTGATCTCACTTGGAAAGACCATATTACCACCCTTGCTAAGACAGCTTCCCAGAAGCTGGGTGTGCTCAACCGCCTCCAGGGGTTCTTTACCCCTGCACAGCTTCTTGCTCTGTACATGGGCACAGTGCATCCATGTATTGAGTATTGTTTGCATGTGTGGGAGGATCTTCTCATACAGCACTTCTTGACAAAGTAGAAAAGAAAGCTTTTCGTCTCATTAACTCACGTACACTCAGTGACTCTTTGCACTCTCTCTCTCTTCGCCGCAGTGTTGCATCTCTCTCACTATTCTACCATTATTACAATAACCAACGTTCCTCAGAGCTCTCTCAGTGTATACCACCTCCTCTACATAGGGTACGTAGCAACCATCTTGCAACACAATCCCATCCTTACTCTGTGCAACTCTCCAATCCAAGAGTGAAACGATATTCCCAAACCTTCTTCTATTCAACAGATGAGCTCTGGAACTCTCTTCCTGAATCCATCTTCCCCTCATCCTATGACTTAAATTGCTTCAAACTTTGTGTGTCAAGGCATTTTGGCTCGGACGTCCCTTGATTTGGCCCTGTCACTCTTTCAACTCTGGGGGAGGCACTTGTCACAGGCAGTTCTGCCTTTTCTCTCCCTCATCCACATAGAAAAAATATAAAAAATAATACTGTAGTTGCTGGTGGAAGTTTATAGTGTTAATGAGAGCTAAACGGGGGTAAAATCTGAGGATTATACGTGTGTGCTAAAACAGCCTGCTACAAAAAAATGGACCAGTCTCTTGGTGTACATGCGTGCACCAGCCCCGTACCACACGACCAGGTAGATATTTGTTTATTTTTGTCACGTAACCTGACGGAACAAGCAAATTATGGATACACAAATCAACCCTTCATCTTCTCTCACTATTCTTTATGTTTCTATTTCTTCTGGCCATTCATGGAATTATAATGTTACCACTCTTGCTAAAACAGCTTCCCAGAGCTTAGGTGTGCTCAACCGTCTCTGTGTGTTCTTCACCTCTGTAAAGCTTTTTTCTCTGTATAGGGGCACAGTGCGCCCATGTATCGAGTATTGTTCGCATGTGTGGTGAGGGTTCCCCCATACCGCAATTCTTGGAAGGAAGGTTAGAGTCAAAAGAATTTTGTCTCATCAACTCACCTCCTCTCACTAATTCCCTATAATCTCTCTCTACATGCCACAATGCTGCATTTCTCTCACTATTCTACCACTGTTCCAAGAATCAATGTTCTTCTGAGCTCTCTCAGTGTACCCCCTCCCTTACGGAGAATGGGGTGCACCCGCCTTTCAACACATTCCCTCCCCTATCCTGTCCAAATCTCAAACCCAAGTTTGAACCAATTTTCCAGTCTTTATTTTACTCAATAAGCAAGCTTTGGAGCTTTCTTCCTTAATCTGTTTTCCCTCATCCTATGACTTAAACGGCTTCAAGCTCCATGTGTCCAGACATTTTGACTCTAATGTACCTTGATTTTGGCTCTATCACCCTTTCAACTTTGGAGGAGACACTTGTTTCAGGCAGCTTTGCCTTGTGTCTCCTTCATTTACATAGAACAACAAAAACAACAAAAAACTATCCACTTTAACTTTTCCACTAAGATTTGCATAATAAATGTTCATAAGTTCCTAACCTCTCTTTATTTTCCTATATACCCTTTCTTTAAACCTAGCATTCGTGTGATTATTATATTAATCCATTTATGGTCGTTATTTTTGGGTAGGAAGCGCTGAAGCGGTCAGAGTAAGTCACATTACTGTTATCACATGACCATTTATATACGGTGCTACTCTATGTACCATATAATATTATGTAATATTATGTAATATTATGTAATATAACTTACAATCAATGCGAAGAAACTAAGTGACTAAGTTTATATCAAACCTTGTATGGATGCAAACAAATAAACCTTATACCTTTCAATAAGCAGACGGATATTCACGTAACATGGCATTTATGGATCTTGAGAAAGCATATGAGAAGGATTATGGAATGTTTTAGAGCTGTAGATGTAAAACAATTTTTTTTTTAAATCTGTGAAAAGTTTTTATGATGGTAGTGAAGCATGTGTTAGAATAAATGGCACATTAAGTGAGTGGTTTAGTGTGCAGGTAGGAGTGAGACAGGGATGTGTAATGTCGCCCTGGTTGTTTAACCCAAAAACGGCAACCGTCCTCAATAGATCCAGAGCATAAACAAAAAAATAGAAAACACCCCAGTGGCACTCAAAACAAAGCAATTTATGATTAGGTGAGATAATTCCCCTGCAATACTTGGTACCACTCCTACATATGTGTCCCCTCCCCTTCCCCTCCTTCCCACCCTTTCTCCCCTCCTCAATTATCAGCAATTTTTCCTCTTATTCCCCCCTTTTATCGGGTAATTTTCGGCGCGAATTTCCCCCTCCCTGTCTCTTTAACACGGGTGAGTCAGCTAGAGATCCTTGCAACACAGAGACTTCTAGTCAGATTCGTCAGTGCCGCTCTACAGCTCAGAGAGGGTGGATATACGTCCCACCAGCTCTCGCCTCATGATACGACTTTGCGGCAATGATACGTCTTTTTCACCCCCCAAATGCTATTCCCACTTCTTTAATTACTCTTAAATGTTCATATGTTCATATTTAAAGCAAAATAGATGCATATGGATAAGTAATAATAATATATATGTTACATATGACTATTTTTATCAGAATAGAACCAAATACATTCGCTTGGTGGGAGGCTTTGAACTACTACAGCTTCGCAGTGTATGAGTTAATATCTACATGGATGGGGTAAAGAGAGAAGTAAAGGACAAAACAAGAAGAGAGGGAGTAGAGATGGTGAGTGGTGGGAACAGAATGACTGTCACTTATGTGTTTATGCAGATGACGCAGTGTTATGTGCTGAGGAGAATGACCTGTGCCAGATGGTGGAGATATTTGTGGAAGTATGTGAAAAACGAGATCTGAAAGTAAATGTTAATAAAAGCAAAGTAATGGTAGTAGAGAGAGAAGGAGACACTGTGTGTAATATAAGGATTAATGGAGAACAGCTTGAACTAGTAAAAGAAGGTGAGGCTATTGAGGGATAAGGCTTCACAACGGCATGATTAACCCTTGTCTAGCGGGGTGTTTTGGGCTCATTTGGGCATATTCAGGCCCTCCTGCATGATAAATCAAGCATCTGCATGAAAAAAATTTATTTAGCAAAAATCTAGGCACTAAAAGCTTCAAAATGAGACCAGAACGAGCTACGTAGCACTCATGGTTCTCTTGCAGTGATGCCACGAACATGGGAGTTTAGAATATATCGGTATATTTTTCCCAGCTATGCTCACTACTGGCTACACTGCCGGCCTCTCGAGAACACAGGGAACATGAGTTAATGGGCGGCGGTAAGCCCTGGGAGTCGGCTGTCTGGCCCACTGTGCTCCCGGCCATTTGCACTCGATTTTAACCCTTTAAAAGCCTTAATAATGCTCCTAACTTGCTGCAAATTGGTGCACGACTTAAGTCGAGCGGCGCCAATAAGGGGTTAAGAAAAGGGGAAAATGTACAAGAGCAGTAGAAAACAGAGTAACACAAGGAAGAAAGGTAACTGGAGCAATGAAATCCTTTTATAGGAGCATAAACTTGAGTATGGAAGCAGTGAGAGGTTTGCATGAGGATGTGTTGGTGCCGACATTGATGTATGGATGTGAAACTCTTGTATGGTATAGTAATGAAAAGTCACGAGTAAGAGCAGTTGAAATGAATTTGGTAAGAAATGCGTGTGAAGTTCGAAGAATATACAAAGTAAGAAGTGAGAACATAAGGGAGGCATGTGGAATTAAGAAGTCGATAGAGCAAAAGGTTAAAGAAAGTGTTCTCAGATGGTATGGTCACATGACAAGAATACCTGAAGAAAGAATAGTTAACCCACTGAGCCCCAGGCAATATAATATAAATGTACACCCCAGGACCAGCAGGTTGTCAAACAACGTTTTTTTCTCCAGAAAACACCTGGAATAGGTTAGAAATGAAGGAAAAACCACAAAAATACGATCCCCTAGGTCATTAAGGGGTCCTACGGGGCACCTGAAAGTGAATGTCTAAATTACAAGAGGGGAAATGGGTAGGCAAAAACATGCAAAAACACGTTTTTGCGCACTCACATGCACACGGCTGGACTATGAGGGTTTTCAACCATCGGCATTGTTGCGTGGGATACTTATGCAGTTCCCATACAAATCTGAGCCCTCTAGGTGCCATAGGACCGGAGTAATTAACCGCGACGCAACCTATGTGGCGCTGGGGTTTGCCGTTACATACATTGCCGACGCATCACGTGCGTCGCTGGGGTCCTGTGGGTTAAAAGGATCTATGTCAGAGAAGTGGAAGGAAGAAGAAGGCATGGAAAGCCGAGAAGAAGATGGTATGATGTGGTGTCAGAATGTGTCAAAGCATGAAAAGGGAATGGTTGAAGCAAAATAAATGACAGGAATGAATGGTGGACATTTGTTAGAGAGAGTACATGAAGTCTCTGGACCCTTTTGAATGACAAACCTGGAAGGTCTTTATCCCAGATTTTGATGTGAAGAAACCTTGTCTGGAAGTATAACATCTGAGGTTGAGCGATTGAATTCAGGGCTGATGAGTGATTGGTACTTCTGAATGCTTTGGTACTTGCTTGATGTAGGCAAACTGCTATGTGTTCTTCTTCAGTCACCTCTTATTATTTTCCCGTGTCTCTTGCTGATCCTCCCTACCCATTGTGGGAGTAAGGGCTGGCTACTGACTGACATATTCACCTAATGCTATCTAAACATTTCAAGATACAAGGACACATTTCTTCGGTTTATCTTGACTATTAGAAGACGATTTAAGAAGTCATTGTTAGTGTCAAAGGGTTATGCAAGATCGTTTTTACCCCTTTGACTCCTCGAAGGCTTTCTAAATCTTAGTGAAATCCTTTAATTTCAGCCAAATTAAGGTGAAAAATTGTTTCTCGAATACTGAATGACAAAAGTGTAAATATCTTACACGTTAAAGCACATAGCTGTAAATGTCGTAACACGCATTAGATCGTACGCATGTGCACATATTGTATTCACACTAATAAAAACGTTGATGAACAAAAGTACAGAAAACAAATGTATTTATATGTGTGTGTGAGTGTGTGTGTGTGTGTGTGTGTGTGTGTGTGTGTGTGAGTGTATGTGTGGGTGTGAGTGTGTATGTGTGTGTGTGTATATGTGTGTGTGAGTGTGTATGTGTGTGTGCATAGTATTAGTCCATGAGCCAAGACCCGAATTTTGGGATATCGGTACCACCCGGGGTGACTAATTCTCTTAGGTGTTTTTAGCTTGCTACATGTCTCTAGTTTATGTTTTGATATGATAGCCCTTGCACATTGGTAGCTTAATGGTCGTTATCACTTCTTGAATAGACATACCCTACCGAAAATTCCGAATTTTTTTAAAATGTCAAATTTGGGGACAGGAATGCCTAAATGTCAACAAAATGCATATAGTAATTGTCACATTTAATACAAGTCCTGTAAATACACACTAAGCATGCCATGGGCTTGTACATACTATTATGGCAAATTACTACTCCTAAATATCATCTACGTCAGACTCGGAATCTGACTGTTGTGCCACCGGCTCTTCTTCAATAGCCTTGTTCTGACATGTCTGTAACCTGCACATGTCCGTGCATTTTAGACCATTGCTGAGGCAAGTACACTTAGGGAGTTCGCATGACCGCACACACTTGCAAGACAGTAGCTGCATAACAGCATCTGGTGCTGGTGAGCCTCGCATCCAGTTGACGGCAAGCTTACCGTCCTCATCTGTCATCCAACCGCAGTCTGTTGGGTTCGCAACAAATGGCTGGCTCTGAAGACTTCTCCTCCAGATCGCAGCCTGGTAGTTTGCACGCAGTGCATGCATGAAGAGGCAGTCCTCACAAGGAGGGAGTTGACTTGACTCTACCTCTCCACGTCTTGCACAGAACAGCTCATACCGAAGCTTGTTTACCTTAGTTGTGTGGGTAGATGGTAGGTACATGTGGCAGGTGATTTCCTGTAGCTTCTCAAAGAGTTCAGGAGACACTTCCCATGAGCGTCCAAGTTCGTGAAAAGCATGCTGGTATGTCTTGTCCATCTTCACCTGCTTGAGTGTCGTCATCTTCCCTCGGCCAGCGAATGCACTGACGGTATCACAGCCTGTAAAGGCATGCATACCAATCAATGAATCACACACGCTGCCTCCCAGTGTGCGGCTCAGTGTGGTGATATCCAGGAATCTTGTCCGGTTCTTCGTCCCGCACTTCTGGAACAGATGGGATGGGATCTTGTGGCACATGCCAAGACACAACACCATGACGTCTGTATGTTCTGCAGTGATGATGACAGACTTGTTCCCAGATTCTGCTGCATGAAGTGCATGGAGAAGAAGGCGTGTGTCTGCTTCTTCTTGAGTTGACTTAAGCTCAGGAGCCTCTTCCCACTGCTCTTTGGTGATCTTGAAGCAGCGCTGCTCACATGTGACATACAGCTCCTTGTCCTTGAGCTTCTCCCTGTGCTGTGGTGCCTTCCATTCTTCTACCAAGAACTTGATAAGACTTGCCTTGTTGGAGGAACTACCGAGTAACTTTCTCCACTGCTGGATGTTGTGCCCAGGTTGAATGTTCTTGAAATGAATTCCTGTGCCTGCACTTCTTTTGGCTCGTTCTGCATCCTTGATGGATGTCTCCTTGTAGATATCAAACACAACATCAATGCGCCTGCTCTTAGCACCTTCATGAACAGCGTGACTCAGTGCTGTACCTGCAAGCTGTGAAAAAGTTTTGTCATTTCCCTTCAGTTTGTGGACCAGGCTCATCCCATCAATTATGGTAGCAGAGGGCTCGGGTATCACTTCTGCAGGAGAAACATTCCTCTCTAACTCCTTTGCGAGGGCAGCCTTGTTGGTCTTGCGGAGAGACCCATCACCGCTGGCAAGTGCCCAAGGCAAAGGCCCCAGGGGATGAGCCAAGACATCACTCATTTTGAGCTTTCTGTTCTCGGCAACAAGGATCATCTGGCCAAATAGGTTCCTGTCAGCCTTTAAGATAACCTCCTTGGCATGGTCTTGTGAGCGTGGCTTCATTCTGATGTTAGTGAACGTTCTCAGTTTCGTCTTCGTCATCGTGTCATGAAACTGTATAGTTGGCGTATCGATCTCCAGGCGCTCTTCCTTGAAGGCTTGATATGCATCCTCTCCTATTCTGTAGGCCCCTAGAAGGTCTTTGACAACTTCTGGTGGTGCCATAGTCGCAGTTGACAAACTGACAAGATCTTCTTGCTCTGCGTTGAAGGGGTTCAACCAGCTGGTCTCCATCAGTTGAACTAAAGATTGGACATCGGCCTCATCTCTTCTAATCCTGGGCATCTGTAGGTCTGGGTGGCTGAAGTCAGTATACTTTTGGCCTACTACCATAGTCCTGAGCTGCCTTAAGTACCTGCTGCGATACTCCGATGTCAGGTAGTACCTGGCGACAGCTCCGCCTTTCAGGCTGAAGCCTTTTGTGCCCCCTGGTGTCTGGGTGTCTTTGTTGATCGTCTCTTCGATTGTCTGGTCCACAGGGATCCGTCCAAAGGGATTCTTGCTACCGATCTGGACCGAAAAGCCACCTTGCATGAAGTGTTCATGGACCTCTGGGTGTTCAATGGGCAGTCGAGACATCAAGGCATAGTAGTAGGTTAGGAACCGGGCATAGTTCACTTTGTCATAGGCAAAACACCACGGTATCATCTGTCGGATTGCTCCTAGGTGGAGCATCCAGTTGCCTTCTCTGGAGGCTCGAATTAAGTCCAGCATGATCTCAACCATGTCCAGGTATGACATCCAGAATGCTGAGAGGTTGTGTTCATCTCTGAGGGTCTCAAGATAAACTTGGAAAAGCTTCATGATATGTGTGCATGATTCACTCTCCATCAGCTCTTGAAAGAGTCCCTGAGACACATTGCTGTGAAAGCTGTTGATGTCCTTCAGTGTTTCATCTAGATGGTGTATGTCCCTTGAATGGTTTTCTTCTAGCCATGAAAGGAAGCCTTTCCATGCAAGCCTCATCAGTGCTTCATACACGAGCTTGTGTAGTCTCACTGCTCTGTTGTACCTCTTGCCGTTCATCACTCCTGACACTGATCCTTCTGCGATGATACCTGATTCCACACACAGATCTCTAAGACCTGCATCTTGAAACCTCTTTCCTATGGTGGAGATGAGATTACAGATTGTGTGGAAGACGCCCATCCTGATGATAATGTTCTTGAACTTCTCTTGTTTCCAGATAACTTCGGCAGCTTTGGCATAGAGTGCTTGATCAAACACGCACACAATCTTGTTAAGCTGTAAGGACTGCATGATAGCATGCGTTTGTTCCAAGATTTCATTAACGGTGGACATTTCTGTTGCGGGAGCATTGATAGTGGGCAGGTAGCTTACAGTGTCCTGAACCACTGCAATGTCTCTGCGCATTTTGATGTTGAACCCAGTCCAACTGCTGATGGACTGGTCCTCATGGTCTGACATTCGAGTAAGAAGCCAGATATGGTTCTTTGTCTTTGAATCCTGGACTTCCTTGGTAGTGTCGACATACGCAGTCTCAATCCTAGGTGGCCCTGCCCGCCGCCCAACATTGTATATTGGCAGCATTGATGATGTCTGAGTGATGCTTCTTATCTTGGACTTGGTAATCTCTGGCAGGACTTTCTCTGGCACAGAGCCTGCAACCTTGGACTGGACAGCAATGCCATTGACTCTATGAGAAGTACCTGCTCCACTTAGGGTCTCTTCAAGTCGGTCAATGTTATCCCAGGCCAGGGTTGTGAACACACCAGGGTAGATGTTTGCTGGCAGTGGAATGTCATCCTTTGAGCATTCCAGCTTCTGGATACAAAGGGCTGTATCGATCTCCTCAAACATTGAGTAAGACACACAGTGACCAAGACGATTCAGAGTTCGGATCAGTTCTGTGTTTCCTGTCAAAGACTTTACAGCATTGGTCAGCAGTACGTGCTTGGGTGGTTTTGTCTTGCCACTGGTAACAGCAAAGACCAAGTCACTGCCAAAGGAAGTGGCAAGACGTTGAGCTCTTTCAGAGGGAGTTTCACACTCACACTCTCCTGTCAGCAGGGTGTGCAGGAATTGAGTGACTGCTGCAGGAATGACATTCTGATCTGTATCGGGAGGCCATGGCTGACTCACATCTTGTTTATTGATCTCATTCCTCAGCTGCATTCCTGCTTTGGTTAAGACATCTTCAGAGTTAGCTGCTCTTGCTTCTTGCAGGTCTTTTGCCATTTTGTGTGCTTGCCGGGCAAGGTCGTCCATTGAGAGGCTGCGTGGATAGATTAGAAGCTTTCCTTTCTCATCTGGGACAAAGCGTAGTGATTCTCCAAACTCGGTTTCAATCTTTCGGCGAACATGTTTCTTTGTCGCTGGTTTCAGTTGGATAATACCACGGGACATCATGGATCTCTCAAGCCTAGATGTGAGGTTTGTCATAGGCAGTACCTCTGGGTTGGGGAATAATTTGGTCCTTATATACAAGCAGAGTTCCTCGAGGGCTTCTGTCTCAACCTCTTCGTAGCGTGCTCCCTCGCTTTCTTCCTGATTTTCACCTGCACCCGACCTGGCGGCCGCTGGGAAATCATCTTTTGTGAAGAGTTTGTAGCACGACTTGTGGTAGTGACCCTCTGCAGCAACAAGGTCTCTGCTAACTAAACCAAGGATTCTCTGGTTGAGTTTCCTTATTGCTGCTCTGCGAATCTTCTCATCTGCTCGTAGCTCAACACACTGTATGAGTGGCTCCCTTGTCTTTGTTGTTTTTATGTACTTGCTTGACTTCTCGCAGAAGATACATACTTTGGCATACACCCTGCTAGTACTAGGGGCATCCCTTGATGCCCTCCTCCTGGGGTCGACGCTTGCTGATTCTATCTTGACACCCTTGGCAAGGATAGAATCCAGTGACTTCTTCATTGTAAAGAGACTACGACATTTACGGTGATAATGTATGTGTGGTATTCCTCCTTCTTCAAGGCCCTTGGCTGCTTCCAGGACTGGATCATGCTGCCTGATTTCTGCAGCCCTGAGCAATGTGTTCCAGGAGTCCAAATCCTGTGGTGACACCAGAGCATCGCTGTCATCATCAGAGCAGTGGATGATACAGTCGATCCGTGCTCTCTTCCTCGCAGATGGTTCCATCCTGCCGTCAAACAGTCGACACACACCTGCAAAAAATATCACCATTAAACCATGAACAAACAAACACATTACATATGTTTGCTCCTTCCAATAATAAATTATCCCCAAAATATAACAAAAAATCCCCAAATATGAAATAAACCCCTAAATATGGAGAAACTTGAAATACACATCGGAATAATTCTTGTAGAGAATCAAATAAGCTACAAGAGCTGTTAGAATATATTTTTCAATGTTCCCCATATTTAAGGATTTATTCTAGATTTAGAGGAAAATACCCAAAATATAGAGTATATTCCGAAATATGAGGAAATTTGAAAAATACCTAGGAACAACTCTGGTAGAGAATATAATTCTACATAGGTGTTCAAAGTTTCGCGATGATTGTGTGATGGATTTTAAAGAAAATGAGGAAAACGCCGAGCGTCACGCTAAAAATCTTTATTTTTGGGTAGCGCCCCTATTGCATCAAAAAAATTAGACTAAGCTACCAGTGCGAGAAGGCTATCATATCTTAATGTACTTACAGTCACTCTATAAACATTTTAGTACCATTCGTGTTTAGTCACCCCAGGTGGTACCGATATCTGGCCTGGCTCATGGACTATATGGTGAGTGCAATAAAAGAGAGAATACCTCAAAGGAAACTGGAGAACATGATTGTATTCTGAAAGGAACTATGGTTGCCAGCGAGTAAACAAAAAAAATACTTCTAAAATATTTGATCTGTGTATGAAAGCCACACAAGGTAAAGTGGCCTGTAGCGAGGGTCTCTTCTGAAAAAAAGAAAACACAACAAAAAACAAAGAAACAAAATATATATAAAATGAAAAACACAAATACAAATCAAATACATATATAATGAAAAACACAAATACAAATCAAATACATATATAATGAAAAACACAAATACAAATCAAATACATATATAATGAAAAATGAAATACATATGTAATGAAATACATATATAATGGTGCATGGGGGTTCGGGTGGAGCGGGAGCTCGGGCACCTTCGTCTCAGCCCCCATTCCACTCAACTCCTATCATGGCGCCCCCTCGGGGTCCGGAGCCGAGTACGTTCCCGTAGGCCGATGCCCGCTGGTGGTTGGGTATGCCTCTAAGTGACTCACGGGGTGGGTCCCCGGTAGTAGCACCCCTCCTTAGGGTTTGTCTTCCGAGATGTTGTTTCAACTCGAGCTCGCCAAACTTCAGCAGCAGGAGCGACAGGCTAAGCATGAGGCTGAGCTCGAGCAGCGAAAGCATGAGGCTGAGCTCGAGCAGCGAAAGCATAAGGCTGAGCTCGAGCAGCGAAAGCATGAGGCTGAGCTCAAGCAGCATCAGCAGGAGGCTGAGCTCAAGTATAGGTATCAGGCTGAGTCTGCAAGGTATTGTGCTGATGTTGACCTAGAGAAAACTCGTGTAGAGGTGACGAGGAGCCGGGTCGTCCAGGGGGGTCGACCCCATGACCAGTCCCTGTCGCATCTACTAAAGTTGGTTCCAGTGTTTGATGAGTTAGGAGTTACAGAATTCTTTCTCCGTTTCGAGAAAAAGTGCCAGGAGCACCAATGGCCCGAGGAGAAGTGGGCAGCCCCTGTTTCGTCACGATTGACGGGGAAAGCACTCAAGGCGTACGATGCTTTGTCCCTAGATGCCTGCGTGAATTATGAGGCGTTGAAAGAGGCTGTCCTGAGGGCGTATGAGCTACAGCCAGAGACCTATAGACTGAAGTTTAGGGCTGTTCCTAAAAGGAAGGAGAGTACTTTCCAGGAACACGCTAGAGAGCTGTCAGATACATTTGAAAATTGGTTGAGGTCGGAGAAGGCAACTACTTTTGATGCAGTGAAACAACTAGTGTTGTTAGAGCAATTTTTTAAATGTACTGGCAGTGACTTGACTCTTAACCTGAAAGAAAAGCAACCTAAAACTCTGCAGGAGGCGGCTCAGATGGCTGACCTCAGGTTGTCATTGATTCGTGGGTGCGGGTCTGCACAGAGAGCTGAGGCAGGTAACCAGGGGCGTACCACTCCACCCCCCCGAATTAAGGACACAACTAATTACCCATTTAGGAGTACTGGTGCCAATTTTGAACCCAAGTCGAAACCCTTCCCGTTAAAGAAAGGCCAGGGCCCTTCCTCACCTCAGAGGAAGTCCAAGAGCGAAGTGGAGTGTTTCAAGTGTCATGAGAAGGGGCATATTGCACGCTCATGTCCGAGCACACCGCCTACAGCAGTGGTGTCACTAGTGAGCAACATCGGTGTGTCTTTGAGGTCTTCCGCGTTTGCCCGGGGTAAACAGTCGGTTGCGAAGTCACAGTCGGTGCAGAAGCAGCAGGAGGGCTCGTCACCCGTCCGTGATGTTGTTTGTGGTCATAGGGGGCACGGCACTGTTAGGTGGGCTGGTGTGGAGCATAGGCTTGAGTTGCTGCATGATACGGGCGCTTCCCAGACACTTATTAAGAACTTCACTGGCAAGCCTATTAACACGGCTCGGGTTGTGGTGGTTCAAGGCATCAATACTACGCAGTCTTACCTGCTGGTCAGAGTGGAGCTTGAGGTGGATGATGTGACACGGGAGTTGGATGTGGGTGTTGTGGAGAAATTGCCAGTTGAGGGGGTCGACCTGCTTCTCGCTAACGACTTTGCGGTGCCTGCTTCCGAGGTTCCAACCTTAGTCGTTGCCGAGAGGACGGCCGAAACGAGTAGGGAGGGGCAAGAGGGGCTCGAGAGATCTCAGTCCGCTCAGGTGTCACAGCCTAGTACCCAGGTTTGAGACCAGCGGAGGAAGGGTCGGAAGGAGAAAGTCAAGGCTGGTGGTCGGGTTGAGAGTTTGGACCCAGCGACACTCCTTGGAGACTCGGTACTTGAACCAATGTTGAGCTCCGGAGTGTCCCCAGAACCTGTCCCCCCTAGTGACATGGTAGGGCGTGATGGCACTCCGCGACAGAGTAGTTCTCAGGTACAACAAGAAGATCTTAGTCTTGAGAGTTGTGGGAACGGGGCTATTGAACTCGACGAGGACGGGGAAGCATGTCAGGTGAACCTGTTGAAGGAGTTTGTGAGGCAACCACCTGAGCAGCCTACTGTCCCTGTGTTGGTCTGCAGCGGCCAAGGTGGAGAAGGAGAGGGGGGCAGTGGGGCACAGGTGGGGGAAAGTTGGGATTGTCATGTCTCGGCGGAGCAGTGGGCGGGGGACACGAGTCAGGTGGCTGTGGAAGCGCTTGAGCACCTGCCTAAGCAGCAGTGTGCAGCGATCCAGCCCCTGCTCGGTTCATACCCCACTGTTTGTGCCGAGCACCCAGGCCTCACAACTCATGCGGTGCACGATGTTCCGCTGGCAGGTCACTTGAGTGTTAGTAAACCGTTGGCCTCGTTGTTTCAGTGGTTCAAGGTGGGCGACGAGGCTTTGGCATGGTTGTCAGGTCAGGGTCGACCCATGGCTGCTAAGGGTTGTGGTCAGAATCAGGACATTGAGCAGATTGGTGAGGTTGGCTGTGGAGTGAATGCGCCCGGTCGTCACATAGCCTCCCAATGCTGCTCTAGTCGAATGCAACAGCCCTACCATAGACCGACTGTATCTGGCCGTGGCGCTGAAGGCGGTGATGCTGCGCCGGCAGGTGTAGTCGCAAGGAATGCGGGGGTGCGCATGTACGGTATTGGCGGGGAAGCCTTAGCAATTATGAACTATGGGAGTGACTGCACAGGTGGTACAGATTGTCCCTTTCATGACCTGGCTGTTCTAGGGACAAAGGTGGAGAAGGAGGGAGACTATAGTGTAGAAACTATGGTCCCGGCTGGGTTGTGGGAGGGCACTAGGCATGTTGTTCTTCGAGATAAGTTGCAACCTCTTGTTCCTAAGCGCCAAGAGAAGTTGTTTACTAGGCTGTGGCAGTACGTCCGCATGTTTGTTGATTCTCCAGGCCTGATGTACGGGGTAGAACCCGACATGGAGGCTGGAGACAGTGCAAGGCTCAAATTGGCTCCCTACCGTATAAATCCTGCTCGACAGCCTGTTGTGAAAGCAGAGTTGGACTACATGTTGAAAAAGGGTCTGAGGGATAAAGGATATCGTGAGTGGTCGTTGCCAGTGACTTTGCAACCTGAGTTGAGTGGCAAGATCCGTGTTTGTGTTGTTTGCAAGAGTGTTGGTGCATCATCCCTGACAGACGCCTATACCTTATCCAGAGTTGACGACCCCATAGACCGCATCGGGGCTGCCTCGTTTATCACTAAGGTAGAAATAGTGAAAGGTTATTGGCAGGTCCCGTTGCCGGAAAGAGCGAAGAGAAGTGCCAGTCTTGTGATGAACTGGGCAGTTTATCAGTGTCAGGTGTTGTTTTGCTGCCGGAACACAAGTTGGATGTGTGGCATGTTAAGGGCACTGATAATGTTCTGGCTGATTGTTTGTCACGGGAGGGTATGTCTTAAGGAGCACCCTCGCTGTTCAGTCAGTGTTTGTTTGAGAGTGGAAAAAAATTAGGCTTGCCTCTGTAGTGCAAAGCCGCCAAAAACACTATTAAAAAAATATAAAAACCTCACATAAAAACTCTTTCTTTTTGATAGTATATAAGTGCAGTATGATACAGCAAGAATCTAAGACTTTCTGAGTTTTGTCTTAGTAGGCTAGGCTTGTTGAAGCTTGCTCGTTGAGCGTAATATTGTTAAGTCATACTATTATTTTGGGGAAGTGTTGTGTAGATTTTTGTTATATAATGAAGTGTTTTCCGTTTGTGATTGTGCCTTGTTTTCACAACTTGGGGGAGTAGCTGGGTGATGCAGGGTTGGTGGGCATTCTATCTGGTCAGCTGTGGCGTTCACCTGAGGCTAAAACGTCCCATATCTTGGGCGGGGTGTTACGCTGGCCAGCTTGCCAGAATGTACTCGTACTCGCTAGTGCTCGCCAGGGCAGTGAAGTGGGCTATAATAATCGTAGAACGATGTTCTTTCTTTCTTAGTATTCATGATGTCACAGACAGATCAGTGGTGGTCTTTATTCTTGTCTGTGACACTTGGAAGTATTTTATATCAGTGATAGAGTATAAGATGTGTAGTGTGAATTTAAGGAGAGAGAGAACGAAGGAGGCAGCGAGGTGGTAATATGTGCGTGTGTATGTACGTGTGCCTCCCTCGCTCGGGCGGAGGTTCCCACGCTCTTGATTGGCCGGCGGGCCTGACGCATCATATGACGCCTGCTCTTCATGACGTAGTCGTCTGTGATTGGAGGCCGCTGTCCTAGGAGGGTGGTGCGGGCATCCTTCTCGCGTGTCTCTTCAGAGCTTGGCATGGTGTGCTTGGCCCTAGACGTCCCTTGCAATCTGTCCCCAATCTAACCCCTCTGTACTACTTTTTCTCTCTCTGAACTTCTTATTTTCCAATACTTCTCATCTTTATTCAATTACTTTATCCCTTCTGGTTCTGCATACGACTTCCATAGTCGGCCAGTCGTATTACCAGCACCAGTTCTCACATATATGTTTTGCACTAGCTTTAGGGATTATTAGTCATAGTCACATGGTATCATAGTATTGGGGTGCTTCTATAATATATTGAGTTGTTCTTTGTTACTATTTAATGCTAGACAGTGGAGGATATCCTTGGTCATTGTCTGAGTTATGTATGTGGCAAGTCAGAGCCTGTACGACTTCGACGGAGCTTAGGCAGCCTGTAACCCTTGTGCATATTTTTCCTTTGCGAGTGTAGCAGCATACAAGCGAAGGGTTTTTGCCTACTTTTGCTCGTATGCTTGCTACCTCATTTTGTTGACCTTTGTGGAGTGCCAGGGTAAGACCAGATACTTGAGATCTGGACTTACCAAGAGAGCCTCCTAGTCACTTAACGTAACATAAGGGAAATCTGTTCAAGGGGAGACAGTAGGCTACGAGCATGCTTGCGCTCTGCCTAGCCTCCTGGTACCTTTTATACAGCTGCTAGACTTTATTAGTAATAAAGACAGCATTGTGTTTATTAACTTTAACTGTGTATGCTTTAGGAATTATTCACGCCTTATTTTAGCCTAGGTTGATGCATAGTGCACAACCCAGTTTGTCTGTTACTTTGGCTAAGGAAGTACTGTTTTGAGTGGCTATTATTAGTGCTGTCACAGAGTTGTTGCACTCCCTTGTTATATATATATGTATCCTACTTATTGGTGTATTTAAGATACACGCTTTGGTGTCCTGCCCCTGCATTATTTCTGTTCTATATTCGACGAGCATCTTAGAGCATCAGACGTTTTCAGAAGATTCCATATCTGTTTGCTGTAGGACTAGACTTCCAGTGTTTTCATAGAGCATTGAAGAGTTTAGTGTTGAGTACAGACTCACACTAAAGTTAACGTAAGCATATACTCCTTTATTAAGTCTTGTTATAGTTTATTTAAGCATTGTTATTACGTGAGAGCATTTTATTAACGTAAAGTACTCCTGTTGTGAGTAGGCTTTGCCGTCACCGGAAAGCCTTTGTAGAAGTGCACTAAAACCCAGTTAATTGATACCCCGTTATCCAGTAGATTAACTCTGGAGGGTTTAAGTGTTTTGTTCACCGGCGTAATAGTTCGAGGGTTTGGAATTAGCGTACCGTTGTTGCAGATATAGCCTATCATCTAGTCCATTATTAAGTGCCCTTGTTTATTTCGTAGTGCCGGTCGTAACAATGTAAGACAGAAAATTTGCAAATTCTTGAGTTGGAGAGCTGGACCAGAATAGGAGTGGGACTGTGTTGAAAGGCGAGTGCCTCGCACTCGCCGCAAGGAAGGGGGTATACACTGAGAGAGCTCTGAAGAATACTGATTGTTGTAATAGTGATAGAATAGTGAAAGAGATGCAACAATGCGGCTTGTAGAAAGAGTTGACCGGATTTGATAGAATGAGGAAGTGAACAATAGCTGTCCACAACTGCAGCTATGGAGCTGTCTGAAAGGAAATTAGAGACAAAGGCACAGATAGAGGGATAAAAACCGAAGGAGGGTAGCTTGGAAATTAAAGACTTATGTCAGATTCTATCAAAGGCTTTCGATATGTCTAGAACAATAGATAAAGTCTCACCAAAGTCCCGAAAGGAAGATGACATAAAGTTAGTTAGATAAACAAGATCACCAGTAGAGCAGCCCTTAACCCTTTGGCTGCGGCTATGTTTGGGCTATTTAGGGCATATTCAGGCACTCCTGAATGATAAATCAAGCATCTGCATTAAATGAAGTGTATTCTGCCGAAAACTAGGCAAAAATAGCTTCAAAATGACACCAGAACGGACCGTATACGTAGTCTGGTTCACCCGCAGTGATCCCAGTGAAGCGTGGGAACCCCGCTATTATGTAACACTCGCTCGCTTGGCTGCACTTATGAGAGAGACAGAGAGAGACTCGCTCGAGACACAGCCTAGCTCATTGAGCCGCTCGGTGCTCTGAGGGTCGGAGGTGGGCCCCTCACGCTCGCACCCACTGACACTCGATTTTTACGTTTTTTACAGGCTTTTAAAGCCTGGAAATTGCTGTAACTTGCCAAAACATTCCAGAACGTCACCCGCAGCGATTGGGTTAAGGAAACCATACAGGCGATCTGAGAGTAGATTATGAGAACAGAAATGCTTAAGAAGTTTGGAACCAAGAATAGTTTAAAAAAATTTAGAGATACAAGAGATGAGAGCAATTGGACGATAGTTGGAGGGTTGAGAGCGGTCACCCTTCTTTGGGAAAGGTTGAAGGAGAGCAAACTTCCAGCAAGAAGGGAAGGCGTTAGAGGAGAGACAGAGACGGAAGAGATTGCCAAGGTAGGGGGTCAGCACGGAAGCACAGTTTTTGAGTACAACAGGAGGAACACCGTCAGGACCGTATGCCTTCTTAGTATTAAGCCCAGAGAGGGTAGAAAGTACATCTTTAGAAGAGATTAGGATATTAGGCATAAGTAGGAGAGAGGGGGGTGGAGAGGGAGGAATAGCACCGGAATCATCCAAGGTGGAGTTTCTAACAAAAGTTTGAGCGAAGAGTTCAGTTTTGTCAGAGGAAGAAGTGATGGTTGTACCATCAGAGTGGAAAAGGGGAGGGAAAGACGAGGACAAAAAATTGTTGGAGAGGTTTTTGGCTAGATGCCAGAAAGCTTGGGAAGAGCTAGAGTTGGATAGTTCAGTGCATATATTATTGATAAAAGAGTGGTTGGCAAGTCGAAGAACAGATTTGGCTTGATTCTGGGCAGAAACATAGGAAGAATGAAATTCTTGAGTTTTAAGGCGTGGGTACCGTTTGAATGCTTCCTCTTTGTTGCAGACAGCAGTAGAACAAGCGTGAGTAAACCAAGATTTGTTTGCATTAGACTGAGAGAAAGAAGATGGAATGTACGCTTCCATGCTCGAGAGGATTACCTCAATAAAGTGTTCAGCAGTCTCTGAGGGTCCTCGGCCATGGAAGCAGAAATCATTCCATGGGAAATCAAATAAGTACTGCCGAAGAGCCTCCCAGTCGGCAGCGCCAGTGGTTGTCAGCATTGTCGTGATGTACCATGCTGTAAAATGACGGTGCCACGGCGCCACCACCACGGCAGATGAGAATTTCCAGCGCCACAACTATATTCCAAATTTTGAAGATGATCAAAACCATTTCATACAGCACCAACACTTGGGGTCACTGGGACAACAACTCATGCGCATGACCATTCATGACCATTGTTACGATCCAGGTTCTCAAAGACACAGGGCTCTTCAACATTGGAGTAGATAATGGCAAAATGCAACAACGGTAACACTAGATCCAACCCCTGCCTTAAACACTGGAAAACAAAACACCATTACCGCCCTGAGTCGTGCCTGGACCACGAGGTATCCTATGACTCGGTAACTGGTGCACACACACTAGGCTGACGCTCGATGAAACAGCCTATTCTCAAACAGTAAAAGATTACTCGTTTAGGTTACACAAAGAAAAGATAAGTAACGTGATTATTTAACGTTACGGTAGATACTCAAATAACTGGCACTCCTGTATTAAAGAAAGTGCAATGCTAGTCCTGCAACATCAACTGGAAACTTCTGAAATAAGTCTGATGCTGGGAAGATGTTCGTAAAGAATCTTGAACAATTATAATGCAGAATACGGGTCACAATAAATACTAGGACATATAGTAATAATAGGCAGGCGAATCATAAAGACTGCGCAAAGGTAGTAATGCTCGACAACTAAAGAAATGCTTCGTGACACAACGCAACAGCCTACTAGGGTTGTGCAACTCAACAACAACCTCGGCTCAAAAGTGCAGTGAATAATAATGTGGCATACATATAATAATGGAGCTTATCTCTAAGCAGTGTCTGCTCGGTTAATAAAGTCTAGCTGGGGTATCAAGGCAGGGCAACAATGGGCGAGCATGCGGCTCGTAGCCTAACGTTGTCCGAAGGTGGTATAATGAAGATTACGTTATATGACGGGGATGCTCTCTTGATAAATCTAGGTCTCTAGTACCTAGTTCTATCCTGGCGATCCCTCAGAAGTCAACACAAAGAGGCAGCACTATGTTGTGAGGGATAGGCTATGGCCCTCTCACACCACAGTGCTGTGCTCGCAAAGTAAACCCACCCGAAGACAACCTAGGCTCCCACAGTACCTGTCGATGTCGTGCAGGGCTTAGCTAACACTGCACACATCGGAGACAACGACACAGTAACCTTACCCCCAGTCTAGCTTTAAATAACTAAGCAGAATCACTCAACACCCTGCCAGGGAGACATATACCGGTCTACAACCTTCCCGAGAGAGGACACACACGGAAAAGTCCGTCTCTCCAAACCTCATTAAAGCCTAATACATAGAAATATCTGAGAGCTTCGCGTACAATACGACTGGCCGACGGTGAACGTCTATGCTGAAACCAGAAGGGATGTTGAGTTTAATAAAGATTAGAGAATGAGAAAGGAGAAGTCGAGAGAGAGAAATAGTATGCAAAGTGGCGAGTATGGGGGACAGAATTGCAAAGGATGTAGACGATACGCGTGTCAGGCCAGCTCTGAGCTTGGTAAAAAACCATGAGGCCGAGACGGGAAGGGACTAGTTGACCACCCGGCCGCCAACGCCGTCAGCGCTCAAGCGAGCCGCGTCACAGCCCACCCCCCGCTGCCAGGTGTACTCCCTCACCCGCTCTCGCTCGCCTCCCACACAAGCAACATTTATATTATAGCGAATATAAAATATAAGGCGCGGTCACAGACCAAAACATAGATCACTTCTAGACTGTCTGTGGCAACACGACACTAACGAAATAAAGCAGATCATTCTAGGACAACTGTAGCCCATCCCCCCATCCTGGCGAGCACTAGCGAGCTGCAATGCCCCACGCAACCATTCTGTTAACGCCGGGAGGCGTCACACCCCCCCCAAGATATGGGACACTCAACCATGAGCCCATATCTGAACAGGCAGAATGTCGCTAGAATCTGCCACTCCTAACCACTCTGCCACTCATGGAATGCAAGCTCAGTCTCCAAAAAAAAAAAAAAAAATACAACAACATTTTATATATAAAAAAATCTTATCACCCTTCCCAAACATAATACATTAATTCATAACATTGTGCTCCCAGAGCGAGCTTTAAGAAGCACAGCCTACTGAGAGAAAATCATCTGCACTCAGTACTCAGCTACAATATTATCTTAAAATTATTTATTAAAAAGAAAGAGTTTTTATTTAATTTTTCATATTTTATTTTAATGTTGTTTTTTGGCGGCTACTATAGATGTAGCCTAATTTTCGTCTAATCAAAGCCAACAACTCCTGCCCTGCGACCCTACGCTGATGCTACACACGCGAGCCAACAAGCACCAGCGCAAAAATACACCGCGAGCCAAGACAGGAGGCTATACCAACATACGGTGGTAGCCTACCCCGGATCCTCCACCCACGACAGACACTGACTGAGCAGCGAGGGTTCTCCTGCAAACAAAGCCAAAACATTATCAGTGCCCTTAGCATGCCACACATCCAACTTGTGTTCCGGCAGCACAACAACACCTGGCACTGACAAACTGCCCAGCTCATCGCAAAACTGGCACTTCTCTTCGCTCTTTCCGGCAACGGGGCCTGCCAATAACCCTTCACTAGTTCTACCTTCGTGATGAGCGAGGCAGCCCCGAAGCGGTCTATGGTGTCGTCAACTCTGGGTAATGGATAGGCGTCTGTCAGGGATAATGCTTCCACACTCTTGCAATCAACACACACACAGACTCTGCCACCAAACTCAGGTTGCAAAGCCACTGGCAACGACCACTCACGACATTCCTCATCCCTCAGACCCCCTCTCCACACGCCGTCCAGCTCCGCCTTCACAACAGGCTGTCGAGCAGGATTCACACGGCAGGGAACCAACTCGAGCCTTGCACTGTCTCCAGCCTCCATGTCGGATTCTACCCCGTACATCAGGCCTGGAGAAGCAACAAACATGCGGACGGACTGCCACAGCCTAGCAAAGAACTCCTCCCGTCGCTCAGGAACAAGAGGCTGCAACCCATCTCGCAGAACAACATGCCCAGTGCCCTCCCACATCTCCTTCACCATGTGGAGAGGAGCCCTCACCTGATGCCCGAAAACAAGCTCATTCGGACTGAAACCGAGACTCTCTCCAGGTACTTCTCTTGCCGCGAACAAAACTTACGGCAGACCAAGGTCCCAATCCTTTCCGTTCTCTGCGCAATAACATCGAAGCATGCTTTTCAGCGTGGCGTGCCACCTCTCCAACACCCCTTGACTCTCCGGGTGATACGCAGAAGAGACGACAGTGCTGATGCCATGCTAAATCATAGTTTGTTTGAACAGATTAGATGTAACACTAGAACCTTGGTCCGATTGCACCTCTTGCGGGTAACCATACCGCGAGCAATACAAGAGCAGGTTCCGGACAACAGTTTTCGCCGTGCCATTTCTCATTGGATATGCATCAGGATAACGAGTGGCCACATCCATGATAGTTACTAGAAATTTATTACCGGCACTAGTAGGGGTTAGGGGTCCGACCATATCAATGATGACCTTACTGAAGGGCGGTCCACTGACAGGAATGGGGTGCAACGGGGCTCTCGGAATTGTTTGGTTAGGTTTTCCAACCCTCTGGCACGTATGACACCTTGCTATCCAGGTTACCACCTGCCCCTTCAACCCCGGCCACCAAAATAATTTTTCTAAAGCCGCCACCGTTTTTCTCACCCCTAGATGTCCTACCAGTGGTATGTCATGCGCCAACCTCAGTAGGCTATCCCTGCACTCCCGTGGCACCACCAACTGGTCCACTACTCCGGACCCCTCTTGCCAACTACGTTTAGGGTCTTGAAAACGCCTATAGAGGATGCCTTCTAAATAAAAAAATTCTCCTGGCTGCGCATCACCGTCCTCGTCGAGCTCTACAGCTCCATTAGCACACGTTTGGAGCTCAGGGTCCTCTAGTTGCAACCGACGTATATCTGAGGGTGCCAAGCGATCTAACTGCTCCCGGAGCAATGCATGACCTTCCCCGATACTGGGCTGCTCCCTCTGTCTCTCTCGATGTACATAACGTTGCTGTCGTGGAGACTCGTCATGCCCAGCCTCGTCACTCTCGATGACAGGCCCAGGGGCTACTCCAGAATTAAGTAATGGTGCTAATACTGAATCACCCAGGAGAGCCGCCGAGTCAAAACTCTTAAAACCAACTCCAGCTTTAGCCTCCTCCTGTTGATCGTTCCTCCGCTGGTCTGAAGACGGAGGACTAGGCTGTGATACTTTAGCTGCCCGAGCTCGGGTGACAACACACGCCATGGGTTGTGTCTGGCACCGCTCGACCCACTCTTGCTCTTCCCTACTCACGTCGGCCGGCCTCATGGCAACGACTAAGGGTAGAACCTCAGAAGCGGGCATTGCAAAGTCGTTGCCGAGAAGAAGGTCGACGCCCTCCACTGGCAGTTTCTCCACAATCCCGACATCCAATTCACGTGCCACACCATCCACCTCCAACTCCAACCGCACCAGCGGGTATGACCGAGTTGCATTAATACCCTGCACCACCACCACCCGAGCCGCGTTTATAGGGTAGCCAGTCAAGTTTTTCATCAGAGTCTGGGAAGCACCTGTATCACGCAAGACCTCTACTCCATGCTTGCGCCCCGCCCACATCACGCAACCCCGCCCTCTATGGTCGCAAAAAACATCCTGAGCAGGGTTCGAGCCTCCCAGGTGCTTCTGCATTGGCTGTGCCTCAGCCTCTGACGAACTGCCCCGGGCAAACTCAGATGACTTCGGTGACACACCAATGTTGCAGGCCAAAGACACAGCTGCTGTAGGTGGTTTGCTAGGACAGACTCTTGCAAAGTGCCCCTTTTCATGACAATGATAACACTCCAACTCCCCTTTGGGCTTCCCTTGGTACTGGGAAGGGCCCGGCCCCTTCTTAAATGGGACGGTGCTAGTCTTGTGGTCAGTCTTGGTATCATGGCTCTTGTACTTGTTTGCATAAGGTATATCACTAACTCGGGGGGGTGGGGCGTCACGCCCCTTGTTACCTGCCTCACTACGCTGGGCAGACCCGCACCCACGAATTAGTGATAGCCGGAGGTCAGCCATCTCAGCTGCCTCCTGTAGAGTTTTTGGTTGCTTTTCTTTAAGGTTTAACGTCAGGTCGCCGCCCGTGCATTTGAAAAACTGCTCTAAAAGCACCAACTGTTTAATGTCGTCAAACGTAGTAGCTTTCTCCGACCTCAGCCAATTCCCAAAAGCATCGGACAGCTCCCGGGCATGCTCCAAAAAGGTGCTCTCCCGACCCTTGGTAACACCCCGGAACTTCAACCTGTACGTCTCTGGTTGTAGTTCGTATGTTCTCAGGACAGCCTCCTTGAGTTCCTCATAGATAATACAAGACTCTATAGGCAACGCATCGTAGGCTTTAAGACCCTTGCCTATTAATCTAGAGGATACAAGTGCTGCCCATTTACTCTCTGGCCACTGGTGTTCCTGGCACTTCTTCTCAAAGCGTGTGAAAAATTCTGTTACACCACTCTCATCAAACACCGGAACCAGCTTCAATAAGTGCGAGAGAGACTGCTCATGAACACGGTTACCAGCCCCAAGTCGCTGTCCCGTTGCCTCTACTCGCGAATTCTCTACGTCCATGTCGGCACAGTACCTAGTCGACTCTAAATCCGCTTGGATTTTTGCTAGCTCTATGTGCTGAGACTGCTGACTGATAGTTTTTCTCTCTTCTATCTTGGCTAATTCTATTTGCTGCTGGAGCTCACATGCCCTTTGTTGCTGCTGAAGCTTAGCTAATTCGAGCTGAAGCAATAATTCTGGAGTTAACCCTTGAGGAGGTGAAGGTGCTACAATGTTTGAAATTACCGGTGGTCCCCCCAGGGGCAACCCACCCTGCCAGTCACCACCCAACTGCGGAAGCGTACCCGGGGTCGGCAAACTACTGGGATGGCTGGGAGTCGAGTGTAGGGGAAGCATGGCCGAAGGGCTCTGAGCACTCAACCCATCTCGCTCACCAGTCACCCTGCCCAGTACACACGTTATCAAGTTATCCTTGGTCATGCTGCTAGTAACCGCATGACCGATAGCTGTGGCCAGGCATTGAAGACCGTACCGATCCATACCCTCCAACCGCTCGGCAGTAACAGGCCATTGCAAAAATATCCTAGCATCCTCCTCACAGTTCACCCGATTAACCCTTTCATCATGATGCTGTTCCTCAGTTTCGACATTACGTACTGTGTCTCCATTCTCCTCTGACCCGGTATAAGACATGATGCTCACAAAAATTTCTCACCACAATATTCAGAAAAGAAGTACCCCAAACTCTTATGTAGCACTATTCACTTGCCAAAAATGTCTGAAGACTCTCAAGTGCTATACTACTTTGACCAAAAAAAATTACGTGCCCACTATATTCCTCAATAAAACAAATGACCACAACAATCCTGCAATTATCTCTTAGTTCACAAGATCCTGAGCTAGGTCGCCATTTGTTACGATCCAGGTTCTCAAAGACACAGGGCTCTTCTACATTGGACTAGATAATGGCAAAATGCAACAACGGTAACACTAGATCCAACCCCTGCCTTAAACACTGGAAAACAAAACACCATTACCGCCCTGAGTCGTGCCTGGACCACGAGGTATCCTATGACTCGGTAACTGGTGCACACACACTAGGCTGACGCTCGATGAAACAGCCTATTCTCAAACAGTAAAAGATTACTCGTTTAGGTTACACAAAGGAAAGATAAGTAACGTGATTATTTAACGTTACGGTAGATACTCAAATAACTGGCACTCCTGTATTAAAGAAAGTGCAATGCTAGTCCTGCAACATCAACTGGAAACTTCTGAAATAAGTCTGATGCTGGGAAGATGT
This sequence comes from Paralithodes platypus, assembly GCA_032716605.1. Taxonomy (NCBI): domain Eukaryota; kingdom Metazoa; phylum Arthropoda; class Malacostraca; order Decapoda; family Lithodidae; genus Paralithodes; species Paralithodes platypus. The sequence continues at coordinate 41,006,661 of CM064568.1, read as the reverse complement.
TCATAAAGAATCTTGAACAATTATAATGCAGAATACGGGTCACAATAAATACTAGGACATATAGTAATAATAGGCAGGCGAATCATAAAGACTGCGCAAAGGTAGTAATGCTCGACAACTAAAGAAATGCTTCGTGACACAACGCAACAGCCTACTAGGGTTGTGCAACTCAACAACAACCTCGGCTCAAAAGTGCAGTGAATAATAATGTGGCATACATATAATAATGGAGCTTATCTCTAAGCAGTGTCTGCTCGGTTAATAAAGTCTAGCTGGGGTATCAAGGCAGGGCAACAATGGGCGAGCATGCGGCTCGTAGCCTAACGTTGTCCGAAGGTGGTATAATGAAGATTACGTTATATGACGGGGATGCTCTCTTGATAAATCTAGGTCTCTAGTACCTAGTTCTATCCTGGCGATCCCTCAGAAGTCAACACAAAGAGGCAGCACTATGTTGTGAGGGATAGGCTATGGCCCTCTCACACCACAGTGCTGTGCTCGCAAAGTAAACCCACCCGAAGACAACCTAGGCTCCCACAGTACCTGTCGATGTCGTGCAGGGCTTAGCTAACACTGCACACATCGGAGACAACGACACAGTAACCTTACCCCCAGTCTAGCTTTAAATAACTAAGCAGAATCACTCAACACCCTGCCAGGGAGACATATACTGGTCTACAACCTTCCCGAGAGAGGACACACACGGAAAAGTCCGTCTATCCAAACCTCATTAAAGCCTAATACATAGAAATATCTGAGAGCTTCGCGTACAATACGACTGGCCGACGGTGAACGTCTATGCTGAAACCAGAAGGGATGTTGAGTTTAATAAAGATTAGAGAATGAGAAAGGAGAAGTCGAGAGAGAGAAATAGTATGCAAAGTGGCGAGTATGGGGGACAGAATTGCAAAGGATGTAGACGATACGCGTGTCAGGCCAGCTCTGAGCTTGGTAAAAAACCATGAGGCCGCGACGGGAAGGGACTAGTTGACCACCCGGCCGCCAACGCCGTCAGCGCTCAAGCGAGCCGCGTCACAGCCCACCCCCCGCTGCCAGGTGTACTCCATCACCCGCTCTCGCTCGCCTCCCACACAAGCAACATTTATATTATAGCGAATATAAAATATAAGGTGCGGTCACAGACCAAAACATAGATCACTTCTAGACTGTCTGTTGCAACACGACACTAACGAAATAAAGCAGATCATTCTAGGACAACTGTAGCCCATCCCCCCATCCTGGCGAGCGCTAGCGAGCTGCAATGCCCCACGCAACCATTCTGCTAACGCCGGGAGGCGTCACACCATGCTGTTGATTGCACCACATTCGGCTAGTCGTGGAGCGTCTGGATGAAATCTTGATTGCGTGAAAGCCCATTAAAGCATCTAATTTATCGCTACCGGTACTTATTGAAGTAATATGAAACTCCTATGTCTCTGCCTCATAGTAATAATAGGTTTTCATAACTAACAACATATTTTGCTACACAATTTTCGTAGTAGCTGCATAGTGAAGATGGGAACATGACAATTTACCGTGAGCTGGAAAGAAACAGAATATCGCTTGTATTCTAAAACAATTATTTCCTTTTGTAGCACCGTTAATGGACGAAATAAGAACATAAGAAAACGGAGTCTGCAGAGAGCCGATTGGCCCACACAAGGCCACTTGAAATATGACGTTACTTTTAGAAATGTGATGGCTAATCTGTAAACAACACTAATTCCCACAGTATCTAGCTGTTCGGTGGAACACTTCTACAAACGTCTGTCTTACGCTTGTATTATTAACCTCTTCAATACGGGCACAACATTGTTATTTTAGTTTGACTAACATGTGATGATTTTATTTAACTTACGAAAGTCATCTAGGAATAGAAAAGTATAAAGTATCTCCTATAAATAGACCCGTCTGATGATATCAAGAATATAACTCACAGTGGAATCATCGTGGTAAAGGGCTTAAACCATTTGTTTTCCCTTTGCAGCGCTGTTCATTCACGATATAACTCGAACAGTGACGTTACCTTTAGATATGGGAATGGTAATCCATGTATTCTCTGAAAACATCACTTATCAACACAACATTCGTTCAGTATCAGGAGCTGTGAAAGGATTTTTTTGTTTAGGAATACAAACGTTGGTCTTTTGTTTCCTACGTTCACAATATAAACATACACACATTTAAACTAACACAAACAACATCTGATATAACCTGGTTGCGCACCATACATGTGAAGGCTAGATACCATAATACAGATACTGGTGCCACTGGTGTCATTAGCCTCTTTTTATGCTCAAATATGTCTATATCCATAATCAATATTCGATGGTGGGGAGATTGTAAGCACCAATCGAGCAGGGCAATACCCAGGGGAGGCGACATAGGGATATGATAAGGAGTTGCTGGAGCTCCTGTTTCATATGCCTGGCTTCTCCCACTATTTCTTTTTGTGCCTCGCCTACACAGAGTAATTCAGCTAACTCTCACAAACACCTCCTCTTATTAATTTCACTACACTTAACAAGCACATCATATTTCTTTCCAACACAGCTAAATTACCTTGACTATACCTTTATTTTGGCTCTCTATCACTCTTTTAACACTTGTTACAGACAGCTTTGCCTTTTGTCTCATCCATACACATAGTAAAAAAACACACATGATAAAAAATATAATATAGTAATTTGTTTGACATTTATGGCACCAGAATGGTATAAAACAAAAATGGTGGTCGTTCTTTCTTATTGGGGCAGAGAAAATCTTGTTACTTTCAATGATTCCACAACTCAATTTATCCATCATACAATCTTCGAAATGGCTATCCCATATTCTTAAAAAATACACAAATCCACCCCTCATAATTTATACCCTCAATATCCTTGTAGTGCATAACTCCTCCCTTACGGCAAGTGGGAAGCACCAGAATTTCAACATAAGTCCACCCCTATTCTTTCCAGCTCTCCAATCCAAGCTTTCACAAATGTTCTCTGTCTTTCTTCCACTCATCAAGTAAACTCTGGCACTCTCTCCCTCAGTCAATCTTTCCTTCATCCTATGACTTACACTTCTTTAAACTTCGTGTATCCAAGCATTTTGACCCCAGCGGACTTTGAATTTGGCTCTCTGTCACTATTTTGGCTTTGAGGGAAGCACTCGTTACAGGCAGCATGCCTTTTGTCTCCTTCATACACATTGAAAAACAGAATATAAATAAATAAATATATAACAGGGTATCTAGGGAAGGTAATTGCCACACAACAACTATAACATCAACATAATTATCATCATCATTATCATCAACAACAACACCATCAACAACAACAACAACATCTTCAACAACATCATCAACAACAACACCATCAACAACAACAACAACAACATCTTCAACAACAGCATCAACATAACCAACAACATCATCAACAACAACATCATCAACAACAACAACATCTTCAACAACAACATCATCAACAACAACATCTTCAACAACAGCATCAACAACAACAACATCATCAACAACATCAGCATAACCAACAATATCATCAACAACAACAACAACAACAACAACAACAACAACAACAACATAAACAACATCATCAACAACAACAACATAAACAACACCATCAACAACAACAACAACATAAACAACATCATCAACAACAACAACATAAACAACATCATCAACAACAACATCAACATAACCAACAACAACATCTTCAACAACAGCATCAACATAACCAACAACAACAACAACATCTTCAACAACAACATAACCAACAACAACATCAACATAACCAACAACATCACCAACAACAACATCACCAAAAACACCATCAATAACATCATCAACAACAACATCAACATAACCAACAACAACATCACCAACAATAACATCTTCAACAACATCACCAACAATAACATCATCATCAACAACAACAACATCACCAATAATAACATCATCAACAACAACAGCAACAACAATATCACCAATAATAACATCAGCATCAACAACATCACCAATAGCAATTAGATCATCATTATCAAAATCCCCACAATATCATCATCAACAATATAACAATAATAATTACATCATCATCATTAACAACAACACCACCAACAATAACATCATCATCAACAACACCAACAATAACATCAACAACAACACCACCAACAATAACATCATCAACAACAATAACATCATCAACATCATCATCAACAACAACACCACTAACAACATCATCATCAACAACAACACCACTAACAACAACATCATCAACAACAACATCATCAACAGCAACAACAACATCACCAACAATGATAACATCAATAACAATATCACCAACAATAACATCATCAACAGCAACAACATCACCAACAACAATAACATCATCATCAACAACAACACCACTAACAACAATAACATCATCATCAACAACAACATCACCAACAACAATAACATCATCAACACCAACAACAATAACATCATCATCAACAACAACAATAACATCATCAACAACAACACCACTAACAACAATAACATCATCATCAACAACAACACCACTAACAACAATAACATCATCAACAACAACATCACCAACAAACAATCATCATCAACAACAACACCACTAACAACAATAACATCATCAACAACAACATCACCAACAACAATAACATCATCATCAACAACAACACCACTAACAACAATAACATCATCATCAATAACAACATCACCAACAACAATAACATCATCAACAACAACAACATCACCAACAACAATAACATCATCATCAACAACAACACCACTAACAACAATAACATCATCATCAACAACAACATCACCAACAACAACATCATCAATAACAACATCACCAACAACAATAACATCATTATCAACAACAACACCACTAACAACAATAACATCATCATCAACAACAACATCACCAACAACAATAACATCATCATCAATAACAACATCACCAACAACAATAACATCAGCATCAACAACAACACCACTAACAACAATAACATCATCATCAACAACAACATCACCAACAACAATAACATCATCATCAACAACAACACCACTAACAACAATAACATCATCATCAGCAACAACACCACTAACAACAATAACATCATCATCAACAACAACATCACCAACAACAATAACATCATCATCAACAACATCACCAACAACAATAACATCATCAACAACAACACCACTAACAACAATAACATCATCATCAACAACAACACCACTAACAACAATAACATCATCATCAACAACAACATCACCAACAACAATAACATCATCATCAACAACAATAACATCAACAACAACACCACTAACAACAATAACATCATCATCAACAACAACACCACTAACAACTATAACATCATCATCAACAACAACATCACCAACAACAATAACATCATCATCAATAACAACACCACTAACAACAATAACATCATCATCAACAACAACACCACTAACAACAATAACATCATCATCAACAACATCACCAACAACAATAACATCATCATCAACAACAACACCACTAACAACAATAACTTCATCATCAACAACATCACCAACAACAATAACATCATCATCAACAACAACACCACTAACAACAATAACATCATCATCAACAACATCACCAACAACAATAACATCGCCATCAACAACCCAACACCAAAACAAGGGGGACCAGGTGCTCAATCAAAATTATAATTGTACATAATGACCGACCGTAATTAAGACACATTCCGTCGTTTCGCAGTTCATATATATTTAGGGAACCCACTGAACCCCAGTTATTTAATAATAAATGTACCACCCAGGACTAGGGGGTTGTAAAACAAAAAAAATCTCCAGAAAACACCAGGAATGGGTTAGAAATGAAGGAAAACCCACAACAAAACGATCCCCTAGGTCATTAAGGGGTCCTACGGTGCGCCCGAAAGTCGGAATTAACATGGGGAAATGGGTAGGCAAAAACAGGGTTTTGCGTGCTCACGCGCACGCGGTTGGACTTTGAGAGTTTTCAATCATCGGCATTGTTACGTGAGATACTTACACAGTTCCCATACAAATCTGGGCCCTCTAGGTGCCATAGGACCGGAGTAATTAACCAGGACGCACCTTATGCGTCCCTGGGGTTTAGCGTTACATACTGTACATTGCCGACGCAAACGTGTCGTCGCTGGGGTTCTGTGGGGCGTCACAGTTTTTTGTTATCTTTCTCTTCTTTTCTCTCTTTCCCTGGTTTGTATCCATTCGGTCCCATTCAGCCGACTGTTTTAAGACGTTTATTCCCATCCAGGTATCGATTTCTTCCTGGCGAGCGATAGCGAGCCAGCATTGTATGGAAAAATCCGGCTTCGCCGGAGACATTATTCTATCAAATAATTTATAAATTTAGCTTACTGTCAACATAAAAATATATATATGCTGGCTCGCTACCGCTTGCCAGGAAAATATTGACACCTGGATGGGGGTACACGTCTTAAAACAGTAGGCTGAATGGGCCCGAATGGATACAAGCCAAAGAGAGAGGGAGATAAAGAGAAAAAAAGCGAGGTGGGCTCCCTTAATATTAAAGATGATATTGTAGTATCATATGACGCTAATGTATTGTCACATTATTCTGGCTAACAGTAGACAGTATTATTCGGCTAGGGGAGGCCGTTGTTTTTTCGAGTCCTCCTCCTCCCTCATGTTTAGCCCTATTAGTTATGAGATTTCAAGACATTCGCCCCATTAGTTTGGCTAATTTCAGACCTTTTGCCCCGTTTCTTTGCCAATATTAAGACCTTTCGTGCCATTTAGGTGTCGATTTTTTTCCTGGCGAGCGATACCGAGCCTGTATTTGAAGATAAATCAGCCTTCGGCTGGGACATATTTCTACCGAAAAGTGTACAAATTTATATCGAATGGGGATCTTGTGTTTTTTTTTAAAGCTTGATAGAGGTTTAGAGAGCAAACTAAACCCCTTCCTTAAACCATTGAGCCGAACCAGTAAATTATGCTGCACAATACCGTCTGAGCTCCCTTAACGTCCCCTCTAGGAATTAAAGGGGTACAATATATCACAATTACCCCTCCTGCTTGCAACATTTCTTCCCAGACTGAATGACCTCATCTAATAACAACCAGAATAACAAAATGTATACATAATGCATCATGGTATACCTGTTGTTTTCTCTTTCTCTCCTTTTCTCTCTTTCTCTGGTTTTTATCCATTCGGCCCCATTCAGCCAACTGTGTTTGGTGTTGTGGTGGAATTCATAAAATATAGATTAAGACGTTTATACCCATTCAGGTATCGATTTCTTCCTGGCGAGTGATAACGAGTCAGCATTGTATGGAGAAATCCGGCTTCGCCGGAGAAATTTTTCTATCGAAAAATGTACAAATTTAGCTTGCTGTCAAAAACAAACATATTTATATGCTGGCTCGCTACCGCTCGTCAGGAAAATATTGACATCTGGATGGGGGTAAACGTCTTAAAACAGTAGGCTGAATGGGGCCGAATGGATACAAGCCAAAGCGAGAGGGCAAGAAACATAAAAAAAAGCGAGGTGGACCCCCTTAAACACAATACAGTTGGTGTTACATTATCAAGTGTAAGGTGGTGTCACGATAATCTGTAGCAGAGTCTGGTATCCGCAACAGTTTAATACTATATTTTGGTTTCAAGAATTTGGGCAATTTATTCTTGTTTTAAGAAAAGGTTTGTTCCTCATTTTAAGCTACATACCTAAACGGAAAAACTTTGATCGAATATCATTCATGTGTCTGGTAACTTGTATCGGATGTTTGATCCAGAAAGAGAGAGAGAGAGAGAGAGAGCTTCCTATTTTTCTTCCACCGAGTTCATGAAAAGGGAAATTGAGGGCGAGGTATCACCAAATCATAGTTGAAAGCTAATAATTTGTATACAGGATCATATTAGAGGTAATGGCTAAGATTCAAATACAAATCTGTTGGTCCGTTTCAGAAATTCTGCTTACAAAACATAGAACAACACATAAATCATATCGACACACACCTACCAACAGACAGACAGACATGCCAACAGACAGACATAAGCATCAACAGACAGACCCACAAACACCAACAGAACCACACTCACCAACAGACATACAGACCATCATGCACAGACATACACACCAACAGACACATATACCAACAGACAGACCCACACGCACCAACAGATACACACACACCAACAGACATACAGACCAATTAACATACACAGACACACACTCCAACCGATACACACACACACACACACACCAACAGACTCACGCATCATCATACACAGACATACACACCAACAGACAGAACCACACACCAACAGACCCATATACACCTGCAGACAGACACACACACCAACAGACAGACCCACACACACCAACAGACAGACCCATACACACCAACAGACAGACCCACACCAACAAACATCATACACAGACATACACACCAACTGACACAGATACCAACAGACAGACAGACACACCAACAGATAGACACACACCAACAGATAGACACACACACCAACAGACAGACCAACACCTCAACAGACACACACACACACACACCAACAGACAGACACACACACACCAACAGACACACACACACCAACATACAGACACACACACCAACAGACAGACCCACACCAACAAACATCATACACAGACATACACACCAACAGACACAGATACCAACAGACAGACAGACACACCAACAGATACACACACACCAACAGATAGACCAACACCTCAACAGACACACACACACACCAACAGACAGACCCACACCACAACAGACAGACCCACACACACCAACAGACAGACCCACACCAACAGACAGACAGACAGACATACACAAACCGACACACACACGAACAGACAGACACACGCCAACACACAGACCCACACACCAACAGACACACACACACACACCAACAGACAGACACACACCAACAGACAGACCCACACACCAACAGACACACGTACACCAACAGACACACCCACACACACCAACAGACACATACACACACACCAACAGACACACACAGCAACAGACAGACACACACACACACACACCAAGAGACATACACACACACCAACAGACAGACATACACAGCAACAGACAGACACACACACACCAACAAACAAACACCAACATACACAGACACCAACAGATAGACACACACCAACAGACAGACACACACCAACAGACAGACCCACACACCAACAGACAGACCCACACACCAACAGACACACCCACACCAACAGACAGACCCACACACACCAACAGACATATACACACACCAACAGACACACCCACACCAACAAACAGACCCCCCCACACCAACAAACATCATACACAGACATACACACCAACAGACACAGATACCAACAGACAGACAGACACACCAACAGATAGACACACACACCAACAGACAGACCAACACCTCAACACACACACACACACACACACCAACACACAGACACACACACACCAACTGACACACACACACCAACATACAGACACACACACACCAACAGACACACCCACACCAACAGACAGACCCACACACACCAACAGACATATACCCACACCAACAGACACACCCACACCAACAAACAGACCCACCCACACCAACAAACATCATACACAGACATAAGGGGAGGTGTGGTGGAGTGGTCTTGCCACTGGCCTGGTAATCCAAAGGTCCCGGGTTCAAATCCCGATGTATCAATGGGAAGATATTATTGGGATGGAATTTGTGCTGTACCCAGTATCAGTGCATTACCACAAAGCCCACCGAAACGTCAAAAAAATACCCTCATTGTTCCCTGATTAAATAGCACTGTATGAATATTCCCATATTCAAAATATGCTATAGGGGTGCAATGCCTGGTGAGTTATCTGCTCAACAGGTGGCGTTGTGTGTGTGTAAGTGTGAGAGTCCGAGTGTAGGGGGTGAGAAAGTGAAGCACGGGAACGAGGTGGCTTCAGAGATGGGGTCGTTTCGGGCCATGAGTGAGCACCGTGCCTCATGTGAAGGCAAGATAGCAGGTGCTCGTTGTACTCTACGTGCTTCACATGTCTCACTCCCTAGACTGGAAGAAGACCTCACAGGCTTCACTGTTCATTGTAAAGCGGTGAATGTTAAGGCTCTCAGCCTATGCCCGAGAGGAAGTAAAGTTGGAATATAGAAAAAAGAAAAAAAAATACACACCAACAGACACACACACCAACAGACAGACAGACACACCAACAGATAGACACACACACCAACAGACATACCAACACCTCAACACACACACACACACACACCAACACACTGACACACACACACCAGCAGAACACACACACCAACATACAGACACACACACACCAACAGACAGACCCACACCAACAAACATCATACACAGACATACACACCAACAGACACAGATACCAACAGACAGAGAGACACACCAACAGATGCACACACACCAACAGACAGACCAACACCTCAACAGACACACACACACCAACAGACAGACCCACACCCCAACAGACACACACACACCAACAGACAGACCCACACCCCAACAGACAGACCCACACACACCAACAGACATACCGATACACACCAACAGACAGACAGACACACTGACAGACAGACATACACACACCGACATGCACACGAACAGACACACACACACACACCAACAGACAGACACACACCAACAGACAGACCCACACACCAACAGACACACACACACACACCAACAGACAGACACACACCAACAGACAGACTCACACACCAACAGACACACACACACACCAACAGACAGACACAGACCAACAGACAGACCCACACACCAACAGACACACATACACCAACAGACACACCCACACACACCAACAGACACACACACACACCAACAGACACACACACACGCACCAACAGACACACACACACCAACAGACAGACACACACACACCAACAGACATACACACACACCAACAGACAGACATACACAGCAAAATGACAGACATGTACACACACACGAACAGACAGACAAACACCAATATACACAGACACCAACAGACAGACACACACCAACAGACAGACCCACACACCAACAGACACACCCACACCAACAGACAGACCCACACACACCAGCAGACATATACACACACCATCAGACATACAGTACGTACACCAACAGACAGACACACACCAACAGAAAGACACATACACCAACAGACACCCACACCAACATACAGACACACACACCAAGAGACAGACACACACCAACAGACACACACACACCAACAGACAGACACACACACCAACAGACAGACCCACACACCAACAGACCCACACACACCAACAGACATACACTCCAACAGACACACACACCAACAGACAGACCCACACACCAACAGACACACACACCAACAGACCCACATACACCAACAGACCCACACACACCAACAGACAGACCCACAAACACCAACAGACAGACCCACACACCAACAGAAAGACACACACACAGCAACAGTCAGACACACACACACCAACAGACACACACACTCACACCAACAGACAGCCACACACACCAACAAACAGACCACACACCAACAGACAGCCACACACACCAACAGACAGACACACACACACTCCAACAGACAGACACACACTCACCAACAGACAGACACACACACACCAACATACAGACACACACCAACAGACAGACCCACATACACCAACAGACAGATACACACACCAACAGACAGACACACCAACTGCCAGCCACACACACCAACAGACAGATACACACACACCAACAGACAGACACACACACCAACAAACACCACACCAACAAACAGGTGTGGTGGAGTGGTCATGCCACTGGACTGGTAATCCAATGGACCCGGGTTCAAATCCCGATATGTCAATGGGAAGATATTATTGGGATTGAATTTGTGCTGTACCTAGTATCAGTGCATTACCACAAAGCCCACCGAAATGCCAAAAAAATACCCTCATTGTTCCCTGATTAAATAACACTGTATGAATATTCCCATATTAAAAATATGTTACAGGGGGACAATGCCTAGTGAGTTCACTGCTCAATAGGTGGCGTTCTGAGAGTGAGGGTCTGAGTCTGGAGGGTGAGAGAGTGAATCACTTAAACGAAGCAACCAGCCGCTTCAGAGATGGAGCTGCTTCGAGCCATGAATGGATGCTTCACATGTCTCACTCCCCAGACTGGAACAAGACCTCACGGGCTTCACCGTGTTGAGCGGTGGAATGTACAGGCTCTCAGCCTATGCCCGAGGGGGAGTAGTTTAAATATAGAAAAGAAAAAAAAAAACCACACACACCAACAGACAGCCACACACACCAACAGACATCCACACACACAGCAACAGACAGCCACACACACCAACATACAGGCGCACACACACTGACAGACATCCACACACACCAACAGGCAGACCCACAAACACCAACAGACAGACACACACACACACCAACAGACAGACCTACATACACCAACAGACAGACACACACACACACCAACAGACACACACACACACACACACACCAACAGACAGACACAAACACGACAACAGACACACACACACCAACATACAGACACACACACACCAACAGACAGACACACACACCAACAGACAGACACACACCAACAGACAGACACACACCAACAGACAGACACACACACCAACAGACAGACCCCCACACATCAACAGACAGACCCATGCACCAACAGACAGACACACACACACCAACAGAAAGACCAACACACACCAACAGACAGCCACACACACACCAACAGCCAGACACACACACCAACAGACAGACACTCACCAACAGACAGATACACACACACCAACAGACAGACGAACAGGCAAACACACACACACACCAACAGACAGACCCTCACACACACACACACCAACATACAGACACACCAACATACAGACACACACACACACACCAACAGACACTCACACCAACAGACAGACACACACACACCAATAGACAGACACACCAACAGAAAGACTCACACACACATACACCAACAGACAGACACACACACACCACCAGACATATACACACCAACAGACACACACACACCAACAGACACAAACACACCAACAGACAGACACACACACCAACAGACAGACACACACACCAACAGACACACACACACACCAACAGACACAGACACACCAACAGACAGACACACACACCAACAGACAGACACACACCAACAGACAGACACACACACCAACATGCAGACACTCACACACCAACAGACAGACACACTCACCAACATACAGACACACACCAACAGACAGACCCACACACCAACAGACAGACACACACACCAACAGACAGACCCACATACACCAACAAACAGACCCACATCTCAACATACAGAGACAAACACCAACAGACAGACACACACACACACCAACAGACAGACCCACACACTCCAACAGACAGACACACACACACCAACAGACAGACCCCCACACATCAACAGACAGACCCATGCACCAACAGACAGACACACACACACCAACAGAAAGACCAACACACACCAACAGACAGCCACACACACACCAACAGCCAGACACACACACCAACAGACAGATACACACACACCAACAGACAGACCAACAGGCAAACACACACACACACCAACAGACAGACCCACACACACACACACACCAACATACAGACACACCAACATACAGACACACACACACACACCAACAGACACTCACACCAACAGACAGACACACACACACCAATAGACAGACACACACACACCAATAGACAGACACACCAACAGAAAGACACACACACATACACCAACAGACAGACACACACACACCACCAGACATATACACACCAACAGACACACACACACCAACAGACACAAACACACCAACAGACAGACACACACACCAACAGACAGACACACACACCAACAGACACACACACACACCAACATACACAGACACACCAACAGCCAGACACACACACCAACAGACAGACACACACCAACAGACAGACACACACACCAACATGCAGACACTCACACACCAACAGACAGACACACTCACCAACATACAGACACACACCAACAGACAGACCCACACACCAACAGACAGACACACACACCAACAGACAGACCCACATACACCAACAAACAGGCCCACATCTCAACATACAGAGACAAACACCAACAGACAGACACACACACACACCAACAGACAGACCCACACACTCCAACAGACAGACACACACACACCAACAGACAGACACACACACCAACAGAGAGACACTCACCAACAGACAGACCCACACCTTAACAGACAGACACAGAAACAGCAACAGACAGACACACACACCAACAGACAGACACTCACCAACAGACAGACACTCACACACCAACAGCCAGACACACACACACTAACAGACAGACACACCAACAGACAGACACAAACACCAACAGACAGTCCCACACACCAACATACAGACACACACACCAACATACAGACACACACACCAACAGACAGACACACACACACCAACAGACAGATACACACCAACAGACAGACACACACACCAACAGACACACACACACCAACATACAGACACACACACACCAACAGACAGACACACACACCAACAGACAGACACACACACCAACAGACAGACACACACACCAACAGAAAGACCCACACACCAACATACAGACACACACACACACCAACAGACAGCCACACACACCAACAAACAGACCACACACACCAACACACACCAACAGACAGACACACACACCAACAGACAGACACACACTCACCAACAGACAGACACACACACACACCAACAGACAGACACACACTAACAGACAGACCCACATACACCAACAAACAGACACACACACCAACAGACAGACACACCAACTGCCAGCCACACACACCAACAGACAGATACACACCAACAGACAGACCCACACACCAACAGACAGACACACACACCAACAGACAGACCACCATACACCAACAAACAGACCCACATCTCAACATACAGACACAAACACCAACAGACAGACACACACACACACCAACAGACAGACCCACACACCAACAGACAGACCCACACACTCCAACAGACAGACGCACGCACACCAACAGACAGACACACACACACCAGCAGACAGACAAACACACCAACAGACAGACACACACACCAACAGAGAGACACACACCAACAGACAGACCCACACCTTAACAGACAGACACAGAAACACCAAGGGGAAACACATAGGGGAGGTGCGGTGGAGTGGTCTTGCCACTGGCCTGGTAATCCAAAGGTCCCCGGTTCAAATCCCGATGTATCAATGGGAAGATATTATTGGGATGGAATTTGTGCTGTACCTAGTATCAGTGCATTACCACAAGCCCACCGAAACGTCAATTAAATACCCTCATTATTCCCTGATTAAATAGCACTGTATGAATATTCCCATATTCAAAATATGCTATAGGGGTGCAATGCCTGGTGAGTTATCTGCTCAACAGGTGGCGTTTTGTGTGTGTAAGTGTGAGAGTCTGAGTGTAGGGGGTGAGACAGTGAAGCACGGGAATGAGGTGGCTTCAGAGATGGGGTCGTTTCGGGCCATGAGTGAGCACCGTGCCTCATGTGAAGGCAAGATGGCAGGTGCTTGTTGTACTCTACGTGGTTCACATGTCTCACTCCCTAGACTGGAACAAGACCTCACAGGCTTCACTGTTCATTGTAAAGCGGTGAATGTTAAGGCTCTCAGCCTATGCCCGAGAGGAAGTAAGTTGGAATATAGAAAAAAAAAAAAAAAAAAAAAAAAAAAAAAAACAGACAGATACACACACCAACAGACAGACACTCACCAACAGACAGACACTCACACACCAACAGCCAGACATACACACACTAACAGACAGACAGACACACCAACAGACAGACACAAACACCAATAGACAGGCCCACACACCAACATACAGACACACACACCAACATACAGACACACACACCAACATAAAGACACACCAACAGACAGACACACACACACCAACAGACAGACACACACCAACAGCCAGACACACACACCAACATACAGACACACACACCAACAGACAGACACACACACCAACAGACAGACACACACACCAACAGAGAGACACACACACCATCAGAAAGACCCACACACCAACAGTCAGACACACACACACGAACAGACACACACACTCACACCAACAGACAGCCACACACACCAACAAACAGACCACACACCAACAGACAGCCACACACACCAACAGACAGACACACACACACTCCAACAGACAGACACACACTCACCAACAGACAGACACACACACACCAACAGACAGACACACACCAACAGACAGACCCACATACACCAACAGACAGACACACACACCAACAGACAGACACACCAACTGCCAGCCACACACACCAACAGACAGATACACACACACCAACAGACAGACACACACACCAACAAACACCACACCAACAAACAGGTGTGGTGGAGTGGTCATGCCACTGGACTGGTAATCCAATGGACCCGGGTTCAAATCCCGATATGTCAATGGGAAGTTATTATTGGGATTGAATTTGTGCTGTACCTAGTATCAGTGCATTACCACAAAGCCCACCGAAATGCCAAAAAAAATACCGCATTGTTCCCTGATTAAATAACACTGTATGAATATTCCCATATTCAAAATATGTTACAGGGGGACAATGCCTAGTGAGTTCACCGCTCAATAGGTGGCGTTCTGAGAGTGAGGGTCTCAGTCTGGAGGGTGAGACAGTGAATCACTTGAACGAAGCAACCAGCCGCTTCAGAGATGGAGCTGCTTCGAGCCATGAATGGATGCTTCACAGTCTCACTCCCCAGACTGGAACAAGACCTCACGGGCTTCACCGTGTTGAGCGGTGGAATGTACAGGCTCTCAGCCTATGCCCGAGGGGGAGTAGTTTAAATATAGAAAAAAAAAAAAACACACACACCAACAGACATCCACACATACAGAAACAGACAGCCACACACACCAACATACAGGCGCACACACACTAACAGACATCCACACACACCAACAGGCAGACCCACAAACACCAACAGAGAGACACACACACACACCAACAGACAGACCTACATACACCAACAGACAGACACACACACACACCAACAGACACACACACACACACACCAACAGACAGACACAAACACGACAACAGACACACACACACCAACATACAGACACACACACCAACAGACAGACACACACACCAACAGACAGACACACACCAACCGACAGACACACACACCAACAGACAGACCCCCACACACCAACAGACAGACCCATGCACCAACAGACAGACACACACACACCAACAGAAAGACCAACACACACCAACAGACAGCCACACACACACCAACAGCCAGACACACACACCAACAGACAGACACTCACCAACAGACAGATACACACACACCATCAGACAGACCAACAGGCAAACACACACACACACCAACATACAGACCCACACACACACACACACCAACATTCAGACACACCAACATACAGACACACACACACACACCAACAGACATTCACACCAACAGACAGACACACACACACACACCAATAGACAGACACACCAACAGACAGACTCACACACACATACACCAACAGACCGACACACACACACCACCAGACATATACACACCAACAGACACACACACACCAACAGACACAAACACACCAACAGACAGACACACACACCAACAGACAGACACACACACCAACAGACACACACATACACCAACAGACATACACACACCAACAGACAGACACACACACCAACAGACAGACACACACCAACAGACAGACACACACACCAACATGCAGACACTCACACACCAACAGACAGACACACTCACCAACATACAGACACACACCAACAGACAGACCCACACACCAACAGACAGACACACACACCAACAGACAGACACACACACACACCAACAGACAGACCCACACACTCCAACAGACAGACACACACACACCAACAGACAGACACACACACACCATCAGACAGACATACACACCAACAGACAGACACACACACCAATAGAGAGACACACACCAACAGACAGACCCACACCTTAACAGACAGACACAGAAACAGCAACATACAGACACACACACCAACATACAGACACTCACCAACAGACAGACACTCACACCCCAACAGCCAGACACACACACACTAACAGACAGACACACCAATAGACAGACACAAACACCAACAGACAGGCCCACACACCAACATACAGACACACACACCAACATACAGACACACATACCAACATACAGACACACACCAACAGACGGACACACACACACCAACAGACAGACACACACACCAACAGACAGACACACACACACCAACAGACAGACACACCAACAGACAGACACACACACCAACAGACAGACACACACACCAACAGAAAGACCCACACACCAACACACAGACACACACACACCAACAGACACACACACTCACACCAACAGACAGCCACACACACCAACAAACAGACCACACACACCAACAGACAGCCACACACACCAACAGACAGACACACACACCAACAGACAGACACACACTCACCAACAGACAGACACACACACACCAACAGACAGACACACACCAACAGACAGACCCACATACACCAACAAACAGACACACACACCAACAGACAGACACACCAACTGCCAGCCACACACACCAACAGACAGATACACACACACCAACAGACAGACGTGGGGAGATTGTAGGCACCAATCGATCAGGGCTAGTCCCAGGTGAGGTTATAGGCATGTGATAAAGAGTCGCTGGAACTCCTGTTTCATTTGCTTGGCCTCTCTTACTGATTTTCTTTGTGCTTGATTTACACTGAGAGCAATCCAGCTAGCTCTCACAAACACCTCCTCCTCCTATCCACTTCACTACACTAAACATGCACACCACACTTCATTCCTCCACACCAAAATTAACAAAAAACAAAATGATGAATTCTAGCCCAGCCTCGGAGTCCCCAGGGGGGGGGACCATAAATGCCCCCTCACCCGACCGACCATCCCCTGACGACCCCACACAATTACCTGGACCTCGGCCTGTTACTCTTTCTATTAATATCTGCAACATTCGCGGACTTTCCTCTAACTTTCACTCTGTTGAGCACCATCTCTCCTCCTACAAACCTGATCTTCTCTTCCTCACCGAAACTCAGGTGTCTGTAGCAACATCCAGCAACCCCTTCTCTGTATCCTCCTACTTTCTCTATCCTAGTTTCAAAGCCAAAGGCGGATGTTGTGCATATGTGCACAACAAACTCACTTGCTCTCGTGTTCCCGATTTCGACTCCTCTGAATTCTCAACTTTATGGCTCAAACTTTCCTGTCATTCTCTTACTAAATATTTCTGTGCTGTCTATCTTTCCCCTAACTCTACCAACTTTCCAAAATTCTTTGACTATCTAAACTCTACAGTGGAACACATTCTATCCATTTCTCCTTTCTCAGAAATCTCCATCTTAAGAGATTTCAACGTTCACCACCGCCAATGGCTCTCCTCTCACACTACTGATCCACCTGGTGAACAAGCCTACGTCTTTTCTATCCTAAATGACCTAGAGCAGTTAGTTCAGCAACCCACCCGTATCCCGGATCGCATCGGAGATCGGCCCAACATTCTTAACCTGTTTCTAACTTCTAACCCTTCTTCTTATACTGTCGATCTTTTCTCTCCTTTGGGCTCCTCCGACCATAAACTTACCTCTGTCACCTGTCCTATCTCTCCAGTACAGCCACTCGATCCTCCTAGCCGGCGGCGCTTGTGGCACTTTGGCGCTGCCGACTGGGAGGCTCTTCGGCAGTACTTCTTTGAGTTCCCATGGAATGATTTCTGCTTCCATGGCCGAGGACCCTCGGAGAGTGCTGAACGCATTACCGAGGTAATCCTATCGGGCATGGAAGCATACATTCCATTCTCTTTCTCTCAGTCTAATGCTAAAAAATCTTGGTTTACTCACGCCTGTTCTACTGCTGTCCGCAATAAGGAGGAAGCATTCAAACGGTGATGAGCAAGGTGTTTAAGGATGAGATCTGTGCAGCATGTGAGGAGGTGTGTGGAGTGAGGAGAAGAGGGAGGGGAGTGAAAGGTACAGCATGGTGGACAGAAGAGGTAAGAATAGCTGTGGAAGAAAAGAAGAAAGCATATAGAGAGTGGTTGGGTAGTAGAGGGAATGAAGATTCCGAGAGGCAGAAACGAGCGAGGTACGTGGAGAGTAAGAGGGTGGTGAAGAGAGTAGTGAAGGAAAGTAAGAGAAGAGTAGATGAGGAATTTGGAAGGAATCTGAGTGTAAAATGGAGGGAGAGTAAGAAACTGTTCTGGAAAGAAGTCAAGAAGTTAGGGAAGGTAGCAAGGGAAACAGTAAGGGTGTGAAAGATAAGAATGGGAGAATGCTAGCCGAGAAGCAAGAGAGAGTCGAAAGATGGAGGGAGTACTTCAGTGAGTTGCTAAATGAAAGGAATGAAGAGCCAGCAAACATAGCTGGATATGGTATGGGAGGGAGAAGAAGAGAAGTAGTGGAGGAGGAGGTGGGGATCAGGAGGTCAGAAGTGTGGGAAGCCATGAAAAGAGTGAAGTTGGGGAAAGCACCAGGAACAGATGGAGTGTGTGGGGAAATGTTGAGGTATGGTGGTGAGATAGTGATAGAATGGGTATGGAAATGTGCAAACTAGCATGGGAGAAGGGGAGTGCACCCGATGACTGGAAGACTGGCATAATAGTCCCCCTATATAAGGGCAAAGGGGAAAGAGGAGTGTGTGGTAACCACCGAGGAATATGTCTTCTAAGCGTAGTAGGGAAGGTATACAGTAGGGTAGTGATTGAGAGAGTGAGAGTGAGAACGGAGAAATGGATAGGCGACGAGCAGGGAGGTTTTAGGAAGGGAAGAGGATGTGTAGATCAGATTTTTACCCTGAATTGTGTTGTGGAGAAGTATCTGGAGAAGAAACAAAAGGTGTATGTTGCCTTTATGGACTTAGAGAAGGCCTATGACAGAGTGGATAGAGAAGGTTTGTGGAAAGTACTTAGAATATACGGAGTAGAGGGCAAGTTGCTGAAAGCAGTGAAGAGCATGTATGAGGGTGCAAAGGCGGCAGTACGTGTGGAGAGTGAGCAGAGCGAGTTCTTTGACCTGAATGTTGGTTTGAAACAGGGGTGTGTGATGTCCCCGTGGTTGTTTACTGTATATATGGATGGAGTTATGAAAGAAATACTATCAAGAGCAGTGGATGTTGGTGTATCGCTGAAAAGGGAGGGAATTGAGTGGAAGCTACCTATACTGCTGTTTGCGGATGATACAGTTCTGATGAGTGATAATGAATGGGAGTTGCAGGGTCTGGTAAATGAGTTTGGAACAGTGTGCGAAAAACGGAATTTGAAGGTAAATATGGGGAAGAGCAAGGTTATGGTCTTCGAAAGGGGTGAAGTCACAGAGTGGAGGTGAAGCTGAACGGTCAGGCTATGGAGATCGTCAACTCTTTTAAGTATCTGGGCAGTGTGTTGAGTAAAGATGGGACTATAGATGAAGAGGTGCAGGAGAGGGTACAACAGGGGAAGAGGGTTGTAGGAACGCTAAAAGCAGTAACAAGAAATAGGGTGGTCAGTATGGAAGTGAAGAAGTCCTTGCATGACAGTGTGGTAATCCCGACACTGACTTACGGAAGCGAAGCATGGACGTTGGTTGAGAGACTCAGACCAAGAGTGAGAGCAGTGGAAATGAATTACTTAAAGAGTGCGTGCGGAGTTACATGGAGGGATAGACAGACTAATGAGGAAGTAAGAAGGAGGTGTGGTGTGGAGGTAGATGTGCTGGAATGTGTGAAAAGGAACAACTTGAGATGGTTCGGCCATATGGAACGTATGGAAAGCGAGAGAATGACTAAGAGGGTGTACGAGAGCGAGGTGGAGGGACAGAGGGGGAGAGGTAGACCGACTATGAGGTGGAAGGATGGAGTGAGGAACTACATGAACGAAGGCGGTGCTGGTTGGGGGGAGGGGCGTCGACTGACTGGGGACAGAGGTGCATGGGGGCGGTTCGTTCGTGGCCACCCCTTCGGGGATCACGGCGTCAGGCAATAGATAGATAGATAGATTCAAACGGTACCGACGCCTTAAAACTCAAGACTCTCATTCTTCATATGTTTCTGCCCGGAATCAAGCCAAATCTGTTCTTCGACTTGCCAAACACTCTTTCATCAATAATAAATGCACTGAACTATCCAACTCTAGCTCTTCCCAAGCTTTCTGGCATCTAGCCAAAAACCTCTCCAACAATTTCTCTTCCTCGTCTTTCCCTCCCCTTTCCCACTCTGATGGCACAACCATCACTTCTTTCTCTGACAAAGCTAAACTCTTCGCTCAAACTTTTGCTAGAAACTCCACCTTGGATGATTCCGGTTCTATTCCTCCCTCTCCGCCCTCCTCTCTCTTACTTATGCCTAATATCCTAATCTCTTCTAAAGATGTACTTTCTACCCTTTCTGGGCTTAACACTAATAAGGCGTACGGTCCGGACGGTGTTCCTCCTGTTGTTCTCAAAAACTGTGCTTCCGTGCTGACTCCCTGCCTAGGCAAACTCTTTCGTCTCTGTCTATCCTCTAACGTCTTCCCTTCATGCTGGAAGTTTGCTCACATTCAACCTGTCCCAAAGAAGGGTGACCGCTCTCAACCCTCCAACTATCGTCCAATTGCTCTTATCTCTTGTCTTTCTAAAGTTTTTGAAACTATTCTTGCTTCCAAATTTCTTAAGCATTTCTCTTCCCATTATCTGCTCTCAGATCGCCAGTATGGCTTCCTTAAGGGTCGCTCTACTGGTGATCTTCTTTCATATCTTACTAACTCTTGGTCATCCTCCTTTCTGGACTTCGGTGAGATTTTTTCTATTGCACTAGACATATCGAAAGCCTTCGATAGAGTCTGGCATAAATCTTTAATTTCTAAACTACCCTCCTTCAGTTTCCCTCCATCTGTGCCTTTGTCTCTAATTTCCTTTCCGGCCGTTCCATAGCCGCGCGGTTGTGGATGGCCATTGTTCACTTCCTCACCCTATGAACTCCGGTGTTCCTCAGGGCTCTGTCCTATCTCCTATTCTCTTTCTAATTTTTATAAATGATCTCCTTAACTGTACCTTAATTCCCATCCATTCATACACAGACGACTTAACCTTACACTACTCCATTAGTTTTTCAGAACGCCCCAGCCAGCAATCCCTCAACGACAAACGTAATGAAGCCATAGAACTCTTAAATTCTGATCTAAATACTATTTCCAATTGGGGCAGAGAAAACCTTGTTAACTTTAATGCTTCCAAAACCCAATTTCTCCATCTATCTACCCGTCAGGATCTCCCAGCGGACTATCCCTTATTCTTCAACAATACAAAAATCAACCCTTCATCTTCTCTCAATATTCTTGGTGTCTCGTTTTCTTCTGGTCTCATTTGGTAGGACCATATTACCAGTCTTGCTAAGGCAGCCTCCCAGAAGCTGGGTGTGCTCAACTGCCTTAGGGGGTTCTTTTCCCCTGCACAGCTTCTTGCTCTGTACAGGGGCATAGTGCGCCCTTGTATTGAGTATTGTTCACATGTGTGGGGAGGTTCCTCTCACACCGCTCTCCTAGACAAAGTTGAAAGGAAGGCCTTTCGTATCATTAACTCCCGTCCACTCACCAACTCTCTGCAATCTCTCTCTCTCCGCCACAAAGTTGCATCTCTCTCGCTATTCTATCGCTACTATAATAATCAGTGTTCCTCAGAGCTATCCCAGTGCATACCACCTCCTTTACGTAGGGCACGTGGTACCCGTCTTGCAACTCAATCCGACCCCTACTCTGTGTAACTCTCCAACCCAAGAGTGAAACGTTACTCTCAAACTTTCTTCTACTCAACAGCTGAGCTCTGGAACTCTCTCCCAGAATCAGTCTTTCCCTCTTCCTATGACTTAAATTGCTTCAAACTCTGTGTGTCCAGTGATTTTGGCTCGAACGTCCCTTGATTTTGGCCCTGTCACTCTTTCAACTATTGGGGAGGCACTCGCTATAGGCAGTTATGCCTTTTGAGGCAAAAGGCATAACTGCCTATAGCGAGTGCCTCCCCAATAGTTGAAAGAGTGACAGGGCCAAAATCAAGGGACGTTCGAGCCTCAATCACATAGAAAAAAAAAAAAAAATAAAAAATAAAAAATAAACACACACCAACAAACACCACACCAACAAACAGGTGTGGTGGAGTGGTCATGCCACTGGACTGGTAATCCAATGGACCCGGGTTCAAATCCCGATATGTCAATGGGAAGATATTGGGATTGAATTTGTGCTGTACCTAGTATCAGTGCATTACCACAAAGCCCACCGAAATGCCAAGAAAATACCCTCATTGTTCCCTAATTAAATAACACTGTATGAATATTCCCATATTCAAAATATGTTACAGGGGGACAATGCCTAGTGAGTTCACTGCTCAATAGGTGGCGTTCTGAGAGTGAGGGTCTGAGTCTGGAGGGTGAGACAGTGAATCACTTGAAAGAAGCAACCAGCCGTTTCAGAGATGGAGCTGCTTCGAGCCATGAATGGATGCTTCACATGTCTCACTCCCCAGACTGGAACAAGACCTCACGGGCTTCACCGTGTTGAGCGGTGGAATGTACAGGCTCTCAGCCTATGCCCGAGGGGGAGTAGTTGAAATATAGAAAAAAAAAGAATGAAAAAAAAAAACACACACACCAACAGACAGCCACACACACCAACATACAGGCACACACACACTAACAGACATCCACACACACCAAGAGGCAGACCCACAAACACCAACAGACAGACACACACACACCAACAGACAGACCCACATACACCAACAGACAGACACACACAACAGACAGACACACATACACCAACAGACAGACCTACATACACCAACAGACAGACACACACACACACCAACAGACACACACACACAATCACACCAACAGACAGACACAAACACGACAACAGACACACACACACCAACATACAGACACACACACACAACCAGACAGACACACACACCAACAGACAGACACACACCAACAGACAGACACACACACCAACAGACAGACTCCCATGCACCAACAGACAGACACACACACACCAACAGACAGACCAACACACACCAACAGACAGCCACACACACACCAACAGCCAGACTCACACACCAACAGACAGACACACACACACCATCAGACAGACCAACAGGCAAACACGCACACACACCAACAGACAGACCCACACACACACACACCAACATACAGACTGTTACGATCCAGGTTCTCAAAGACACAGGGCTCTTCAACATTGGACTAGATAATGGCAAAATGCAACAACGGTAACACTAGATCCAACCCCTGCCTTAAACACTGGAAAACAAAACACCATTACCGCCCTGAGTCATGCCTGGCCAACGAGGTATCCTATGACTCGGTAACTGGTGCACACACACTAGGCTGACGCTCGATGAAACAGCCTATTCTCAAACAGTAAAAGATTACTCGATTAGGTTACACAAAGAAAAGATAGTTAACGTGATTAATTAACGTTACGGTAGATACTCAAATAACTAGCACTCCTGTATTAAAGAAAGTGCAATGCTAGTCCTGCAACATCAACTGGAAACTTCTGAAATAAGTCTGATGCTGGGAAGATGTTCGTAAAGAATCTTGAACAATTATAATGCAGAATATGGGTCACAATAAATACTAGGACATATAGTAATAATAGGCAGGCGAATAATAAAGACTGCGCAAAGGTAGTAATGCTCGACAACTAAAGAAATGCTTCGTGACACAACGCAACAGCCTACTAGGGTTGTGCAACTCAACAACAACCTCGGCTCAAAAGTGCAGTGAATAATAATGTTGCATACATATACTATGGGGGCTTATCTCTTACCAGTGTCTGCTCAGTTAATAAAGTCTAGCTGGGGTATCAAGGCAGGGCAACAATGGGTGAGCATGCGGCTCGTAGCCTAACGTTGTCCGAAGGTGGTATAATGAAGATTACGTTATGTGACGGGGATGCTCTCTTGATAAATCTAGGTCTCTAGTACCTAGTTCTATCCTGGCGATCCCTCAGAAGTAAACACAAAGAGGCAGCACTATGTTGTGAGGGATAGGCTATGGCCCTCTCACACCACAGCGCTGTGCTCGCAAAGTAAACCCACCCGAAGACAACTTAGGCTCCCACAGTACCTGTCGATGTCGTGCAGGGCTTAGCTAACACTGCACACATCGGAGACAACGACACAGTAACCCTACCCCTAGTCTAGCTTTAGATAACCAAGCAGAATCACTCAACACCTTGCCAGGGAGACATATACCGGTCTACAACCTTCCCGAGAGAGGACACATACGGAAAAGTCCGTCTCTCCAAACCTCATTAAAGCCTAATACATGGAAATATCTGAGAGCTTCGCGTACAATACGACTGGCCGACGGTGAACGTCTATGCTGAAACCAGAAGGGATGTTGAGTTTAATAAAGATTAGAGAATGAGAAAGGAGAAGTCGAGAGAGAGAAATAGTATGCAAAGTGGCGAGTATGGGGGACAGAATTGCAAAGGATGTAGGCGATACGCGTGTCAGGCAAGCTCTGAGCTGGTAAAAAACATGAGGCCGCGACGGGAAGGGACTAGTTGACCACCCGGCCGCCAACGCCGGCAGCGCCCAAGCGAGCCGCGTCATAGCTCACCCCCGCTGCCAGGTGTACTCCCTCACCCTCTCTCGCTCGCCTCCCACACAAGCAACATTTATATTATAGCGAATATAAAATATAAGGCGCGGTCACAGACCAAAACAAAGACCATTTCTAAACTGTCTGTGGCAACACGACCCTAATGAAATAAAGCAGATCATTCTAGGACAACTGTAGCCTATCCCCCCATCCTGGCGAGCGCTAGCGAGCTGCAATGCCCCACGCAACCATTCTGCCAGCGCCGGGAGGCGTCACCCCCCCCCCCCCCCAAGATATGGGACACTCAACCATGAGCCCATATCTGAACAGGCAGAATGTCGCTAGAATCTGCCACTCCTAACCACTCTGCCACTCATGGAATGCAAGCTCAGTCTCCTCAAAAAAAAATACAACATTTTTATATAAAAAAAATCTTATCACCCTTCCCAAATATAATACATTAATTCATAACATTGTGCTCCCAGAGCGAGCTTTAAGAAGCACAGCCTACTGAGGGAAAACATCTGCACTCAGTACTCAGCTACAATATTATCTTAAAATTAATTATTAAAAGAAAGAGTTTTTATTTAATTTTTTTCATATTTTATTTTAATGTTGTTTTTGGCGGCTACTATAGATGTAGCCTAATTTTCTTCTAATCAAAGCCAACAACTCCTGCCCTGCGACCCTACGCTGATGCTACACATGCGAGCCACCAAGCACCAGCGCAAAAATACACCGCGAGCCAAGACAGGAGGCTATACCAACATACTGTGGTAGCCTACCCCGGATCCTCCACCCACGACAGACACTGACTGAACAGCGAGGGTTCTCCTGCAAACAAAGCCAAAACATTATCAGTGCCCTTAGCATGCCACACATCCAACTTGTGTTCCGGCAGCACAACAACACCTGACACTGACAAACTGCCCAGTCCATCGCAAGACTGGCACTTCTCTTCGCTCCTTCCAGCAACGGGGCCTACCAATAACCCTTCACTAGTTCTACCTTCGTGATGAGCGAGGCAGCCCCGAAGCGGTCTATGGTGTCGTCAACTCTGGGTAATGGATAGGCGTCTGTCAGGGATAACGCTTCCACACTCTTGCAATCAACATACACACGGACTCTGCCACCAAACTCAGGTTGCAAAGCCACTGGCAACGACCACTCACGATATCCCTCATCCCTCAGACCCCCTCTCCACACGCTGTCCAGCTCTGCCTTCACAACAGGCTGTCGAGCAGGATTCACACGGCAGGGAACCAACTCGAGCCTTGCACTGTCTCCAACCTCCATGTCGGATTCTACCCCGTACATCAGGCCTGGAGAAGCAACAAACATGCGGACGGACTGCCACAGCCTAGTAAACAACTCCTCTTGTCGCTCAGGAACAAGAGGTTGCAACTTATCTCGCAGAACAATATGCCTAGTGCCCTCCCACATCTCCTTCACCATGTAGAGAGGACCCCTCACCTGATGCCCGAAAACAAGCTCATTCGGACTGAAACCGAGACTCTCTCCAGGTACTTCTCTTGCCGCGAACAAAACATACGGCAGACCAAGGTCCCAATCCTTTCCGTTCTCTGCGCAATAGCATCGAAGCATGCTTTTCAGCGTGGCGTGCCACCTCTCCAACACCCCTTGACTCTCTGGGTGATACGCAGAAGAGACGACAGTGTTGATGCCATGCTGAATCATAGTTTGTTTGAACAGATTAGAGGTAAAATTAGAACCTGGGTCCGATTGCACCTCTTGCGGGTAACCATACCGCGAGCAATACAAGAGCAGGTTCCGGACAACAGTTTTCGCTGTGCCATTTCTCATTGGATATGCATCAGGATAATGAGTGGCCACATCCATGATAGTTAATAGAAATTTATTACCGGCACTAGTAGGGGGTAGGGGTCCGACCATATCAATGATGACCTTACTGAAGGGCGGTCCACTGACAGGAATGGGGTGCAACGGGGCTCTCGGAATTGTTTGGTTAGGTTTTCCAACCCTCTGGCACGTATGACACCTTGCTATCCAGGTTACCACCTGCCCCTTCAACCCCGGCCACCAAAACAATTTTTCTAAAGCCGCCACCGTTTTTCTCACCCCTAGATGTCCTGCCAGTGGTATGTCATGCACCAACCTCAGTAGGTTATCCCTGCACTCCCGTGGCACCACCAACTGGTCCACAACTTCGGACCCCTCTTGCCAACTACGTTTAGGGTCTTGAAAACGCCTATAGAGGATGCCTTCTAAATAAAAAAAATCTCCTGGCTGTGCATCGGCGTCCTCGTCGAGCTCTACAGCTCCATTAGCACACGTTTGGAGCTCAGGGTCCTCTAGTTGCAACCGACGTATATCTGAGGGTGCCAAGCGATCTAACTGCTCCCGGAGCACTGCATGACCTTCCCCGATACTGGGCTGCTCCCTCTGTCTCTCTCGATGTACATAACGTTGCTGTCGTGGAGACTCGTCATGCCCAGCCTCGTCACTCTCGATGACAGGCCCAGGAGCTACTCCAGAATTAAGTAATGGTGCTAATACTGAATCACCCAGGAGAGCCGCCGAGTCAAAACTCTTAAAACCAACTCCAGCTTTAGCCTCCTCCTGTTGATCGTTCCTCCGCTGGTCTGAAGACGGAGGACTAGGCTGTGACACTTTAGCTCCCCGAGCTCGGGTGACAACACACGCCATGGGTTGTGTCTGGCACCGCTCGACCCACTCTTGCTCTTCCCTACTCACGTCGGCCGGCCTCTCGGCAACGACTAAGGGTAGAACCTCAGAAGCGGGCATTGCAAAGTCGTTGCCGAGAAGAAGGTCGACGCCCTCCACTGGCAGTTTCTCCACAATCCCGACATCCAATTCACGTGCCACACCATCCACCTCCAACTCCAACCGCACCAGCGGGTATGACCGAGTTGCATTAATACCCTGCACCACCAGCACCCGAGCCGCGTTTATAGGGTAGCCAGTCAAGTTTTTCATCAGAGTCTGGGAAGCACCTGTATCACGCAAAACCTCTACTCCATGCTTGCGCCCCGCCCACATCACGCAACCCCGCCCTCTATGGTCGCAAAAAACATCCTGAGCAGGGTTCGAGCCTCCCAGGTGCTTCTGCATTGGCTGTGCCTCAGCCTCTGACGAACTGCCCCGGGCAAACTCAGATGACTTCGGAGACACACCAATGTTGCAGGCCAAAGACACAGCTGCTGTAGGTGGTTTGCTAGGACAGACTCTTGCAAAGTGCCCCTTTTTATGACAATGATAACACTCCAACTCCCCTTTGGGCTTCCCTTGTTACTGGGAAGGGCCCGGCCCCTTCTTAAATGGGACGGTGCTAGTCTTGTGGTCAGTCTTGGTATCATGGCTCTTGTACTTGTTTGCATAAGGTATATCACTAACTCGGGGGGGTGGGGCATCACGCCCCTTGTTACCTGCCTCACTACGCTGGGCAGACCCGCACCCACGAATTAGTGATAGCCGGAGGTCAGCCATCTCAGCTGCCTCCTGTAGAGTTTTTGGTTGCTTTTCTTTAAGGTTTAACGTCAGGTCGCCGCCCGTGCATTTGAAAAACTGCTCTAAAAGCACCAACTGTTTAATGTCGTCAAACGTAGTAGCTTTCTCCGACCTCAGCCAATTCCCAAAAGCATCGGACAGCTCCCGGGCATGCTCCAAAAAGGTGCTCTCCCGACCCTTGGTAGCACCCCGGAACTTCAACATGTACGTCTCTGGTTGTAGTTCGTATGCTCTCAGGACAGCCTCCTTGAGTTCCTCATAGATAATACAAGACTCTATGGGTAACGCATCGTAGGCTTTAAGACCCTTGCCTATTAATCTAGAGGATACAAGTGCTGCCCATTTATTCTCTGGCCACTGGTGTTCCTGGCACTTCTTCTCAAAGCGTGCGAAAAATTCTGTAACACCACTCTCATCAAACACCGGAACCAGTTTCAATAAGTGCGAGAGAGACTGCTCATGAACACGGTTACCAGCCCCAAGTCGCTGTCCCGTTGTCTCTACTCGCGACTTCTCTACGTCCATGTCGGCACAGTACCTAGTCGACTCAGCTTGGATTTTTGCTAGCTCTATTTGCTGCTCACCTGCCCTTTGTTGCTGCTGAATCTTAGCTAATTCGAGCTGAAACAATAATTCTGGAGTTAACCCTGGAGGAGGTGAAGGTGCTACAATGTTTGAAATTACCGGTGGTCCCCCCAGGGGCAACCCACCCTGCCAGTCACCACCCAACTGTGGACGCGTACTCGGGGTCGGCAAACTACTGGGATGGCTGGGAGTCGAGTGTAGGGGAAGCATGGCCGAAGGGCTCTGAGCACTCAACCCCTCTCGCTCACCAGTCACCCTGCCCAGTACACACGTTATCAAGTTATCCTTGGTCATGCTGCTAGTAACCGCATGACCGATAGCTGTGGCCAGGCATTGAAGACCGTACCGATCCATACCCTCCAACCGCTCGGCAGTAACAGGCCATTGCAAAAATATCCTAGCATCCTCCTCACAGTTCACCCGATTAACCCTTTCATCATGCTGCTGTTCCTCAGTTTCGACATTACATACTGTGTCTCCATTCTCCTCTGACCCGGTATAAGACATGATGCTCACAAAAATTTCTCACCACAATATTCAGAAAAGAAGTACCCCAAACTCTTATGTAGCACTATTCACTTGCCAAAAATGTCTGAAGACTCTCAAGTGCTATACTACTTTGCCAACAAAAAATTAACGTGCCCACTATATTCCTCAATAAAACAAATGACCACAACAATCCTGCAATTATCTCTTAGTTCACAAGATCCTGAGCTAGGTCGCCATTTGTTACGATCCAGGTTCTCAAAGACACAGGGCTCTTCAACATTGGACTAGATAATGGCAAAATGCAACAACGGTAACACTAGATCCAACCCCTGCCTTAAACACTGGAAAACAAAACACCATTACCGCCCTGAGTCGTGCCTGGACAACGAGGTATCCTATGACTCGGTAACTGGTGCACACACACTAGGCTGACGCTCGATGAAACAGCCTATTCTCAAACAGTAAAAGATTACTCGATTAGGTTACACAAAGAAAAGATAGTTAACGTGATTAATTAACGTTACGGTAGATACTCAAATAACTAGCATTCCTGTATTAAAGAAAGTGCAATGCTAGTCCTGCAACATCAACTGGAAACTTCTGAAATAAGTCTGATGCTGGGAAGATGTTCGTAAAGAATCTTGAACAATTATAATGCAGAATACGGGTCACAATAAATACTAGGACATATAGTAATAATAGGCAGGCGAATAATAAAGACTGCGCAAAGGTAGTAATGCTCGACAACTAAAGAAATGCTTCGTGACACAACGCAACAGCCTACTAGGGTTGTGCAACTCAACAACAACCTCGGCTCAAAAGTGCAGTGAATAATAATGTTGCATACATATACTATGGGGGCTTATCTCTAACCAGTGTCTGCTCAGTTAATAAAGTATAGCTGGGGTATCAAGGCAGGGCAACAATGGGTGAGCATGCGGCTCGTAGCCTAACGTTGTCCGAAGGTGGTATAATGAAGATTACGTTATATGACGGGGATGCTCTCTTGATAAATCTAGGTCTCTAGTACCTAGTTCTATCCTGGCGATCCCTCAGAAGTAAACACAAAGAGGCAGCACTATGTTGTGAGGGATAGGCTATGGCCCTCTCACACCACAGCGCTGTGCTCGCAAAGTAAACCCACCCGAAGACAACTTAGGCTCCCACAGTACCTGTCGATGTCGTGCAGGGCTTAGCTAACACTGCACACATCGGAGACAACGATACAGTAACCCTACCCCTAGTCTAGCTTTAGATAACCAAGCAGAATCACTCAACACCTTGCCAGGGAGACATATACCAGTCTACAACCTTCCCGAGAGAGGACACATACGGAAAAGTCCGTCTCTCCAAACCTCATTAAAGCCTAATACATGGAAATATCTGAGAGCTTCGCATACAATACGACTGGCCGACGGTGAACGTCTATGCTGAAACCAGAAGGGATGTTGAGTTTAATAAAGATTAGAGAATGAGAAAGGAGAAGTCGAGAGAGAGAGAAATAGTATGCAAAATGGCGAGTATGGGGGACAGAATTGCAAAGGATGTAGACGATACGCGTGTCAGGCAAGCTCTGAGCTGGTAAAAAACATGAGGCCGCGACGGGAAGGGACTAGTTGACCACCCGGCCGCCAACGCCATCAGCGCCCAAGCGAGCCGCGTCATAGCTCACCCCCGCTGCCAGGTGTACTCCCTCACCCTCTCTCGCTCGCCTCCCACACAAGCAACATTTATATTATAGCGAATATAAAATATAAGGCGCGGTCACAGACCAAAACAAAGACCATTTCTAGATTGTCTGTGGCAACACGACCCTAATGAAATAAAGCAGATCATTCTAGGACAACTGTAGCTTATCCCCCCATCCTGGCGAGCGCTAGCGAGCTGCAATGCCCCACGCAACCATTCTGCCAGCGCCGGGAGGCGTCACAAGACACACACACACACACACCAACAGACACTCACACCAACAGACAGACACACACACACACCAATAGACAGACACACCAACAGACAGACTCACACACACATACACCAACAGACAGACACACACACACCACCAGACATATACACACCAACAGACACACACACACCAACAGACACAAACACACCAACAGACAGACACACACACCAACAGACAGACACACACACCATCAGACACACACACACACACCAACAGACACAGACACACCAACAGACAGACACACACACCAACTGACAGACACACACACCAACAGACAGACACACACACATACCAACAGACAGCCACACACACCAACAGACAGACACACACACACCAACAGACAGACACACACACCAACTGACAGACCCACACACACCAACAGACAGACACACACACATACCAACAGACATACACACACACCAACAGACAGACACACACACCAACAGACAGACACACACACCAACAGACACACACACACACCAACAGACACAGACACACCAACAGACAGACACACACACCAACTATTATGTTCCTTCCAACAACCAACTATACTCCTAAAATCGATTAATGAAATTTACAAACACATGTGGCAGTCCGTGGATTCGAATCCAGGATGCTCACACCGAAAATCAACACCTTATGCATCGCACCACGTAGACAGTTAACTGACAGACACACACACCAACAGACAGACACACACACCAACAGACACACACACACACCAACAGACACAGACACACCAACAGACAGACACACACACCAACTGACAGACACACACATACCAACAGACAGCCACACACACCAACAGACAGACACACACTCACCAACAGACAGACACACACACCAACTGACAGACCCACACACACCAACAGACAGACACACACACATACCAACAGACAGACACACACACCAACAGACAGACACACACACACCACCAGACAGACACACATCAACTGACAGACACACACACCAACAGACACATACACACCAACAGACAGACACACCAACTGACAGACACACACACCATCAGACAGACACACACACGCCAACAGACAGACACACACACACCAACACAGACACACCCCCCCCCCCAACAGACAGACACACACACATACCAACAGACAGCCACACACACCAACAGACAGACACACCAACAGACACACACACACTAACAGACAGACACACACCAACAGACACACACAAACATACACTAACAGATAGACACACACACGCCAACAGACACACACACCAACAGACACACACACACCAACAGACACACACACACCAACATACAAACAAACACACACCAACAGACAGACATACACACACTAACAGTCAGACCCACACACCAACGGACACACACACACCAACAGACAGATACACACACACTAAGGGGTACATCATGCACACAGTCAGGAGTGTGAGCTTGAATCACTGGGAGTAGGGGAAAATCTGGACTCGCGGTCCTATTCGCGATGAAAATCGATGACTCCCAGTGACTCTAGCGACTCCCAATGATGCCCGGCCAGTCGCAGCTGGTTGGCCCTGTCCGGAAAATTGTTGGTCATGTTGAAAATTTGGGCCACGAATCGGATCACTCTCATTGACTCACAGTGAGTCCCGGTGATTCTCGGTGACTCCATTCTCGTCCCATAGACTCCCGTTGATTCATAAATGATTCTAACATGATTTGCGGACAGTTTTTAGTTACTTGATATAGTCTATTCGCTGTAAGTAGGTTAGAAATTATGACCTCTATCCTCTGTAACTCAAAAAGGGCTAGAGCAAATTGGCTGTAAATTTGCACATCTATTCCTTGACTGACTCTTCCCAAATGGTCGAAATATTAGCTTGATTACTCTTATCGTTTATTGAGTTACAGAGGTTAGAAGTCATGATTTCTCGCCTTCTTACAGTGAATAGACTATAGTAGGGGAGAGGCAATAAGTGAACACGGGTAGGTTACTTCACCGCCGCCCACAGCTGTATATACCCCATTCACACGTTTTTATCCAGCTTAGGAAGGACGTCGACTAATGAAAAGGCTACAGATGATCTCAATTAAACGTTTGACCTACCACACATCCTTCGTAAGCTTCATAAAATCGTCTAAATGCAGCTGCCCTTCGCTCAAAAATGACGTGAGCGGTACCGAAAGGGGTGTAACTTGGGAGGCTTCCTCCCTACCACAACTTCCGGGTGTGGCTGTGGTAAATCCGTGTTGACAGAAAAAAACGAAATAACTCTGGAACTCTCTCCCTTAATCAACCTTTCATTCATCCTATGACTTAGACTGCTTTAAACTTCGTGTGTCCAGGCATTTTGACTCCAATGTCCCTTGAATTTGGCTCTCTGTCACTCCTTTTGGGGAGACACTCGTTACAGGCAGCCTGTCTTTTGTCTCCTTCATACACACAGACAACTAAAACACATACATTATGAAATATAGTAACTACCGAAAGTTGTAATGTTAACATTCTTACTATAGTCCGTTCATTCTAGGCTGGGCAAAAATCGTAACCTCTAACCTGTGTAACTCAAAAAAGGGCTTGAGCAAATGAGCTGTCAATTTCCACACATATTCCCTGGCCAAGTCTTCCTATTTGGTAGAAATATTAGCTCGTTTACTGTAGTCCTTTTCGAGTTACAGAGGTTAGAGGTTACGATTTCTGCCCAATCTAGAATGAACGGACTATACTTATCACTTCACATCTGATAGAATTAAGCAGCAAATTGGAGAACGAAACTCAATTTTTGAAGTATCCATACGAGTTACATATAATATACATAGACACTCTAGAAGTAACTATACAGTAAGGAATACGAGTTACTATAATCTGTTATTTTCAGCTGAGGGTAAATTCAATCCCTTAGCAGCTGTCTTTTGTATAATTAAATGTAAACAAAGAAATAATAATATAATATATATATATATATATATATAAAAGACCTACTATGATTCTGCATCATAATTATGCCAGGTTTCACATTTAACAACATATTTCGGCACAAAATCTTCGTAATGGGCAAGTAACCTTGAGGGGTCGCAAGACTGTTGTTGCTTGTTCTCCTTTGTACTCCTTTGTAATAGCCGAGTAATCAAGATAAAGACATGGCACCTTACCATCAGTTGGAATTAATAGACTATTGTCCCAAACGTGCCAGAAATATAGTAAAATAATAGATCTGGGGGGCCATCCATGGCATACTAGCATCTCAATCCTTACACCTCTCACTGATTCTCGTAGACGACTCCCATTCAACTCCTATATTACTCCTCCTGACTCCCACTGACCCGTGTCGTACTCCTATCGAGCACTAATCCGAAAATTACCGTTAATTTTCAAATTTTCAATCACTCACACTCCATTTACGCTTTTATCCCTTGACTCTTGGTAACTCACAGTGACTCCTTGTGATTCGCAAGTACACTCTTGCTGACTCCTACTTTGTCGTGGTGCCACGTGGAATTTCGGACGCTCGCGGTCATTTTTGCGCGAACCGCCGCGAGTCATCACTCCCAGTGATTCAAGCTGGCACTCCTGACTGTGTGATTTACCCTTTACAGACATACACACGCCAAAAGATATACACAAAACATACCACCAGACACACACACACACGAACCAACAAACACAAAGGACACACACACACACACACCATCAGACAGACGCACACCAACAGAAACACACAATACACATACTAACAGACATATACAAAATACATACACACACACTAAGCCTAGTTCACATATTCAGGAGTGTGAGGACGAGTTTCCAAGAGTCCACAGTCTCGGAAACTCGTGTGATGCCCCTTCTTCATCATGTTTAACCCCAATCATTTTCAGTTTGTAAATTTTAAAACCTTTCGTCTCATTTCAATATCAATATTAAGACCTTTCGTGCCAATTAGGTGTTGACTTTATTCTGGCGAGCGATAGTGAGCCTGTAATTTTAAGAGAAACCGGCCTCCGGCCGGGAATTTTGTTTATCGAAAAAAGTACAAATTTATCTTATCTAGGGAGTATTGTAAAATAAATGAATATATAAATAAATAGACCCCCAAAATTACCAGACCCTTTAAAGCTATAAACCAATCCGTGACAACATTCAATCCAGTCACATCCCCAAACACTGTCTACAACTGTACCTTATTTGAACGTTATTATGTGCGTGTGTGTATACAGCGTCAATGTGCATGTGTATGCGTGTGTGTATATGTGAGTGCTGAATTCCCGCGCGTGTTTAGTGGCTGCATATATATTGATATACAGTCCTCTATGTAAGTTACGGTTTCCCACATGTATGGAAGTTTATTTATTGTGATTAAATTAACCACTTCTGTACCGGCGACGTCCTATTTACATTATTATGGCTAATATTAGACGATGTTATTTAGTTTAAAAAGGGCCTCCAGCAATTGAATAGGCTTTGAACTATCTTACTTCAGCCTTTTTGCCATCAGAGATCTTTCTTAAACTGCATACAATCGTTTAAATATAGCTAGAATAAGTATAAAAAGACGTAGCCGGTACACAAGGGGTTAAGAGAGTAGTTTATTAACAATCGGTTGACTAATTACTGTAGATAAGTTAACGACTGAAGAGGAAGTTTGGGAAGGCAGTTTTAAGTCGAATAGGGTCTAGACTCTAGAGGGCGTGTTTTTAGCTTGAAAGGGGGTCTAGAGACAATGAGACATACTGTACATATAGACGCATAGACATTCTTTTGCTGGAATTCGAGACTGATTCTCACAGATTCAGGCAGAAGATTCCTGGAAGAGGCTTATTCAATCCATGACTCCAGCTCTAAATTGTTTGTTGTGTGAACAAGTATAATGTATGAAGTGCATATTGAACGTTATTGTACTGTTGGAATGCCTTTGGTTGTGAGTGTTGTCTTTAACCAGTGTAATGTACTCGATCATGGTGATCAAATGATAGCATTCACATTGTCAAATGCGACACTGGATTACTGCACCTCTGATGTCCGCCATTACAGAGAGGGCTTGGGAGGCCATGGGGTAGTGTCAAATACATGCAAGCAACAAGGAGGAATCTTGAGCTTGAAGGCGTCTAAAGAGCGTGTTTTTAGCTCTTGAATGCAATTATATTAATTTTACTTCTGTAGTGCTGTGATACTACATGAATAGTGATAACATTGTGGGGTAATATAATAAAGTTCTTCATATAATATAATGGATATAATTTCTTGAATAGTTCAGATTAAAGGTATACGAGGTTGATATATTTGTGTCCAGCAAACTTGTGATATATACTTATTATAATATAGGTTAAAAGTTGTAGCTTAAGATGACTTGCACATAGTTATCAATGAATAAAGGGAATCTCATAGGTTAAGGCAGGAATATTGTAGACAAAATATTAAGTATAAACATGTGAGATAATATTATAATCATATAATCGTATAAGGCATGTGTATAAAGATAGTAAAACTCTCCAACCCAAGAGTGAGACGTTATTCCCAGTCTTTCTTCTATTCAACTCCTGAGCACTGGAACTCTCTCCCAGAGTCAGTCTTTCCCTCTTCCTATGACTTAAATTGCTTCAAGCTCCGTGTGTCCAGTCATTTTGGCTCGAACGTCCATTGATTTTGGCCCTGTCACTCTATCGACTCTGGGAGAGGCACCCGATACAGGCAGTTCTGCCTTTTGTCTCCCTCACTCACATAAACAATGCATTAAACCCGGCTGCTACTATACTGCAAAGAATCGTCTAATGATAGCCAGAATAAACTGTCAAAATGGGGTTAATATGGATGTGATACATGATAATGAGTGCATAGCTATTAGGGTTCCAATATTCTTAACTTTGCTGGATTGAAGAGTTAACCCAAGAATTTAGAGACTCGCTGGGCTCAAACCTTATACACCCCCCACTTCTTTGAGCCATTTCTGACACTACTAACAAAGATGATAAAGTTGATGTGCCGAGTTTGTTTCTAGCCTTGGTTTTTGAAATAACGGAAAAAAAACTTGTCCGACATTCCCAATCACCAAGCATTTCTTCCCCTCTGCCCACCACACCTCCAAGCCACAAGTAAACAACTCACAGTCCAATAAGATATGCCAGAGTCGCTGCCATCGAAATAACACATTCTCCAACACCAGGGAGGAACTTATTCATCAACATGAACAATCCTGAAATACCGAAAAATAAGAAAAGTGGAAAGGAAAGACGACACAAGAAAAGGCACCATAAACAACAGAAGTCCAAGCGCCAGTCTACCCCTCAACCGCACCACTGCCATGATGAAGAAGCTGAGAAGGACTACTACAAGCCCCACCGGAAGTCCTCCTCACACCGATGTCCTTATTGACTTGGAAGATATCACCAAAGACAACTCAGCCAAAGGTATGACCACTGCAGGAATTTTTAAGATCATCACTGTTACGAACTGGCACTCGGGTACACAAGGGCTCTCAATCAGGACTCGAATACGGCTCGCTGCCACAACGGAAACACACGATCCCAACCCCTGAGTACTGCCAGCCGAACAAAAAACACCAATACCCTCCAGAGTTCAATCTGCTATAACGGGGTATACAAGAACTCGGTACTAGTGTTCAACAACAGACTAATAAAGAGACAGGAATTATCTAGTCTGGTCAACAATCAAACAATGAAGTAAGAAACAGCAACACAAAAGAATAGTGTTGGCCGAAGCCGAAGTAATCCACCCTTGACTATGAACTTAAGAAGTCCACCACCCTCTACTTCGGATCGGCACTATTACGTTACGTTAATTAATAGTCCTTAAGCATCGAGCAAGGAATCTTCTGAAAAAAGTTAGATGCTTCTCGGATGCTCGTAAGAAGTACGTATCAGATTTTGAACAGTATTTCAATAAGCAAAAACACTGGCAATTAAATACTATTAAAGGCTTAAATTGGCATAAGAATAATTAAAAGAATATGCAATAGTAAATGGCAAACATTAAAAGGAAGTACTCCGCAAATGCAACGGCAATAGCCTACTCGGATTGTGCTCGTGGGCCACTAATCACTAAAGTAGCCAAGCTTGCAACACATGAAATCAATAGTGCATAAACAATATCATACATAAGGAAAGCTTCAATACTATTCTGTATCTACTAATCGAGTAAAGTCTAGCTGGGGTTCTGTAGGCAAAAAGGTAGCAGTGACGGAGCAAAAACGGCTCGTAGCCTAGCGAAGTCCTCAAGACTGTTTAAAGTATTACGTTAAAACTAACAAGTGCACTTTGAGAAATCCAGATCCCTTGTATCTGGTTTTCTCCCGGCTCCTTGACAAAGTAAAACACAAACTGTTAATAAAATACAGGGTGGTTAGGCTCTTGCCCTCACGCACTGTAAATTATTAACTCAACACAGTCAGCCGCGAAGACAACCTAGGCTTCACTGAACCGAAACGAGTATGCAGGTTTATCGCTTAACCACTGCATCAAACAACAACTCGTAACACAGAAAAGCCTTACCCCAGTCTAGCATTACCTAGACCAGCAGAAAACAGGAATAATAATAATAACACACAGGGAAATGCATATACAAGTGCAACAAACATAAATCAATCCTATTCTAAGTCAACCCTTACAAAATAGGCTATCTAATAGGCAAGTATCTCGTGAGAACTCAAGCGATAATACGTTGGCTGACTAGCTCTGCACCAACGGGACCATGGAAGTTAAACAGGGCAGGGAAAAGAGGAGATAAGAATGTAAGGTAGTAGAGAAAATTCCCATCAGTCAGAAGAATATATATAGTTAGCAAGGGAAATAAGAAGTCGCTCTGCCTAATGAGTTCTGATGAAAAAATGGCTAGACTTCCCTTTTATACCCGGCCCTCTAGTGAGCCCAACGTGAACTACTAAGGACCGCCCACTGACAACCATTACGTAATTTCTCTCTCTCCTCTGGGATACACAAAGGCTCCCCCTAGCACTGAGGGAGGGAGGAGTGCTAGTGAGTTATGCCCCTTTCACACATACAGGACTCGGGTGCCGCATGCAGCAGAGTAGCTAGTCGTGGCGTTTTTTTCCCCGACTTGGTGGAGCTGGCTCGGTAATGCCGCATCCATAGGACTTAATCAGACTACAGAAGACTACAGCCGCATACAGCCGACGTTGTCGTCTTGACTCCGGAGAAGTCTTGAGACTCGAACCGACAATGGAAATAACGGTAATTTGTACATGCCGACTACACCCGCATCTATAAGACTTCAGACGATCGACTTCAGAGTCGATCCGCATACACTCGCATAAAGCCGACACATACAGGTTCTGTGGCCAACGGAGGTATATGAAGGGCGCTCGACCAGGGGTGGACATCATTACAATCGACTACGTCCTCGCCGAAAAAAAATCGTAGCAGCGAAACGACTGCACCTATGGCTTTCATATGTTTACCACATGTACCTTACCCTTTTGGCTATCCACCACAAAAATCCCAAATCCCTCCTCCCACCCACTCGCTGACTGTCGGTCCCGTCAGAAGGAAAAAAAAGGAAAATCTGTGGCGGCGAAACGACTGCACCAATCGGTTCCATATTTGTGTGACAAGTCCCTTACCCCTCTGCCTTCCCCCCACCACACCCCCAACTGCCTCCCACCACCCACTTCCAGCATATCCGTACGAAGAAAAGGAAAAAAAGGAAAATCTGTGGTGGCGAAACTACCTCACCAATCGGCTTCATATGTGTAACACAAGTCAATTACCCTTCTACCTTCCCCCCACAACCCCAAAACCACCCTCCCACCCATACATTCCGATACCATAAAAGTCTCTGTAGTCTATAGTGTCTTTTCAGCTACTTTCAGGACCATCGGGGACCTGATTTCTGGCGAAAATGGACAAGAGGAGTGTATTTTTTACCATTATCCTTCCTTTCTCTCCCAACTTGATAGATTTAGCCAAAAAAAAAAAAACTCTGGCACTGGCAGAAGCACACCGTCAAAATTGGCTGGCACTCAGCGGGTTAAATGAGAGGGAAGAGAGTAGGAAGAGAAGAACAGGGGGTAGTAGGGAGGTAGTGAGGGAGGGAAGAGGTGGAGGAGAAGAAGAAGGAGGAAAAGAACGAAGACAGGAGGAGAAGGAGGAAAAGAAGTGAGAGAGGAGGAAAAGAAGGGAGGGAGGAGAAGGGAGGGAGGGAGGAGAATGAGAAGCAGAGAGGAGGAGAAGGGAGGGAGGGAGGAGAATGAGAAGCAGAGAGGAGGAGGAGAAGGGAGGGAGGGAGGAGAATGAGAAGGAGAGTGGAGGAGGAGAAGGGAGGGAGGGATGAGCATGAGAAGCAGAGAGGAGGAGGAGAAGGGAGGGAGGGAGGAGAATGAGAAGAAGAGAGGAGGAGAAGGGAGGGAGGGAGGAGAATGAGAAGCAGAGAGGAGGAGAAGGGAGGGAGGGAGGAGAATGAGAAGCAGAGAGGAGAAGGAAAGAGAAGGCGGAGGAAAGGAAGTAGACCTATGCGGCTGTACTCGTGTCTGTCGAGTGTATTCTGGTGTATGCGGCTGTAGTCTTCATGCTACACATGACACACAATTCGCTACGCTATACTCAAGGACTACAGGACTACAGAAGACTAGTGACGACTAGCGCCGACTAGCGCAAACTACTCCCCGCATCCACCAGACAAATGTCAAGTCTGGACGAAATTTTGAAACTCACAAACATTTTGTTCTGGGGCCACGACTTGACACGCATTGCCAGGACTTCACTAGACTACAGACGACTACAGCCGCATGGTCAGGACTAGGTGCCGACTCGGGTGCCGCATGCAGCAGAGTAGCTACTCTGCTGCATGCGGCACCCTAGTCCTGTATGTGTGAAAGGGGCATTAGGCCCACCTCCCGCCTGGCGTACCCACTGACCCCTAACTGTGGCTGTTTCTCTTCCCATCATTACAAATAAGTTTTACACATAATACTTATAACTAATGATATAAAATAGAACTCGTTGACTCAGATGAAAACAAAATACATATTCATAATACTTATAGTACAACGGCTCACATGAACTAAGTTAGGAAACTCTACATAGACTACAGCCAAAGTTCCTGCCCTGACGATCCTAGCGAGAGTGGGGCATGACTAGGCGTTCTGTACAGCATGCTCACACGTGGACATGCGTCACATCACTCAGTTGGATAGTTATCCTTATTTGTCACTGGAGAATAAGGTAACAGGAAAACTTGGGCCACCCTTGATCCTATTTGGATATACATAATTAGGTGCACTGGTACAGAATGATCTACCCCAATTAGATGTTTGTTGTTGTGGGTTCAACAAGAAAGCCTTTATTAGACACTTCACTGGTTGTAACTAATATCCTTTCCTACCCATAACCGTGGCGCTATTATGGATAAAGAATGCTGACAGGGCAAGTGCTTTATTCGGGAAAGACCAAACCAGGGCTCTGTGAGACACCGTTTAACTATAACGGCACTCATTAACCCTTAAAAAGAGGCCCACCACTTAAGTCGAGTTAAATAAAGCTGGACTATGTGGCGGCGCTCGACATAACTCGAGTGGCAATTTCAGCACGTAATGTGGCTGAGAGAGAGAGACAAGTGGTGGCAGGAGACTAGCGAGCGTATGACTGCTCCAGACCACCGCGGCGAACCTACTGACACAAATCTCAGCTCCCTCCTCCCTCTCTCACTCGCTACATACTCAATTATGTACCGAAAGTACCGAATTACCTGCTTTTTGCACTCGCGTTGCACGGTTATTGCAAGAAAACTATCCATCATACAAGGATCGTTATGGTGTCATTCGAAAGCTCTGTTTATGCCCTTTCAGGGATAGGTACTTGTTTTACGTTCTGGGTCTTATTTAGGCATGAAAATGATCACGTAAACAGCCCTATTTTGGCTAAAAACACCCCGCTGTGCGGTACATATAAATAAACCGCATAGGCCGCTCGTAAGGTGTTAAGGAGTCCTTTCGAGATAGAAATATCTCGAAGAAGGCCAAAGTATATTCATCACTCTCAGTTCTGAAAGACTCTTATAACGGTCAGGGGCGGTATTTATAAAGCACTTTTAGGCTTAAAAGTAGCTTTTAAAGATGGCGGCCACTTTTAAAAGA
The DNA here is from genome assembly GCA_032716605.1 of Paralithodes platypus. Classification (NCBI taxonomy): domain Eukaryota; kingdom Metazoa; phylum Arthropoda; class Malacostraca; order Decapoda; family Lithodidae; genus Paralithodes; species Paralithodes platypus. The sequence continues at coordinate 40,962,085 of CM064568.1, read as the reverse complement.
TAAAAGTTGGGTAAAAAAAAATTTAGCGGCTAAAAGTAGCTATTAAACCCAGCGTAAACTAAAAGCCCTCCTGGGGACTTTTAGCGCTTAAAAGTTACTTTTAGAGGACGATGAAGATGGTTGAATAACAAATCCGCCACCCCCTGCCAAGGAATTTTCATGTTAAAAAGACTAATTGGATTAATAGGCCTATAGCGACTCTGAGTTAATCAAAAGATACCATTATAAACCATGAATGAAACTTCGAGGAACAAAGCTCCTATAACCCCGAGATGAAAGTGTGTATTACCCTACATTATTTGGCAACGGTCAAAATGTAACTGTATGAGTAACTCATGATTGTAGGTTAACTATATTATCAAATGCAGTATGTTAGGTAACTCTTGATTCTATCCATATACCACCCCGCACATCATACTGCTCAAAGGTGATCCACTGTGTGTTCTCCAACGAATAAGCTATATTAGAAAGTAACCTAAGAACACTAACAAATAGACCAAATTAAAGGAGTGTAGAAAGACTAAGATATAATATTCGATTGTCACAAGATAGGCATATTTCATAACATCCGAGAACAAGTAGCCTATTTGCACCCTATTTTTTCGCAAATTACCGTAAACTGGGGTGATTTCGGACTGCGGTCATAACTTCGGACTTTGGCGATAATAAGTAATTAGCCATTGTCATTATATAATGGAAAAGCTTTTACCATACAACTCCGAAGATTTCCACTTTTCAAGAATACTTCGGACATCATTTAGGATAAGGATAAGGATATTATGGGGGATAATTTTAGGAGGCTTCCTGGATTACGGTGCACGGCGCATTATCACTACACATCACTTGACCTAGTTAAATCTCTACAATGTGTTTACAGTCAGGAGAAATTGTAAAAAACAAACTCGAAAAATGTCCGAAATTACCCCACTTTACGAATTATGAAAACTCGCGTATTTGGCAACTATCTCAGATGCTGCCACACCGGAGTATGCAATTGTTTTGGCATGGTAAATATATTACCTTTTCAATTTAGCAATATATAATAGATTTCACAATAACAAAATATTGCATAATTACCCTAATGTTTTATAGTAATTAGTATATGCAATTAGAAGCCTATACTTACCTATTAAACGTTATTCATCAATTGTAATCTTGCTAGATGTAGCGAAATAGCGGTTGTGGCAGCTTTCTTAACGCTTCCACTAAAAGCTGCTTTTAAATGTTTTATGAATAACTTTTAAGGATTTTCTTTTAGTTAAAATTACTTTTAGGGAAATTTTTAAATTCTTTTATAAATACCAACCCAGAACAGTTAAGATACGTTGCGTTAAAAACAACTATCTTACATTAGTTCGATAACGTGTTTGCTGGTGCACTGGCATTTTTGCACACGTTATTTAAGACCCAACACCAAGACTCTGGAAGTTCTGCATCAAAACTCTTATAAAGACCAGAGCAGTTAGTGAGGTCTCTCTTATGTTAGCTTGATTTTACTCTACCTATGTACTGGCATATGGTAGGTATTATTCAAGGTCCAACACCAAGAGTTCGATTACAACTGCTGTCAACTAGCCACGTCAGGATCACCACCACGGCCCAACTTATATACCGAAGACTATAAGTTGCCACTCTACAAAATTATAAATAGTGAGATTGTATGCTGTTGAAAACACACAGGAGAAATATCTGTGAAAAGTGATTCATACTAAGTGTTGTCTAGAGAGAGGATTTAAATCATCAACAGTTAAGACTACTAGTGATGTGCCTATATATGAGGAAGTACTCCAGTGAAATCATACTCTCTGATTCTTATGCAAATTAAAATATAAAGAAAGTACTAGTGATGCCCAGTTAAATTAGGGAAGTACTAAATTTAAATCTGACCATATTATTACCAAGTGAATTCTAAATATTATACTCATAAATACCTGAAAAAGGAAACTAGAAAGAAAACCTCATTAGTCATTACATCTAAAATAAATCTACACATTTTACTCCAACATATTGAGCATACAGTTATTCCTATCTAAAAGTTATTAGCACAAGTGTAATACCTCAGTTGAAGGGAGTGCTATTCTTATCTAATGATCTTTATAACAGGACAAGTGTAATCCTTCAACTAGAAGGCAGTCCTTATAATTACCTATCTTATCGAGTGCAAGTGTAAATACCTTGATTGAAGGGAGCACTAATCTATATTATAGAAGCAACAGTCTTACGAGTATCACTTAGTGGAGCCTCGCTCGTGCGTCTTATATATTTTGTTCTTTACCATTATTTTAGTATTACATATACAATATTCTTGTGCCAATAAATATAATATGAATGTACGTATTGTAATACGTGTAATTATCCTCTATTATTTTCTGTGCATGTGTGAAAACGAATTCGGCTCCTCCAGTCAAGTAGAACCTACCTATTTAAACCAATCAACTGCAGCAAAAACCTGGTATAACAGTTTTATCAGGTTCACCTTTGAAAATATCCTCGCTACGTCTACATTATATGCTGGCAGTGACTGAAGTGTTAGGGCAAAATTAGGTAGGTGACTATGGAAGTATGACTCGCCAGCATCCTTCTCTAACTTGGAAATTTCAGGGAAGAACCTCACAGGGTCGTGTAAAGTCTTAACATTATCAGGGATATTTATATTTTCAATTTTTCTCCACTCATCATCAAGATCCAGAACATTTCCGTCGCGCACACACGTCACACGTGGGAATTCCTGCGTTACATCATACAATGATGGCATACTTACTCGTGATTTCTCACTCCTGAAGTTCTTCACATTAAATAGTGAACACATATGAAGTATTTGGTGTTCAATGGAAATAAATTTTGTATTTCCTGACATGAGAAAACATAGAACTGCCTGCATCTGCTTCTAACATCCAAAAACATCTGGTGTTGATCCCATTTAATTAATTTGAGCAAATAATGATTGTAATAGTTCAATATTATTATACCCTCTATTATGAACAATTTAGGCTATAATTAAATTTCAATATAGTGAGTGTATGCAAGCGAAAAGTGAGATCATGTGTGCAAAATAAAATATTATAGAAATGCGGAAAGCCAATCTGCACTCAACCAGAATGAGGTATTCTGTTTCGTCAATCGTTGTTTCCCGCCAAAATTCGTCTGCATAGCATATAACGTTTATCCGCAACGGCAACACTGTTCCCATATTAAAAACATGCTACAGGGGAGCAATGCCTAGTGAGTTAACTGCTCAATAGGTGGCTTTCTGATAGTGAGAGTCCGAGTCTAGGGGGTAAGACAGTTAGGCACAAAAGGCGAAACAGTTTCGAGCCGTGAGTGGAGCTCTAAGTGCTTCATATGTCTCACTCCCTAGACTGGAACAAGACTTCACAGGCTTCACCGTGTTGAGCGGTTGGATGTACAGGCTTTCAGCCTATGCCCAAGAGGGAGTAGTTGGAATATAGAAAAAGAAGAGAAAAGAAACATAAGTGTATCGTCTCACGGTAGTGCAAATAGCGCTTGAAAGTGAACAGTAGGGTTACATACTAATACTTAGGGTTTAGTGAGAGTGAGAGGGTTAATAAGAAAATATAATTTGTCTAAAGGAAGAAGGTCCATAGTGAGCAGGACATTTATTGTATTGCTGAGGGCATTGATGAGGTGATTGTAATCAGATTCAAATTTCATACTGGAGATGCAAATATTATCTATGTGTGATGAAACTTCTAACATAATTATGTAAGAAAGAACCTTGAGCAGCGATCATAATTATCACATTTTCTACTTGGAACATTAGTGTCTGCAGGTTGTTTACATGATTGGTTATCTTATTTACAGTTTCCACTTGCATGTCAAAAATCCTATTCTGGTTGCTAAGAGTACCTGCCAGGACATCTAATCTATCTAAAAGAGCATCAATGTCATAAGAAGTGGTAGTGCCAAACAGGCTGTGAGTGTAACAGATATCTATCAGCATTGATTAATCCTCTTTTGTTGCGTCGGTGCCTGGGTGTGTACAAATCCTTAACGTTTATTTGAGAGTATTGTAGTTTGTCGTGTTTTCCACTATCATGATGTTCCAGTGTAACTGTTTTGTGATGTCAGTGTGATTGCATAGGCAGTGGTTGTTGCTAGAATGTTCCTAGTGGATCTAATGCTAGATATAGGATTCACTAATGTAGGTAGTTGTAAAGGTATATACAATGTATTCGAACCTTGTTCCAACCACGTGTTCTATCTGATGGCTATTGCACCATGGTGTTGGCTCATGACATGTTCTTTTTCGAGTGCACAGTTGGAGAGTGTGGTGTAAAGGAGGCAGAAGGCAATCTAGAGTCCAGCAGCCATCCTAAAAAAATAATGGGTGGTTTAATAATAATTTAGAAGCAATTTAAGTACAGAAATAAGGAAATAGAGCTCACACTTTACAACACTCTGATACGGCCTCTCCTGGAATATGCTGTTTCTTTCTGGTCTCCAGCACTCAGGAAAGATATGGAGGGACTGGAAAGAGTACAAATTAGGGCTACAAAGCTTATTCCATCGATTAGAAGACTGAACTGTGAGGACTGGTTGAAAGCTCTTGATCTCTTTTCGTTGGAAACACGCAGAACATGAGGTCAGCTCACTGAAGTTTTTACTATACTTAATGGGTTTTGACTATGTGGGTTATAGCAAATTACTTAGCCTCATCATAAATTCAACACCCAACCATAGCTGGAAGTTAGAATTAAAAATGTCAGCACTAGTATTAGTGGACACTTTTTATCATATAAGATCTGTCCTACATGGAAGAAACTTCCCTCAGAGGTTGTAAATCGTTCTTCAGTAGGGTAGTATTTTGAATAATCTGCAATGAGCATAGTGCACTACACAATTTCTCTCTTTCCACTTTGAGTATCCACCCAATATAGACCACAAGGTCTCTGATATACTAACTATTCCTTGTAACTGTATGAGTGTGTACTGTGTACGTGTGTAAGCTATGTGCACCCAGCCACATTCACATTGGTGCCGCAGCGTCCTTAATAGCTTCTTGGCTTATTAGACTTCACACAATATATTGGCCTCTTCTACATTCCTATTTATTGTTCCATTCTGCAGTACCATTGTTCCCTGTCACTGTATATGAGGCGGGGATGGCCCTTTCGCTATATTAATTTGTCAATATTAACACTATTATTTTGTATTATTAGTTTAGTAAATAGTAAAGATTCTCCCTATTAAAGAAATTATCTTTTTGTGGCCAGCGATAGCGAGCCTTCAATGTAAGATAAATCGGCCTTTGGCCGGGAAATTTGTCTACCGAAAAATGTACATATTTAGTTTGAAGCGGGTCAGGGAGTGGTGTGCTTAGCTTGAAGAGAGAGATAAGGGGGGGAGGGGGTTCTTGGTATATGTCTCTTAGCTTGCAGGGAGGTTAGGAAACAAGCTAAGAAAATGGCAAAACAAAAGAAAAAAATATTCTGTAATAGTAGCTTCTTGGTCCTTTCGCTAAATTAATTTGACAATTTCAAAACGGTTTGCGTTTGCTACGATAGTTTGTCGATTTTTAAATGCTTTGTTCTATTATTTTAGCAATTATAAGAAGTTTCGTTCCATCCAAGTTTTTTTTTTTTTTTTTTTTTTTCCTATGTGATTGAGGGAGGCAAAAGGCATAACTGCCTATAGCGAGTGCCTCCCCCATAGTTGAAAGAGTGACAGGGCCAAAATCAAGGGACGTTCGAGCCAAAATGCCTGGACACACGGAGTTTGAAGCAATTTAAGTCATAGGAAGAGGGAAAGACTGATTCTGGGAGAGAGTTCCAGAGCTCAGCTGTTGAGTAGAAGAAAGTTTGAGAGTAACGTTTCACTCTTGGGTTGGAGAGTTGCACAGAGTAGGGGTGGGATTGAGTTGCAAGACGGGTACCACGTGCCCTACGTAAAGGAGGTGGTATGCACTGGGATAGCTCTGAGGAACACTGATTATTATAGTAGCGATAGAATAGCGAGAGAGATGCAACATTGCGGCGGAGAGAGAGAGATTGCAGAGAGTTGGTGAGTGGACGGGAGTTAATGATACGAAAGGCCTTCCTTTCAACTTTGTCTAGGAGAGCGGTGTGAGAGGAACCTCCCCACACATGTGAACAATACTCAATACAAGGGCGCACTATGCCCCTGTACAGAGCAAGAAGCTGTGCAGGGGAAAAGAACCCCCTAAGGCGGTTGAGCACACCCAGCTTCTGGGAGGCTTCCTTAGCAAGACTGGTAATATGGTCCTTCCAAATGAGAGCAGAAGAAAAAGAGACACCAAGAATATTGAGAGAAGTGTCAATGTTTTCGTGGTGAGAGATAGCGATCCTGAAATTTAGGTGGACGTTATTTTACTGAACAAATCCAAGCGGACTCAGAGGCATGTGGCGCAACGCACAGGGCAATATTTAAAAAAACGTCTCTGTTACGGCCTAGAAGATAAATCAGAGTATATGCATGTGAAATTTAATTAAATTTGGTTTGGTAATAACCAAGAAATAGCAATTTCTAATATGCGTCGCCCTAACAAGAAGAACCAGAAGAAAAACAACAAAAAACACTACATGAGTAGGCCTCACTTTTGCACGGACGTAAACATATACAAGTTTAACTTGAAGGGATCTGAGGGTGATGTTTTCAGCTTGAGAAGTGGGGATCTGGGAAGGTGTCTGTTAGCTTGCAAAGCGTCTATAGAATAAGCTTATCCCTTTTGCGCGCAAGAATGTGATTTGGTTCCTTTCAGAGATACGTAAAAGCCTTTGTGACCATCAGGGGTGTTTAGAAATCTTTAGTTTAGTTACTTCAACCTCTGCAGATGTCTTTGACCAAGATGTGGGCAGAAAACTAATTTAGGAGAGATAATTATGAAATTAAGAGTATTCTATTTATGAATAATAAACGAAAACACCTGGGTCATGAAAGGATTAACACAAAAACTGAGGAAGCATTAATAAAGAGTGTGTAGGTTGTGTATTTGAATTCACATAATGTATTGGCTTTTTATACATTCCTGTTTATATATCCATTATGCAGTGTTATTGTTCCTTTTAACTGCATCAAAGGCGGAGGTGATCCTTTCGATGAATTAGTTTGGTGATTTTAATTTGTTTTGTTTTAGAGGAATACATGAAAGGATTGGCAAAATAAAATTAGATGTTTATGTCAAAGTACAAATTTCAAAGTACTTTGATTTTTTCAAAAAAAAATCTGAGTATCATTGAGTTATTGTTTTACTTGTTTTGATTGCTTTAAGTGGTCATCTTAATTATCAGTACAATTAGACGATTTCTAGCAGTTCATTAATATTTGAGAGACTTAAATGGTTCATTATGCTAGTTAATACCTCGTTGATTCAAAAGACCCTCTCCAAACTGAATATCATTATAATAACAAGGAATAAGAGGATAAACGTGTCTTTATAACCTGAAGGGGTTAAAGCGAACTATTTCACTGAGGTAACGCTTAGATGTAGAGAAGTAGATCCCTAACACTTTCTATATCATAGCATCTTTATTGTTATTATTTCTTGCTATCAATACACGATTATAGATGGCTTACGAAAGATCTCCAACAATTAATGTGCAAAGAGGGTAATTTTGGAATATCCCTGTTTCACTCCATTAGTTTGGAGATTTTTAGACATTTCACTTCATTAGTTTGGTGATAATATGAAACTTCACCCCAAACAGGTGCTGATTGGGCGAGCGATAGCATCCCTGAATTAAAGGAGGAAACGTCCTCTGCCTAGAAATTTTTTCTGTCGAAAAATATACATATCTAGGTTAAGGGGGTCTTGCGAGGGTAAGCAACATACACATTGCTTAGAATGGTAAGACCAATGAAAACCCTCAATAATAATTAACCCACAGAACCCCAGCTGATTTAATATAAAAGTACAACGAGGGACCAGCCCAAAATCGATTTTTTTTCTCCTGAAAACACATTAAAAGAGTTAGAAATGAAGGAAACCCAAAAAAAGAAAGAAAACCTCGCATCTCAGTCATTTGGGGTCCTGGGGTGGTGGGGTGGGTCTCTACCATCACTGGGTGCCGGGCGCCTCTTCAAACCTCCCGCACCTGCAGACGACAGCCAGGTGAGGCAGTATGGCTGATGTACGATGCCTCCAGTTTTCGAGTGACACATATTTACACCACCCGAGCATCATGTGTGCCTCCATAGTTCATCAAATTGCAATATGTATCATAGAATGTCATTGTAAGTGATGTTACAGTATGATAAGTGCATCAAGTAAAGGTTTATAAGTGCCGACGAGTGGCAAGCCCCGCGCGCGTCATGGTTACCATGGTGACGGCGGCCATCTTTGCCCGGAACCATAACAGAACGGACACACGTACACACGCCCAGCTGACTGACACCGACTCTCTCCACTCTCCCTCTCCTGCCACTTTCATTCTCTGCCACACACCTTGTTTATTGTTATTATACTTTATCGTATATATTATAGTTAGACTAAGAGATTTACACATTGTTTTAGTCACTTTTGACTTAGAATATTGCTTTACACATTGCATTTTTGTACTCATGTTTATCGTATTTTATCTCGCTTCTATCGTCTTTTATCACAGTCTTCATTATACACAGTTTTATAAGTTTATGATACATAAGTTTATGATACATTAATGGGTAGATGGGACTCGTCAGCTTTGGTCGGCAACTCATCTAGGGGAGACAACCTTATAAAAATCCGGGTGGATGGGACTCGTCAGCCTTGGTCAGCAACCTGTCTAGGGGAATAAACCTTATACAAATTACCGAATGGCGGCACGCTCATCGGTGCTACTTGCTCGTGGCGAACTCTACAATAGATACAATAGATATACAAGTATTGGTGTCCGTCATTGTTTTACTTATATTTGAGTGTCACTATCACTTACATATGTGTTCTGCACTTTGTACATAAAATATATATATTTACACTATGCTTTGTTTTTATAAACACAGTCTTCACTTATGTTAGCATCTTATATCGCAGTCTTTACACACACTATTTTAGAAGTGCTCAAGGGTGTGATACTCCCTGAAGCAGATGGGGAAACACAGCGCCACATTACATTCTAGGCACGTATACCTGGTATCTTGTCTTTAAGGGGTCCTCTGTGTCATATTCGGGCACACATGACACCTTCTGCGGGGTGTTGTGTTGATGGGCGCGGGCGGCACCCAGTCAGGGAAGTGGCGTTCTGTCAGCCTGGCAATAACTTCTGCTGCTGGTTGTCGATGTGCGGGGCGATGCTGAGTGCGGGCGGCATTCATGTTCTTCAACAACAACTCCCTTGACAACTCAATGCAGAAGTTCTCCATCGTATTGTTGAGTGGAGAATGTGGCAGTTGTAGAGAGTGATATCGAGGAGGTGGAAGAATAACTTTTTATACCACCTCACCGTCTTCCTAACACACTCGACTGACGAGATGACAGCATCAGATTGTCCACCAGACGTATATATTATAGTCACAGATGACCAAATGTTTCTTGATTAGTTCACCTGTTGCTCTATCACAACGTCTGCTGTCTTGGAAGATGGGACGGTGTACAGTTGTGAGGACGTTCACATCACGGTTATCCATCCAGGACAACATGAGGACATTGATTGCCTGCTGGTAGATGATGGAGCCCTTTTCCCGCCTGGTTGTTAGGTCGGGCATGAATGACCAATTCCTCCTGACGGTGCCACAGGCTCCTGTAGTGCGGCTATGTAGGTACTTGGCAAGGGCGGGGCTGGTGTACCAATTGTCGAGGTACAGTATGTGGCCCCTATCAAGGTAATCCTGCACCATGGTGATAACGTCGGCCCAAGAAATTCTGTATATTCTCGACTCCACCAGTTTTGTCTTTTTGCCCATGTAGAGAATGGTGTCCTGGATGTAGCCGGTGCGATAGTCACACATCACAAATAGTTTCAGGCCATAACGATGACGTTTCCTGGGCATGAACTGCCGGAAGCCAATATTTCCCCTCTACAGCAGCAAATTCTCATAAATTATAAGTTTTTGATGGGGTCTGAAGGCGGCAGCCAACTTCACCTTCAGGTTCTCGAATATAGGTCGTAACCTCTCCATCGAGTCCTTCACAGCCCTGGGTTGGTCCTGATTTGTGTGTGGCTTGCCAGGCTGTCAATGAAATGGAGATTCCCCCTGTTTCTACTCATGACTGCCAAAGATGGGGGTTTGCATGAGGGGATTCCAGGACCAGTACTTCTTGATCGACAACTTCTTTGTCACCCCCATCAGTATACCAATGGCCAGGAACGTGTAGAATTCGGGGATGTCAAGAGTTTGCCATGTCAGTCGGGCAGAGTGTTTCAACTGGTCTTTCCCAGCCATATAATAGTAATTGTACCAGCTTGTCTGGTCAACAATCATGGACATGAGGTTAGCAGTGAAGAACTACAGGAAAACATCAAGTCTAGTTGTCTCTCATCCTTGGTTGGGAATCGCAGCGCCGGCATCCCTCGCACCCACAAAGTTGTAATGGGTGGGCACAAAATTATCCCCATTCACCCAATTCCACTCGGGTTGATCGACAGCACTTTCGTCGCCGCTGTCACCAGAAGGAGGGGCGTCATCACCAAGGGTACCAGGGCGGGAGGTCCTCGTCCTGCCTCTTGACCTTGACCTTGATCTTGATCGAAATGTCGACCTGGAGCTTGATCCAGTCTCTACTTAACCTTACGATGAGATGCAAGAAGTTTGACAGATGCCATGGGGTCTGGGTCATCCTCGATCTGTTCCTCACTTTTTGGGTAGTCAATGATGTCCTGGGGAGCAGTGGGGTGGCAATACACCCTCCTCCCACGTTGTTTTGGCATCGCAGATGCGACGTGGCGACGAGAAATGGGAACAATGGGCTGCTCTTCTCCCATCTCCTCTATCTCCCTCAGTGATGAGCGATACTCCTCCCCTGAATCTTTATCAGATGATTCAGTGTCACTATCGTGCATATCTCTCTCATCCAGTATTACAAGGGCTTCTTCAAAACTAACACCCCTGTGTGGGTGGCGACGAGAACGGTCCTACATGGTACAACACTCGCGAGGTAAGAGGGTAAACAAGCATCCCTCCCACATGGCTAGACTTGGGGGATTGCCAACTACTGCTATTGTTCCGCGACATCCCAAAGTAGTTCCCATATAAATCTGAATCCTCTAGGTGCCATAGGACAGGAGTAAATAAGGGTGAAAGTGCGGACGCAGGTGCTGCGTCTCTGGGACTGTGCGTTACATACATAGGCGACACATCACACGCGTCTCTGGGATCCAGTGGGTTAAGAAAATGTCATAGTAACCTCCAAGACATTGCATGAGATAGTGCTACATCTATATCATTTGATTGACTCTCACATATTCCTTTCACTTATTCCGAACAGCAACAGACTGAGTCGTCTTGCCGAGGCTCTTCGTTTAAACATATGTAAAAACAACCCTCCAAATACAGTGCCAGTGCTGGGAAATGTCTCAAAATTGGGTGACACATAGAATGTAGTGGCATCTCTCCATACCACATTCTCTACTCCTCCCCTCCTTTATACCCGACCCTGCCTCCTTCCCTCAACTTGACCTATTATTTTGCACAGGTTCTAGCAGTTCAAGGGTTAAACGAACAACAAGCAAGCATTCTCATCAATAATTGTTCATGAATCAGCCATCTTAACCCCCCCCCCCATGACAATCGATGAGTCATCTGAAAAAGCGACTATTCCCTACAGACCCGGACTATGCACCCTTCATTAACAGTCAGACAAAGCACATCATCGACAACCTCAAACACTCATCCGCCTGTGGCCCAGACAAAATAAGTAACATACACCTTAGACACCTTGGACCACAAGGCATCCAAGCACTCACCAACATATCAAACTAGAGCTATTCACACAACATAATACCCAACATCTGGAAGCATGGTGTCATCATCACAATCCCCAAACCTAACGAAGACCTCATGCTACCCTCCTCACACCGCCCCATCACTTTCCTTTGCACCCCCTCAAAAGTTACCGAACGCCTCATATTACAACTAACCACACCTCACATTCCCCTAGCTACATCACAACACAGCTTTAGGCTGCTACACTCCACAAATACCCTTCTTACAGACCTGACAAACAATTTTTGATTGCATCAATTCAGCTAAGCCACCACACAGAACACTTCTCGTTACAATTGACATTAGTAAATCTTTTGATGCCATTCCCTGCCACAACCTTACACACAACATTTTTAACATAAACATGCACAATAACACAAACAGATGGCTGGTCAACTATCTAGCAGGCATATGTACCCATGTAAGATTTGCTGGCCAGTCATCGAACATCAAACATTTCACAAACGGAGTCCCTCAGGGATCCGTCTTGTCACCAATACTTTTCAATCTATACATGCACGACCTACCCATACGCAACACACCCCAGATACACACAGCCTCTTATGCAGATGATATAGCACTCACATGTACACATCGAAACGCAATAACAGCCGCACAATTCCTCCAACCGTACCTCAACACACTTTTGGAAGAAGAAAGTAGTGACTTCAACGATTGGACCGTTATTCGATGAGAAAGAAGATTACACTAAAGATGAAGCAAAAATGAGTAATGCTCTCAACACCTTCTTCGCATCATTTTTGCAATGGAAGACCTTAGTAATATCCCTACAGCATCGCCGGTTCAGATAGTTCAGAACGTTCTAAGCAGTATCAGCATTACAGAGAGAGACGTTTTGAAATGTTTAGATAAAGTCAAGGTAAATAAATCACCCGGACCTGATACGATCTCACCTGGAGTCCAAAGGAAGCTAAGTATGAGCTCTCCAAACCACTGACATTGCTCTTCAATAAATCCTTACAATACAAGATAGTATGTTGAAATGGATAGAAAATTGGCTCAGTGACAGAAAGCAAAGAGTAGTCATAAACGGTAAAGCATCCAAATGGATCCATGTAAGTAGCGGGGTACCCCAGGGATAGGTACTGGGGCCAGTTTCCTTCCTAGTTTACATTAACGACATAGATGAGGGTATCACCTGTACAATCTCAAAGTTTGCTGACGATACAAAAATTGCAAATAGCGTACTCTCAAATGAACATGTTGAAGATATGCAACATAATCTAGATAGGTTGTCACATTGGGCTCAATTTTGGCAAATGTGTTTCAATGCAGATAATGGTAAAGTACTACATATTGGAAACCGAAATGAAAAAGCAAACTATTCAATGAATAGCACCAAGCTTAAGAGTGTAGACAGAGAAACTGATTTGAGAGTAACAATATCGAGTAACCTAAAACCGAGTCAACAATGTTCAGAAGTTGTTAAGAAGGCAAACAAAATAATTGGCTTTATAGGCAGGTCATTTGAGCATAAATCCAAAGATGTAATCCTAACTCTTTACAATTCCTTAGTCCTCCCTTACCTGGAATATTGCGTTCAATCCTGGTGCCATTACTACCAGAAAGATATAGACAAGCTATAACGAGTTTAACATAGAGTTATCAAAATGATACCTTGCCAAAAGAACAAACCACACGAGGAGCGTCTTAGGGAATTAAATTGATTTCCTTTAACACAGTGCAGACTAAGAGGCAACTTAATTAAAGTGTTCAAAATCACCAAAGGCATCGACAATATGAACTGTAATAAATATTTCACTATCGACCAATCAAATTACACACTGGGGAACGGTTGCAAAATTATTGGTAAATCTTTTAACTCGCATGAGTCTAAGAATTTCTTCTTCAATCGAGTTGTCAACTTGTGGAATGGGCTTCTTCATGATATCATCGACTATAGCACCATTGATTCTTTTAAACTTCGCCTAGACAAACACCTTGCCTTAACCCCCTGAATGCCAGGTCCGTATATATACGGACTAGGGTCTTGTCACACCCAGTGCCAGGTCCGTATATATACGGACTCGCCGAAAATAAATCGTAGCAGCGAAACGACTGCACCTATGGCTTTCATATTTCTACCACATGTACCTTACCCTTCTGGCTTCTTGCCACCACCAACACAACCCCCTCCCCCCACCCACTCGCTGACTATCGGTCGCCTCACAAGGAAAAAAAAGGAAAATCTGTGGTGGCGAAACAACTGCACCAATCGGTTCCATATTTGTGTGACAAGTCCCTTACCCTTCTGCCTTCCCCTCACGACACCCCCAACCGCCTCCCACCACCCACTTCCAGCGTATCCGTACGAAGAAAAGGAAAAAAAGGAAAATCCGTGGTGGCGAAACTACCTCACCAATCGGCTTCATATTTGTAACATGAGTCAATTATGCTTCTACCTTCCCCCCACCATCCCCCAAACCACCCTCCCACCACCCTCCTACCTATACGTTCCAAAACCTACCATAAAAGTCGATGATTTACTCTGAAAATTTCAGCTACATTCGGGGGACCATCGGGGACCTGATTTCTGGCGAAAAAGGACAAGGGGAATGTTTTTTTTACCATTATCCTTCCTTTCTCACCCAACTTGATAGATTTAGCCAAAAAAATAAAAATAAAAAATCCTCTGGCACTGGCAGATGCATAGGGTCAATAATTGTCTGGCACTCTGCGGGTTAATTAACTTAATTAACCCGGGAACGGCGAGAAGACTCCTAAGAGGTTTTGGTGGTGAAAGGCGACGAACCTCTTATAAGATCCAAGGCCTAAATTTTTTTTTTTAAAAGGCTCCAGTAGCACTTAAAACAAAGGAATATGTGATAAAGTGAGATAATTCCCCTCCATACCTTCTATCACTCCTCCACATGTGTAAAAAACAAAACTTCCCTCCTCCCTACCCCCCCCCTTCAATTATCACCTATTTTTTCCCCTTATTCCCTTGTTTATCGGTTTATTTACTGCGCCAATATATCCAACCCGGTTCCAAGGTTCGGTCCTGCGCCTATCGAGTGCATGGGGAGAGAGAGAGGCTTCAGTCTGCCTCTAGGCTTCGGAGAGAGAGGGTATACGTCGCATTTGCCTCACATTTCATGACTGGCCGGTCGGCAATAATTCACGATTTCCCCCCCCCCCAAATACTATTCCCACTTGTTTTATTGCTGTTACATGTTAATATCTTCATATTAAACGTAAAATAGGCGCATATGAATAAGTAATAACGATATTTATCGTAAAATTACGATTTTAGGCGGGAATGAAGCCTAATATGGTCGCCTAGCGGTAGGATGTTTACATATTGCTCGCGCTCTAAAGGTTGACTGCATTTGTAAATAAATAAAGTGGTGTTGTTTTTTTGTTATTTTACAACTGTCCCCTACTAACATCTAATCCTGCCACGGACATTTGTCCCAAGGCAGTCTTCCCTTTCCATTTTTCTTTTATCCACTCTAAACCATTGTTTGGACACTTGAGTGGACACATCAGTGTTTTGGAGGGCAAGCAGCCTTGAGAGGTCGCTGGACCTGCTGTTGCTTTAATTCCTTTGTACTCCTTTGTATTCGACTGGTTCACCACAATAGACTCAAACTAGCCCTATCCAAATCTACAACGACCCTTCTCACAAACTGGAAAGTAGAACATAATCACATCCCTCACCTCACCTTAAACATCATCCCGATAACAAACACACACACACACACACACACACACACACACATACACACACACACACACATCCTTGGTGTAACATACGATACATCAGTGTAATTTAAACAATATATTGCAAACATAAAATACAACCTGACACGAAGACTAAACGCCCTCTAGTCACTTTCCCACAAAACATTTGGCCATAACAAATAAACTACCACCACAGTATACAAACAATATATACGTTCAGTGATGGAATATGCTAGCCATGCTTGGGCCCCTAACTTCTTTGAAACACATCACAGCACCCTACAGACCATACAGAACAAAGCCCTCAAAATAATAACTGGCTGCACCAGGAAACCAAAGCCCTCAAAATCAAGGATCACTTTGATATGAGAGGCACAACATTTCTCGCAGCAGCCTCCACAAACAAACACCACCCACTACACTACATGCCAGAACATACACACACACCATGAAACATCAAAACAACACCTAGCACTCGTTATCGTACACAAATACTGTCTTCACTCCCTTCTTGCCCACCTCAAGCCAGCCTCCAGAAGCATATCTATACTCAAATCACCTACTGATCCTTCCATTCACTCAAAGACAACACTCAGCTACATGCACAGCCCCCTGAAGTCCATCCCTCAGAAACCCTGCTTTCCCATGAGGACAGAGTCCACCTGGCTATATAGGCTGCGATGTGGGCACCATCCAGGCCTTCTGAGTTATCAGGAAATGCTGGATTACTTCGTCCAGGACACCTATACGGGTTATAACACAACACCGCACATTATCAAACACATTATGGAAGACTGCATAACACACAACCACTTACGCCAACAACACAACATACACTCCTTGAGAACTTTGTCGAATAACCCGGTCTCGGCCGTGGCCTTCCATAGGAGCTCGGGGCTGTTCGGCCAGGCAGCCCTATTAATGACTACTACTACTACTACTACTACTAGAGAGTTTTTCTTTTAAATAACAAAAGTTAGATGGGACCTCTAAACCACACCAACGTTCAACTGGCAGGAGCAGGGGGACAACCAATAAATTTACAAGGGAAAACAGAGACCCTGATGGTACAATGGAAAGGAATCAAATTTACCACATGCTTTTGTGTTCTGTCTGGAAAATTGAGTAGTGGTATTGACGGATATTTGGGAATAGATCTAATGAATCAATTAGGAGTCAATATTCAGTGTGGAACCAAAGAAATTATCACCACCCTACGACCTCAGATAGAAACTACCACACGGAAAGTCTCTGCCTCCAAAAACATGGAAAATGATAGAGATTCCTCAAAATAATGGGATAACGAAGGGAATTTTTTAACCAGATCACCAAAATGAATCCCGAATATCACCCACTCTGATTACACCTGATAAAAGAAGAATCGTGGTCGCAAACTTTGGAGAAACAACAATTAACTACCTTAAAGGAAGGGTCCTAGGACAATTCATACCCGCTAAACCTATGACAATAGAAACAAACGGACAAGTCAACCTATTGGAAATCCCTAAACAACTAACTTCTAGCCAAGCCAACACAATATATGAACTATTGTGGGAATACTGAGACGTGTTCGCCCCAAAAGATCATGGCCTAGCTCGAACCCAACAACAACACGAGATATATACTCAGGAACCACCAATTAGACAACCCTACTGCCAACAAAACCCCATAATCAGACAAAAGGAAAATTAATAAGAGGAAGAGATGCTAAACCAAGGAATAGTGGTAGAATTGCATAGTCCGTGGTCATTGCCGGTAGTACTGGTAAAAAAATAGATTGGTTCACCAGAGTCTGTGTAGACTACCGAAAACTTAACGATGTAACCATTATAGATCCCCAATCCTTGCCTCGTATAGACGACTCACTAGAATCATTACATGGGTCCACTTGGTTCTCTACCTTAGATTTACAAAGCGGATATTGGCAGGTACTCATAAAACCAGAGGATCAAGAGAAAATGGCATTCACCATCAGTGAAGGGAAACTTTACCAATTCACAGTGCAACTTTTGGAGTTTGCAAAGGACCCACCAGATTTACCAGTAATAAGGGGACCACCAGCCTGGTGGACCTGTTTGGCTTACCTGCATGTCATCATATTTTCCAAAACTTGGGTAGAACATATTGTTCGACTTCGAGAAGTGTTGGAAAGAATTCGAAGAGCTGGGCTGAAGCATAGACCATACAAATACCAACTGGGAGTCCATGAAGTAGCCTACTTGGGTCATGTAGTGTCAAAAAAGGGAATCCAACCTGACCCACTCAAAGTGAAGGCTATTTCAGAAATTCTTCCACCCACCACAATTGGAGAAGTAAGAGTTTTTTTGGGAATGGTCTTGTATTAACGAAGGTTTTTCCTGAACTTCTCTAAGATTGCAAAACCCATTACCACCCGACTAGAGAAGGGAAGGAAATTAGATTGGGACCAAAGTTGTCAAGCTGCTTTCGAAAACCTGAATGAAAAACTAATCTCGGAACCAATAGTATGCCATCCCGACTTTACCAAACCCTTCCAGTTATATACTGACAATCCGATGATGAGTTAGGCGCAGTATGAGCACAAAACGTAGAAGGGAAAGAAGGTATTGTGGCTGTGCTAGTCGAACCTTACATAAGGGCGAAAAGAACTACAGTGGTACCAAGAAAGAATGTTTGACACTGGTGAGAGCTGTGCAACATTTTAGACCTTACTTAGCTGGAATACGATTTGAAGTCATTACGGACCATCATAGTTTGCAGTGGCTGAGGAAAATTAAAACTGAAGTTGGCCTGTTTGTGAGATGGAAAGGGATTATAAAAGATGTTTTCACTTGATGTCAAACACAGGCCAGGCAAACTACACACCAATGCTGATGGACTATCGCGACTACCCATACCTAACCTCCAAATACCTGCAACACCGGATGTAAAGGAAATTCATGGCCAGCTTATCATCAGTGTATAATGTAAAATCAGCGAGAGAGAGAGAGAGAGAGAGAGAGATTAATTGTAGCTCTAGTTTGCGGTATTCTGTAAGTTCACTCAAATAATGGCATTTGTTCTTTGCAAATGTGTTGGGTTTTGATCATTATGTTATAAGAAATACTGTAGGAAAATGATGATGAAATATTATATATATCTTCAAACAACTTGTTCCCCCTCCTTCAAACCCCCAATATCTGTTACCTCCTCTCCCCCACCACTGACTTACTCCCTCACACTCTCCCAGTCTCTCCCTTACGCAACACACTCGCTAGTCACATGACAACAGCATGGAACCGGCCTGGAGATGGTGACACAAAAATATACCAATGAATGAAGAAATAACAGGGAAAATAGGTGATAATTGAAAGGGGGGGGGGGGGGGAAGGAGGGGACTTTGACACATGTGAAGGAGTTATTGGAGGTATGGAGGGGAATTATCTCACTTAAATATTATTTCTTTTTTTAAGTGCCACTGGGATGCTTTAAATGTGTTTTTTTTAGGCCTAGGATCTTAACACCTTACGAGCGGCCTATGCGGTTTATTTATGTGTACCGCACAGCGGGGTGTTTTTAGCCAAAATAGGGCTGTTTACGTGATCATTTTCATGCCTAAATAAGACCCAGAACGTAAAACAAGTACCTATCCCTGAAAGGGCATAAACAGAGCTTTCGAATGACACCATAACGATCCTTGTATGATGGATAGTTTTCTTGCAATAACCGTGCAACGCGAGTGCAAAAAGCAGGTAATTCGGTACTTTCAGTACATAATTGAGTATGTAGCGAGTGAGAGAGGGAGGAGGGAGCTGAGATTTGTGTCAGTAGGTTCGCCGCGGTGGTCTGGAGCAGTCATACGCTCGCTAGTCTCCTGCCACCACTTGTCTCTCTCTCTCAGCCACATTACGTGCTGAAATTGCCACTCGAGTTATGTCGAGCGCCGCCACATAGTCCAGCTTTATTTAACTCGACTTATGTTGCTCGCCGCTAATTAAGGGTTAAGAGTCTCCCCGCAGTTGCCCAGTAAAACCTCTTAAGAGTCTCCCCGCGGCTGCCGGGTTAACTGTCCGGTGATTATTGTTGGTGCAGACCATGGTGATCGTACTGGACCCAGCCCTGCAGGCACCTACTCTGCACACTGACAGACTTTGATTGGCCAATCACTGACGTGTGGACAACAACACAAGCGTGTTCGACAGACTTTGCCCAATGAAGAGGCACAGCCAGCCAGACACTGCTCGATTGTGTGGACGGGGCTTAAGGATGTACTTTCTGCTCTCTCTGGGCTTAAGGTGTACGGACCGGATGGTGTTCCTCTTGTTGTACAAACTGTTCTTCTGTGCTGACTCCCTGTTTGTGCTGATTTCCTGCTTAAGCAAACTCTTTCGTCTTTGTCTTTCCTTCTTGCTCTCATTCAACCTGTCCCAAGAAAGGTGACCGTTCTTAACCCTCCAACTGTCGTCCAATTGCTCTCATTTCTTGCATCTCTAAAATTTGTGAAACTTTTTTTTTAATTCAAAATTTCTTAAGCATTTATCTTCCCATAAACTACTTTCAGATCACCAGTATGGTTTCCTTGAGGGCCACTCTACTGGTGATCTCCTTGCTTATTTTACTAACTCTTGGTCATTCTCCCTTCGGGACTTTGGTGAGACTTTTTATATTGCGCTAGACATTTTGAAAGCTTCGATAGTGTTATGCCACGTTTCTAAAGAAAGAGGTATTTTCTGATTGCAATTCCCAATCTGGTATTATGCAGTGATAGTAAACTTAGCATCTCTCAACTGGGCGAAGACTGACCCGATTTCTCTAAGCACCAAATAAATAATAGGTAATCAATAGAAACACAAGGAAAGATTACAATGGTTATATTCTTATCAAACTAGGTTTCCTGATTATAAGTTCTCTCTCGGTGGTCACACAGGACTCGTACACAAAATAATGGTTAGGTATATATAGGAGACCAAGATGGCTCCACATAAATCAATCGTGGTCAATAAGTTAATGTAAATCAATAAAGATAACTCAAAAGAGATAATTAAAATATGTCATAAATAGTAAAGTGCTATAGCTCCTCAGGAATTACATATGCAAAGTTAAATCATATAGACATATACGTAATAGCACTCATAAATCACAAGCGAGGTCCATATCTAGGAATACCTCCAATAAATATTAATGTTAGGTTTAATGGCTGAAGGCTTATATTTCTGCGACAAGATTCACTATTTTGTACTAGACCCAAGTGATAAGAACGTAAATACTCAGATCTGCGACGAGAACTCTCAAGTTAGGTGTCAATGTATGTGAGATTCTAATATGGAGATATTATATCTATAATCTTCTCTTCAATGAGTCACGGCAGCCCGGACTCGAGAAAGTATTTATATATACCTCCGGTGTAGGACAGGTGTGGTATGTTCTCCAGCAAACGGAGTACCAATAATTAATAGAAGGGAAGCGTAAAGCACGACTTTGAGTTGGTTACGTTAATAAATTAATAGAGTCTCGGCATGTCTGGGTCTAAGCCCTCACAATAATCAGTTACCACTACGAGAAACACAGAGTCACTTAAAGGAGGTAGAAGATGAGATCCGGGTAAGAACGAGCACTGGCACTGGTGTTGGTGACGAGTTGAGGTCCTCATCAGCTACACGCAAACACTTGCGTAACTGGCTGTCACACATAAGCTCTCGGGGCCTACAGACAATTCACACTTGTCATGAGGATCTCAGCCCGAAGAGCTTCAACAGGCATCTGGCTAAGTTGCGCTTCTCCCCGGAACCTTTGGTTGGTCATCAGGTTCTTCTTAGTGCCAAATCTGTGTGAGAGAGATAGCTTTTCCCCTACCGAAAGACTAGGTAAGGTTTTTCCTGGTGTTGGCGGTAAGCTAACAGGATTAGTGGTGTCCTTTGAACCGACACACCCTTGCCTTTTCTTGTCAAACGTGAAGGGGGCAGGAGTGAGACTGTTCAAACTTTCTGGGGTGATATTTAACTCAGGTATTGTGTTTTTACGTAACTCGGAACTAGATAAGGTTGCAGAGTCACTGGAATAACACCAAGTTGTGCAGGATATATTACTGTCATGTGAGGGTTGTACTAAAGCTTGAACTAGTCCTTTACCCCTGGATTGTCTAATAACATGCTCTTCCGGTCCGCACTGTGGCAGACCCGTGTAAACTGGCTTAAACCACCCGCTTTGTAGCAAGTCGGTCTCGGCTGTTCCGAACGGTTATTATCACAAACCTTAGGTGTGGTAATTGTCCTTTCTACCTTAGGACTACCTGTCAAAGAACCAAAAATAGGATTTAAGCCAGCAGGTTGGTTGCTTGTTGATGGCTTGGTTGGGGGAGGTAGTGTCTCTTCTTGCTGCGATGTCGAAGGCAAAGTGACTCCGGGCATGAAGGGCACAGTAGATAATGATGTCTTGCTTGGTGTTATTGGGTAAGATGCAATGGCTACCCCTTTCATTTCTGGTGGGTTGCATAGTCATGCATACGGTGGAACTGGGTTGCGGTCCGGGAGTGGTGGGAGCTTGTTGATATTAAGGTTTGAAGTGGGGTGTATTTTCCGGGATTCTTGCTCTTGCCTTTCGTATTGTTTTTCTGTGGATTTTGGAGGAGCCGTGGCTATTGATTTTTCCTTGATGCACTCTCTTGAGTTTATAGTGCGGCTGCAGTTAGGCGTTATTTGGTGTAGAGTTGGCTCGGTATGATACGGGAGAAGTGTTGAAGCATTAGGGTTGTCTCAGTCCACGTGTGGCTCACTTCGTCGTCGTTTTTGTTGTGAATTTGGTGGCAGACCGGGTTTTTCTTGGTTCCTGCTGGTGTACGCTGCTGGTGTACGCCCTTGGGTTGGTCTTGTGGGTGAAGTCTGATGAGGTTTGGGCTGATGCATGGGTCTCAGTTGAAGTGCAACGCTTTTGAACTACGATGGCCGCCATGTGCTTTTGGGGAATGGAATAGTCCCTCCTTTCTGGTTAGTTTTCTATGGACGTTGCAGCCATTATAGGGACTGTGCTTCCTTCTTCGTCTCGTTGGCCGCCCTGTTGATGCCTGTCTGGTTTGGTTATGTTAGTTGCTGTTATGGTAGCTATCCGTACAGGTTGCTCGGATGTTGCAACTGATGGTGGAGATCCTTTACTGATTGGTTTTGGTAATTCTTTCACCTGCCACATCTCAGATAGAATCTGGCAAAAATCTCAAATTTACAAATTACCCTCCTTCGGTTTTTATCCCTCTGTCTGTGTCTTTATCTCTAATTTTCTTTCTTACCATTCCATAGTTGCAGTTATGGACATCCATTGCTCACTTCCTCAACCTATCAATTCCGTGTTCCTCAGGGTTCTGTCCAGTCTCCAATTTTCTTTCTAATTTTCAGTGATGATTTCCTCAATTGTACCTCTAGTCCTATCCACTCATACGCTTATGACACTACCTTACACTATTCAACTAGTTTTTCACAACAACCCATCATGCAATCACTCCAAAAGTCTATCTTCTGATCTATTAATTATTTCTGATTGGGGCAAAGAAAATCTTGTTACTTTCAATGCCTCCAAAACCCGATTTCTCCATCTATCTACCCGTCGCAATCTTCCACAAGACTACCAATTATTCTTCAACAATACATAAATCAATCCTTCATCTTCTCTCCTGTACTGAGTATTGTTCGCATGTGTGGGGAGATTCCACCCATACTGCACTTCTCGAAAGATTAGAGTCAAAAGCATTTTGTCTCATCAACTCACTTCCTCTTACTAGTTCCCAACAATCTCTTTCTACACGCCGCAATGTAGCATCTCTTTCACTCTTCTATAGCAATTACAACAACCAATGTTCTTCAGAGCTCTCTCAGTGCATACCCCCTCCCTTTCGATGAGTACGAGGCAACTGCCTTTCAACACAGTCCCATTCCTATTCTGCCCAGCTCTCCAACCCAAGAATTAGCAAATTTTCTGTCTTTCCTCTACTCAACAAGTGAACTCTGGAATCTCTTATTCAATCAATCTTTCCTTCATCCTATGGCTTAGACTGCTTTAAAATGTGTGTGTCCAGGCATTTTGACCCAAGCGTCAGTTGAATTTGGCACTCTGTCACTCTTTTGGCTTTGAGGGAGACACTCGTTACAGGCAGCCTGCCTTTTGTCTCCTTCATACACATATAAAACACAAATCGGCTATGAAATGAAAGAGGTGGGGTTTGATTGCATGAATTAATCTAAACGTACTGTGAAGGACGATGGCTTGTGGCACTTTATTCCAAATGTCTACGACGGGTTTGACAAACAAAATGTTTGGTTTTATATTCCTTGTATCGCTGTCAAACTATCCTCAAACTCTTTCCCGTGTGTAATTCGACTGGTCATCTAAGAAATACTTGTGATCATGTAGATTATCATGACCCTTGGAGATTTTGTAGATTTCAATCATATCTCCCTTCATTCTGCGCTTTGTCATCCAACACAAGTACAGCTCTTTATTACGCTCCTCACACAGTTGATTTCATAACTTAGGTGTGCTTTTAGTAAGCCATCTGTAAACTCTTTCCAATTTGTCAACATACTTACTAAAATATGGTGGCCAGACCTGTAAACAGCACTCTAAGCTCAATCAAATTGACTAATTAAAGTAAAAAGGCCATCCACCAATCACCACGCCCCCTTTTACCTGCTCGCCTCGCCAGCTGAGTTTGACAGTTCTGGCCGAGAACATCAACACGACACACCTCCCCGGCTGGCCAATCAGAGGCCTCCATTTTCGGAGCGCACGGCTAAACATACCACCTCACCTTTAAATTCGCTCTCGTTCTCTTCTCGGACATTTTCCTCTGGTTGCAATAGGTCTACTACCTCAGTGCCAGCCCTATACTCCCGTAAGCCACTAAAAAACATTTGCAACCAGCTTCCAGGAACTTATTACGAAGAGAAAAGAGTGGAGGTGGGGAGAGCGAGTATTCAAAGCGAGCGGGCGGCCGTGCGACCAGCTCAGCCAATCACAGCACCGGAGAGCGGGAGGCGGGACTATAAAGGAAGGGTGGGGCAGGTTACAGGGGTCATTCACCCCTCGGAACTCACTGGGCGAGCTTCTTGCAACCCGCTTCCCCTCTCTCGCTTGGGCACAAAAGGGAACTCGGAGCCAACTATTCCAGCTACCCTGCCCCCACTAAATGTTCCAGTAAAGACCACTCCTGGACTAGCCTCGCTCTCTCCCACTAGGCGGATACACCTTCAGTATCGGGCCGCCTGTCGTCACATCGCTAGCTTACACACTCACAGCCAAGCGATTCAAGAGGGACGACAAATAGTGGACGGGAGTGAGAACTTCCAGAAGAGCTATTGGCCAGCTCTGTGGTGGTAAAACAGTTCCAGCACACACACTTAATAACAGACAATATATATTTTTAAAGGACCCATATTGGTCCCGAACCAGACTTAAAGAAAGAGAGAGAAAGTGCTTGACTAACCTAGTGGTTCCTTAAATACTTGATGTGTCCTTATAGGACAGACTAAAGAGAAAAGATCCTAGACTTATATATAAATAAAATGATGATGTGTTGAGAGGGAAATAGTTATTCTTGTTAGCAAAGGCGTAATGCTGAGTAGTTATTAGCATAGGATCTGATAGGAAAGACTTAGGTATAAAGTAAAGGGGGAATAATTCTTGAAGATAGACACGCAACTATAAGGCTCAGGGGAATAAATAATAGTTGCCATTAGACCAGCTTTAGTTTGAGAAATAGGTAGGAAGGACACTAGTCCGTATGATCAACGAAATCTTTGGTTATAAAGGAAACATTATCTGTTATCATAGTTAAAGGAATATTCGGTCTGTGTTAAGCGTTACAGGTGTTAAGTCCAGGTTAATATTGTAATCATAAGAATCTATGTAAAGGGATAAAAGCGGAGAACCTTGGTCGTATATAGTTATTGAGGTGCTACTTACATTAGGTTAAGAATTATTATTGACCCGGTGATAGATGTGAAGATAAATTGTTTTGTAATAGGATTACGTGTATATATAAATAATCTAAGAGTACTTAGAGGTAACTTGTAACAACGCCCTGGTCATTTAGAAGAAATGTATTGTATGAAGTAACAAGGACAAGGAAGAAATGAAGGAAATACAAGAGATGGAAGAGAAGCAGTGATTGAAGCAGAGGTGGATGGAGATAGGTTACCCAGGCCACCCAGGTGGCAGGGAATAAATGAAAGGATTGAGGAAAATGAGGTGAAAGAAGCAGTGAAACAAATGAGAGCGGGAAAAGCAGAAGGTTTGGATGGTATTGCTGTGGAGTGTATAAAGAAGGGTGGAGATGTGATAATAGATTGGTTGGTGAGACTTTTCAATGTGTGCTTTGCTGTGTCAATGGTACCAATAGACTGGAAGAGTGCATGTATTGTGCCGTTGTACAAGGGGAAGGGAGATCGTCAGGAGTGTTCAAGTTATAGAGGTATTAGTTTATTGTCAGTGGTTGGAAAGCTGTATGGCAGGGTGTTGATAGAGAGGATAATAAAGTGTACGGAAGTTGCAATAGGAGAAGAACAGTGCAGTTTTAGGAGGGGAAGAGGGTGCATGGATCAGATGTTTGCAGTAAGACAGTTATGCGAGAAGTATTTAGAGAAGCATAAGGAGATATTTTGGGCTTTTATGGACTTGGAAAAAGCGTATGATCGTGTGGACCGTGAAGCAATGTGGAAGGTGTTAAGGATTTATGAAATAGGAGGAAATTTGTTAGAAGCAGTTAAGAGTTTTTATGAAGGGAGCAGAGCATGTGTGAGAGTAGGAAATGGTGAGTCGAGTGAATGGTTTGAGGTAAGGGTAGGTTTGCGACAGGGTTGTGTAATGTCACCATGGCTCTTTAATATGTTTATGGATGGTGTGGTGAGGGAGGTGAAAAGGAGAACTATGGGAAGAGGATTGGGTTTAGTAGGAAAGAATGGTAGAGATTGGGAGTTGAATCAGTTGCTGTTCGCTGATGACACAGCATTGGTGGCGGATTCTGATGAGAAACTGCAGCGGGTAGTCAAAGAGTTTGGTGTGGTTTGTGGAAGGAGGAAACTGAAGGTGAACGTCAATAAAAGTAAAGTAATGGTGTGTAATAGGGGAGAGTATTGGGTGAATCTAGATGTGAGGCTGGATGGGGAAATATTGGAACAAGTAGAGTGTTTTAAATATCTAGGAGGAACGATAAGCAGGAGTGGAGGTATGGAAGTGGAGGTAAAACAGAGAGTGTGTGAAGGAAGGAAGGTTTTCGGAGCAATGGGAAGTATGTGGAAGACGAGAAATCTCGGAGTGAAAGTAAAAAGTGCACTGTATCAAGGAATTGTTGTGCCAATAGTGATGTATGGGGCTGAGACATGGGCTCTGAAGAAAAAGGAGAAAAGAGGGCTGGATGTGATGGAGATGAGCTGCTTGAGGAGTATGTGTGGAGTTACTCGTAGAGACAGATTGAGGAATGAAGAGATACGTAGGAGAGTGGGGCAGCAGAAACATTTGTCAGCCAGAGTGGACAGAAGGGTGCTGAGCTGGTATGGTCATGTTGAACGAATGGGAGATGAAAGGCTTACAAAGAGAATATGTGAGTCAGGTACAAGGGGAGATAGAAGGGCAGGAAGACCCCCATTGAGATGGAGAGACTGTGTAAGAAAGGCTTTGGATGATAACGGAATGACTATAGATCAGGCAGGGGAAGTGGTGGTGGACAGGAGTGAATGGAGAATGCTTGTGAATAGTTGAGTGAACACGTGGTCATTTGGAGTAAGGGGTCGGGCGCAAGTTGGACTAGATAATAGTCCATCAGGCGCCTGGCCCGGGGAGACGATTAATATGAAGGGTGCGCCTGGAAGTGTGGTGGGAGGGCTTGTGGCTTTGGCTCCGCTGCATGTTTGCCTGCCGAGATCGGAACCTCTCCAGGTGGTCGGGGGCCGGGGGAGTGCTGGAGCGACCTTGGTGACCCTGGTCTCTGGGTCTTCTCCTGGGTGACCTGGATGTGTGTGTTTGTGCTTTTTATCTGTGTTTATTTGTTGTTTTATGTTGTTTTTGTGTTTTCCCTGTTCTTGCTCTGTCTTGAGTCGGCTACCCCCAAAATGGGGATTGGGCCTGAGCATATAGATAGATAGATAGATAGATAACAAGGACATTATATAATCAAAGAGTATTCAGAAGGGCAATTGAGGTAACATTGTAAATACGCCCTGGTCATATGAGTAAATGTATTGTATATGTTTAAGAGGATATATTAATTGAAAGGTCATATTATGTAGTAGCGCCTTGGTCTCTGAAGTAGACTGCATAGTAGGCCCGGTAGAAATATATCATTTCGAAGTTTAGTTTAGAGATATAACCCTTGTTTAGATAAGCGAGTAAAGGTATGATTCATTAATGCCCTGGTCTCTAGAGTAGACACAGCAGGGCTCGGTAAAAACCATATTATTGTAGAAACTAATAACGTGCCTTTGGATCGAAGCCGATACCTGAATAACGGGAATCCAAATAGGGAGTAACGGGAGTTCTCGGATTCCAAAGTACAACCTATATTGGGTCGACGTAATATTCAATCCGTGTCTTGAACTCATCTCGGCCCGAACAGAAAAACCGTTATTAGTGTAGTAGCAAGTTTGTTAACAAAAGTATACGAACTTCTAAATGACTCTCGATTTATCCCCCACTCTAGTAGTATATTCGAGTTAAGAAAATAAATACTACACTAATGATAGCCAGATCAAATAAAAAAATCCGTCATGGGAAACTGAAAAGGTTAATAATAAACAATAAAAACAGAAAGTTAAAAAAGAGGGTTACTAAATAATTGTGTATATTGATAGTGATATATCTTTCTCTCCTTATATTAAACTGGTATATTACTGCTAACATACCTAACTGATAAGGGTATATTGTTGTGGACACTTTATATACCCTTGGCATATCCATATCTCTCTCTCTCTCTCTCTCTCTCTCTCTCTTTCTCTCTCTCTATACATACATATATATATATATATATATATATATATATATATATATATATATATATATATATACCGGTACTGTATATATATATATATATATATATATATATATATATATATATATATATATTATATATTATATATTTGGGTGGATGGGACTCGTTAGCCTTGGTCGGCAACTCATCTAGGGGAGACAACCTTATACAAATCCGGGTGGATGGGACTCGTCAGCCTTGGTTGGCAACCTGTTTAGGGGAGTAAACCTGATACAAATCCGTACTGCTTACCTAAGGGTAAGGCAGGTTAGTGGATGGATTAGCCGAACACCACTGTAGAAAAATAGTGCTAACAAGATACACAGAGGGCCTTGGAGTCGGACGGATCCTAAATTGAGTGGTCAATCCTGTAAGTCCTTCACTAAACTGGCTCGGGTTGTCCCTCTCACAGGGAATAGGTCCGCTTGGGGGCATTCTGTGTATGGCCACCCTCGTAAGGGGAGTAAGGCGTCCGGCAATAGATAGATAGATAGATTATATATATACCGGTATATATATATATATATATATATATATATATATATATATATATATATATATATATATATATATATATATATTTTATTTTTTATAAATATATATATATATATATATATATACTGTATATATATATATATAATTATATATATATATATATATATATATATATATATATATATATATATATATATATACTAGGAGGGGTACCCGGCGTTGCCCGGGTTTAAATTCTACTACCATAAACACCATCATCAATCACTACTACCACAATCATCACAATACTACTACTACCATAATTACCGGCCTCGACCTCCCTGTACCTCACTAAATGGCGACCTCGATTTCGGCCGCTAAATGACCTCCGATTTTGGATCTGACCTCATCCTTAACCCAATTTTGGGGAGCTGCGAACAACTTTCCTTCCATACACCTTTACGATCGGAGGCCTCCTTCTGCCCCAAACGGCCATTTTTTTCGCTCCCGTATACTACATAAGTTCTGCCGAAAATTTTATTAAACAAAAGTGTCTCTGATTTCCACTAAACTCGCCTAAAACCATCTCCAAAGCCTGGGCTTTCCAACGGTGCCCCACACTCCCACCTGGCACCAAAACTGTGGGAGGAGTTTAGTAACAAAGGTCGGGTAACTGACAAACATTGACCTTTATTTATTAAGATATATACTGTATATATATATATATATATATACATACGGTATATATATATATATATATATATTGAGAATATATCACAAATACACGTGAGCCACTAAATGTTTCTAGTCTCTCAGTGGGGATTGAACCATCGACCATCAGGATGATAGCCGACGCTTTAATTAATTACACCACGGCAGTCTAAAAGACACTCAGCCTTCTATCCTATTTATGTTAGGGAGAAGGGAAACCCACTTGGCGAATATATTTCAATTCAAACCTAGTTGTAGGATCCATATTTCCAGAATACCATGCACGGATTTTTGAGTGTCCCGACGCAACTCGGGTCGAAATTGATTTAATTTAATTCTAACCCACAAAGCATGAGAGTTACAAATATTGAGAATATATCACAAATACACGTGAGCCACTAAATGTTTCTAGTCTCTCAGTGGGGATCGAACCATCGACCATCAGGACGATAGCCGACGCTTTAATCAATTACACCACGGCAGTCTAAAAGACACTCAGCCTTCTATCCTATTTATGTTAGGGAGAAGGGAAACCCTCTAGGCAAATATATTTCAATTCAAACCTAGTTGTAGGATCCATATTTCCAGAATACCATACACGGATTTTTGAGTGTCCCGACGCAACTCGGGTCGAAATTGATTTAATTTAATTCTAACCCACAAAGCATGAGAGTTACAAATATTGAGAATATATCACAAATACACGTGAGCCACTAAATGTTTCTAGTCTCTCAGTGGGGATCGAACCATCGACCATCAGGACGATAGCCGACGCTTTAATCAATTACACCACAGCAGTCTAAAAGACACTCAGCCTTCTATCCTATTTATGTTAGGGCGAAGGGAAACCCACTAGGCGAATATATTTCAATTCAAACCTAGTTGTAGGATCCATATTTCCAGAATACCATACATGGATTTTTGAGTGTCCCGACGCAACTCGGGTCGAAATTGATTTCATTTAATTCTAACCCACAAAGCATGAGAGTTACAAATATTGAGAATATATCACAAATACACGTGAGCCACTAAATGTTTCTAGTCTCTCATTTGTGTTCTTTGTTCACTGGGAATATACATCAGAGGTTGGATCTAGCGCTTTCTGTTGTAGCATTTATGCCATTACTAGTCCAATGAAAAAGAGCCCTGATATATTTAAACCCCAGTCGTAACAAATGGCGACCTTACCTAGGATTTGGTGAACCTACATTTATTAGCAGGGAACATTTGTTGTTTTGGAGAATATTTTGCGGGGATCAGCAAGAATATTTTTTTTTTCGCAACATAGTATAGCCCTTGAGTATTTCCGAGAATTTTTGTGTGTATATTGAGGTATAAGAGTTTGGGGTACTTCTTTTCTGAATATTGAGGTGGGAAATTTTTGTGAGCATCATGTCTTATACCGGATCAGAGGAGAATGGAGACACAGTACGTAATGTCGAAACTGAGGAACAGCAGTATGATGATATAGTTAATCAGGTGAACTGTGAGGAGGATGCTAGGATATTTTTGCAATGGCCTGTTACTGCCGAGCGGTTGGAGGGTATGAATCGGTACGGTCTTCAATGCCTGGCCACAGCTATCGGTCATGCGGTTACTAGCAGCATGACCAGGGATAACTTGATAACGTGTGTACTGGGCAGGGTGACTGGTGAGCGAGATGGGTTGAGTGCTCAGAGCCCTTCGGCCATGCTTCCCCTACACTCGACTCCCAGCCATCCCAGTAGTTTGCCGACCCCGGGTACGCTTCCGCAGTTGGGTGGTGACTGGCAGGGTGGGTTGCCCCTGGGGGGACCACCGGTAATTTCAAACATTGTAGCACCTTCACCTCCTCAAGGGTTAACTCCAGAATTATTGTTTCAGCTCGAATTAGCTAAGATCGAAGAGAGAAAGGCTATCAGGGTATCTGAGGTTCAACAGCAACAAAGGGTATCTGAGCTTCAGCTTCAGCAGCAATTAGAATTAGCCAAGATAGAAGAGAGAGCCAAGATAGAAGAGAGAAAAAGTCACCAGCACATAGAGCTAGCAAAAATCCAAGCTGATTTAGAGTCGACTAGGTACTGTGCCGACATGGATGTAGAGAAGTCGCGAGTAGAGGCAACGGGACAGCGACTTGGGGCTGGTAACCGTGTTCATGAGCAGTCTCTCTCGCACTTATTGAAACTGGTTCCGGTGTTTGATGAGAGTGGTGTAACAGAATTTTCACACGCTTTGAGAAGAAGTGCCAGTGTTACGACTGGGGTTCAAATATATCAGGGCTCTTATTCATTGGACTAGTAATGGCATAAAAGCTACAACGGAAAGCGCTAGATCCAACCTCTGATGTATATTCCCAGTGAACAAAGAACACAAATACTCTACAGAGTTCTATATGCAATAATAGGCTATCAAACTCTCAATAAATGTGCGTCTACTCTAGGTTTAATGTTATGTGAAAACAGCCTATTACTACCTATAACCGAAGGTGCTTGGTTATGGTATGCAAAGTAAGGTGGTAAGAGAAGTTACAGCTTACATTACTTTAATCAATAAATCTCAGGCACTCCTGCATGAAAGAAAGTGCACTAAAGTCCTTCAACACTAACAAGGAATCTTCTTTAAATGTTAGATGCTATAAAGATGCTCGTATCGGAAATGGAACCCAAAAAGGCAGGCAGCGGAACAATGCTCGTGCAGGCTATGCACACAAAAAGGCAGAATATATAATGCCATCGGAGCCAAGAATATCCTAAACACTACAACAATAATAATCGCCACGACAATGCAGTATTCCTATCAACAAAAAGAGCCTAAGTCGTTTGTGTCTCCATACATCAAACTAGGCTGCGAAATGCTTGTGTAATCATAAATGGGTATGCATAAAAAGAGTACTTGGTTTAATATACTTAATGTCTACTATGATTGATAAAGTCTAGCTAGAGTCAATGATACGAGATACTGGTGCGCATGGCATGCGCACTTAATGTCTACTATGATTGATAAAGTCTAGCTAGAGTCAATGATACGAGATACTGGTGCGCATGGCATTGCCTAGTGCAAATCTCAAGTCTGTGTGTCAAATATTACGTTATAGGGAAGGGTAGCTCTCTTGAGAAACCTTAATACCGAAGTATTAAGCGTTCTCCTGGCGTACCTCAAAGACAAACGAGCTTAGAACAGTGCAGAATGGTATAGGCAAAAAGCCCTCATTCGTGCATGCTCCACTCTCAATGGCACACAGACTAGAATTTACTCAATCAACTCCAGTTCTCAGGTATGTCGTGCAGCTTTTAACTAAAGCCAGCACTCATAGGAAACAATACCTTATAATATCAGACTCCTAGTCTAGCATTATCTAATCCAGCAGAACACTAATAATTAAAGGAAGCAGTACTAAACAATATGAATGCCAACCAATGCTTCGTGATCCACTTATCTTAACAACTAACATACATGGGTTATATCAGACCTTAACGCACAATACAACTGGCCAGCATGAAGCTGATTTTGCAGAGTTAACCAGAGGGGGTATAATATTAATAAAAAGGTGGTGAAAGATATGAAAAAGAGAGATAGGCAGAGGAAAAGATTCTCAGGTGCGGGCCGGGAGACAGGTAGCAAGGGAAAAAGATGGATGCGTTCTAGAAACCAGATCTGAGGGAGAGAGTGGCGAGGAACTGTATATATACTCGCACTAGCTCGAGGCGCGTGGGAAAAAAGCGGTTACAAGTCCTCTAGCCACTAGCAAGGGAGCTAGCAGCATGGTAAGGACCTCTCTCCACCAACCCCCACGAGGCAGCCAGCCGTGACGTCATCGAGCGGGACAAAAACACTGCGCGCTCCCTCTCACTCTGTTCTACTCTCTCTCTCTCTCCCAGATCCTATCATTACTAGTTAATGATAAAACACATACTTTACAATTAAATATATAAAGCCTTGACATGGGTGAAAACAAAGAGCCTTTCTGGACTGCCCATGACACGAGCTTTCATATGAAATAAAGCACACTCTAATACATAAACTGTAGCCCCATCCACTGCCCTGGCGATCCTAGCGAGTCACTGTAGGACAAGCCATGCGGTTCTAACGGAGTGGTTAACGTCACACCCCCCCCCAAGATTTTTCTCAGAGGCCCCAAGGCTCACAAAAATCTGATGGTTAGAACCCATGCTATATCTCCACTTCCCATCACCCAGCGGCAGTAAAATATCTGGCACAGTTCTTCAACAAAACATTTTTCAAAATTATAACCCTCCCCAACACCATAGGTTAAATTATATGTAGTTATGCTCCTGAAGAGCGAGCTTCTCTAGCCCAGCATTCTGAGAGGAGTGCAACTCAGAATTACTGCTATAACATACTAAAAAAAAATCAACTATCAAAGAAAGAGTTTTTATTTGATTTTTATGTTTATAATTTGTTTATTTTGGCTGCACTATAGGGGCAAGCCTAGTTTTTTCTTCTATACCAAACGCTCAACTCCTGCTTTACGACCCAATACGCTGGGCTACAATCGCGAGCCAACAAGCACCAAGCGCAAAATACTATTCAAACTAAAGCAGGAGGCTACCCGTGTGTCAATCTACCCAGGATCATCTACCATCGAAAGACAATCTGCAATCACGTTGTCACAACCGGCAATATGGCGTATGTCCAGGTTATATTCCTGTAACATTAGCGACCACCTGGTCAGCCTCATATTCCGATTGTGAAACTGGTCCAAGAACTTGAGAGGGTGATGATCTGGGTAAACTACAACGACCGGACCATAGGCTGGAACATAGACCTCGAAATGCCCCAGCGCAAGCACAACCGCTAGCAGCTCCTCCTCGACAACAGAGCAGCTCCCCTGGGCCGAATTGTACTTCTCCGAGCAGAAACTAACAGGATGCTCCAGCCTATCATCGTCCTTTTCCACAAGGACGGCACCAGCCCCCACACCACTAGCCTCCGTTGCTAGTTGGAAAGGTAGGCTAAAGTCAGGGGCCCTGAGGATCGGGTGAGTGCACAACAGGTGGTTTACTTCTCTAAACACCTTCTCACACTCAGGCGCCCATTTGAACTTCTTATCCTTCCAGTTATCCTCCACCTGAGCTTGACTGTCCCGTTCTCCTTCTCCACCTTGACTGCTAAACGTCATCACAGGCACAGTGAGAGGCTCAGGGGGGTGCCTCCCATACTCCTTCATGGGATTAACATGACATAACTAATTGCGCTTCCGTCTGTCTGGAGTGGCTACCAAGTAATCCAGGTCGGATAGCTCCTCCACCACCCTATAAGGACCAGCGTACTTCGCGGATAAGGGGTGACCTACAAGGGGCAGTAGAATCAACACCTCCTGACCCACGTGAAACTTCCTGAGTTCAACCTTGAGGTCGTACCTGTCCTTCCTGAGGGCCTGAGAGCTAGTCAAATTATGGCCAGCCAACTCCAGACTGCGCAACATCCGTTCTCGACTGTTGAGGACACACTTGAGCATAGAACAAGGTTTTTCTGCGCCCTCCCATACTTCTTCAACCATATGGAGGGGCCCTCTGACACGGTGTCCAAAGACGAGCTCATTAGGGCTGAATCCCAAACTCTCCCCAGGTACCTCCCACACAGCAAACAAAACACATGGCAGGCCAAGATCCCAATCCCTCCCACTCTCAAAGCAACAACAACGAAGCACAGATTTCAAGGCTGAGTGCCATCGCTCTAACACACCCTGGCTCTCCGGATGATACGCAGATGACACAACCCCAACAATCTCATGCTGCGGCATTGCTTGAACCAAGAGGCTAGAAGTGAAGTTGGGTCCCTGGACTGACTGAATCCCCTGCGGGTAACCATACCAGGAAAAATACACTAGCAAGCTTCGGACCACCGTCTTCGCCGACCCATTTCTCATAGGGTACGCGTCAGGGTACCTTGTTGCCACATCTCCCGACTGTGCATCACTGTCCTCCTTCAACTCTTTCGTCTTTTTAAGCCCATCCTCTGCCTTTTCCACAACAGTTACTTGGTCTTCTTCAGACTCGATATTTGGTCCTAATACTGAGTTCCCGAGAAGGTCCGTTGATACTAAACTCTCAACCGCATCAACTTTCAACCCCTTCTCGGTACCCTTCCTCCGCTGATCTAAAGATTGTTGACCAGAATGTGACTCCCTGGATGCAGGATCTCCGGTGACAACACACGCCATAGGCTGCACCGGACACTTCTCAACCCACTCCTGCTCCTCTCTACTCACGTCGGCCGGCTTCTCGGCAACGACCAAGGGTGGAGCCTCAGAAGTAGGTCCCGCAAAGTCGTTGCCGAGAAGGAGGTCGACGCCCCCAACAGGTAACTTCTCCACAATTCCTACATCCAGGTCCCGACTCACACCATCAACTTCCACCTTCATTCTTACAAGCGGGTATGACCTTGTCGCATTAACTCCCTGAACCACAACCAACCGCGCCGTATTGACAGGTTTACGAGTGAAATTTCTCAACAGTGTTTGCGATGCCCCAGTGTCACGCAAAATTCTCACCTCATGTCTTCTACCCCCCCCCACTCCACACAACCGAGTCCCCTGTGGTCACTAAAGGCATCACGGACAGGGAATAAGCCTTCCGGATCCTTCTACACTGGCAGTGTATTTACCTCGGAAGAAATGCCTCTAACAAACTCCGATGTCCTCTTGAACACTCCAATGCCGTGAGCAAAAGACACGGCTGCCGGAGGAGGTCGACTAGGGCACTCATTTGTCTTATGACCCTCCTGGTGGCAACTAAAACACATAAATTTCGGTTTCGGCTTATACTGTGATGTAAAAGGCCCCTAATTTTTCACATACGGTGTGGTGTAAGGTTTGGATTCAGTTTTAGTTTCATGGCTCTTCTGTTTAAATGTGTGTGACGCATGTCCACGTGTGAGCATGCTGTACAGAACGCCTAGTCATGCCCCACTCTCGCTAGGATCGTCAGGGCAGGAACTTTGGCTGTAGCCTATGTAGAGTTTCCTAACTTAGTTCGTGTGAGCCGTTGTACTATAAGTATTATGAATATATATTTTGTTTTCATCTGAGTCAACGAGTTCTATTTTATATCATTAGTTATAAGTATTGTGTGTAAAACTTATTTGTAATGATGGGAAGAGAAACAGCCACAGTTAGGTGTCAGTGGGTACACCAGGCAGGGGTACGCCAGGCAGGAGGTAGGCCTAACTCACTAGCACTCCTCCCTCCCTCAGTGCTAGGGGGAGCCTTTGTGTATCCCAGAGGAGAGAGAGAAATTACGTAATGGTTGTCAGTGGGCGGTCCTTAGTAGTTCACGTTGGGCTCACTAGAGGGCCGGGTATAAAAGGGAAGTCTAGCCATTTTTTCATCAGAACTCATTAGGCAGAGCGACTTCTCATTTCCCTTGCTAACTATATATATTCTTCTGACTGATGGGAACTTTCTCTACTACCTTACATTCTTATCTCCTCTTTTCCCTGCCCTGTTTAACTTCCATGGTCCCGTTGGTGCAGAGCTAGTCAGCCAACGTATTATCGCTTGAGTTCTCACGAGATACTTGCCTATTACATAGCCTATTTTGAAAGGGTTGACTTAGAATAGGATTGATTTATGTTTGTTGCACTTGTATATGCATTTCCCTGTGTGTTATTATTATTCCTGTTTTCTGCTAGTCTAGGTAATGCTAGACTGGGGTAAGGCTTTTCTGTGTTACGAGTTGTTGTTTGATGCAGTGGTTAAGCGATAAACCTGCATACTCGTTTCGGTTCAGTGAAGCCTAGGTTGTCTTCGCAGCTGACTGTGTTGAGTTAATAATTTACAGTGCGTGAGGGCAAGAGCCTAACCACCCTGTATTTTATTAACAGTTTGTTTTTACTTTGTCAAGGAGCCGGGAGAAAACCAGATACAAGGGATCTGGATTTCTCAAAGTGCACTTGTTAGTTTTAATGTAATACTTTAAACAGTCGTGAGGACTTCGCTAGGCTACGAGCCGTTTTTGCTCAGTCACTGCTACCTTTTTGCCTACAGTACCCCAGCTAGACTTTACTCGATTAGTAGATACAGAATAGTATTGAAGCTTTCCTTATGTATGATATTGTTTATGCACTATTGATTTCATGTGTCGCAAGCTTGGCTACTTTAGTGATTAGTGGCCCACGAGCACAATCCGAGTAGGCTATTGCCGTTGCATTTGCGGAGTACTTCCTTTTAATGTGTGCCATTTACTATTGCATATTCTTTTAATTATTCTTATGCCAATTTAAGCCTTTAATAGTATTTAATTGCCAGTGTTTTTGCTTATTGAATTACTGTTCAAAATCTGATACGTACTTCTTACGAGCATCCGAGAAGCATCTAACTTTTTTCAGAAGATTCCTTGCTCGATGCTTAACACCTTACGAGCGGCCTATGCGGTTTATTTATGTGTACCGCCCAGCGGGGTGTTTTTAGCCAAAATAGGGCTGTTTACGTGATCATTTTCATGCCTAAATAAGACCCAGAACGTAAAACAAGTATCTATCCCTGAAAGGGCATAAACAGAGCTTTCGAATGACACCATAACGATCCTTGTATGATGGATAGTTTTCTTGCAATAACCGTGCAACGCGAGTGCAAAAAGCAGGTAATTCGGTACTTTCGGTACATAATTGAGTATGTAGCGAGTGAGAGAGGGAGGAGGGAGCTGAGATTTGTGTCAGTAGGTTTGCCGCGGTGGTCTGGAGCAGTCATACGCTCGCTAGTCTCCTGCCACCACTTGTCTCTCTCTCTCAGCCACATTACGTGCTGAAATTGCCACTCGAGTTATGTCGAGCGCCGCCACATAGTCCAGCTTTATTTAACTCGACTTAAGTGGTGGGCCGCTTTTTAAGGGTTAAGGACTATTAATTAACGTAACGTAATAGTGCCGATCCGAAGTAGAGGGTGGTGGACTTCTTAAGTTCATAGTCAAGGGTGGATTACTTCGGCTTCGGCCAACACTATTCTTTGGTGTTGTTTTTTACTTCATTGTTTGATTGTTGACCAGACTAGATAATTCCTGTCTCTTTATTAGTCTGTTGTTGAACACTAGTACCGAGTTCTTGTATACCCCGTTATAGCAGATTGAACTCTGGAGGGTATTGGTGTTTTTTGTTCGGCTGGCAGTACTCAGGGGTTGGGATCGTGTGTTTCCGTTGTGGCAGCGAGCCGTATTCGAGTCCTGATTGAGAGCCCTTGTGTACCCGAGTGCCAGTTCGTAACAAATGGCGACCTTGCTTAGGATTTTGTGAACAGTATAAATTTTTGCAGAGTTGTACAACATTTGTTTGTTTGTATTTTAGTGTGCATATTGAAGAATATTTTTTTTGTATGGCAATTAGTAAAGCATTTAAGAGACTCCAGTTAATTTAGTAATTAGTGCTTGCATAGGAAGTTTAACACTTTTGTCTCGAGATTTTTTTTGTGGACTTCAGTATGTCGTGCATTAGCACTGACGATGAGCGAGAGATGTCATTTGAAGGTGTGCCGTTAGTAACCAGTGAGGAGGATGCTAGAGTTTTTGTGAGTAAGCGGTACCACGTGACGGAGGAGAGGCTGACTGGGGTGGATGTTTGTGGCTTGCACCTGATAGCCAAGGTTTTGGGCATTTCCAATGTAGCAGGGATGTCCAAGGGGGAGCTGATTTCCTGGGTGTTGCGTGGGCGACATGGGGTTTCGGAGGAGAGGGCGTTTGGGGGGGTTCCTCCCCAGATCCCCTCTCACTCGACTCCCACAGTGCCGTCCACTCAGTTACCGGAGGTTAGCACTCTCCCACAGAGGGATGAGAATTGGCAGATTGGAGTGCCCTCGGGTGGTGCACGTGGTGGTTCCCCAGTTTTTGCCCCCCCTCCTTCAGTAGTGGCAGCTCCCTCTTCCTGCCTGTCTCCAGATATGGTATTTAGACTTGATCTTGCTAAGATTGAGGCTAGGAAGCAGGAGATTGAGACCAGGAGGTAGGAGGATGAGACGAGGAGGCATGAGATTGAGGTTAGGAGGC
Organism: Paralithodes platypus; assembly: GCA_032716605.1. Classification (NCBI taxonomy): domain Eukaryota; kingdom Metazoa; phylum Arthropoda; class Malacostraca; order Decapoda; family Lithodidae; genus Paralithodes; species Paralithodes platypus. The sequence goes on along the minus strand of CM064568.1, from coordinate 40,922,380 downwards.
AGGAGGATGAGACCAGGAGGCATGAGGCTGAGCTTAGGTACGACTCAGAGAAATATTGTGCTAAATTAGATTTAGATAAGACTCGTGCAGAGTCGACAGGAACTCGGATGGGCCGTGAGGGCCAAGTAAGAGAACAGTCCTTAGCCCACTTAGTCAAATTGGTGCCGGTATTTAGTGAAACTGAAGTCACAGAATTTTTTAATCGTTTTGAGAAGAAGTGTAGGGAGCATAATTGGCCTGAAGAGAAGTGGGCAGCTCTAGTCTCCTCAAGACTTACGGGTAAGGGTCTGAAGGCTTATGATGCACTGCCTTTAGAGTCTTGCATTGACTACCCAGAATTGAAGAGAGCTGTCCTACGGGCATACGAGTTGCAACCGGAAACATATCGATTGAAGTTTCGGGGTGTTACAAAGACTAGGGAGGCGACCTTTCTTGAACATGCCCGGGACTTAAAAGATGCACTTAAAAACTGGACACGTTCTGAGAAAGCTGAGACGGCAGAACAGTTGACTGAGCTGTTTCTGCTCGAGCAGTTTTATAAGTGTACTGGTGCAGAAATGACTTTAAATATTAAAGAAAAGAACCCAAGAACTCTTCAAGAGGCAGCTGAGATGGCTGACCGCAGGTTGTCGCTAATCAGGGGATGTGAATCTGTAAAGCGTGTTGATGCAGTTCCCAAGGGGCGTGATACTCTAAACCCTCGAGCTCAGGACAATCACTATAGATATAAACCTCAGTTTAAAAGCCAAGATACCAGGACTGAACCAAAGACTACAGCCGTCCCATTACAGAAGGGTCAGAACTCCGCCCCTTATTGGAAGAGACCGATAGGGGAAGTGGAATGTTTTCATTGTAGAAAGAAGGGGCATTATGCAAAATCTTGTCCTAGTAAGCCGCCAACTGCAGCCGTGTCTTTGGTGCGCAGCATAGGTGTGGCTGAAATGTCGTCTGGATTTACCCAGGGTAGTTTGCCAGGGGCAGGGTCACAGGCTATGTATAAGACTCAGGAAGGCTCGTCCCCTGTCCGTGATGTCTTTTGCGCCCATAGAGGGACCGGTAGGGTAAGTTGGGCGGGTTGCCAGCATAAGGTGGAAGTTTTGCGTGATACTGGAGCTTCACAGACACTTTTGAAGAATTTCACGGGGCGACCAATTAATGCGGCACGGGTGGTTGTTGTTCAGGGTATTAATGCGACCAGGTCATACCCGTTGGTTCGTGTGGAGCTGGAAGTTGATGGTGTGATTAAGGACTTAGATGTTGGGATTGTTGAGAAATTGCCAGTGGAGGGCGTCGACCTTCTTCTCGGCAACGACTTTGCGGTGCCTACTTTAGAAGTTCCACCCTTAGTCGTTGCCGAGAGGCCGGCCGACGTGAGTAGGGAGGAACAAGAGTGGGTAGTGAGTTGTCAACGCCAACAGATGGCATGTGTGGTAACTCGTTCCCAAGCATTTAAGGTATCACAGCCTATTTCCCAGGCCACAGAACAGCGGAGGAAGGGAATTAAGGAGAAGCGGAAGGCTGGGAAAAGTTTGAAGAGTTTAGAACCAGTGGCTCTCCCAAAAGACCCAATAGCAGGACCTTTGACCGAGTCTGTTGTAACTCCAGTGCCTAACACAGTTGATAAAGTAGTGGAGGAGGCAGAGACTCAGAGACAGCACCGTTACCTGCAGCGAGAAAACCGGATGTCTAAGTTGGATGTTGGGGGAGGGCATGAGTTGTTGACCAAGCATTTAGACATGTTGGCTCCCACAGACATTCGAAAGTTGCAATTAGAGGATCCAGAGGTTTTGCAGTGTACCAATGGGTCTGTGGAGTTAGAAGAAGATAGGGATGCAAAGGCAGGGGATTTTTTTTCGTTAATGGAATTTTATACCACCGATATCAAGATCCTAAAAGGAACTGGGAGGGCGGATCAGGTACAGTTGACCAGCTGGTCGTGCCAGAGGGCTGCAGGGAAAGTTTGCTTAGGTTGGCTCATGATTCTCCATTATCAGGACATTTGGGTGCCAAGAAAACGGTGGCGGCTTTGGGGAAATTGTTTTGGTGGCCGGGGATGAAGTCTCATGTGCAGTCATGGATAAACTCATGTGATATTTGTCAATGTGTCGGGAAACCGAACCAAGTTATTCCTAAGGCTCCGTTACACCCTATTCCTGTGATTGGGCCACCCTTTAGTAAAATTATTGTTGACATGGTTGGTCCACTCCCTCCCACTAAGGCTGGAAAAATTTTTGTTAACCATAATGGATGTTGCCACTAGATACCCCGATGCATACCCTATGAAAAATGGAATGGCTAAGACGGTAGTCAGTAACTTGTTGTGGTACTTCTCAAGGTACGGGTACCCGGAGGAGATTCAGTCTGATCAGGGATCTAATTTCACCTCCAACATGTTCAAGCAAACAATGCAACAGCATGGGATACGAGCAGTAGTATCGTCAGCGTATCACCCTGAGAGTCAAGGGGTGCTTGAGCGGTGGCATGCTACACTTAAAAGCATGCTCAGGTGTTATTGTGCTGACAACGGTATGGATTGGGATCTTGGATTGCCTTATGTGCTGTTTGCTGCTCGGGAGGTACCTGGTGAGAGCCTGGGATTTAGTCCAAACGAGCTGATTTTTGGACACCGTGTCAGGGGCCCCCTTAACATGCTGAAAGAAATTTGGGAGGGGACTGTGCAGCCTTGTCCATTATTAAAGTATGTGCTTGAAAGCCGTGAGTGCATGCTTAAGAGTCTGGAGATGGCAGGTAGAAATTTGACAGAATCACAAGCTTTGATGAAGTACAGGTATGATCGCAAAGTGAGGCTCCGGAAGTTCACTGTAGGACAAGAGGTATTAATTTTGTTGCCTTTCGTTGGTAACCCCCTCTCTGCGAAGTACACTGGACCTTATAAAATTGTAGAAAAAATTTCAGACTTAGATTACCTTGTTGCCACTCCAGATAGGAGGAAAAAGAACCAGTTATGTCACGTGAACCTTATTAACCCGGGAACTGCGGGGAGACTCAAGAGTTCCCCCGGCGGACTGCGGGGAGACTCTTAAGAGTCAGAGAAAAAAAAAATCAACTTTTGACATCGAATTTTTTTATTTTTTTTATTTGGCCCCTGGGCCATGCAAAATCTCAGTCCTCTACCTCCCCTCCTTCCCCACTTTCCTCCTCTCCTTCAGTTATCACCTATTTTCTCTGTTATTCCCTTATTCTGAGGTATATTTTCGTGCTAACATTAGAAATCCGGTTACAGGGTGTGGTCATCAATGATAGCAAGCGAATGCAAGAGAGAGAGAGAGAGTATCGATCGACTGTGTCTCAGTGGCCTCGGAGGAAATTGGCGGGAAAGCAGCTTGCCTCACCCATACATTATACAACTCGCGGGCTATATCTCCGATTTTGACCATCCAAACGCTGTTTTCACTCGTTTTATTGTTGTTTCAGGTTAATACCTTTATAATCAACCCATAATAGGCGCATATGGATAAGTATTAATGCTATTAATGGTACAATGAATATTTTAGTGACGGAAACACCTCAAATACGTCAGCACAGGGGGACGTTTCCAATTACCCCCATGCGCACTTCAGAGGTTAAAGAGTATGTGAGGCGCCCCTCTGAGCCTCTCACTGTCCCTGTGTTGGCTTGTTGCGGCCGTGGTGGAGAAGGAGAGGGCGACAGTCAAGCTTCGGAGGAGGATAGCTGGGATCAACATGTTTCAGCGGATCAGTGGGCGGGGAACTCGAGCCTAAGGGCTGACGAGGCTATAGCTCATTTGCCTGAGCCGCAGTTTGATGCTATCCGTCAGTTGTTCGGTTCATACCCCACTGTATTTGCTGAACACCCAGGCCTCACTACTCAGGCTATGCATGATGTTGACGTGGGGGACCATATACCCTTTAAGTCAATCCCGTACCGTGTGCCCCCCATAAAACTACCAGCTCTGAGGGATGAGCTGGAGTATATGCTCGGTAGAGGGTTGATAGAGAAAGGCACAGTTAAGTGGACTTCCCCCGTAACACTGCAGCCTAAGCCAGATGGCAAGGTATGCTTTTGTATTGATTTCCGTAGGTTAAACGGTTTGACTCCAACTAACCCATATCCTCTTCCTCGGGTTGATGATAGTGTTGACAAAATTGGTAATGCTCGTTTTTTGTCTAAAGTAGATTTAGTAAAAGGTTACTGGCAAGTACCTTTGTCCGAGCGTGCTAAAGAGGTATGTGGTTTTGTTGTGGACGGGAGTACCTACCGGTGCAATGTTATGCCTTACGGACTTACGAATGCACCAGCAACGTTTCAGAACCTGATGAATGAAATTGTAAAGGACATTCCAAATTGCACCGTATATTTGGACGATGTAATCATTTATGATGACGACTTTGAGAGCCATTGTGAGCACCTTGAGACCTTGTTCCGGGAACTTAGTGAAGCAGGTCTGGTAGTAAATTTGGCAAAGTGTGACTTCGTAAAAGCCACTGCGCAGTACCTTGGGTTTGTAGTGGGAAGGGGACAGGTGTGCCCTCCTCAGAACAAGGTACAGGCTATCAATAAATTTCCGCACCCAACAACCAGAAGCAGATTATGAGATTCTTGGGTATGATAGGCTACTACAGACGCTTCATAAAAGGTTACTCAATGGTGTTGGCACCTCTCACAGATTTGTTATCTAAAGACAAAAAGTTTTTGTGGGCACCTGAGTGTGAAAAGGCTTTCACTTTGGTGAAACATTTGCTATGTACTCACCCGATACTCAGGGCCCCAGACTTTAACAGGCCTTTTCAGCTGGCAACAGATGCTAGTGGTGTAGGGGCTGGTGCCATCTTGCTACAGACAGACAATGAAGGTGTGGAACACCCAGTAAGTTTCTTTTCTAAGAAGTTCAATGCTGCACAAAAGAACTATTCTACAATAGAAAAGGAATTACTGGCGATTGTGCTGTAGCTCAGGCACTTCGAGGTGTATGTTCCAGCCTATGGCCCAGTCGTGGTTATCTACACTGATCATCACCCTTTGAGATTCCTGAATCAATTTCACAATCGCAATATGAGACTGACCAGGTGGTCTTTGATGTTGCAGGAGTATAGCCTGGACATCCGCCATATTGCTGGATGTGACAATGTGATCGCGGATTGTTTATCAAGGGTGGATGATCAGTCGTAGGCTATCACAGGTGTGTGGGTTTGAGTGGAGGAAAATAGGCTGCCCTTATAGTGCAGCCGGGAAAAAAACATATTAAAATATAAAAAAATCATATAAAAACTATTTCTTTTGATATAGGTAATCGTATAAGTTTGTCATAGCCTATAGAGTTTGAGTAGTCCACAAACTATCAAACGGCTGAGCTGCTGTAAGCTCGCTCTGGGAGCATGATATTGTGTCTTTTTGCTATTGTTGGGAGGAGTTATAAAATGTGATTTTTTTTTTTTTTTTAATAATATGTGTTTTGGTGATAAACTCAGCTTTGTTTTAGTGCCATGCGGTCGCTGGGTGTGAGGGGCTTGATGGGGTTCTGTGTTTGTCAGATTTTATCTCAGGGTTGAGCGAGTAAAATCTTGGGGGAGGTGTGACGCATGTCCACGTGTGAGCATGCTGTACAGAACGCCTAGTCATGCCCCACTCTCGCTAGGATCGTCAGGGCAGGAACTTTGGCTGTAGTCTATGTAGAGTTTCCTAACTTAGTTCGTGTGAGCCGTTGTACTATAAGTATTATGAATATGTATTTTGTTTTCATCTGAGTCAACGAGTTCTATTTTATATCATTAGTTATAAGTATTGTGTGTAAAACTTATTTGTAATGATGGGAAGAGAAACAGCCACAGTTAGGTGTCAGTGGGTACACCAGGCAGGAGGTAGGCCTAACTCACTAGCACTCCTCCCTCCCTCAGTGCTAGGGGGAGCCTTTGTGTATCCCAGAGGAGAGAGAGAAATTACGTAATGGTTGTCAGTGGGCGGTCCTTATTAGTTCACGTTGGGCTCACTAGAGGGCCGGGTATAAAAGGGAAGTCTAGCCATTTTTTCATCAGAACTCATTAGGCAGAGCGACTTCTCATTTCCCTTGCTAACTATATATATTCTTCTGACTGATGGGAACTTTCTCTACTACCTTACATTCTTATCTCCTCTTTTCCCTGCCCTGTTTAACTTCCATGGTCCCGTTGGTGCAGAGCTAGTCAGCCAACGTATTATCGCTTGAGTTCTCACGAGATACTTGCCTATTAGATAGCCTATTTTGAAAGGGTTGACTTAGAATAGGATTGATTTATGTTTGTTGCACTTGTATATGCATTTCCCTGTGTGTTATTATTATTCCTGTTTTCTGCTAGTCTAGGTAATGCTAGACTGGGGTAAGGCTTTTCTGTGTTACGAGTTGTTGTTTGATGCAGTGGTTAAGCGATAAACCTGCATACTCGTTTCGGTTCAGTGAAGCCTAGGTTGTCTTCGCAGCTGACTGTGTTGAGTTAATAATTTACAGTGCGTGAGGGCAAGAGCCTAACCACCCTGTATTTTATTAACAGTTTGTTTTTACTTTGTCAAGGAGCCGGGAGAAAACCAGATACAAGGGATCTGGATTTCTCAAAGTGCACTTGTTAGTTTTAATGTAATACTTTAAACAGTCGTGAGGACTTCGCTAGGCTACGAGCCGTTTTTGCTCAGTCACTGTACCTTTTTGCCTACAGTACCCCAGCTAGACTTTACTCGATTAGTAGATACAGAATAGTATTGAAGCTTTCCTTATGTATGATATTGTTTATGCACTATTGATTTCATGTGTTGCAAGCTTGGCTACTTTAGTGATTAGTGGCCCACGAGCACAATCCGAGTAGGCTATTGCCGTTGCATTTGCGGAGTACTTGCTTTTAATGTGTGCCATTTACTATTGCATATTCTTTTAATTATTCTTATGCCAATTTAAGCCTTTAATAGTATTTAATTGCCAGTGTTTTTGCTTATTGAATTACTGTTCAAAATCCGATACGTACTTCTTACGAGCATCCGAGAAGCATCTAACTTTCTTCAGAAGATTCCTTGCTCGATGCTTAAGGACTATTAATTAACGTAACGTAATAGTGCCGATCCGAAGTAGAGGGTGGTGGACTTCTTAAGTTCATAGTCAAGGGTGGATTACTTCGGCTTCGGCCAACACTATTCTTTGGTGTTGTTGTTTTTTAACCCGGGAGCTGCGGGGAGACTCTTAAGAGTTCCCCCGGCGCACTGCGGGGAGACTCTTAAGAGTCAGAGAAAATAAAAATCAACTTTTGACATCGAATTTTTTTTTTTTTTTATATTTTTATTTTTTTATTTTTTTTTTTTTTTTTGGCCCCTGGGCCATGCAAAATCTCAGTCCTCTACCTCCCCTCCTTCCCCACTTTCCTCCTCTCCTTCAGTTATCACCTATTTTCCCTGTTATTCCCTTATTCTGAGGTATATTTTCGTGCTAACATTAGAAATCCGATTGGAGGGTGTGGTCATCACTGATAGCAAGCGAGTGCAAGAGAGAGAGAGAGAGTATCGATCGACTGTGTCTCAGTGGCCTTGGGGGAAATTGGCGGGAAAGCAGATTGCCTCATCCATTCATACAACTCGCGGGCTATATCTCCGATTTTGACCATCCAAACGCTGTTTTCACTCGTTTTATTGTTGTTTCAGGTTAATACCTTTATAATCAACCTATAGGCGCATATGGATAAGTATTAATTCTATTAATGGCACAATGAATATTTTAGTGGCGGAAACACCTCAAATACGTCAGCACAGGGGGACGTTTCCAATTACCCCCATGCGCACTTCAGAGGTTAATAATAATAATAATAATAATCTTCTGGTTACTTATATAGCGCCCGTCTCTCCTCCTTCGAGGATTCGCAAGCGCTTGGCTTTCTTTAGTCTACCAGAGACCATTACCCATCCCCCTTGCTCATGGGGGAGATGGTAACCGCCGGCTGTATCCCAGAAAAACTTTTCAATCTGAGCGGGGATTGAACGCGAGACCTTCAAGGTGGGAATCAGGCACGCTATCAACTGAGCCAGCCGGACGGCTTGTTTGATTGTTGACCAGACTAGATAATTCCTGTCTCTTTATTAGTCTGTTGTTGAACACTAGTACCGAGTTCTTGTATACCCCGTTATAGCAGATTGAACTCTGGAGGGTATTGGTGTTTTTTGTTCGGCTGGCAGTACTCAGGGGTTGGGATCGTGTGTTTCCGTTGTGGCAGCGAGCCGTATTCGAGTCCTGATTGAGAGCCCTTGTGTACCCGAGTGCCAGTTCGTAACATGTGTCATTGTTACGGGGAGGGGGAGGATAACGGTCCTTAGCACTTACATCGTACTTCTGTGAGGACCCGCAACCCCGAATCAACGACAGCCATCGATCAGCCATTTCTGCTGCTTCGACTAGAGTTCTTGGGTTTTTCTCCTTTAAGTTCAAAGTTAGATCACTGCCCGTGCTCTTAAAGAACTGCTCCAACATCATCAACTGCTTAACTCCATCAAACGTTGTTACCTTCTCAGATCGGAGCCAGTTCCCCATAGCATCGGACAAGTCCCAGGCGTGTTCCAAAAAGGTGCTATCTCTTCCCTTAGTTACACCCCGGAACTTCAAACGGTACGTTTCTGGTTGCAGTTCGTAAGCCCTCAGGACAGCCTCCTTGAGATCCTCGTACACAATACATAACTCCAAAGGTAACGCATTGTAGGCTTTAAGACCCTTGCCTATTAATCTAGAGGATACAAGTGCTGCCCATTTATTCTCTGGCCACTGGTGTTCCTGGCACTTCTTCTCAAAGCGTGTGAAAAATTCTGTTACACCACTCTCATCAAACACCGGAACCAGTTTCAATAAGTGCGAGAGAGACTGCTCATGAACACGGTTACCAGCCCCAAGTCGCTGTCCCGTTGTCTCTACTCGCGACTTCTCTACATCCATGTCGGCACAGTACCTAGTCGACTCTAAATCAGCTTGGATTTTTGCTAGCTTGGCTCTCTCTTCTATCTTGGCTAATTCTAATTGCTGCTGAAGCTCACATGCCCTTTGTTGCTGTTGAACCTCAGATACCCTGATAGCCTTTCTCTCTTCGATCTTAGCTAATTCGAGCTGAAACAATAATTCTGGAGTTAACCCTTGAGGAGGTGAAGGTGCTACAATGTTTGAAATTACCGGTGGTCCCCCCAGGGGCAACCCACCCTGCCAGTCACCACCCAACTGCGGAAGCGTACCCGGGGTCGGCAAACTAATGGGATGGCTGGGAGTCGAGTGTAGGGGAAGCATGGCCGAAGGGCTCTGAGCACTCAACCCATCTCGCTCACCAGTCACCCTGCCCAGTACACACGTTATCAAGTTATCCTTGGTCATGCTGCTAGTAACCGCATGACCGATAGCTGTGGCCAGGCATTGAAGACCGTACCGATCCATACCCTCCAACCGCTCGGCAGTAACAGGCCATTGCAAAAATATCCTAGCATCCTCCTCACAGTTCACCTGATTAACCATATCATCATACTGCTGTTCCTCAGTTTCGACATTACGTACTGTGTCTCCATTCTCCTCTGATCCGGTATAAGACATGATGCTCACAAAAATTTCCCACCTCAATATTCAGAAAAGAAGTACCCCAAACTCTTATACCTCAATATACACACACAAATTCTCGGAAATACTCAAGGGCTATACTATGTTGTAAAAAAAAATTATTCTTGCTGATCCCCGCAAAATATTCTCCAAAACAACAAATGTTCCCTGCTAATAAATGTAGGTTCACCAAATCCTAGGTAAGGTCGCCATTTGTTACGACTGGGGTTCAAATATATCAGGGCTCTTATTCATTGAACTAGTAATGGCATAAAAGCTACAACGGAAAGCGCTAGATCCATCCTCTGATGTATATTCCCAGTGAACAAAGAACACAAATACTCTACAGAGTTCTATATGCAATAATAGGCTATCAAACTCTCAATAAATGTGCGTCTACTCTAGACTTAATGTTATGTGAAAACAGCCTATTACTACCTATAACCGAAGGTGCTTGGTTATGGTATGCAAAGTAAGGTGGTAAGAGAAGTTACAGCTTACGTTACTTTAATCAATAAATGTCAGGCACTCCTGCATGAAAGAAAGTGCACTAAAGTCCTTCAACACTAACAAGGAATCTTCTTTAAATGTTAGATGCTATAAAGATGCTCGTATCGGAAATGGAACCCAAAAAGGCAGGCAGCGGAACAATGCTCGTGCAGGCTATGCACACAAAAAGGCAGAATATATAATGCCGTCGGAGCCAAGAATATCCTAAACACTACAAAAATAATAATCGCCACGACAATGCAGTATTCCTATCAACAAAAAGAGCCTAAGTCGTTTGTGTCTCCATACATCAAACTAGGCTGCGAAATGCTTGTGTAATCATAAATGGGTATGCATAAAAAGAGTACTTGGTTTAATATACTTAATGTCTACTATGATTGATAAAGTCTAGCTAGAGTCAATGATACGAGATACTGGTGCGCATGACATGCCGCATAGCCTAGTGCAAATCTCAAGTCTGTGCGTCAAATATTACGTTATAGGGAAGGGTAGCTCTCTTGAGAAACCTTAATACCGAAGTATTAAGCGTTCTCCTGGCGTACCTCAAAGACAAACAACGAGCTTAGAACATTGCAGAATGGTATAGGCAAAAAGCCCTCATTCGTGCATGCTCCACTCTCAATGGCACACAGACTAGAATTTACTCAATCAACTCCAGTTCTCAGGTATGTCGTGCAGCTTTTAACTAAAGCCAGCACTCATAGGAAACAATACCTTATAATATCAGACTCCTAGTCTAGCATTATCTAATCCACCAGAACACTAATAATTAAAGGAAGCAGTACTAAACAATATGAATGCCAACCAATGCTTCGTGATCCACTTATCTTAACAACTAACATACATGGGTTATATCAGACCTTAACGCACAATACAACTGGCCAGCATGAAGCTGATTTTGCAGAGTTAACCAGAGGGGGTATAATATTAATAAAAAGGTGGTGAAAGGTATGAAAAAGAGAGAGGTAGGCAGAGGAAAAGATTCTCAGGTGCGGAGCGGAGGACAGGTAGCAAGGGAAAAAGATGGATGCGTTCTAGAAACCAGATCTGAGGGAGAGAGTGGCGAGGAACTGTATATATACTCGCACTAGCTCGAGGCGCGTGGGAAAAAAGCGGTTACAAGTCCTCTAGCCACTAGCAAGGGAGCTAGCAGCATGGTAAGGACCTCTCTCCACCAACCCCCACGAGGCAGCCAGCCGTGACGTCATCGAGCGGGACAAAAACACTGCGCGCTCCCTTTCACTCTGTTCTACTCTCTGTCTCTCTCCCAGATCCCATCATTACTAGTTAATGATAAAACACATACTTTACAATTAAATATATAAAGCCTTGACATGGGTGAAAACAAAGAGCCTTTCTGGACTGCCCATGACACGAGCTTTCATATGAAATAAAGCACACTCTAATACATAAACTGTAGCCCCATTCACTGCCCTGGCGATCCTAGCGAGTCACTGTAGGACAAGCCATGCGGTTCTAACGGAGTGGTTAACGTCACACCAGGAACACCAGTGGCCAGAGAATAAATGGGCAGCACTTGTATCCTCTAGATTAATAGGCAAGGGTCTTAAAGCCTACGATGCGTTACCTTTGGAGTTATGTATTGTGTACAAGGATCTCAAGGAGGCTGTCCTGAGGGCTTACGAACTGCAACCAGAAACGTACCGTTTGAAGTTCCGGGGTGTAACTAAGGGAAGAGATAGCATCTTTTTGGAACACGCCCGGGACTTGTCCGATGCTATGGGGAACTGGCTCCGATCTGAGAAGGTCACAACATTTGATGTAATTAAGCAGTTAATGATGTTGGAGCAGTTCTTTAAGAGCACGGGCGGTGATCTAACTTTGAACTTGAAGGAGAAAAACCCAAGAACTCTAGTCGAAGCAGCAGAAATGGCTGATCGACGGCTGTCGTTGATTCGGGGTTGCGGGTCCTCACAGAAGTACGATGTAAGTGCTAACGACCGTTATCCTCCCCCTCCCCGGAACAATGACACATTTAAACAGAAGAGCCATGAAACTAAAACTGAATCCAAACCTTACACCACACAGTATGTGAAAAGTCAGGGGCCTTTTACATCACAGTATAAGCCGAAACCGAAATTTATGTGTTTTAGTTGCCACCAGGAGGGTCATAAGGCAAATGAGTGCCCTAATCGACCTCCTCCGGCAGCCGTGTCTTTTGCTCACGGCATTGGAGTGTTCAAGAGGACATCGGAGTTTGTTAGAGGCATTTCTTCCGAGGTAAATACACTGCCAGTGCAGAAGGATCCGGAAGGCTTATTCCCTGTCCGTGATGCCTTTAGTGACCACAGGGGACTCGGTTGTGTGGAGTGGGGGGGTAGAAGACATGAGGTGAGAATTTTGCGTGACACTGGGGCATCGCAAACACTGTTGAGAAATTTCACTGGTAAACCTGTCAATACGGCGCGGTTGGTTGTGGTTCAGGGAGTAAATGCTATAAGGTCATACCCGCTTGTAAGAATGAAGGTGGAAGTTGATGGTGTGACTCGGGACCTGGATGTAGGAATTGTGGAGAAGTTACCTGTTGGGGGCGTCGACCTCCTTCTCGGCAACGACTTTGCGGGACCTACTTCTGAGGCTCCACCCTTGGTCGTTGCCGAGAAGCCGGCCGACGTGAGTAGGGAGGAGCAGGAGTGGGTTGAGAAGTGTCCGGTGCAGCTTATGGCGTGTGTTGTCACCGGAGATCCTGCATCCAGGGAGTCACATTCTGGTCAACAATCTTTAGATCAGCGGAGGAAGGGTACCAAGAAGGGGTTGGAAGTTGATGCGGTTGAGAGTTTAGTATCAACGGCCCTTCTCGGGGACTCAGTATTAGGACCAAATATCGAATCTGAAGAAGACCCAGTAACTGTTGTGGAAAAGGCAGAGGATGGGCTTAAAAAGACGAAAGAGTTGAAGGAGGACAGTGATGCACAGTCGGGAGATGTGGCAACAAGGTACCCTGACGCGTACCCTATGAGAAATGGGTCGGCGAAGATGGTGGTCCGAAGCTTGCTAGTGTATTTTTCCCGGTATGGTTACCTGCAGGGGATTCAGTCAGTCCAGGGACCCAACTTCACTTCTAGCCTCTTTGTTCAAGCAATGCCGCAGCATGGGATTGTTGGGGTTGTGTCATCTGCGTATCATCCGGAGAGCCAGGGTGTGTTAGAGCGATGGCACTCAGCCTTGAAATCTGTGCTTCGTTGTTGTTGCTTTGAGAGTGGGAAGGATTGGGATCTTGGCCTGCCATGTGTTTTGTTTGCTGTGCGGAGGTACCAGGGGAGAGTTTGGGATTCAGCCCTAATGAGCTCGTCTTTGGACACCGTGTCAGAGGGCCTCTCCATATGGTTGAAGAAGTATGGGAGGGCGCAGAAAAACCTTGTTCTATGCTCAAGTGTGTCCTCAACAGTCGAGAACGGATGTTGCGCAGTCTGGAGTTGGCTGGCCGTAATTTGACTAGCTCTCAGGCCCTCAGGAAGGACAGGTACGACCTCAAGGTTGAACTCAGGGAGTTTCACGTGGGTCAGGAGGTGTTGATTCTACTGCCCCTTGTAGGTCACCCCTTATCCGCGAAGTACGCTGGTCCTTATAGGGTGGTGGAGGAGCTATCGGACCTGGTTTACTTGGTAGCCACTCCAGACAGACGGAAGCGCAATCAGTTATGTCATGTTAATCCCATGAAGGAGTATGGGAGGCACCCCCTGAGCCTCTCACTGTGCCTGTGATGACGTTTAGCAGTCAAGGTGGAGAAGGAGAACGGGACAGTCAAGCTCAGGTGGAGGATAACTGGAAGGAAAAAGAAGTTCAAATGGGCGCCTGAGTGTGAGAAGGTGTTTAGGGAAGTAAAACACCTGTTGTGCACTCACCCGATCCTCAGGGCCCCTGACTTTAGCCTACCTTTCCAACTAGCAACGGAGGCTAGTGGTGTGGGGGCTGGTGCCGTCCTTGTGGAAAAGGACGATGATGGGCTGGAGCATCCTGTTAGTTTCTGCTCGGAGAAGTACAATTCGGCCCAGGGGAGCTGCTCTGTTGTCGAGGAGGAGCTGCTGGCGGTTGTGCTTGCGCTGGGGCATTTCGAGGTCTATGTTCCAGCCTATGGTCCGGTCGTTGTAGTTTACCCAGATCATCACCCTCTCAAGTTCTTAGACCAGTTTCACAATCGGAATATGAGGCTGTCCAGGTGGTCACTAAGGTTACTGGTATATAACCTGGACATACGCCATATTGCCGGTTGTGACAACGTGGTTGCAGATGGTCGTTTAAGGGTATATGATCCTGGGTAGATTGACACACGGGTAGCCTCCTGCTTTAGTTTGGATAGTATTTTGCGCTTGGTGCTTGTTGGCTCGCGGTTGTAGCCCAGCGTATTGGGTCGTAAAGCAGGAGTTGAGCGTTTGGTATAGAAGAAAAAACTAGGCTTGCCCCTATAGTGCAGCCGAAATAAACAAATTATAAACATAAAAATCAAATAAAAACTTTCTTTGATAGTTGAATTTTTTTAGTATGTTATAGCAGTAATTCTGAGTTGCACTCCTCTCAGAATGCTGGGTTAGAGAAGCTCGCTCTTGAGGAGCATAACTACATATAATTTAACCTATTGTGTTGGGGAGGGTTATAATTTTGAAAAATGTTTTGTTGAAGAACTGTGCCAGATATTTTACTGCCGCTGGGTGATGGGAAGTGGAGATATAGCATGGGTTCTAACCATCAGATTTTTGTGAGCCTTGGGGCCTCTGAGAAAAATGTTGGGGGGGGTGTGACGTTAACCACTCCGTTAGAACCGCATGGCTTGTCCTACAGTGACTCGCTAGGATCGCCAGGGCAGTGAATGGGGCTACAGTTTATGTATTAGAGTGTGCTTTATTTCATATGAAAGCTCGTGTCATGGGCAGTCCAGAAAGGCTCTTTGTTTTCACCCATGTCAAGGCTTTATATATTTAATTGTAAAGTATATGTTTTATCATTAACTAGTAATGATGGGATCTGGGAGAGAGAGAGAGAGTAGAACAGAGTGAGAGGGAGCGCGCAGTGTTTTTGTCCCGCTCGATGATGTCATGGCTGGCTGCCTCGTGGGGGTTGGTGGAGAGAGGTCCTTACCATGCTGCTAGCTCCCTTGCTAGTGGCTAGAGGACTTGTAACCGCTTTTTTCCCACGCGCCTCGAGCTAGTGCGAGTATATATACAGTTCCTCGCCACTCTCTCCCTCAGATCTGGTTTCTAGAACGCATCTATCTCATCCCTTGCTACCTGTCCCCTGCTCTGCACCTGAGAATCTTTTCCTCTGCCTATCTCTCTCATTTTCCATATCTTTCACCACCTTTTATTAATATTATACCCCCTCTGGTTAACTCTGCAAAATCAGCTTCATGCTGGCCAGTTGTATTGTGCGTTAAGGTCTGATATAACCTATGTATGTTTAGTTGTTAAGATAAGTTGATCACGAAGCATTGGTTAGCATCCATATTGTTTAGTACCGCTTCCTATAATAATTAGTGTTCTGCTGGATTAGATAATGCTAGACTAGGGGTCTGATATTATAAGGTATTGTTTCCTATGAGTGCTGGCTGTAGGTAAAAAGCTGCACGACATACCTGAGAACTGGAGTTGATTGAGTAAATTCTAGTCTGGAGACACAAACGACTTAGGCTCTTTTTGTTGATAGGAATACTGCATTGTCGTAGCGATTATTATTGTTGTAGTGTTTAGGATATTCTTGGCTCCGACGGCCTTATATATTCTGCCTTTTTGTGTGCATAGCCTGCACGAGCATTGTTCCGCTGCCTGCCTTTTTGGGTTCCATTTCCGATACGAGCATCTTTATAGCATCTAACATTTAAAGAAGATTCCTTGTTAGTGTTGAAGGACTTTAGTGCTCGATAGAGTTTGACACAAATCTATATTTTCCAAACTACCCTCCTTCGGATTCTATCCCTCTATCTGTGCCTTTGTCTTTAATTTCCTTTCAGGCCGTTCCATCCATAGCTGCGGTTGTGGACGGCCATCATTCACTTCCTCAGCCTATCAACTCCGGTCTTCCTCAGGGTTCTGTCCTATCTACAATTCTCTTTTTAATATTTATTAATGATCTTCTTAACTCTACCTCCAGTCCTATCCATTCATATGCTGATGACTCTACCTTACACTATTCAACTAGTTTTTCAGAATGCCCCTGCGTGCAACCATTCCAAATCTCACGTAAAGGGCCATGGCACGCTTATCTTCTGATCAATCAACCATTTCCAATTGGGGCAGAAATAATCTTGTTGCTTTCAATGCTTCCAAACCCAATTTCTTCATTTATCTACCTGTCAAGAACTCCCACAGTAAATGTATATATCCCTTATACTCCAACAATACACAAATCATTCCTTCATCTTCTCTCAGTATTCTTGGTGTCTCTTTTTCTTCTGATTTCTCTTGGAAAGACCATATTACCACTCTTGCCAAAACGGCTTCCCAGAAGCTGGGCGTGCTCAACCGCCTCCAGGGGTTCTTTACCCCTGCACACCTTCTTGCTCTGTACAGGGGCACCATGTGTCCATGCATTAAGTATTGTTCATATGTGTGAGGTGGATCCTCTAACAGAGCACTTGTAGACAAAATAGAGAAGCAAGCCTTTCATCTTATTAACCCACGTCCACTTTCCGATTCTCTGCAATCTCTCTCTCTTCGCCGCAATGTTGTACATCTCTCGCTATTCTACCGCTATTACAATAATCAATGTTCCTCAGAGCTCTCTCAGTGTATACCACCTCCTCTACATAGAGCATGTAGCACCCATCTTGTAACACAATCCCACCCCTACTCTGTGCAACTCTCCCACCCAAGAGTGAAACGATACTCCCAATCTTTCTTCTATTCAACAGCTGAGCTCTGGAACTCTCTCCCTGAACCTATCTTTCCATCATCCTATGACTTTTATTGCTTCAAAGTCCGTGTGTCCAGGCATTTTGTCTTGAACATTCCTTGATTTTTACCTTGTGACTCTTTGAACTCTGGGGGAGGCACTCGTGACAGGCAGTTTTGCCTTTTGTCTCCTTCATCCACATAAAGGAAAACAAATAAGTTTTATTCACAATTATTTCCTGTATAACTAAATACTTTATCCTTTATACATCTAATAAATCTCACGGGGTTCTCAGATGGAACGATTTCATTACACATAAATGATAGGCTATGAAAAGAATGCCTAGTAGTATAGTACCCTACCTCATGACAGTACCTTCCAGTACAAGACTTCACCTTGGATGTTATTCCTGTTGAAGGTTGCTTGGCAGTTGGCTAGTCAAGAGGATTTTATAATAAAATCACCTCGAGCCGACTATCTAACCGTATGATGTATAAGATATTGAACATTAACTTCCATATCTGTCTAATTATCATGCATTAACTTTTGAAAGAAAATAAGGATCCTACAACCAGACGTGGAAATAGTTTAAAGCATGCACTAGTATATATCTCAGTTCACCGTTCATCTACCAGGCGAGGCAATTATTCACTATATGTAGCATTAATACCTTATTCTCACCAACAAAATATACATTTACTTCATTATATCTTTGTTTTCTTATTTTTGTCTATGTGACTGAGGGAGACAAAAGGCAAAACTGCCTGTAGCGAATGTCTTCCCCAGAGTTGAAAGAGTGACAGGGCCAAAATCAAGGGACGTTCGAGCCAAAATGCCAGGACACACCGAGTTTGAAGCTATGTAAGTCATAGGAAGATTGAAAGACTGATTCTGGAATAGAGTTCCAGAGTTTAGCTGTTGTATAGAAGAAAGATTGAGAATAACATTTCACTCTTGGGTTGGAGAGTTGCACAGAGTAGGGGTGGGATTGTGATGCAAGATGGGTGCTACATGCTCTATGAAGAGAGGGTGGTATACACTGAGAGAGCTCTGAGGAACACTGATTATTTTAATAGCAGTAGAATATTGAGAGAGATGCAACATTGCGGTGAAGAGAGAGAGATTGCAGATAATTGATGAGTGGATGTGAGTTAATTAGGCGGAAGGCTTTCTTTTCTACTTTGTCTAGATGTGCTGTATGAGAGGATCCTCCCCACATGTATGAAGAATACTCAATGCATTTTTTTGTTTTGTTTTTGTTTTTTTTCTATGTGATTGAGGGAGGCAAAAGGCATAACTGCCTATAGTGAGTGCCTCCCCCATAGTTGAAAGAGTGACGGCCAAAATCAAGGGACGTTCGAGCCAAAATGCCTGGACCCACAGAGTTTGAAGCAATTTAAGTCATAAGAAGCGGGAAAGACTGATTCTGGGAGAGAGTTCCAGAGCTCAGCTGTTGAGTAGAAGAAAGTTTGAGAGTAACGTTTCACTCTTGTGTTGGAGAGTTGCACAGAGTAGGGTGGGATTGTGTTGCAAGACGGGTACCAAGTGCCCTACGTAAAGGAGGTGGTATGCACTGGGATAGCTCTGAGGAACACTGATTATTATAGTAGCGATAGAATAGCGAGAGAGATGCAACATTGCGGCGGAGAGAGAGAGATTGCAGAGAGTTGGTGAGTGGACGGGAATTAATGATACGAAAGGCCTTCCTTTCAACCTTGTCTAGGAGAGTGGTGTGAGAGGAACCTCCCCACACATGTGAACAATACTCAATACATGGACACAATGTGCCCCTGTACAGAGCAAGAAGCTGCGCAGGGGTAAAGAACCTCTGTAGGCGGTTGAGCACACCCAGCACACCCAGAGTTGTCGGCATATGAGTGAATGGGACTGGAGGTGCAGTTGAGGTCATTAATGAATAATAGGAAAAGAATTGGAGATAGGACAGAACCCCGAGGAACACCGAAGTTGATAGGTTGAGGAAGTGAACGGTGGCCGTTCACAACCGCAGCTAGGTAACGGCCGGAAAGGAAATTAGAGACAAACGCACAGATGTACGGATAGAAACCGAAGGAGGGTAGTTTGGATATGAGGGATTTGTGCCAGACTCTATCGAAGGCCTTCGATATGTCTAGCGCAACAGAAAAAGTCTCACCGAAGTCCCGACTGGAGGATGACCAAGAGTTAGTAAGAAAAGAAAGAACATCACAAGTAGAGCGACCCTTAAGGAAGCCATACTGGCAGTCTGAGAGTATGTTATGAGAAGATAAATGCTTAAAATTTGTTGAGGTAAGAACAGTTTCAAAAGCTTTAGAAATGCATGAAATGAGAGCAATTGAACGATAGTTGGAGGATTGAGAGCGGTCACCCTTCTTTGGGACAGGTTGAATGACAGCAAACATTCAGCAAGAAGGGAAAACGTTAGAGGAGAGACAGAGATGGAAGAGTTTGCCCAGGCATGGAGTCAGCACGGAAGCACAGTTTTTTAGTACAACAGGAGGAACACCGTCCGGACCGTACACCTTCTTAGTATTAAGCCAGACAGGGTGGAAAGTACATCCTTGGAAGATATTATAAAGTTAGGCATAAGTAGGAGAGAGGGGGGTGGAGAGGGAGGAATAGCACCAGAATCATCCAAAGTGGAGTTTGTAGTGAAAGTGTTAGCTAAGAGTTCAGCTTTGTCAGAGGAAGAAGTGACGGTGGTGCCGTCAGAGTGGAAGAGAGGAGGGAAAGACAAAGAAGAAAAATTGTTGGAGAGGTTTTTAGTTAGATGCCAGAAGGCTTGGAATGAGCTAAAGTTGGATAGTTCAGTGCATTTATTATTGATGAAAGATGTTTGGCGAGTCGAAGAACAAATTTGGCTTGATTCCGGGCAGAAACATAGGAAGTATAAGATTCTTGAGTTTGAAGGCGATGGTACCGTTTGAATGCTTCTTCCTTATTGCAGACAGCAATAGAACAAGCGAGAGTAAACTAAGATTTTGTTTGCATTAGACTGAGAGAAAGAAAATGGGATGTATACTTCCATGCCCGAGAGGATTACCTCGGTAATGCGTTCAGCACTCTTCGAGGGTCCCCAGCCTCGGAAGCAGAAGTTATTCCATGGGAAATCAAAGAAGTACTTCAGACGAGCCTCCCAGTTGGCTGGGCCAAAGTGCCACAAGCGCCGCCAGTTGGAAGGATCGGGAGGCTGTACCGGAGAGGTAGGACAGGTGACAGAAATAAGTTTATGGTGGGAGGATCCCAAAGGAGAGGAAAGATTTACAGTATAAGAAAAAGGGTTAGAGGTTAGAATTAAGTCAAGAATGTTGGGCCGATCTCCGAAGCGATCCGGGATACGGGTGGGTTGCTGGACTAACTGCTCTTGGTCATTTAGGATAGAAAAGATGTAGGCTTGTTCAGCAGGTTGGTCAGTGGAAAGAGAGGAAAGCCATTGGTAGTGGTGAACATTGAATCTCCTAGGATGGAGATTTCTGCGAAAGGAGAGATGGATAGAATTTGTTCCATTTTTGAAGTTAGATAGTCAAAGAATTTTAGAAAGTCAGTAGAATTAGGGGAGAGATAAACAGCGCAGAAATATTTAGTTTGAGAGTGACAAGAAAGCTTTGAGCCATAAAGTTGAGGAATTCAGAGGAAATCGAACTCGGGAACACGAGGAGCAAGTGAGTTTGTTGAGCATGTATGCACAACATCCGCCTTTGGCTTTGAAACTGAGGATATAAAAAGACTAGGAGGATAGAGCAGGGGCTGCTGGCAGTTGTCTCAGACGACCTGGGTCTCAGTGAGGAAAAGAAGATCAGGTTTGGAGGGAGGATAGATTTGTTCAACAGAGTGAAAATTTAGAGGAAAGGCCTTTGAATCTTGCAAAAGTTGATAGAAAGAGGGACAGGCCGTGTTCCAGAGCATTTAGAGGGGTCGTCAAGGAAAGGTCGGGTGGGTGTGGGATCATTTATGAGGCCCCCCCCCCCGCCCCCCACCCCCTCGGGCCTCGTGGACTCCGGAGTCTTGGCATAAGTTCATCATCATGTTAAAAAAACAAAAAAAAATGTGGAAGGAGGAAGTGTGGTGTGCATTTCAAGTTTAGTTGAGTGGATAGGAAAGAGGTGTTTGTGAGAGCTGGCTGGACTACTCTCCCCACCGTGCAAGTGAGGCACAAAGGGAATCAGTAAGAGAGGCCAAGCAAATAAAACAGGAGTTCCAGCAACTTCCTATCACATGCTTAACAGCCTCTCTTGGGTATAGCCCTGTTCTATTGGTGCCTACAATATACCCCCATTCCCCCTATTAGTCGCCTTTTACGACCACATAGTCGGATGCATGGGGCATTTCCTGTTTTTTCCCCTCCACCATGAAGATGAAGGCCCCCTTACCGCCGGTTATCGTTTTGTAATAGAGGTAAAGTTGCTCCTAGATTTAGGCAAGATCTCTGCAAAATCTTATATCCATATCCTGTCAGTAAGATGTGGCGCCTGGACACTTTATTAGTGCAGCCCTTAGCTATAGTCTAATTCTGCCGTAATTAGGCGAGAAATCAATACTCTATCCTCTGTAGCTCAAAAAGGGCTAGAGGAAATGTGCTGTAAACGTCCACATCTATTCTTTGCCTAAATACTCTAGTCTTTTTTGAGCTACAGAGGTTAGAAGTCATGATTTCTTGCCTACGTAACAGCGAAATATACTATAGAAGCACTGTGACTGTGCACTACCCCCAACTCTCCACGAGGAGGTGGCTGCAACTGAAGTTTCCACGCCTAACCCATCCCATCCACCCTTCCTTTTAATAAACTTAGCTTAATTACTCTGCTTTGAAATCCTTCTTTGATTCGAATGCTGGCATCTTGATTTTAGTATGTTTCTTATATATCCATCTCTCTTGTCTGTAACCTAAGACCTTTGCAGATGCTTCAGTCCCAAGCTTTACTGTGCTTTCCATTGACTGAATATGACCGGATACTTTGAACACAGGTTTCTTCCACAAGTTCACGATTTTCCACCGAACCAGGTAGTTCACACATCATTCAAATTTTTGAGAAGTGGTGGTTCGGTACTATCTACCAAGTCCCAATTGATCATTTGAGTATAATGATCTGCTCCTGAATTCAATCTCCTGGTACTTCGAATTGTCCCTTCTTTTCTTGTCGTGGGTTGTTTCTTGCTGCAAGAATTTTCTTCATATCAACCCTTCTGATGTCAATATCACATCAAAATGCCAGGCCCAAAAGCATGTTTCCCCGTGATGCATATACATAGTTTGTTTGAATAGCCGTAGTAGCAGCCATTGTCCTCTCCCAAGCATTCCTCTTTTCAGATATGTGATCTTGGTAACAGCACTGAATAGATGCTTTGGACCATTGACACAAGAAGGATTTTTCTTTATCTCAAATCAGGTCGGAATGTATACCTCCATCAAATATGTTGCTCTTGTTTTCAAAGGTTTGGAAGGGAGAGAGAATGAGCAATACAGTCTCATAATTCTTGCACACGCTGTGAGCCATCTGGAATGTGCTAATGGTCCTGGGTCAATACTGAAGAGAATGATACACAATACCATAATGGTAAATACATACTTTTGATCCTTACTTAAATCAAGTTCAGAATATATCTCAAGGAACTTCTTTGCATTATCTACTGGGATTGGCTCAAAATTTACCACTGGTAGGCTACTCCTGTTTCCCCAATATTTCCTTTGAAGGTTGTAGGGCCTGAGGTTTCACCATCCAAATAGTCGAATATATGCCGAATGGGAAGTTCATTACGTGCAGCAAGCATATAAGTCCACTGCAAAGGACGGTTGAGAAAGTCTTCATTAAAATTTATTGTTCCGCCCTTATCATCCCTGGATGTAAACCAGTGTACCATCACACCCTATTGCAACAAGCCTCTGACTTCCACCCACCGTGTCATCAAGCTCTCTGAAATGGCAAGCTGCTGCTCCACCTTCAGGAGTTACATGGTTAAGGTATTGTCGAGCCTGGCTCTTTAACTAATGAAATTTATTCCTTCAAATATGCTTACTTGGTGAATGGCTAAACAGCCAATTTCCAAATTGTCCTCTCTCCCAATGTTAATGTTCTGTCTTTTTTCCCATCACAATACAGTGCTGTTATGTATTCCTCCTCTTTAGGCTGAAGCCTTTCTTCTGCATGATTTTCTTGCAACGCCTTACTTTTGACTTGTCTCTAACTAATTTCTTGTTTTCGGGGGAAACAAAATCCAGCACCACCAGCCCAGAAATGCTAATGGAAGCTTCATCTCTATCACTATTACTCCAAATCGATCAGCTTCTCTTGTAACCAGTTCACAGTTGATTATCATGTGTAATATCTTTAATTTTCTTCATCTTGTTCTCTACATTTTACAATAAGTTTCATCTGTACGCATTAGTTCTCCAAACTGTCATCGGTAGCACTTATATGCCTCCATCACACTTTGACCTTTCTGACAATGAGAACTACAATTTTTCACTTTGTATTTCTCTGCATCCCTCTTTCTCTTTTTTGTTTCATTGTAGCAGGATTTGTGTTGCTTGGGTATCCACGTTTTCAATGTGCATCTGTCTATTTCCTTTTTGACCTTACATGAAATCTCTTTTACGTACTGGCACCTTTCTTTTCTTTGAACACTTACACTCTTCAAGGTATTGTCATTTGCAACAGGATATATCAAACAGCACTTTCCTCATATCATTTGTATAGTTTCCAAGCTGTTTATTGTAGCAGTTTTTCCTCCTTTGTTTTTTACTAGTGTCGTTGTACCTGGAATGGTTTGTCCAAGACCAGCTGTGTTATTCGTTTTAGGTGACCACAAGGAATTGAAGCTTTTTTCACAAAGACACTGAAATTCTAATCCAGAGATCCTTCGCTATTTCCTTCACTGACACTTAGGATTTCTCTGTTTCAGTAAAATTCTTAAGAAGTGGTTGGTTCGGTTATATCCTCCCAAATCCCAATTCATCTTTTGAGTAGAATGCTCTCTCCAAAATTAATCTCTGGAACTTTGAATTGTCTTCTTTCTTGTCTTGGGTTGTTTTGTCCACATCCCACTTCCGTTGGAATTTCCGCTTGTCACCAATAGTTCGGTAAATGCCAAAAATATCATGAATTCCGGCAAGAGCGAGTACTGTGAGCCATGTTTGTAGTTCTCGTAGACATTTAACATAATTTGCTCTAATACCTTAAAATGAAAATACATCTAGCTATCTATCTATCTATTGCCTGAACGCCGCGATCCCCGAGATGGTTGCCCACGAACGAACCGCCCCCATAGCACCTCTGTCCCCAGTCAGCTCGGAAACGGCCCCTCCCCCCAACCAGCACCGCCTTCGTGTCATGTAGTGTTCCTCACTCCATCCTTCCACCTCATATTCGGTCTACCTCTCCCCCTCGGGTCCCTCCACCTCGCTCTCGTACACCCTCTTAGTCTTCCTCTCACTTTCCATACTTTCCATATGGCCGAACCATCTCAAGTTGTGCATTTTCACACTTTCCAAGCACCTCTACCTCCCACACCACACCTCCTTCTTACTTCCTCATTAGTCTGTCTAACCCTCCATGTAACTCCGCACGCCCACACATCCTTAAGTAATTCATTTCCACTGCTCTCACTCCTCGTGGCTGAGTCTCTCAACCAACGTCCATGCTTCGCGTCCGTAAGTCAGTGTCCGGGGATTACCACACTGTCATGCCAGGACTTTCTTCCCTTCCATACTGACCACCCTATTTCTTTGTTACTGCTTTTAGCGTTCCTACAGACCCTCTTCCCCCTGTTGTACCCGCCTTCCCGCACCTCTTCGAATCCCATAGTCCCATCTTTACTCAAGCACACTGCCCAGATACTTAAAAGAGTTTGACGATCTCCATAGCCAGACCGCTCAGCTTCACCTCACACTCAGTGACTTCACCCCTTTCGAAGACCAAAATAACCTTGCTCTTCCCCGTATTTACCTTCAAATGCCGGTTTTTTCGCACACTGTTTCCAAATTCCTCATTTACCAGACCCTGCAACTCCCATTCATTATCACTCATCAGAACTGTATCAATCCGCAAACAGCATTCTAGGTATCGTTCCACTCAATTCCCTCCCTTTTCAGCGATACAACCAACAGCCACTGCTCTTGATAGTATTTGCTTTCATAACTCCATCCATATATACAGTACACCACCACGGGGACATCACAACACCCCTGTTTTCAAAACCACCATTCAGGTCCAAGAACTCGCTCTGCTCACTCTCCCCACGTACTGCCGCCTTTGCACCCTCATACATGCAAATAAATTAAAATAAATGATATTACAATAGATTATAAATAATAACCGAAAAGGTCTGACTCGGAGTATAGATCACACAGTCACTTTAGCCGCTTAAAATAGAACCATTCATACAAAGCCTCCCACAACCCTCTGCAATCACGACAGTAATAAACCCTTCATCAGGGTAGCCCGGTATATTCTTATGGGGGATACCTAAAAAATCAAGTCAGTTCGAAAATTGAGGGTTGAGTACCGACATCAGGATGAAGGTGGTGTCTAAGCAAGTTGGTCATTGTAGACTGTGGTACTGTTGCCGACAAATGCAGATAATGGCGAGCAATTGATGAGGCAGGCCGCCACCGTCAAGATGAACATGGATGACACCAAACTGTTGCATGATTGATACTTACGTATGGTCAAGTTTTCTTTGGTATTAAAATTTAAAATTCCCTAGTTGGTTTTTTTTTAACCCGTCTAATATATATATATATTACGATTCTGGACCTCAGGTTGCTTAGAGACGGTATGCACGAAAATAATTACTAATGTAAATGCACCTTGTCTCTCTAACACACCACACCACGACAGCAACAGTTAAGAGCACTATGAACGCTTTCCAGGCTCTTCTCAGGCCTACCCTTATGCGCACCACGGCACCTATAGTTTTCCCAAACAAGTTTTTTCCCACTCCCCAAGCATATCTCAGCTCACTCAGAGCCAGTTTGGTGCCTAGGCGATACTTGGTTTCTGTGACGTTTTTTCCCACCCAAAAAATCCTTGTATTTGGATAAATGAGGTACCATCGGCTTCGGTATTGATTGAACTTGAAGATAAACAAGTTAAAACATAGAATAAGACAGAAAAACCACATTGGGCACTCCGAATTAAGAATTGTAAAAAAAAAAAAAAATCGAAATACCTTATCTCCACCTCGCGCTAGCTCAAAATTTTTGCAGACAAAAGTTTTGATTTGCATACATATATGGGCAGCGTGAATTTTATGAGAAGCCACTGGTAACTTCAGAATTACTATAAACCAAATCTTTACTGAGATACACGAATAAACGTGAAAGTATGGGAAAACAGTTTGAGCTGTACTCTGCTCTCTTCCCTGCCAGCCGTGAGTCAACCGTTAAACTGAGGGGATTCGCCAATGGGGGACCATAAAAATTCGTCTGCTATTTTTCCCCTCCTTTGGTTCGCAACCACCTAAGGTGTTGCAAGCGAGTGCCTTAAAATATTTTAAATCGCAGTCTACAAAATATCACTGGATTTCTATAGTCATGAATGTTACAGACATATTAACTCTAACATTCTATTCAGTACATTGTCCAATAATACAAAGTATTTATGATTAATAAAACATAATTGATTAGGCCACAAAAACACCATGGCAGTCATTCGAAAAATAGTCCTGTTAATATTTTAATAGATAGGTATCCATGTCCTAAAATTAATATGATATGTCTAAAAACTCGAGATGAACTTATAAAATAATCGTCATTAGCCACTTTACTGGATATTAGATTATACAATTATAAACTAGTTTCAGATCTGGCAATCGCATAATAAATTGATGCCAGTGCTCTCTACCCATAATAGTCATTATACGAAACTTCTCGGACAGTAAACACGTCTTCCCCTACTTAACTTACTTTGTTAAATTGACATTGAGGTTTGTGCATCTATGTGCACATTAGCAGTAATGGTGTTAGAATATTTGTTTCTCACCGATGGAAATCTTAATATAATGTGCTTATAGTCTTAACCCCTAAATAAGCGCCTAGGGCGGTATATCATATGTAGCCGCCAGCAAGGGTGTTTTTTACCAAAATAGGGCTGTTTTATTGTGATCATTTTTCATGCCTAAATAAGACCCAGAGCGTACAACAAGTATCTTATCCCTGAAAGGGCATAAACAGAGCGTTCCAATGACACCACCTGAGCCTTGTATGACCGCGTAGTTTTCTTGCAACAACCGCCGCAACACGAGTGCCAACAACCATGTCATTCGTTACTTTCCCCATAACAAAAAAAAAATTTCACTATTGCGCGAGTGTGAGAAGGTGGAGGAGGGTGGGATTCATGTCAGTAGGCCCGCCGCGTTGGTCCTGGAGCAGTCAGTACATCGCTACGCTCTCCTGCCACCACTTGTCTCACTCGCTCAGCAACATTACGTGCTGACATTGCCACACGACTTATGGTGTGATCCGCCACATAGTCCAAACTTATTTAACTTCGACTTATGTTGCGGGCCGCTATTTAACCCGGCAAGCACGATAGGCCTTACGGAAGGCTTCCTAATAGGGAACGCGATAGGCCCTCACGGAAGCAAGACCATAAAAAAAGCCCTTTCCAAAAAAAAAAAGGGCCACTTCAAACAAAGGATGTTGTCTCTAGGTGAGATAATTCCCCTCTAGTACTCATCCGGTGTTTTTCTCACAGGCCCTCCCCTCCTTCCCCACCTTATTCCTCCCCCCTCCCCCCCCTCCTCAATTATCACTCTATTTCAACACCACTTATTATCATCATTTATCGGTTATTTTTCTCTCGCTCGCGATAATGTAGCCCAAGTGGGTTGCATACAAGAGCGATGTGCAACACTCAGACACCAGCACACCCCGCCACCCACGTCTCAGTGGACTCCCTACAGCGAGAGGGGAGGGCGGCCTGTGGCTCTCTCGCTCGCCTGATATTATGACCTGGTGGCCAATATCTGAGTTTTCCACCATCCCAAACTTTTCCCCACTATTTTTTAGCACTCTTGAAGGTGTCATATATACATCATATATGTAAAATAAAAGCATACCGCGAAACAAACCTGGTTTAGCTTGTAAATGTAAAGAATTCCCTGTCAGAATCCAGGGCTAGGAAATGCACAAATAACTACCCTAGCACCTAGGTCCTATAAATCGCGCTTGTCAGGTTAAGGATTAATAAAGGTAAAATGTTCATTCTAGATTGTGTCGTGCGTTCGAACGCACCTGTGGTGTGTGTTGATTCCAAGGTTGCCCAGTCGCACATCACAGCTCCCAAACTCGCCCCAAAAGTACCCAATCACTTAATACCGCACAACATACAATTTCCGCTATTTTAATCCTAGCACACACCTTTTCTGATATGGGTTTAATCTTTAACAGTCCATGCATGCATGATACTAATGAGTTCCCCAAATATAAACTAGGCCTAGTTCCATATAGCCTACTGTAATAGTATGGGCCTACGTGTCACATCATTTAAATACTTAATGAAATACCACATACATATTATCACAATCATGCACTCAGCAAATCTGCATCATTGTCCAATCCCCCCTCATCCACAAAACATCACTTAATTAGGATAATCAGTCCCCACCACATAGGCTACCATACATGTAAGACAGTATAGTCAACAAACAGAAAGCCATAATGAACGTGCTTTTGAAATGTAGCCTAGGCTATAGGCTACTCACACTCGACACCTCCTACAACTTTTAATAGTATATAGGAACCATTCCCAATTCCTCTTTCCTCAATGGTAGTTAGTTAGGATAATACTTCAGAGGCTATCCAACCCCACACTGGAAATCAAGAATCTAATTTCGTTTGAAATTGAGAAACTCGCAAATCTACCGCTTCTGACCGAATCCTAACTATCCTGGTGCAACAAAGAAGACCTTGGCAAGCCTGTGTACGTATTATCCAGCCGCGCTCAGCTGAGCTACCTAACCAGTCGCCCTGGAAAGGCAGTGTTGTCAAAAAAAATTGTCATCTTTTTCGAATTTTCCTGCATCTCCACGTAATGTAATTTGCTGCCTCTGTGTTCTATGCTTGATTTCCTGTCACTGGGCTAATAAGAAATATAGCCGGTACCATCTTTATCTGCCCGATTTGATAGTGGATTATAAATTTGGTAAAACTTAAAAGCGCACTATAGCTTGTTTTGAGGAAAAACTATAGTGTCAGAGGCGTCAGACATTCAACCTGCCAAATTCTCACAGCGTTCACAATATAATACCGTATCTTCAACGCAATTTCTACTGAACACGTATTTGTTAGTACCTAAAAAGGAAGTAAATACAATACTTTCATGAGTATTCAATTTCGCCCAGCCTATCACACCACATTAGCTGAAACTAAATTTCTTGTTCAATAAGCTGAATTTTGTATCACAAATTATGTTAATATTATATATGCACTCGCATTAACGAGTATATAACCATCATATTATTGTTTGGAAAAAATCCCTAAGTAAAAATATACTACACAACGAAAGTGTCATAGATAGTTGAGAACTGTATTAAAAAACCTCTTAAATCACAAAACCATCAAACACCTCAATGGTGTAATCACACACGATAGTCATTTGAATAAACCCCCATTTCCATCCTGATTTTAGTACGGTTTTCCTCATTGTACCCATTGAACTAGACTTAATTACCGAGTCTATTTGCCAAATATGAGACGCACGTCAGACGAAAAAACTTAATTTTTGGCGAATATTTTTAAAGTTTATGGACTCACATATCCATCTTGCACTTCGGACAAAATACCCTAATGAACGCACATAGTTCAGTCGTGCTCCAAAGGTTTAGGTGCACACTGCCCTGCTCCTATTACTGAATACTAACTAGAACAAAATACTCATGGAAACTTACTATTCTACGAGAACTCGAAACCACCCGGTCTCGTATAAATACGATAGACATTACGCTTTTGTGATCTTGGTATGTCCTCTGTGACGTCACTATCTCTCCTACAGCACGACGTAGGACGAGTAGATCGTATATTATAAGATTGTAAATAAGTTAAGTTATAAAAGGCCTAATATGCTATTAAGGCCTATTGGCCATGGTTCTTATGTAGTATATATGAATTTATCGTATAATATTAATATAGTTTATCGTATAGAGCAACCTAAATGCGGTACGATAAATTTGGCTCCTGGCGGTTTTTCAAGGCAGCATGGTGTGCTTTTGATTACTTCAGAGCCTTCACGAACACCAACCAGTTAACATCTAATTTTCCGTCTCCGCCTCAAGTTGTTTGATCGTGCTTTTGTGCCTCTAAATCACAAATACACAATCAGCAATACACACAGCTACACCATCACTCCGCTCTCATCGACATCAGGACTGGACTGAAAATTAATCATATTATTCATGTCCATTCCCAATGTAATCATTTAGTTCTTTCTTTTAAACTTGACTCGTGTCTTGGGAACCGAAGTCTCGTTC
Organism: Paralithodes platypus; assembly: GCA_032716605.1. NCBI lineage: Eukaryota > Metazoa > Arthropoda > Malacostraca > Decapoda > Lithodidae > Paralithodes > Paralithodes platypus. The sequence continues at coordinate 40,892,004 of CM064568.1, read as the reverse complement.
CCCATGTTGTCCACCCCACCATGTTGGGTAAAACGTTCTCTCCCGTGCCTCATTGCCACGTGGAACTATTGTTGAGTTAATTCCCTGGCTAATAGTAACCCTTATAACCTTACCCTATATATATACATTTATTATGTGAGACCTTTGGATATAAATTAGCTTGTTTCAGATTGAATTCAATTTTAGATATAGATTCTTCATTTAGATTGATTTTTATTTTTGATTCATTATAGCTTAGTAATATTTACTTTCCATTGATAGTTTCCCACATTGGTGCCCAGAACCCGTGAACTAGCTACCAGTAAGTGATCTTAGGCAATGAGCAAGGGATTAGCCCAGGGATGCAGGAGCAAGGACCCCCGGAGGGGTAGGGCTTGGGCTATCTTCCTGGCCTCATTCGCCGGTACTCTCCAACGAATAGCCATAATAGTGGGACATTCTTATGCCACCGGCTAAGGGCCGCTGACTGAGGTACCTGAGTCGTATCAGGCGTCAGAGGGGGAAAGAATTTTCCGTCTGACCTACTTCGGGGTACCCGGGAGCAACCGTTGACACCCTGAAAGCCTCCCCCCAGTGGGTCAAGTGGTACGGGTTAGGCCGCATATGATCTTTTTGTTTATAGGCGGCAATGATATACGCCCCGGTACCGTACCCCGCGAGTTAGCTGACTCAATTAAAGAGGTGGCGCTGGATCTGGAGCGTGATTCCGGAGGAAGCTGCAAGATAGTTGGCAATTGAGAGCCGGACGAGAGTCCGAGGGTTCTCAGCGGCGGAATTGTCAGGCTATAAAAAATTCTGTTAACCGCGGCCCTGAGGTGTCGGGTAATAGAAACGAAGCACCGCTTTGTTTTCCATCACACTCAGCATCCGCTACCTCGACCAGGATGGTGGTCCACCTCGACGTAGCCACCAATCAAGTCCTATATAACAAAATTGTAGGGCTAACGAAGCGTTGGCTAGAGAGGGACGCCCGGGTTGTGTCATTGCGCCGTTCCTAAGTCCCTGACTTCCCACCCATCGTCTTTCCCCAATAATGTTCCTTTCCGTTTCAGACTTCCTGTGACACTGACCTGACCTAACATTTTTTTCTTGTTCAATATGATCCATTAGGGGGTATTGCTATATAGTGTACTTATTTTTTCCTTTTGGTCTCCATAGACGTATAAGTCCGCCGGTTGGCGTCTCTTAAGTATCCTATTATATGGCCGTTGTTTTTGTAACGTAATATTTAGATACATAGCCTATATGCTCGCAAGCAAAAATGGATAAAAACGGTAACGAGACCCCGCCCTAAGTGGGGTGCTGAACAAAGCCCCTAAAAATCAAGAGCGGGACTTCGGGTAGTAATTAATAGGCTAATAGTGGAACGTCAACATTTTTCATCACTACTGCTGAACTAGAGTAATTGTAGGCTTATTATAAAACGTCCAGGTTACCCCCGGTCGTATTACGGCTCTGAGTGAGGTGATTGTTGCTGCCATGACAGAGGAGGAAGAGATAGTTACAGAGTGTGATAATCGCTGCCCTCCATTACGCACCTGTCCTTTAGAGCGAAGTACCTATTACAAAATCAGCGGTGCTGTCGCAAGTACGAAGGGCGGCGAGTAATTGATGCCCCTAGAAGGGCTAACCCAACCATACTGTACACCTCCCAAAGCTCAATCTTCCTACATTTTGGGGCAAGTTGCCGAGTGGTTAGCTTTCTGGTGACGTATGTCGGTCTAACGGTTCATGAATCCTCGTTGGATAATGTCCGCAAGTTTTACTATCTGAAGTGACAAATGGCAGGCGAGGCCTTACATTTAATAGAGGGGTTTGCAGTAGTGGGTGGTAGTTATCTTGAAGCGGTAGCACTTATTAGAGTCCACATACGGGGATAGAGAGCAGTTGACGATGGCCCATGTCGTATGCCGCGCTTGTTGGGGCTCGCAGAACCACAGTATAAGTTTGATGAGTTGACAAACTTCAGGGCAAATATGGAGTGCCATACTCGATCGCTAGATACCCTAGTGCTTACCACTCAGGAAATAATGTAATAGTCATTATCTTGCGTCAGCGCTTCCTTATGGGCAATACTTGATAAGGTAAGATCATTTGCGCTGGGGGAGTTCAAAACTCAGTTCAGTAAGGAGATCAATAATCTACAGTTTAACGAAAAAGGGAGAATGTATATGTCTGGAGGTAAGTGAGAATGTGGGAGAAGAGGGTGAACAGTAAGCCCTGACATTGGGGACTAAAGTAAAAGAAAGAGGGTGTGTATAAAGGAAACCCTCTCCGATTCCATTTAAGCTATGTAACAACAAACTAAAATGGAGTTGCTGCATCAAATACCCAACATATGAGACAAAACTAGCACATGCGAAAGAATTGAAGCTATGTTTTAGGTTGGCTAAGTAAAGAACATGGTAAGCAGGGACAATGTACTGCTACATACTTAAGGCCCTGTCGGCACTGCAAAGGGACATCACTTTTATCAGTTTGTTTCTACTACCGCACAGATAAAGTCAAAGACGTCAAAAATGATGGTACTCACACACTGTGTCACTAGGTAGCACGCAATACACCACTATATTTCCCCCAATACCATTCCCATGGAAGGTAATGACAGTAACAAGTTTGTCGGGTACTTTCTAGATCAAGGGTCTCAACGTTTCCTTTATAAAGAGGTCCGTATTAGTGGGACTGAAGCACCGAATCGTAGGGGCTGAGACTCTTCGATTACAGGGCTTCAATGGGGTTACTGATAAACAAGACTAACGAGATAGCGTAGATTTCATATTTCTATCGTAAAAACCGGTACTTGTTATTACTTGTATCGTATTATACACCCTACCAGAATCTGTATCTGTGGGGTGTGAAGAAGGTGGAACACGCAATTTACGTAGCAAGGGGGTTAACTAATGTCCCATCCCATGGAAATTCAGAGTGAGGTGGCTGTTCTACTTGGTGTGGATCCATTATTATGAAGTGAGTATACCCTGGATTTAAAAATATGTGTGGTGTAATTTTAATCCCCACTAAATTTGGATACTGTCATGAGCGGAAAGGTGCATACTACACAGTCAAAGGTCCTGGTCGCCACGGTCTTCACGATATATATAGTCAATGTAACCCGCGGCAGAGGAGTTGGGAAGGGAGGATTCCCAACCTAGTGACCCTAAGATGGCCTGCCGAGTTCGACCTGTAACGACTGTGGAGATTGGATCACATAGGCATTGAATCCTATGGAGACTGATTATGACTCGGGAATTGCGCTACAAAGGTTTGACGAGTCTGTGTGCTACTACTGGCCTCAGACAAGCAATATAAAGTTAGTGTACACCCTGGAATAACAGTGCGATAAGCCTGCCTACCAACTATTGTGTTGGTCATTAGGTCGCTTGCGCGCAGTGCAGCGGAAGATTGTCTAACGAACCGAGCACGCGCCACTGCCTATGACGATGTCTTTCGGAGTTATGAGGATAGGTGGCTTTATAGAGAGAGTCGATGTCAAAGAACCGTGTAAGACGGTTAGTTTGACTATCTTGCCCAGTCATGGGGTAAAGAAATACAGCGTCCCCACACCAATAACGGGTGGTGTATGACTGTTCCTGCCCACCAAGACAACAACCCAGTCCTAATGACTGCCCGTTTGACAGGGCCGTCCATGGTGTCGGACCTATCCCAACATCTATTGCGGTTCGGCTGGGAAAGGTACGCCTATACCAGTGACATCGAGAACGTCATTCTTGTATGTTCAAGCTAAATGAGGTAAGATAGAGATGTTACCCGCTTGCTTTGGTTCAGTACATTAGCGACTCTGAAAGTTCCATCATACTAGACCGTTTTCGGGTTGTACTCTTTGGGGCCCCTTGCTCCGCATTTTTTGTTGAATGCCACAATCAGAAAACATCTATCTAGCTGACACTCATTAGGACCCAAGTAAACTATCTCGCGGATTATACATTGACAAGTTGCAGGGTACTAGCGAGAGTCAAGATGATTTGTTGGATGCATACTGGCAAGCACGCAGATTGTTTGCGGATGCACATCTATTTCCTCTCCGCGAGTTGGGTTACTAATAGTTAAGATTCTTCGAGAGTTTAATACACAGGTGGATGGTACGGCATCTCTTAACCCGGGAGCTGCGGGAGACATCTTAAGAGTCCCCCGGCGTAAACACTGCGGGGAGACTCTTAGAGTCAGATAAAAAAAAAAACTCAACTTTTGACATCGAAAAAAACAAAAAAAAATTTTTTTTTTTTTTTTTTTTATTTTTTTTTTGCAGCCCCTGGGCCCATGCAAAATCTCAGTCTCTACCTCCCTCCTTCCCACTGTCCTCCTCTCCTTCAGTTATCACCCTATTTTCCTTGTTATTTCCCTTATTCTGAGGTATATTTTCGTTGCTAACATAGAAATCCGATGTAGTGTGTTGTCACTCACTGAGAAGCAAGCGGTGCAGAGAGAGAGAGAGAATCGAATCGTACTGTGTCCTCAGTGGCCTTGGGGAAATTGGCGGGAAAGCAATTGCCTCACCCATACATTATACAACTCGCGGTCTATATCTCCGATGTTGACCATCACAAACGCTGTTTTCACTCGTTTTTAAATGTTGTGGTGCAGGTTATACCTTTATAATCAACCCATAATAGGCGCATAGTAAAGTATTATGCTATTAATGGGCACAATGAATATTTTAGTGACGGAAACACCTCAAATACGTCAGCGACAGGGGGACGTTTCCATTACCCCATGCGTCACAATTCAGAGGTTAACCAGGAAAAGTCCAGAAATTTGGGGATGATCTGGCAACCTAAACATGACATACTAACTTTTTCAATCAAGGTCCTTTGCTCAGGCAGACAGGAGCGCACACAAAAAGAAGTCTGTTGAGCAAAGTTGCGCAATTTTTTGGGATCCTTTGGGTTCTATGATTACCTTTTCGACCATAAGATCTAGGATGCTAATGCAGGAAGTTTGGAGACGTATAATAGGATGGGAATGGACAGTTGTGGCCCGAGGACCTGAATGACCTGGACATTGTTGTTGAATGAAATATGCCATTCCTATGTACTCAAACCTATACCATCGTAAATTGGCGGCGTTCGGGGTGACGTTGCGTTTACACACGTTTTGCGATGCTAGCGCCACGGCATAACCGGGTAGCCATATATGTTGTACCGTCATTTGGGGCAACATTTATTTACAGCCCCCGGTCCAAGGTAGCCCCGGTTAAAAAAGTTAACTATCCCTAAAATGTAATTGACTGCCATGCTGCTATTAGCACGTCTGGTGCAACATGTACACCGCAGCATACGAGAGCGAATTATATATTGAAATCGTTCATGTATGGTGGCGATAGTCAGGTCGCATCTCAAATACTGTGGATACATAGCAAGAAGTCTTCGGCCAGTTTATGTGCGGAATGAGGGTAATTGAGATTAGAGCCCTTTTGCCAGATGTTTCTTATCATTATGTAAATACAAAGGAAAACCCTAGTGATCTCCATAACTAGGGGTATCACGACTAGACACTTAATGAAGTCCGAATTGTAGTGGCATGGTCCACAGTGGCTGCTCCATGAAAATGAATGGACGATATGGCATGCTGTTTGGTGAGTGACTTCTGCCACTGGAAACAGTGGCAGTTACAGCCCAACCAAATGAGCCACCGGGTCCCTATCATGAAATGGGCAAGATTCGGTGACTATAATAAACTATTCCAAGTTGTAGCTTTGGTGTTGCGATATGTATCCAATCTCAAGCTTAAAGTAACGGGCCAACTCTGCAACGAGGGGTCGACAACATTGAATGCTCGTGACTTTAAAGTCAGCTGAATTAACTTTGATCAAATTTGTTCAAGTAGAAACCTTTTCCAATGAATTAGAATCCTGGAAAAGCTCGAATAAGACATTAATGACTAATATATTGCGTCACCTAAGGTTGCACCTAGCCAATGATGGCTCAGCAGGTGTGTCGGGTCGCCTTAAGTGGTCGGGTGTACCAGAACCGCACAAACCGACCTATACTTATGCCAACCGACATCACGTTACTGCATCTAGTTGATCATGACGTGCAACATATGGAAGTAAAACACTACGGGGTATGTCCTATTATATCAAATTTACGTGTCACATGGTGGAATCCCAGAGTTACGACAAGTAGCTCGACGCGTATTGAGAAAGTGTGTAATAGGCCAGAACCTAAAGGGTAAACCATATGCCACTGGACCAGCTCCACCTCTACCTTGAATGCCTTTGGGGGTTAAAAAAAGGCAAAACGTATAACCTTTCCAAGCGGTAGGATTAGATTACCACAGGGGCATTGAAGACGATGGAGCATGAGAAGGTTTTATATATTATTTTTTACCTGTGCGACGTCTCGAGCGGTAGACCTAGAACTATGTGATAATATGTTCTAGCGAAAGATTTATGCTGGCGTTCAGACGGTTTTGTGCCCGTCGTTTCATTTTCCCTCAACTCATTCTTTCTTGCGACAATGCTCCCACTTATGTCCAAGCATCAAAATATCTAACGGAGATTAGTAGTGATCCTACTATCCATCACTTTGTTTGGAGAGAAGAAGTGCGAATGGAGGTTCCATCCAGTTAAGGCACCTTGGTTTGGTGCAATGTGGGAACGGTGTGGCTGCATAGTAAAGTCAGAGCTCAGTGCGGTTGTTAGGAAGTGCTCTATTAAAGAAGAGTGAGTTGACGACAGTCCTCTCACAGAGATAGAGGCAGTCGTGAATGATCGCCGCGCTTACATACGTGTACACCGACCTGCAAGAACCACTACCATTAATGCCAGCTCACATGCTATATGGTAAAACCATTGCACCTGCATTTCCATCTTATTTCCAATCCATAGTAATAGTTCGAGGATCCGCGGTGTACTCTGAGGTAGCGGTGTGCCCCCTAAGAGATACCAGTATATATCCAGGATAATCGAGGATTTTAGGAAACGTTGGATTAGTGAATATCTGCTAGCATTGAGGGAAAGGAGTGTTACTCCCTCTGGTAGACCCACGGTCCCCTACAGTTGGTGACGTTTGTTTTAATTAAAGAAGATAGTCCTCTGTTATACTGGAAATTAGGCCCTGCGGTATTGGAGGTATACAAGGGCCAGACTCTGTAGAGCGGGTGGCGCTATTGAAAGTCAGCGGCACGTGTGCTACTGTTCATTCCTATCAGCACTTTTGTAAGCTTTGGAGCTCTATTCCGCATTGCAAGCTGAGGCTCCACCTGTTATTGCTGGGTCCGAGGATTCTCACAGGAACGCCTCACCTCATACTGATGGTGTGCATGTCTCGGACCGCGACGCGTCCCAGACTCGCTGCTGCCCGGCGCCCGTTCGACTTGTGGCGTCAGAAGATAGCCTCTGGGCAACTTTAGGTTTAAGGTGGTTTCAGGTGTCTTTTTGTGGGGCGAGTGTATGCGTATAAATACTTGAATATGACTCTTTTGTGATCTCGTATGTCCCTCTGTGGACGTCACGATCTCTCCTACAGCACGACGTAGGACGAGTAGATCGTATATTATAAGATTTGTAAATCAGTTAAGTTATAAATCGCCTAATATGCTATTTAAGCCAACTATTGCCATGTGGTCTTATTTATTATATATGAATTCGTTATCGTATATTATTAATATACTTTATCGTATAGCGCAACCTAAATGCGGTACGATAATTTTGGGCTCCTGGCGGTTTGTCAGGCGCAGCATGCAGGTTTGCTTTTTGTGAGGTATCGTCAGAGCCTGTCACCAGAACGCCAACTCGAGTTCTTAACATCTTAAACATTTTTTTTTTTCCTGCCTCAGTTGATCGCGTGCGCTTTTGTGCCTCTAATCCACAAACCACACTGAACACCATCACGACGCTCTCATCGACATCATGACTGTACTGATAGATAAGCATATTATTCCATTGGTCCTATTCTTTTCCATTGCATCATTGTATTCTTTCTATAACTGTGTACTCTCTGCTTCTCTTGGGACCGAAGTCTCGTGTTCCCCATTTGACGTCTCCACCCACCATCATTGGTGTAAAACACGTTCTGCCTCTGTTGCTCCGCCTTCGTTGCCATTCGGTGGAACACTTTTTTGGTTCGTAGTATTCTTACATCTCCTGGGTCTACTATGAATCCCTTAACACCATGTACCCTATTTATCTCCTATCCTCTATCTCATTTCTATTTCGTATGTTTTTGACCGTTGGCCATATCTATATCTTTTTTTATGTGCTTTGTTCATATTTCGACCTTCAATTTTTAGTATTATATGATTATTTCATCTTAGATTTGATTTTTATTGTGATTCATTATAGCTGATTGTAATATTAAACTTCCCTTGCTAGTTTAGCCACCCCGTTATTAGCAATTCTGGTTTTGGTGATAAGCAACTACTTCATTAAATTTCATATCGCGACCAGCAACACATAAAAGGAGTTGCAGGTTGTACCTCCGATGTTCACCTACAAGCTTATGCGGGCATTGGATGTGTCTTCGTTTTTGCCCCTTTTTCGACATGGTATTTAAACCTTGCGGCAAGTATATCCAGGCTCACAACCGGACTCCTCCTCTGCTGCTGACCCAATAGAGTTTGCACAAATATATATGCATCCCTGACAACTAATTGAATATAGCAATACAAGCAGTGTTGACCACCCTCTAATAGCACACCAATACTATCTCTGCTTCTCTAACCTCTGGTGGCTCCCCCAAGTGAGATCCTGCCCGAACAATGAACTCTTAGAGTCCACCTCCCACACTCACGTAACTATGTGGGGGGGGGGTGGGGGGGGGGGGGGTCCAGACTGAGCGGGATTCCTACTTATTATTAACACTATCCGTGTTTGTCCGTCATTTCGCAACCCGAGATAGGGAACAAACATTGCTGGGGCAGACCTCAGGTTGCTACCGGGTCTAAGCACAAACACGGCGCGTGATACAACTTATGTTGGTGGTTATGGTCATGCTGGCGTTGTGTTGTTGGACTTATCTTATATTATAAAAAAACAATGGTGCTTCATTGTCAAGTTGACCTTCCGGCTCATAGCCTCCCATCTTCCTCTCCCGTATTTTCACGGATGCTGAAGTTAGCACTCGGAGTGCGTACAGGATAGATCAACACAAAAGGTAAATCTAATAAATCTTGCGATCAACGGAAAAAGAGATTAAAGAATAAATTAATTCAGGATTCTCTGTTTAACTTACGTTACGTTTTAGCTATTATGCAATCCAAGGACAAACAAAAGGAGCAGACTGATTGTCACAAGAGAGAGATCTCACCGGCCTTACTTCTGACCGCCCTACCATCGCAGAAGATGGCCTGGCGTGGCTAGCGGGAGCCATGTCCTTCAAACTAAGTCTCTCGTCGATCTCTGGCATATTATCACCACACGATACGATGATACTACCAAGAACACTTTCACCAAATAACTTATTACGACAACTTGTCCGGGTGTTAGGATTCATATTGGCTATAACCTAACCCTCGTGTGTCCTTGATACACAATCAAACATATATATACTGCTCACTCAACTTGGGCACTCGTGGGGCCGATAAGTTGTAAATGAAACCTCTGTGGTCTGGCAATCGCCCCCCGTTCCCGGACGAGACCGAGGCAACAGTCCTCCTCCCCCACTTACCTCTAGCTTGCAAGTACAACGTTGCCACGAAAAAAAAACTTCATATTACCGAACTAATAACCCTCTATTGGCTCTTCTACACAAATGGTTATTGAACAAATGCTTAGAGGCACTGCAACATAGTACTAAGTACATATGATGTTGTATCTGGAGTGGGGTGAGACTCACAATAACCAGGGTCTTTCTAAGAGACTTTGGCACAGCTTGTTTTCGAAAGTCCTGGCGCCACTCGAGTCTAGCTACTCCTGAAAGACCCTGGTCATTGTGACATAATATCTATATATATATAATAATAATATAATAATAATAATATACTTTATTTCAGACTCACACAGTACAGAGGGGATCATTACTTGGGGTCCGTATATACCGTACAGTAACATAAATATATATAAATAGATATAAGCTACTGTACCTAGGCTACATAAAATACAAAGAAATTACTAATACCCAGCTTGCTATCATGTATTTTCACAGCACTGCCTCAACCAAAACAGTGGTCATCAAACTACTGTGTTACCAAAACGAGGGGGAGCTGGTCCTAATTGTGTACAGTTACCATGCCTCACATCGTTTCGCTTCCGGTACATTATGTTGCTCCACTACAGTATAGGAATATCGGTACTGTACTGCACTATGAGGATCAGTACCGGGATGCTAATGCTGGAGAGTAGCAGACCTGAAATCATGACGTAAGGTTAACTGCGAGCAACTTCCTCCCATTGTGCCTGGATCCTGTTGTTTGCCTATAACACCGGGTTTGTGTTTGGGGGAGGTGTACACTATGCTTGGAGGTTGTAGCATTTAAATGATCCTGTTCTCAGAAGTGTTTAAGGCGCTGAATTAATTTATATGTTAGCTTGTCTAATGATGTGATTTGTAACAGTGTACGTTCATAGCGTCACATAGCGTACCTTGTACTCTCATATTTTGAGAGCCCCAGAAACATTTTCATGGATATTGGGATATGAGATACTTAGTCTATTCACTGTAATTTTCTTATAGTTTCTACCATAGTTGTGCTGTATACATTGGTGAGCAGTAGGAGTTGAACAATGTTCTTTTTGTATCCCATGTGCACATAATGAAATTTTCTTAATATTGAATTTCCCTGCATGTAAAGGTGCCTTCGCTGACGACCCATATCCTCATCATCTTATCGATCACATGAAATATAGTGTCCTAGATACTTTACTTTACTTACTTCTTCTATAATTGCTTCATACAAATGGAAGGAGGTAGCTTTGATTTCAATAGAAGGTTAGATTTAAATATTATGATATTGCTCTCTTATAGGATTAATTTTGACTGCATGTTTCCGAACTTCCACACGTTTTACCCTGGTGTCATACTCTTAATCTATTTATCTCATTCGTGTCTCTTCCCTGCTCCATAGGGCGCGGATTAAGGCTAGGTCTATTCATCGCATACACTTACGATGAGTTACCCCATGGTGCTGTGCCAATATCACGCAGCCCTCACAGTGGTCGAGTTCTTTGTCTGCCTCCAGACTAAACTCATTCCTGATAGACGTTTGAAAAGCATACGGAGACAATCTCCCCCTCTCCGACCCTGCTAACACCATTGGTTTCCGGCGAAAGAGCCTTACAGGAGGTTGCTCTTCCCATCTTACACACTTTTTTTTTATTAGCACCACCAGCACTAACATTCATTTATCCTCAGACAATATATCTAGGCACTTTATTTCTCGTCCCTGTTAACTAATTTTTCAAATACGGTTTTGTGACACACCCTATATTCCCACAAGCCTTTACCCCATGCATCACTCTACATCCTACACTAGCGAGGAACACTACATTTTCTGCACGCTATGTGCAACTTTGTTGTTGCTCTGTGCATTTCAATCACTTCTTTCAGCAGTTTTTTCCCTTAAAGCCTGTGCCACGATGTCTTTTTAAAGTTTTCTGCTTTTGCTGCTGTGTCGACAATAGTATGTATAGACGACAGTGCGGGCTAGCATTTATGCAGTTTAAACTACACTACTCAGCCACACCGCGTAGTCTAGGGCTACTGGGCGGTAGTTTGTTCTTTTGCTTTGTATCTGATCGATTCCGTCCTCTTGATGTATCCTTTAAATGACAGGAACATAGTATTAGCGGATATCATAGACTCCCGGCAGGACACATCTCACTTGCGTAAATTAAACGTGGTGATGGGCAATGTAACCCCTAACCAGTTGTTTACGTCCTATTAACAACTTATCTGCATATATTAAGATGTGCTAGCATATTATATCCATCCAGCCCCCAAGCTTTATTTAGGTTACGTTTGCTTAGGGCATTCTCAAGATCACTTTCAGGTTCACGTTAATGTCTTCATAATTCCTATCTTTGTCACATATGGAATTTTTCCCTATGGGTGAGTAAAACCTTGGTTTACACTGCTAAGTAGTTTCCTTAAAATGAGTTTTCCCTAATCCAGCAATGTTCTTCTTCAACCCGTAAACCCCCTCACCACTGACAGGTACGGGAAATGGTGTGTGACAATTTGGCATGGATCTGATGTCCTTCCAAAAACAGGTTAGTATCCTTTCTTCTGCCAGACTCTTTGCAAAGGGCTTCCTTCCTTAATTGGTTTTCATTTTGCTTAAGAAATCTAATTGCATATTGGGTCCTAGCCTTTGCGTCTTTTGTGAAGTTCAAATATAGGCCCCTGTCTAGGCGGACCTACTTCAAGCCAATGATACCTAGCATCTCTGGAGGCCTGATACAGGTCATCCACATAGTCGTTGCCAACCCTGGCTTTATTGAATGAGGACTTATATTTACGGCTAATAAAAAATACTTTCCCCCGCTTTGGATAAAGAATCTATTATACTATTGTAAAATTTAATATGGTCCCTTTCGGTGGTGTGCATCACTACATTTTGGATCCCTGCATTTGTGCTACACCATTACCATCATATTGCACCCTATTTAATAAGTCCGTGGTTTTATCACAGTAAATTTGCAACTCTTCCTTTGAGATTACATTCCATGGAACTTTTGCCTTGAGGCTATTGCTTAGTTTCTTCTGTTATTTTTTCCGGTGCTTTATTAATGTGGATTGTTAATTCTATAGGTATGTGGTCGTCATCCGTAATGTCGTATCTTATGGCCATTTCTGTGATAGAGTCACGCACGTCCGAGCTAGAGATTGCATGACCAAGCCACGTCCTGGTCTCCCATGCTTCACTAACATATGTATAGCTATTTTCTGGAAGTCCATGGTTTTGGAGGACAAAATTAAACCTTGCTCCTCACAAAACCTTAACATATGTTTAGCAAACATGGAACCACCTCCACTCGTGATGGGTAGCATTCCAATCACCTACCACTGAGTAACACGTTATCTCTAATTCAGAAATTATGCCACCAAGCTCCCCTAACTTTTCCAAATAAAGTTCTTCATTTTCTGCACACTGATACGGTAAGTAAACACAAAATATTGCAAATTTTCTGTGTCCCCACTTCCAGCTGTATTCCCGCACAACCAGCTTAAATTTGTCTCAATGGTTTTAATTACACTATCTAGGCACGATCTCCACACTTATTGCAACGCCCCCTGGGGGGTGACCTGCCACAATACCATCACGTGTGTCCGTATGTGGGAGACCCCGTCCCCATTGAATTCGTTTCTCTAATATGTTCAAATTACCTAAGTCCTGTTTTGTTTACCAGGTTTCCTGAAGGCAGACTATGTCACTGGTCCTTAATGTAGAAGACGATGTCAGGTATTTCTGCAACTAGGAGATTCCTCCTTTGTTTTTGGGGAGTCCTCTGCAATTGTATGAAGTTACTTTTATACGTGCTGGTGTTGTTGGTATGCCCTCCATTAGTGCGAGTAGGATAGTGGTGTGCGATGGCTCCAAGTCGCAGAAGCCTCTGCACTGTCCCTCATTGGGATATTGTCTTGGTTCTCTGTACCAGTTTGACATATGCATCTTCTGGCCACAGGTCAGGATTCATATGTATATATAATAGTGCAATCACGTGCGATTGTAAGCAGTATACATGTGAAGGGCTTTTGCCTACTCTTACCTGTATAGTAGCTACCTCATTTTTGTTGACCTTTGGGGGAGTGCCAGGGCAAGACCAGATACCTAGAGATCTGTACTTACCAAGAGAACCTCCAAGTCACTTAACGTAACATAAGGGAAATCTGTTCAAGGGGAGACAGTAGGCTACACAGGAGTACAAAGGAAGAAGTACACAGGAAATCAAGCAACAACAGGTCTAGTGACCCTTCTAGGCTGCTTGTCCTCCAAAACACTGAGGATCAAGTGTCCAAGTGTCCAAACAGTGGTTTAGAGTGGGTAAGGGAACATTGGAAAGGGAACTATTACCCTGGAACTAATGTCCGTGGCAGGACTAGGAAGTTAGTAGAGGACATATGGGTTAGTAACTGAGTGGAGTATAAAATAAAGTAAATTCATTTATCAAACTCCGTCAGTCGCTGGTTTGATGTGAGATATTTGTCTAGGCGTAGTTTAAATGAATCCACGGTGCTACAGTCTATAACGTCCTCGGGGAAGCCCATGCCACAAGTTGACAACTCGATTGAAGAAGAAATTCCTTATATTCGTGTGAGTTACAAATGAATTTACCAATAATTTTGCAACTGTTTCCTTTTTTTCCCCGCTCGTAATTAGATTGGTCGCATAGTGACATACTTACTACAGTTCATATTGCCGTTGCCTTTGATGATTTTGAACCCTTGAATTACGTCACCTCTTAATCTGCGCTGGGTTAAAGGAAATAGATTTAATTCTCCTAAGACGCTCTTCGTATGGTTTGTTCTTTAGGCTAGGTATCATTTTGGTAACTCTACGTTGAACTCGATTTCTAGCTTGGTTTAGTCTTTTTTGGTAATAAGGGCACCATCATTGCACGCAGTATTCCAGAAGAGGGCGGACTAAGGAATTTGTACAAGGTTTAGGATAACGTCTTTGGATTTATGCTCAAATGACCTGCCTTAAAGCCAATATTTTTGTTTGCCTTCTTAAGCAACTTCTTGACATTGTGGACTCGGTTTTAAGGTTACTCGTATTGTTACTCCCA
>CM064568.1:40781937-40877218 GCA_032716605.1 Paralithodes platypus | reverse complement strand
TGGAATGACAGAGACCAAATGGAAAGGTTTCAGATGGTAGAGAGTGGGAGTGTGGAATGGGTGTGTGTGGCTAGGAGTGAGTGAAGGAACAGCGAGAGAAGGTGTATGTTTGTTTGTAAGTAGCAAAGGGAAGGAATGTGTAAGAGAGTATGGGTCTGTGGGTTCAAGGATTGTGTGGTTGAGAATGAAAGTAGGTATACCAACGTTGGTGAGTGTACTCGTGTAGTCCCCGACAGAGGATATACTTGAAAGACAGAAAGAGGAGTTCTGGATGAATGTGGAGGCGTGCCTGGAGAAGTTTGAACAAGAACGAAAGAATAGTTCTGATTGGGGATATGAATGGTACGGTGGGTGATAGGAAAGTTGAGGGAGTGGTGGGAGGGTGGGGATACCATTCATAGGTGACTGGGAATGGTAGTGCACTTGTGGACGTATTTGTGGGGGATGATGCTGTGGATAGCCACCACCGCGTCCGACACAGAGTTATCCACAGGTCAACGTGGAAACGGAATGTTGACGATGAATGCTAATGACAGTGGTTGAACGAAGGTCTTTTGAGTGATTATGTATGTGTGGATGAACGCATTGGGGTAGAAATCCTGTTATGGATGCGTAAGGGTGTATAGGTGTATTGGAGGGGGTCTGTCTGATTCTTATGTAGAAGTAGCTAAGGTTAGGATACAAAATAATGGGGTGTGGAGAGCTGGAGGGAGGCGAGAGGAGGGGTGAATGGTGAGGGAGGTTGTGAGGTAACAGGATGAGGAAGATCAGGGAGGAGTACAGGGATAGCAGTGGCAAGACTACTATGTGGGTTGCTACCTGGAAGTTATGGAGGAAGTGGAGGATATGAGCACGGTGTTTAAGGAGGAGAATCTGTGCAGCAATGTGAGGAGTTTTGTGGAGTGAGGAGAAGAGGGAGGGGAGTGAAAGGTACAGCCATGGTGGACTAGAGGTAAGAATAGCTGTGGAAGAAAAAGAAAGCATATAGAGAGTGGTTTTGGTAGTAGAGAGGCAATGAAGATTCCGAGAGACAGAAACGAGCGAGGTACGTGGAGAGTAAGAGAGTGGGTGAAGATATTAAGTGAAGGAAAGTCGCGAAGAGTAGATGAGGAATTTTGGAAGGAATCTGAGTGTAAAATTGAGGGAGAGTAATAAACTGTTCTGGAAAGAGGTCAAGAAAGTTTAGGAAGGTAGCATGGGGAACAGTAAAGGGTGTGTAAAGATACGAATGGGGGAATGCTAAACCGAGAAGCAAGAGAGATTCGTAAAGATGGTGAAGTACCTTCCGTGATTTGCTAAATGAAAGGAATGAAGAGCCAGCAAACATATCTTGATATGGTATGGGAGGGAGAAGAAGAGAAGTTAGTGGAGGAGGAGGTGGGAGGTCAGGAGGTCAGAAGTTTGGGAAGTCCATGAAAAGAGTGAAGTTGGGGAACGCACCAGGAAACAGGATTAGTGTGTGGGGACATGTTGAGGTATGGTGGTGAGATAGTGATAGAATTGGTAATGAGAAATGTGCAAACTAGCCTGGGAGAATGGGAGTGCCCCCGATGACTGGAAGACTGGCATAATAGTCCCCCTATATAAGGGCAAAGGGGAAATAGGAAGTGTGTGGTACCTACCGATGAATATGTCTTCCTAAGCGTAAGTAGGGAAGGTATACCCCGTAGGGTATTGATTGAGAGAGTGAGAGTGAGAACGGAGTAATGGATAGGCTACAAGCAGGGAGGTTTTAAGGAAGGGAAGAGGATAGTGTAGATCAGATTTTTAACCCTGAATTGTGTTGTGGAGAATTATCTGGAGAAGAAACAACAGGTGTATGGTGCCTTTATGGACTTTGATAATGCCTCTGACAGAGTGGATAGAGAAGGTTTGTGGAAAGTACTTAGAAATATCTGGAGTAAAGGGCAAGTGGCTGAAAGCAGTGAAGAAGCACATGTATTTTTTTTTTTCTTTTTTTCTATGTGATTGAGGGGCGCAAAAGGCATAACTGCCTATAGGCGAGTGCCTCCCCCCATAGTTGAAAGAGTGACAGGGGCCAAATCAAGGTGACCGTTCGAGCCAAAATGCCGTGACACACGGAGTTTGAAGCAATTATACTTCCAGGAAAGTGGGACAAAACTGATTCTGGAGAGAGGTCCCAGAGCTCAGAGCTGTTGAGTAGAATAAAGTTTTGAGAGTATGTTTCACTCTTGGGTTGGAGAATTGCACAGAGTATAGGGGTGGGATTGAGTTGCAAGACTGGTACCACGTGCCCTCCATACGGAGGTGGTATGGCCTGGGATAGCTCTGAGGAACACTGATTATTATAGTAGCGATAGAATAGAGAAGATAGATGGCACATTGCGGCGAGAGAGACAGAGATTGCAGAGAGTTTGGTTATTGGACGGGAGTTAATGATACGAAAGGCCTTCCGTTCAACCTTTGTCTAGGAGAGCGGTGTGAGAGGAACCTCCCTCCACATGTGAACAATACTCAATACAAGGGTGCGCACTATGCCCCTGTACATAGCATATCTGTGCAGGGGAAAAGACCCCCCTAAGGCGGTTGAGCACACCCAGGTTCTGGTGAGGCTGCTTTAGCAAGACTGGTAATATTGTCCTTCCAAATGAGGGTGGAAGAAAAAGAGACACCAAGAATATTGAGAGAAGATGAAGGGTTTGAGTTTGTATATTGTTGAAGAATAAGGGATAGTCCGCTGGGGAGAGTGACGGGTAGATAGATGGAGAATTTGGGTTTTTGAAGCCATTAAAGGTAACAAGGTTTTCCTCGTTCCCCAATTGGGAAATAGTAATTTAGGACAGAATTTAAGAGTTGTATGGCTTCATTACGTTTGTCCATTGAGGGATTGCTGGCTGGGGCGTTCTGAAAAAGAATGGAGTAGTGTAAGGTTGAGTCGTCTGCGTATGAATGGATTGGAATTTAAGGTACAGTTACGGAGGAGATCATTTATAAAAATTAGAAAGAGAATATGAGATAGGACAGAGCCCCTGAGGAACACCGGAGTTGTATGGGGTGAGGAAGTGAACCTGGGCCGTCCAACAACCGCGGCTATGGAACGGCCGGAACGG
This sequence comes from Paralithodes platypus, assembly GCA_032716605.1. Classification (NCBI taxonomy): domain Eukaryota; kingdom Metazoa; phylum Arthropoda; class Malacostraca; order Decapoda; family Lithodidae; genus Paralithodes; species Paralithodes platypus. The sequence goes on along the minus strand of CM064568.1, from coordinate 40,874,147 downwards.
AACTTAGAGAACAAAAGTCACAGATGGAGGGATAGAAACCGAAGGAGGGTAGTTTAGTAAATTAAAGATTTATGCCAGAGTCTATCGAAGGCTTTCGATATGTCTAGTGCAATAGAAAAAGTCTCACCGAAGTCCCGAAAGGAGGCTGACCAAGAGTTAGTAAGATTATGAAAGAAGATCACGCAGTAGAAGCGACCCTTAAGGAAGCCATACTGGGCGGATCTGAGAGCAGATTATCAGAAGAGACTGCTTAAGAAATTTGGAAGCAGAATTATTTTCAAAAAACTTTAGCAAGACAAAGAACGAGAGCACTTGGACGATAGTTTGGAGGGTTGAGAGCGGTCACCCTTCTTTGGGGACAGGTTGAATGTGAGCAAACTTCCAGCATGAAGAAACTTAGAGGATAGACAATGACGACAGAGTTTTGCACACCTAGGCAGGGAGTCAGCACGGAAAGCACAGTTTGTTTGCGAACAACAGGTTCATGAGGTGCAAAGGCGGCAGTACGTGTGTAGAGTGAGCAGATCGAGTTCCTTTGACCTGAATGTTGGTTTTAAACCGATGGGTTCTGTGATGTTCCCCGTGGTTGTTTACTGTATATAGGGATGGATCATTCACGAAATACTATCAAGATCAGTGGATGTTGGTGTATCGCTGAAGAGGGGGGGGGAATTGGTGGAAGCTCCCATACGGCTGTTTGTGGATGATACAGTTTCTTCGTGAGTGATAATGAATGGAGTTGCAGGGTCTGGCAAGGAGTGTGGAACAGTGTGCCATCAAAACGGAATGTTGAAGGTAAATGCGGGGAAGGAGCAAGGTTATGGTCCTCGAAAGGGGTGGAAAGTCACCAAGAGTGTGAGGTGAACTCTGAAGGTCAGGGGCTATGGAGATACGTTCCAACTCTTTAAGTATCTGGGCAGTGTGTTGAAGTAAAAGATGGGACTATGGATGAAGGACGTGCGGGAGAGGGTACAACAGGGGAAGAGGGTTGCTAGGAACGACTAAAAGCAGTAACAAGAACTAAGGGTGGTCCAGTATGGAAGTGGAAGAAGGCACTTGCATGACAGTGTGGTAATCCCGACAACTGACTTACGGAGAGCGAAGCATGGGACGTTGGTGGAGAGACTCAGACCAAGAGTGAGGAGCAGTGGAAATGGGAATTACTTAAGGAAGTGCGTGAGGAGTTACATGGAGGGATAGACAGGAACTTAATGAGGAAAGTAAGAAGGAGGTGTGGTGTGGAGGTAGATGTGCTGGGAAAGTGGTGAAAAGGAACAACTTTGAGGATGGTTCGGCCATATGGAACGTATGGAAAGGCGAGAGAATGACTAAGGAGGGTGTACTAGAGCGAGGTGGAGGGACAGAGCGGGAGAGGTGACTGAATTAGGAGGTGGAAGGATGGATTGAGGAAGAACATGAACGAAGGCAGCATTGGGGTAGGGTGGTCGACTGACTGCGGGACAGAGGTGCATGGGGGCGGGGTTGGGCTATTCGTGTCGTGGGGCCACCCCTTCGGGGATCACGGCATCAGGCAATAGATAGATAGAGAGATATATTTATATTTATATATATATATGTGTATTGTTACAATAACCTCAATATAGCTTTGCATATGGCTTCAAAATTATCCTAGAATTGCTCGTATTTAAAATATAATATCGGGGGGGCTTACACCGCCCCCCGAACCGCCCAGCTGTTTAGGCTCGCTTCGCTTTCCACCCCGCCCTTCTAGGGCCCCTGAGTGGGCCCCTTTGAACCCTTTTGAGGGGGCCCTTTAACCAGTTTTCCCTGTAGAAAATTAAGACCCAGTCTGCAACTGTGAACATATGAACCTTGAAGAGTGATAAGAGTAGTGAGAATAGCAATTGGTAGATGAAAAACGTATAATTTCGCCGCCCGGTCGCATGCTGAGGTGGGAGGGCGAGAGACATAATTATATCCTCCCTCTGCAACGTCTTGCAACACACTGACTGCCGCGGGAGAGATCTCAGTGTTGCATTAGGCCTCTAACTGACTCACTTGAGTGTACAAAACCGTGTGAGAAAAATTCGCGCAAAATTAGCGATAAATGGGGGAAATATGAGGAAATATAGCCGATAATTGAGGAGGGGGGAAAGGGGGGTTGAGGCACATGAGGATGAGTGGTAAGAAGTACTAGAGGGGAATTATCTCACCTAACGACATATTCCTTTGATTTGACGGCCCCTTGGATGTTTTGGAAGGGTATCTTCATGGTCTTGCTTCCGTGAGGCCTATGGCATTCTCTATACACATGCCTCCGTGTGGCTTATCGTACTTGCCTGGTTAACTACAACCTTGACAATAGTCCCAAATTTTAGAAATGCCAACTTTCATGGACTAAGAGCACACCTGAGGGGTGAGTTTGGTGACAAATTGGTTGAATCCCTGAATAATGAAAGATTAAGTGGGTAGTTAAGAATACCAGATAGTCAAACTAACGAATTAGGCGCAAATCTGGCCACCCAGGATACCTATTTACGCTCAACAGTATTAACTAAGACCATTAGTGATGCCCAGTATAAATGTATCCCTAGATAGAGCTTTAGATCCCATAATAATGACCCTAGATGGATGAATAATACTATCAAACATACGTTAGGGTTAAAGAAAGGAGTGTAGGCCTATAGGACACTAAAGAGAGGTGAAGAACATTAACAAAATGATTATGTAAATCTTAGCAGAAAGGTTAAAGCTGATATTAGGAAATCCAAGGCATAATTACTGAATCAAAATTGCTAGGGAATCCAAATCTAAACCCCAAGGGATTCTTCCAGTTATACAAAACAAAATTAAGATATATACTAGGCCCTCTTAATTAAAACTGAGACAGGAATACTCATAGATAATGAAGTAAATACAGTATATGCAAGACCCTAAACAATAACTTTCTGTCTGTTTTCACAGACATCATACCGGAGGTCCATCCACTATATGATGGAAGCATCTATAGTATTTTAAGTGAACTAAATATAAGTAGAGATGTTGTACTAGAGCAGTTAGACAAGCTAAAACCACAAAAGTAACTTGGACCGGACTCCATATACCCTAGAGTATTAAATTAATGTAAAAAATAAATTAGTTACCCCTTAGCAGCATTATTTAATCATTCGGGCTTAGTCCCTGATGAGTGGAAACTTGCAAATTTGGTGCCAATATTTAAAAAAGGAGATAAATCTATTGCTTTGAATTACCGTCCAATCAGTTGGAGATCAGTTGTAGGCAAACTATTGGAATCATATATTGCGCACAAAATAAGAGAGCATCTAGAATGTCATCAATTAGCATGGATTCAGTAATTCATTGACCTTCTTCTCTCAAGTATACGAAGCAGTAGACAACGACAAAGAATATGTTATAATTTATCTAGATTTCATTAAGGCATTTCATAAAGTTTCCCACGAAAGATTATTGAGGAAAATAGAATTTCATGGAATAGGGGGAACTCTATTGACTCATAAGCTGCAGCTATGGCACTTGAAAGTGCTCTCCATGCGAAGGTATTTTGGTTCATTCCTGATGAAAATCGTCAATTTACCATATATATAATTAATACTTATCCATATGCGCCTATTTTACTTTTAAAATGAACCTATGAACATTTGAAAGCAATAAAGCATGTGGTAACAGCAATTGGCTGGTGAAAATCGTAATCTGACCTTGACCTTGTCTGGTATGGTACTGAGAGACAAGGGGAGCTCTCAGACTGGTTTAGAGGGTCGGAGATACACTCCTCCATCCTCCCCCCTCTCTCCCAGCCGCCCTCGCACGAAAATACTCAATAAATATCGGGAATAATAGAGAAAATACCGGATAATTGAGGAGGGGGGAAGAGGGGAGAAAAAGGAGGGGGGGGGGGTTGAACACATGTGTAGGAGTAGTAGCAAGTAATGGAGGGGAATTATCTCACCTAATCACAAATTGCTCTGTTTTAAATGCCACTGGAATGTTTTGAATTTTTTCTTTTATGCCTTGGATCTTAAGAGTCTGACGCAGTCGCCCAGTACGACCTCTTAACACACAAAGAGCGGGTGGATCGGTAACTTCAGCTACCCACCAAGCGGGTGGTTTTACCCTAAATGGGGTTGTTTCCGTGCTCTTTTTCATGCATAAACAAGACCCATAGCGTAATACAAGTATCTATCCCTGAAAGGGTGTAAACAGAACTTTCCAATGACACCCGAACCATCCTTCTATGACCACTGGTTCTCTTGCAACGATCGTGCAACATGAGTGCAAAAACCCTAAAATAAGGTAATTTCCTTACATAATTCCCTATGTAGCGAGTGAGAGAGGGTGGAGGAGGGTGTAATAAATTTCAGTCGACCCACGGCGGTGGTGGTGAGCGGTCAGGAAGCAATCTATGCTCCTCGCACCGCTCAGCTCTCTCTCGGAGCACATTACGTGCTCAAAATTGCACTCGACATATGTCGAGGTCCGCATATGGGCACGTTTTCTTTAACTCGACATATGTCGAGCGCCGTTGGTTAACGGTTAAGAGTCTGACCGTAGTCCCTTGGTTAAGATGGATTAGGTCATGGTTAATTAGTAGGAAGCAAAGAGCATAAATTGTATACAATCAGACTGGAGTGGAGTCCCACAAGGATCTGTTTTAGTCCTTCTGCTATTCATCATTTATATTAACGACCTTGGTGTAGGAATAAATTGCAAAATCAGTAAATTTGCAGATGACACTAAAAAAGGAAGTGATAAATTCTGAACATGATATTTAGGCTCTCCAAAGAGATCTAGATACACTACATGAATGGGCAGTAAATTGGCAGATGAAGTTCAATGTAGATAAATGCAGTGTAGTAAAATTTGGGAAATCAATAGAAAATGCATTTTTTATTTTATTTGTTTATGTGATTGAGGGAGGCAAAAGGCATAACTGCCTTCACCAATCACCAGACAAAGCATATCATCAACAATCTCAAGCACTCAACCGCCTGTGGCCTAGACAACATAAGCAACATACACCTCAGACACCTGGGACCACAAGGCATACAAACACTCACTAACATATCAAACTACAGCTATTCACACAACACAATACCAGACATTTGGAAGCATGGTATCATCATCACATTCCCCAAACCCAACAAAGACCCCACGCTACCCTCCTCGCACCGCCCCATCACACTCCTTTGCTCCCCCTCCAAAGTCATGGAACGCCTAGTATTACAACTAATTACACCCGACCTACCCCTAGCTCCAACACAACATGGCTTTAGGCCACTGCACTCCACAAACACTCTTCTCACAGACCTTACACAAAGAACTTTTGACGGCATCAACTCAGCTAGACCACCACACAGATCACTATTAGCCACACTCGACATTAGTAAAGCCTTCGATGCCATCCCCCGCCACAACCTAACAAACAAAATCTACAACACAAACATGCACAACAACACAAAAAGGTGGCTGGCCAACTTCCTAGCAGGCAGATGTGCACACGTATCTTTTGCCGGTCAGTCATCTAAAATCAGAAACTTTCCAAACGGAGTCCCACAGGGATCCGTCCTATCGCCCGCACTCTTCAATCTGTACATGCACGATATAACTACACCCAATACTCCCCAAATAAACTTAGCCTCCTATGCAGATGACATAACACTCACATGCACACACCATGACCCAAGAAGAGCAACAGATCTCCTTCAACCCTATCTCAACACACTACATGGCTGGTGCACTACAAACAGACTGAATCTAGCCCCAGCCAAATCCACCGCAACCCTGCTCACACGCTGGACAGGTGAACACGAATACATCCCTCAACTCACCATAAACAACACACCCCTAACACATACACACACACCCAAAATCCTAGGAGTAACATATGATACTCATATGACATTCAAACAGCACACCACAAACATTAAAAAGAAATTGACACCCAGACTTAACGCCCTCAGGTCACTTGCTCACAAAAATTTGGACACAACAAAGAAACTACCACCACAGTATATAAACAATACATAAGATCAGTAATGGAATACGCAAGCCCAGCCTGGGCTTCTAACCTAGCTGAAACACATCATAAGACCTTACAGACTATCCAAAACAAAGCCCTGAAGATCATTACAGGCTGCACAGCTACTGCACCCACAGATCATCTACATCAAGAAACCAAAATCCTCAAAGTCAAAGACCATCTGGACATGAGAGGCACTCAATTCCTGGCAGCAGCCTCCACGAACCAAGACCACCCACTAAACTACATGGCAACACACCCACAGACACCAAGAAATATCAAAACAACACCCAGCACACGGTATCACACACAGTTATTGTCCTCTCTCCCTCCCTGCCCACCCCGAACCAACTTCCAGAAGCACATCCATACTCATATCTCTCGCCAATCCATCCACTCACTCACAGACAACACGCAGCTGCATGCACGACCTCCCGAAATCCATCCTTCCGAATCCTCCCTCCCTCGCGAGGACAGAGTCCACCTGGCCAGGCTGAGATGCGGACACCATCCAGCTCTCCTGAGCTATCAGAAGAGACTGGATGACTCCGTTGTCGACGCCTGCCCGGGATGTAACACAGCACCCCATACCATTAAACACATCATAGAAGACTGCATTTCACACAACCACTTACGCCAACAACACAACCTACACTCAATGAGAGCTCTGTGGGAAAGCCCGATCGTGGCCATGGCCTTCCTCAGGGACTCGGGGCTGTTCGGCCAGGCAGCTTAGGGAACAACAACAACAACAACAACTGCCTATAGCGAGTGCCTCCCCCATAGTTGAAAGAGTGACAGGGCCAAAATCAAGGGACGTTCGAGCCAAAATGCCTGGACACACGGAGTTTGAAGCAATTTAAGTCATAGGAAGAGGGAAAGACTGATTCTGGGAGAGAGTTCCAGAGCTCAGCTGTTGAGTAGAAGAAAGTTTGAGAGTAATGTTTCACTCTTGGGTTGGAGAGTTGCACAGAGTAGGGGTGGGATTGAGTTGCAAGACGGGTACCACGTGCCCTACGTAAAGGAGGTGGTATGCACTGGGATAGCTCTGAGGAACACTGATTATTATAGTAGCGATAGAATAGCGAGAGAGATGCAACATTGCGGCGGAGAGAGAGAGATTGCAGAGAGTTGGTGAGTGGACGGGAATTAATGATACGAAAGGCCTTCCTTTCAACTTTGTCTAGGAGAGCGGTGTGAGAGGAACCTCCCCACACATGTGAACAATACTCAATACAAGGGCGCACTATGCCCCTGTACAGAGCAAGAAGCTGTGCAGGGGAAAAGAACCCCCTAAGGCGGTTGAGCACACCCAGCTTCTGGGTGTATGTAGGTTATAGGTTAGATAACGTTAATATAAGAAACTCAGATAATTAAAAAGATTTGGGGGTCATCGTTAACTGTGATTTGAAACCTAAAAATCAATGCATTAGTGCTCGAAATAAGGCAAATAGAGTTCTCGAATTTAAATCTAGAAGTGTGAGTAATAGAACTGCAGACGCAATCTTAAAACTATATCTAGCGTTAGTAAGACCACATATAGATTATGCTGTCCAATTTTGGTGTCCCTATTACTGAATGGACATAGATTCCTTGGAGAGGGTACAACAAAGAGTGACAAAAACTATCCAAAATATTAGAAATCTTCCATATGAAGAAAGGTTGAAGAAATTTTGCTTACATTCGTTAGAGAGACGCAGAGTTAGAGGGGATATGATAGAGGTGTTCAAGAAGGTTAGTGGGATAAATAAAGGGGACATGAAAGATGTACTGAAGCTCAGTGATAGCGAAAGAACTCGAACAAATGGTTTCAAATTAGATAAATTTAGTTTCAGAAAATATATAGGCAAATATTGGTTTGGTAACAGGGTTGTAGATCGATGGAATAGGCTACCGAGTGCTATAGTGTGATCAAGAACGATAGAGAGCTTTAAGATACAATTAGATAAGCATACGGACGAGATGAGTTGGGTGTGAGGGGTATCTGCCGTGTCTGGTCCGGTCGGCTCTCTGAAGACTCCCGTTTTTTTATGTTCTTATATGTATCCTCAGTAAATGATGCGAGGGAAAGCTTAGATAGTTTTATATTTAATTAGCTAAGAAATGGTACCAAGTCTTAATGTACTCGTAAAGACAATATCCATGCTATACAATTTTGTAAGTTGATAGTATTAATATTGCTCTACATAATATAAAATATTTGCTAGAGTCTAAGAAATCATGTTAAGATTTATTTCCATATATACCTCGAATCTAATTCAGTTAAATATTTAATCAAAATCAATTCACGTATCTAAATTACTTGCCCTAACTTATGTAAAGTGAAGATTGTATTATTGCTCGTGATATCTGAATAGTGATTATATGATTTACGTCTCAATTTGTGGGATATTATTTGAGTATACATATTATAACGCTGTATTTTACTATTTGCATAACTCACCTTGTGTTTGTATTGTAAATATGTATTGAGCTCATAGTTTCTACCCGTTAGAAAAATCCACAATACGTGTTTTGTCTAACATAACAGATTAATTAGTGTTTTTCTCTGCACTTCATAGACAATCAAAAAACATGTTTATTATTCAGAATATTCAAGTACAAAATCAATAATTTGGTACTTTGCTAAAATTGAGTATTGGTACTCGTACTGCCAGAATTATATTTGACAAGACCCAAATCTCGGAAATAAGCTATTAAAAATTGATCTTAACCCCTCCAATACTAGCGACGGAGAATCGCTGTCAGTGGATATGTCACTCCCCAGTCCCAGCGACGGCGAATCGCTGTCAGTAATGTACTTTCCTTGTAACTGCCTGTACAAGCCTGTACCTGGTACCACGACGGTTTGAGCACTGCTCTCAATATGGCAACACTTCTCAGCTTATATAAGACCCACTGAAGGGTGGGAGAGCCAGTCTTGTTTCATCTCTTGAGGTGGAAAGTTGTTCTCTCTTGCTATTTTGGCCACAATGGTTGGGACTGCAGGGGACTTTTATTACTGTATCCTACGGTAGAGCACGGGTTAAGTGTTGTATAATGAACACACAAAGTAAGGTGTAGCGTCTTCTCAATTTAGAGACTGTAGGTATAAAGGTCTCCCCCAAGCAAAGAAGACTAGTCAGTGTGGTAGTGACGGTGGATGGGGAAACACGTTCGCCACTACATTCACCTGCCTGGAACACTCCGCTGAAATCATGTTTGTTTGTGCAGTCATGGTCAATAGTGTAGATTCTATTCTCAAGTTTATCTATAATCCTGTATCATCTGTGCAGTATTAACAGCTCTCTATATCGGAATGTGACATTCTAGTATTATTATTTTGAGATTGTGTCATATATTCCAAGTTATATTCGACTACGCATGGTTATGATATGCACGATGCAAAGTATCGTTATGCTAAGTGTTTAATATTATACTTGAAATTATACTCTGTGTAATGATAGTTTTTGTAAGCATTCATCGTTGTGATTTTGCCCACTTTTCCGATAAATATTGTAAATGTGTAATGAATGGTTTCCCGAGTATTGAACATATTTCTTCAATTATGCTCAAGTGGAGGACAAAGCACATTACAATCCTGGGATCGTATCTTATATTTGAAATGCTGGCACTTACAGAGATTGTTTTTCTTTTGTATGTGTAGTTTGAAGCAGTTTAAGTCATAGGATGAGGGAAATTAAGGAACACCCCGTTCTTAACATTAGTCCTCCAGTACAAACCCCCACGAACTAGAATAAACTAATTAAGGCATTTGATCCTCCCGGGATTCAAACTCGGAACACCATACACAGAACAGATTCGAGGGAGAGAGTTCCAGAACATACTTAATGATAGAGCTTATTAAAAGATAGAAGATATAAATATTCTTAAAACGAGAGAGAGAGAGTGTGTGTGTGTGTAAGCATAAAACCACTATCAGTCCTATAGAGGCCTACACCAGTCACAAACAAACAAAATATGGAGGAGGCTGTAGGCACCAGCCGAATAGGGTGGTTCTCCTTAGGAGTGACAGAGGTGGATGATGAGGACACCTGAAACTCCTGTTTCACAATCTGTCTTCCCTTGCTGATTCTTTCCGTGCCTCACCAATATTGAGGGAAGCCCCAGTCAGCCCTCCAAAACACCTTATCTTTCAATAAATACATTATACCACACCCATATTACATACTACACTACCTTTAAAAAAAAAAAAAAAAAAAAAAAAAAAAAAAAAAATTAATGAACGACCCCCCTCGAAGTCCCCAGGGGAGGGGAACCAGAAATGCCCCCAGTGGTTTGACTCCTGATGCTGACCCATCGAAATGCTCTGGACCAAAACCTTCCACTTTTACTATTAATTTCTGTAACATTCATGTCCTTTCCTCTAACTTTCACTCTGTGGAACACCACCTCTCCTCTGCCACCCATGATGTTCTCTCTTTCAACGAAACAGAGTTGTCTAGGAATATAGACAGCAAACCCTTCTCTTCATCCTCCTATCTTTACTATCAAGCCAAAGGTCGATGTTGCATAATTATACAGTATGTAAGTAACAATATTGCTGTTTCTTGTGTTCCCAACTTTGATTCTTCTGAATTCTCAACTCTCTGGCTAAAGCTTTTTTGCCCCTCTCAAACTAAATATTTATCTTTATGTTTATCTCACCCCTAATTCTACTGACTATCCTAAATTCTTTGACTATCTAACTTCTAAAGTGGAACACATTCTATGCATCTCTCCTTTCACAGAAATCTCCATCTTAGGAGGTTTCAATGTTCACCACCGCCAATGGCGCTCCTCCAATTTCACTGACCAACCTGGTGAACATTTATACATAGTTTTTATACTAAATGACCTAAAGCAGTTAATCCAACATCCTACTCGAATTCCTGACCGCTTTGGAGATCGCTCCAACATTATTGACTTATTTGTAAATGTTAATCCTTCTACTTACGCTGTAAACCTTTTCTCTCCGTTGGGCTCCTCCGGTCACAGCCTTATCTCTGTTACATGTCCTATCTCTCCAGTACAGCCATCTGATCCTCCCAGCCAGCGGCACTTGTGGCACTTTGGCGCTGCCGACTTGGAGGCTCTTCGGCAATACTTCTTAGATTTCCCATGGAATGATTTTTTCTTCCGTGGCCGGGGACCCTCAGAGTGTGCCGAGCGCAAAACTGAGGTAATCCCATCGGGTATGGAGGCATATATTCCATTTTATTTTTCTCAGTATAATACAAAAAACACTTGTTCTACTGCTGTCCGCAATAAGGAGGAAGAATTCAGACGGTACCTTCGCCTTTAACCCTCAACCGACGTTACGTGTCATAATTATGACGGGAGAGAGAATATTGGCCACCCCTGCGGTGTGTGTCATATGACTCATGCCTTTTTGAGGCCATTATGAGCGATGGGAGAGAGAGCGAGCATTGCAAGGACAACAGGCGGGCTCGGTCCGCTCACGACAGCGGCGGGACCCTCACTGACACCTACTGTATCGATCCTCAACATCCGTATCTCTCAAAATTAGGATAAATCCGGGGAAATTACCTAATTTTAGGGTATTATCACTTCCAGTTGCACGATCGTTGCAAGAGAACCCGTTGTCGTACAAGGCTGATTCAGATGTCATTGGAAAGCTCGGTTTTCGCTCTTTCATGGATATATAATTGTATTACACACTGGCTCTTGCTTATGCATGAAAAAGAGCATGACATTATTATTCCTCCCCCCCCCCCCCTTCCCCCATCATGTCTTCCTCAGACAAAGCTGAACTCTTCGCTCAAACTTTCGCTACAAACTCCACCTTGGATGATTCAGGTGATGTTACTCCCTCTCCACTTACTTATGCCAAATATCATAATCTCGTCTAAGGATGTACTTTCTGCCCTCTCTGGACTTAATGCTAAGTCCAGACCGGATGATGTTCTACCTGTTGTACTCAAAAACTGTTTGTTCTTCTGTGATGACTCCCAGCCTAGGCAAACTCTTTTATCTCTGTCTTTCCTTTAAAGTATTTCCTTCTTGAATGAAAGTTTGCTCGCATTCAACCTATCCCCAAAGAAGGGTGAGCGTTCTGAACCCTCCAACTATCATTCAATTGCTCTCATTTCTTGCATATCATAAGTTGTTTCAACTATTTTTAATTCAAAATTTGTCAAGCATTTATCTTCCCATAATATACTTTCACATCACCAGTATGTTTTCCTTAACCATTACTGTGCCAGCGACGTACAATGGCTGACAGTAAAAAAGTCACTTGCCAGTACTAGCGCCGTACGACGTACGGCAGTAATAATCGGTCCTTGTACCGAGCGGTACCTGGCACCATGACTTGTAAGCACTGCTTTGAGAGTGTATCTAACATCCCATGGGCAAGCTGGCTCAGTACTCATCCAGCTTTCGGGGTGAGAGGATGCTCTCTCTCGACTTTGAAGCCATTTTGGCCACAATGCTTGGTACTGGAGGTTACATTTATAGTAATACCCTCTCGTAAAGTAGAGGTTAACTTAATTAAGGGCTGCTCTACTTGTGATCTCCTTGCATCATCCTCCCTTTGGGACTTCGGTGAAACTTTTTCTATTGCACTAGATATATCAAAAGTCTTCAATAGAGTTTGGCACAAATCTCTAATTTCCAAACTACCCTTCTTTGGTTCCTATTTCAGTATCTGTGCCTTTGTCTCTAATTTCCTTTGTGGCCGTTCCATAGCTGCAGTAGTGGATGGTAATTGCTTACTTCCTAAACCTATCAACGCTAGTGTTCCTCAGGGTTCTGCTCTGTCTCCAGTTATCTTTCTAATATTTATTAACTCTTTCATTGTGAGGGTTTTTGGCCTTATATGAGCTTCATTTCTCTACACACTCTCCTGCATAAACAAGAGCCAGACCATAATACAATTATATATCCCTGAAAGTACAGTAATTGAGCTTTCCAATGACATCTGAACCATCTTTGTACATAGTCTGGTTGTCTTGCAACGATCTTGCAAAGGTCGGCCAAAATTGCTAAAAGTGAGCAGTGTTGAGCTGTTTTCGCTATGTGTAACGCTGCAGTGAGGTGGGAGACAAATGACATTACATCAGTGGGATCCTGGCCTTGCTAGGCGAAGGACAAAGTGGTGCTGCCTGCAACCACTTGCCTCGCTCCGCGGATACATAATAAGCAGATTTCTGTGCCTGTCTGGTTACGGGACTCACCAGGAAGTGGTTAATGATCTCAAGTGTACCTCTAGTACCATCCACTCTACCTAACACTATTCACCTAGTTTTTCACAGCAACCTAGCATGCAATCACTCCAAAAGTCACCTGACAAGGCCATACTACACCTATCTTCTGATCTATCAATTATATTTGATTGAGGCAGAGAAAATCTTGTTATTTTCAATGCCTTCAAGACCCAAGTTTTCTTTTTATCTACCCGTCACAATCTTCCATAAGACTATCAATTGCTCTTCAACAATACACAAATGAACCCTTCATCTTCTCCTAATATTCTTGGTGTATCTTTCTCATCTGACTTTTCTTGGAAAGATCATGTTACCACTCTTCCTAAAACAGCTTCCCAGAAGTTAGGTCTGCTCAACCATCTCTGTAGGTTCTTCACCCATGCACAACTTATTGCTCTGTATAGGGGCACAGTGCACCCATGCATTGAGTATTACTCACATGTGTGGGGAGGTTCCACCCATAACGCACTTCTCGAAAGAGTTTAGTTAAAAGCATTTTGCCTCATGAACTGATTTTTTTCTTACTTGTTCCCTACAATCTCTTTCTACACACCACAATGTTGCACATAGGATATTACATCATCCTGTATTACCTCGTTTGGGTTCGAAACAGATTAAAGTAAAGTATGTGTATTTTTATTATGGCTCTAGAGTGTACAATCACTTACACAAATTGGTTATCCCCCCTATGTGTTTCTTGTATGCAACTATAACTATCTGGGTTGATTATTGGATGAAACTTGTTTTTGTTTTATTTAATAATATAATATAGTTTTGTAGTTGATGTATAGAAAATTATAAGAATATAATTATTTTGTTTCCAGAGATATGCTTCTATAACTAGAAATGGGTGAGGTCCTCGAATTTGTATGAGTGACTGTACAGTCGCCAGGACAAGTACCTGGTACACTACTATATGATAAACTTGAGGAAGTGAACTTAAGAGAAAACAGTCATTCAGAGCAAGTGGCTAAAATAAATGTTTATGCATATTAGCATGTCAGATTTGTCAAATAGCATAATGTTCATACTAGTAATAACTGCAGGCAACTGTACTTCTTATAATGCAAAAAAAAATTCACAAGAGATACGATTAACCATTTAATTATGATAACTTTTTATTTCATATACTGTGACTGTGACTCACGTTAGGTAATAATATCCAAAAAGGAAAAGTACCATATCCTAACTTTTGAAGCACAATAGTACAATCGTCTGCAGTGATAATTAGTAAAACAAAAATCAATTTTAGTAAACTATTGTAATATTTTGAAACATCCCTTGAGCCACATACTGCGGTGCGCTGGTTTCCATAAAAAAGGGTTCACTGTTTCCATTATACCATGAAGCATTGAATGAGCTACTTGTAAATGTAAACACACCTGTTTTCTTCTCTTCCAGCTAATAGTAGACGACTTTATTTAGCTCATGGAAGGCCTTTTTGTAGTCATAGGGAAACCGCGAGAAACTACGACAATGTTAATGAAAATGTAAAACACTGTTGAACAAAACATAAATAAATTAATTTAAGAATCCTTATGACTACACGACTGACTGAAATACATTTAAGAATCCTTATGACTACACGACTGACTGAAATACATTTAAGAATCCTTATGACTACACGACTGACTGAAATACATTTAAGAATCCTTATGACTACACGACTGACTGAAATACATTTAAGAATCCTTATGACTACACGACTGACTGAAATACATTTAAGACTCCTTATGACTACACGACTGACTTAAATACATTTAAGAATCCTTATGACTACACGACTGATTGAAATACATTTAAGAATCCTTATGACTACACGACTGACTGAAATACATTTAAGAATCCTTATGACTACACGACTGACTGAAATACATTTAAGAATCCTTATGACTACACGACTGACTGAAATACATTTAAGAATCCTTATGACTACACGACTGACTGAAATACATTTAAGAATCCTTATGACTACACAACTGACTGAAATACATTTAAGAATCCTTATGACTACACGACTGACTTAAATACATTTAAGAATCCTTATGACTACACGACTGACTGAAATAATGACAGTAGATTTAAAGGCCATCTAAACATTGATGCATGTCTGTTAAGGGGGCCCACCTCGCTTGTTTTCTCTTTCTCTCCCTCTCTCTTTGGCTTGTATCCATTCGGTCCCATTCAGCCTACTGTTTTAAGATGCTTACCCCCATCTAGGTGTCAATATTTTCCTGGCGAGCGGTAGCGAGCCAGCATATATATATCTTTGTTTTACAGCAAGCTAAATTTGTACATTTTTGCATAGAAAAATTTCTCCGGCGAAGCCGGATTTCTCCATATAATACTGGCTCGCTATCGCTCGCCAGGAAGAAATCGACCTGGATGGGGATGAACGTCTTAAAACAGTTTGCTGAATGGGGCCAAATGAATACAAGTCAGAGAAAGAGAGAAAAGGAGAGAAAGATAAAACAAAGCAGGTGATCCCCCTTGAAAAGTAAACGCCCATGACACACCATAAACACCGTGAGTATCAGAATCAACGTGACTTGAATGAAGAAAGGTTTACATGGAACTATTTTAAGGGGGGATGGTTCGTTTTCCTGGACCTCCTTCGCCCTCATGTTTAGCCCTATTCGTTTTGAGATTTTAAGACGTTTCTTTCATTAGTTTGGCAAATTTGGGACCTTTCACCCCGGGAAATTTTTCTACCGGAAAATGTACAAATTTATCTTGAAAGGGGGTCTAGAGCCGTGCGTCGAACTGTATGTAAACAAGCCGGTCGGAGCGACACGCACCTTCCAAAACAAGAAGGAGAAGCTTGACTTCTGTTGTTATTGTTTTGGAGAACAAGAACAAGTCTTTGTTATTGTCTGATATTGCTAACATCGCATCGAATCTCTCTCCACGGAAATCGTCATCACAACTGAACCAGTTTACCTAGATAGCTCTACTCAACGTCAGTTTACAGATACGAAACAGGGCTACCTTTTGAAGTGTAAATGAATTATCTAGCAGTTAAAATAACAAAGATAGGGCTAGCCTATTACAAAGTTTTTCAGCCATATCCCCCGGGCTCTCAGTGCTTTCATTTAGAAGGCGAGCCAGTATAACTCCATTTATTGGTCACCAATTATTTTGACATATTTGAAGACAGATATGGAATCTATATGCTCTAAGTATCATATTAAAATTAGTTTCAACCCTCGGCAAAACCTATTAAAAAAACCGGTAACAACATGTCTACCTACCGTAAAACGGTTGTCAATACTCTCTTATAGACGGCGCGGCTTCAGCGACGCCATTTTTTCGTGAACTGGAGAGCTCTATCCTTCAACTTTTGTAATACTATCACGCCATCTGCCAATCCTCATTGGAAATACTGAGTTTCATTTCCTAACTCCTTGGCAATACAGTCACGAGACACTTCTGGATTCTTATTGGGGTTTTTTTCTGACACGTCATTAAACTCATAGATTCCGTCACGCATACAACCAGCAACCTATCAGGTGAGTTTATTGACCTTGATTACGTCATTGCACTGAACCAATCACAGATACACACCTTCATTTAAGTCTCTCCTCACTTTAGTCATGGACGCCGCTTGTAATGGTTGTTCACCCCTCCCACATTCAGTTATTATTGACACTACAAGGAACAATAGTGCAGCCCTTAAGGTTTTTACTGACCATGGTTGTTTGCCTACCTCTGTTTCCTGCAAACTCTGCTCAAACGAATGTTACTATTATGAACCGGCAGACCAGTGGCGATGCGGTCATTATTGGTTTTTAAATAAAACCACTACTCGTCGAAAACGTGGACGCATCTCTTCCCCACCTACTCCCTCCACATCTCAATAAGGTATGCAAATACGCTTTCATATTTTCGCGGGTTTAAAAACGGCGAAAACTAAATTATTTAAGCAAAACTTGGCTCGTGTTTTAAGGTATTTCCGTAATTTTTTAATCGAAGTCTTCTTTTTTTCTAGTTATTAAAAACGTATTCTATGGTGTATTATATGATATATAGAAGCAATAGAACTGTTCAAATGACCTGGGAAGTGTATATTAAACCAAATACAAAACTTTGAATAATGAGATAAGAGATATGTGTTTTTTATCACTTTTCACTTTAGGTTAATGACCAGCTATGTAAATACAGTAGTGAACATTTAGTTTAGTCTGTGCTCAAAAATCCCTTTTCTTTAGCAGGCCATACACTAAACAATTACCCCCTTTTCACAGACAAATACACAAACAATCGGTCAAAGATGCAAATAGCGGGGGTGTGGGGGCGGCAGCCCCCACCCATAATACTAGGATAGGTTAGTTAAGGTTGTTAGGTTAGGCTAATGTCCTTTCAAAGGGGTATAGGCTTGTAAACACTATGATAGCTTAACATGAGCCAAAAATCGAAATTAGGTTAGTGTAATTTGTTTACTCTTAAAACTCGCAAAATCAGAGCCAACTTTTCCCAAAACTTGGCTCGGGTTTTCCAAAATTCGGGTTTTATGGCTTTGCAATTTCGGGAAACCTGAGCCAAATTTCTAAATGAGGTTACTGTCATTTCTTTGTCTACAAACTCGCAAAATCCGAGCCAGCTTTGGCCAAAACCTGGCTCGGGTTTTCCAAATTTCGGGTTTTATGGCTTTGCAATTTTGGGAAACCTGAGCCAAATTTCTAAATGAGGTTACTGTCATTTGTTTGTTTACAAACTCGCAAAATCCGAGCCAGCTTTGGCCAAAAGCTGGCTCGGGTTTTCCAAATTTCGGGTTTTATGGGTTTGCAATTTTGGGAAACCTGAGTCAAATTTCTAAATGAGGTTACTGTCATTTTGTTGTCTACAAACTCGCAAAATCCGAGCCAGCTTTGGCCAAAACTTGGCTCGGGTTTTCGAAATATTGGGTTTTAGGCCTTTGAAATACCTTCAAACCCGAGCCAAGTTTTGCTTGAATACGTATGTATCGCCGTTTTCCGCATTTAACCCCTCATTTTCCCTGTACTTCATAGCCCTCCCCACTATCGGGCGGCGTGTCTTAAGATCGTTGTATCATGGGGAAAACGGTTTCGCCGAGGGTTCTAATTATTTCTAAACACTATATATTGATGAAAACTAACAGGGAAAAATAAAAAAATCCATGGGAAAATTGGTGACCAATAAATGGAGTTTTTCCGGCGAGCCTGGGAAGGAACGGTTAAGCTGGATGGAGATCTAGTGAAGAAACTAAAACATAAATATATAATAAAATATATAGACCAAAACATAACCACTACCACCTTAAACGTTTAGACACAGTGAAAACTGGAAATAGATTACACAAATAACTAATACACTCACGACATATTGTGCGAAAATAAACCTCCGTTTACCTAAAAACAACGATGATATATGAACCGCTGAAGATATTTAAGGTGAGGTTTTTAGTTTGTTCCCTAGACCTCTATCAAGCTTATAACTACACCCCCTAGATCCCTTTTCAAGATAAAATTGTGCATTTTTTCGGTAAAAAATGTCCCGGCCGAAGGACAATTCCCCTTAAATTACAGGCTCGCTATCGCTCGGCAGGAAAAAATCGACACCTAAATGACACGAAAGGTCTTAAATTTGACTCAATTTATTGTAGCATCTGTCGATGTTGGGTACACCATGGGAGTAGGCGCTGTAGTAGAATAAAGGGGCCCCTGCCGAAGGATAAGTCAGAAATAGAGAAATTTGAGTGCGTAGTGTGCAAAGGCGAGCTAGTGTTAAGTGATGATCCTGTGGCTGTGAATTTTGGAAATGAGTCTTTGGAGCTGGTGAACAAGTTTTGTTACCTAGGAGATACCATCTCTGCCGGTGGTGGGGCCGAGGCTGCCACTGTTGCTAGAATTAGGTGTGGCTGGGGGAAGTTCAGAGAATTGATGCCAATCCTGACCATGAAAAGAATGCCTCTCCCCCTGAAGGGAAAGGTGTATGCCTCATGTGTTAGAAGTGCAATGACGTATGCCTCAGAAACATGGGCCGTTAAAGTAGAGGATGTCAACAGATTGGAGCGTAATGAGATAAGAATGGTGAGATGGATGTGTGGGGCCAGGCTACAGGATAGAATAACAAATGTTGAGCTGAGGAGACGTTTAGGTATAAAGAGTATTAGCGAGGTGATGCGTACAAGTAGACTGGGATGGTATGGACATGTGGAGAGAATGGATGAACAAAATTGGGTGAAAAAATGCAGGTCTGTGATTGTGGAGGGAGCTGCACCAAGGGGTGGACCGAGGAAGACCTGGGATCGGACTATACGCGCCGATCTCAAATCCAAGAACTTGACAAGTGAAGCAGCCCTTAACAGGGTTGCCTGGAACGCCGCCAATAGGACAAGAGACTGAAACTGCACTGATGTGTGGAACGCTCAGTCTTAAAATTTTATGTATGTATGTATGTATGTATACATGGGGCGAAAGTTCTAAAAATTGACAAACTAATGGGGAGAACCTCTTAACCCTTTATTAGCGGGGTCGGACTTAAGTCCGGTACGAGATAATTGGACTAAATGGCGGGGTCGGACTTAAGTCCGTGGGTGTATTCCCACCCTAATTTAGGTGGAAAGCGGAACCTGGTGGTCAGGCGGTATACTACAAGGGCCCACCCACATATCCCCACTGCGTGACCGTGACTCAGTGACCCTCAAGCAGCCATAATGGAAGGTCAAGATTTGCCCGTGTTCGATTCGGTGGCCGCCATCCCTAGTGCGTCGCGCCACCCTACTAACCACGCCCGGCTTACCACCCAGGAACTAGATATCATGCTGAACTCTTCAGAACTTTCTAATAAGCTGTTGGATGAAACCGTCGAATGTCTGGGTGAGAGTTTTGGTTGTGTGGATGACTCGGAAGACGAAAATAACCCGATCATAGGCTTTCATCCCAAGCATAATTTGCGTGGGGTTGATGTTGATGTTGATGTTGGACAGACCGTTGACCATATTGAAGACGTTCCTGACGAAGAACATACTGGTGTGGGTGTTGGTAAGTACAATTTATATTTTATAATTGCTTGAAAGTTTGATTGCAAGCATTTTATCACCTTACGAGCGGGTGGTGGAGTATATTTCCCTGTGCCGCCCAGCGGGGTTTTTTTTTAACCCTAAATGGGGTTGTTTCGTGCTCTTTTTCATGCATAAACAAGACCCAGAGCGTAATACAAGTATGTATCCCTGAAAGGGCGTAAATTGAGCTTTACAATGACACCCGAACCATCCTTCTACGATCATTGGTTGTCTTTCAACGATCGTGCAACACGAGTGCAAAACCCTAAACTACGGTAATTTCCTTATATAATTCCCTGTAGTAGGTCCACGGCGGCTGTGACGAGCGGTCAGGAGGTACATTATGCTCTAATCACCGCTCCGCTCTCTCTCAGAGCACATTACGTCCTCAAAATTACACTCTACAAGAAATGTCCTTTGCATTTTATAGCGTATTATTTGCAGGCGTTCGGTAAATTTCTCACGATAACCAGGGTATACGGTACATTTCTCACGATAATATAAGCAACAACGAAGCTTGGCGAAGATTGTGGTCTACAATATACCTTTTTATAATTGCATGTGACCTTGTAATTGCTTGAAAGTTTGATTGCAAGCATTTTATAGCGTATTATTTGCAGGCGTTCAGTACATTTCTTACGGTAATACAAACAACGAAAGATTGAATATTTGTGCTTGGCATTATATGATTGTGGGGAACAGATGTAGGCCTACCGTATATATTATTTCATCATAATATATGATACATATGTAACATTGTTATATTATCACGACACTCTCTCTCTCTCTGTCTCACTCTCTTTGTTTCTACACCTTTGTACTCCTTGGTACTCTCTTTCTCTGATGTAGGCCAGGGCACGCCCCTAACTAATCTTCTCTTCCCTCCCAGGGAAAAATCACACCTAGCAGATGTTCTTGACCTCTCTCTCTCTGTCTGTCTCTCTACCTATATATACATTTATAATTGCATGTGACATTGAAATTGCTTGAGAGTTTGATTGCAAGCATTTTATAGCGTATTATTTGCAGGCGTTCGGTAAATTTCTCACGATAACCAGGGTATACGGTAAATTTTTCACGATAATATAAGCAACAACGAAGCTTGGCGAAGATTGTGGTCTACAATATACCTTTTTATAATTGCATGTGACATTGAAATTGCTTGAGAGTTTGATTGCAAGCATTTTATAGCGTATTATTTGCAGGCGTTCAGTAAATTTCTTACGGTAATACAAACAACGAAAAATTTAATATTTGTGCTTGGCATTATATGATTGTGGGGAACAGATGTAGGCCTACCGTATATATTATTTGTCATATATATGATACATATGTAACATTGTTATATTATCACAACACTCTCTCTCTGTCTGTCTAATCCTCTCTGGGTCTACCTATATATACTTGTATAATTGCATGTGACATTGAAAGTGCTTGAGAGTTTGATTGCAAGCATTTGATAGCATATCATTTGCAGGCGTTCAGTAAATTTGATAAATATATCAAAATAAGTCCTGTGGGACTATGAAATAGCTATTATTGGACAAGGAAAATATTTTGTTCATCCCTCCACTGGAACATCAACAACAATGTCAACAACGTATCGCAGTCGGCAGTGTGCAGTACTGCCAATACGTATAGCGACTTCCGCTAGATCTAGAGACCTTTACTTCGATCTAGCAGCAATGACTTACACTAGCGGTTTTGTTTTGAAATTTCAGAACAATTTCGAAGTGATATTATATGGATTTTGCCAATTCATATTTCTAGTGGTATTTATCATGTCTTACATCTAACAATATATGCTAGCGGATTTAACTTCAATTGGTAACCCTCCCGCTCCATTCGGCTCGAAGAAAATCGATAATGGTGGCACTTTAGTAAACAGGTGATAAACATAACCGCATGCGTATCGGTTTGGTGTATCGGTATTATGGTAAGTTGGCTACCTACTATTGTTTATACGATATAGTAAGTAATGATAAGTAAATTATTATATATTATATATAAAACAAAAACTAAATTCCTGCAAAGCAAGCGAAACAGAGAGAGAGAGAGAGAATGCAGAAACTGAACTGAAGAAAGAGTGAAAAAGATATAATAATACAGACATTTTTACAAGCAAATAAAGAAAGGGATTATAGAAAATAATAATGAGAATTACATATACGGATGAGGAAGAGAAAGAGAGAGAATACAGAAACTGAACTGAAGAAAGAGAGTGAAACAAATATAATAGTACAGAAATATTACAAGCAAATAAATGAAATAGACGGATTAGTTAGAGAAAATAATAATGAGAAATACATATACGGATGAGGAAGAGGGAAAGCGAGCGAGCCAGAGAGAGAGAGAGACAGGAGGCGTGAGAGAGATTAGAGAAAATAGAGAGATTGCAAGCATTTTATAGCGTATTATTTGCAGGTGATCAGTAAATTTCTTACGGTAATACAAACAACGAAAGATTGAATATTTGTGCTTGGCATTATATGATTGTGGGGAACATATGTAGGCCTACCGTATATATTATTTTTTCATATATACGATACATATGTAACATTGTTATTATCACGACACTCTCTCTCTCTCTCTCTTGTCTCTTCCTCTCTGGGTCTACCTATACATATATAATTGCATGTGACCTTCAAATTGTTTGAAATTTTGATTGCAAGCATTTTTTAGCGTATTATTTGCAGGCGTTCAGTAAATTTCTTACGGTAAGGTAGGCAAAAGGCAGTTATGAGATTGAGGTAGGGAAAAGGCAGAACTGCCTATAGCGAGTGTATGAATGGGATTGAGGTAGAGAAAAGGCAGAACTGCCTATAGCGAGTGTATGAATGTGATTGAGGTAGACAAAAGGCAGAACTGTCTATAGCGAGTGTATGATGTATGTATGAATGAATGACATGGATGTATGAGGTGGACCAAGAACCAGATGGATGGATGAGATTCGAAACTTTGATAGACGTATATATCACGGTATACGGTAGAAGTAATTCCTTACAATGTACCGTACATCGTGATATATATGCCTATCAAATGATTGCCATCAATATACGGTATATATATATATATATATATATATATATATATATATATACACCGTGATATATACCTATCAAATGATTGCAATCAATATACACCAATATACAGTATATATATATATATATATATATATATATATATATATATATATATATATATATATATTTATATATATACCGTATATTGATTGCAATCATTTGATAGGCGTATATATCACGATGTACGGTACATTGTAAGGAATTACTTCTACCGTATACCGTGATATATACGTCTATCAAAGTTTCGAATTTCATCCATCCATCTGGTTCTTGGTCCACCTCATACATCCATGTCATTCATTCATACATACATTCATACACTCGCTATAGGCAGTTCTGCCTTTTGTCTACCTCAATCACATTCATACACTCGCTATAGGCAGTTCTGCCTTTTGTCTACCTCAATCCCATTCATACACTCGCTATAGGCAGTTCTGCCTTTTCCCTACCTCAATCACATAACTGCCTTTTGCCTACCTCAATCACATGTGGATAACACCTCCTGGGAACACCACAAACAAAAAATGAGTCTTCAACACTACCCCATAGGGTGATTTGGAAATGTGTTGGAAATAATAATATATATAAAACAAAAACAAAAACCTGCAAAGCAAGCGAGAGAGAGAGAGAGAGAGAGAGAGAGAGAGAGAGAGAGAGAGAGAGAGAGAGAGAGAGAGAGAATGCAGAAACTGAACTGAAGAAAGAGTGAAAAAGATATAATACAGAAATATTACAAGCAAATAAATGAAATAGAGGGATTAGTTAGAGAAAATAATAATGAGAATTACATATACGGATGAGAAGAGAAAGAGAGAGAATACAGAAACTGAACTGAAGAAAGAGTGAACAAGATATAATAATACAGAAATATTACAAGCAAATAAATGAAATAGAGGCATTAGTTAGAGAAAATAATAATGAGAATTACATATACGGATGAGGAAGAGAGAAAGGGAACGCGAGAGAGGGAAAGCGAGCGAGCCAGAGAGAGAGAGAGACAGACAGACAGGAGTGAGAGAGAGAAAGAATGAGAGAGAGAGAGAGAGAGATAATACAGAGAATACAGAAATAACGAGAAATAAGAGAAAAATAAGACCGATTACCGAAGGAATAGTAGACGCACGAGAGGCCGAAGTCAGGCCAAAGCGAACGCATCCGAACGCGCCCGGGAAATAGACCAAAAAGTACCTCCTCTTCCTCACCTCTTCCCACCCTCCACACTCATTCATAACATTCATTCATAGACTTATATGGGGAGACGAAGAGTTGCTCTTTCCAAAAATGATCGTTTCGTTCGCATTGGAGCCAGAGTAACAGCGCTAGGGCGAGTGAAATTGAGCGAATATTTCGGGATTA
Organism: Paralithodes platypus; assembly: GCA_032716605.1. NCBI lineage: Eukaryota > Metazoa > Arthropoda > Malacostraca > Decapoda > Lithodidae > Paralithodes > Paralithodes platypus. The sequence goes on along the minus strand of CM064568.1, from coordinate 40,849,478 downwards.
TGCCCGCTGAGCGGTACAGTGTAAAATACCTTACCACCCGCTAAATAAGGGTTAAACTCTCAAAAGCAATGGGTCTAAACATGAGAGAGAGAGGGGGGGGGGGATCCATAATTAATCCCTCAAATGTAAATCTGACCTTAACCCTTTCCCTGCGGGTGACCTTCTGGAACGCATAGGCAATTTACAGCAATTACCAGGCTTTAAAAGCCTGTAAAAGCCGTAGAAATCGAGTGTCAGTGGGCGGCAGTGTGAAGGACCTCCGTCGGACCCTCAGAGCAATCAGCCACTCACTGAGGGAGACTGTGGTCTCGCGCGGGTGTCTCGACAGTGTTGCCGAGTGAGCGAGTGCTAATAATCAGCAAGTTTTCCCGATTGTCTATGGCAACGCTGCGGGTGAACCCCGCCACCTACGAAGCTCGTTCTTGTGTCATTTTGAAGCTATTTTCGCCTAGTTTTCGGCAGAATACAGTTAATTTAATGCAGATACTTGATTAATCGTTCAGGAGTGCCTGAATATGCCCTAAATAGCGCAAATAAGCCCGCAGAAAGGGTTAAAGCCAGCACTGTACAGTCGTGGTGATGAACACTTCAACAACAGGTTGATCAGCATTAGGTGTTAAGGGGAGGTTTTTAGTTTGTTACCTGGACCTCCATCAAACTTAAAATTATATCCCCTAGAACCGCTTTCAAGACAAATTTGTACATTTTTCGGTAGAAAAATATCCCGGCCGATGGGCGGTTCCTCTTAACACTTACGGTGTGGGCATATTTCAGGCACTCCTGATTAATTAAGCAAGTGTCTGCATGAAATTTAATGTATTCAGCCAAAACTAGAAGAAAATAGATTCAAAATGACACCAAAACGAGCTTCGTAGCTCGCAGCGCTATCATAGACATTCGCTAAAATGAGCAATTACCGCTAATGTCGCACTACATTTTCCTTTGGCAGTGCTGTATATCTAGTGCGAGTATGGCGCATACTCCTCAGTGCACCGGCTGGCTGGCTGGAGAATGAACGGGTAGCCTGTTCCGCTCCCGCAACCTCGCACTCGATTCTACAGGCTTCAAGAGGCTTTAAAAGCCTGTAAATTGCCATAGCGTTCAGGAACGTATCCCGTAGTCAATGGGTTAAATTACAGGCTCGCTGTCGCTCGCCACGAAAAAATCGACAACTAAATAGTATGAAAGGCTTTAAAATTGACAGAAATGGCGCGAAAGTTCTTAAAATCGCCAAGCTAAAATATCAAAAGCAATGGGGCTAAACACGAGGGAGAAAAAAAATATCTCAAGTGGAAATATCCCCTTACTGAGTGACTCCCAATTCATTTATCTGCAGATCTTCAAATAGTTTGCTAATGTATCGTAACTGTACAGTCAACTCGTTTAATTCGCAGAGTTTCATAATCTTAGATAGGCTTGTTATAGAAACTCCATAGTTAATCTACAAAATTTATTTGCAATATTTAAAACGGAAAAGGAATTAATCAAGACAAATATATGCGATACTGTTTCCTGCAGCAATCTCAGAAAATATAATTGCATGAGTACCATTTCGGAGACTGAAGAGTTAACGAGTGTAATATACCTCCCAAATCTTCACATAAATTACTCAGCACGACTGTACAATTATGAAATATTGCATAATGGAATCGCAAAATTAAAATGATCAAGAAACTGATATATAATTATCATATCAGAACCAATGAAGGTAAGAACACAAAACATTGCCAAAATCACTAATATTAGAAACCACTGAACACAAACGCTCTGAAAATGTAAAAGACAGGCAAAACGAAATACTGAAATTAAGAACGAGTGAGTATATAAATAACAGTGAGTATAAACAATATACACATCATAGCAAACCAATGGGAACATAACAAGAAGCCTGTGAACGCTAATGAAGCAAGCGTTGGAAAGCATCGAAAGCCTTCGTCGAGCGTAGTCAATCACCAAGCCCGTCCAAACCCTTCGCCTGTGAACGCTATCGAAGCATGCGTTGGAAAGCATCGAAAGCCTTCGTCGAGGTAGTCAATCACCAAGCTCGTCCAAACCCTTCGCATTTTTAGTCTTCGAGTGAGTGACCATGGGTAAGGTGTTAGTAGTTGTGTGGACTGTCACCCTAACCCTCATCACCCTTACTTCAGGGGACCACCTCACCTTATCACCCTACACAGGTAAACTACTTCCATGCATCTTTAGCTAACCCATCACTGAGAAATAATATGTTCAACTTTAATCAAACTGACGTGCATTAATGTGCAACGACAATTTATACATTTTGATTCTTGGGTAAATGTTTATCACCAACCAGTGACGAGTTTTTCAAGTTATTTTTTGTTGTTTTTTATATTTTATTTGATATACAGTGTTGTTTAATACCAAGGACTGTCGCATTTTACTATTTTCCCATTATCCATCAATCTTAAGACACGGCCCCCGATAGTGGGAAGGGCTATGAAGATCAGGGAAATTGCGGGGTAAAAGGCGTAAATAAAGGGGTAATATTGGAAGAACTCTGAAAATGCAATATTTAGAAGTAACAAAACCTGAAAATGGAAAAACCCGAGCCAAGTTTTGACCAAACCTGGCTCGGGTTTTTCAATTTTTCAGAGTCCAAAATCACAGTAACCTCATTTCGAAAGTTGGCTCGTTTTTTTTTGTATTTCAACGTGAATAAAGCCAGTAACAATGTGGTTAAAATTAGCCTAACCTAACCTAACCTAACCTAACCTAGTATAATGGGTGGGGGCTGCCGCCCCCACACCCCCGCTAAATCCATGAAATCCGAGCCAAGTTTTGTCATTAACCTAACCAAATAAGCTAACCTAACCTAACCTAGTATTATGGGTTAACATTAGCCTAACCTAACCTAGTATTATGGGGTTAACATTAGCCTAACCAAACCTAACCTAACCTAGTATTATGGGTGGGGGCTGCCGGCCCCACACCCCCGCTAAATCCCTTAAATCCGAGCCAACTTTTGCCAAAAAAACCCGAGCCAACTTTCGAAATGAGGTTACTGTGATTTTTTACTCTGAAAAATTGAAAAACCCGAGCCACGTTTGGTCAAAACTTGGCTCGGGTTTTTCCATTTTCAGGTTTTGTTACTCTTAAATATTGTATTTTCAGAGTTCTTCCAATATTACCCCTTTATTTATGGCTTTTACCCAGCAATTTCCCTGATCTTCACTATCGGGGGCCGTGTCTTAACCCTTAACTGGCGGCGCGCAACATATGTCGAGTGAAATAAATTTGACAGCTGTCGAGCGCCATTTTCAGCACGTAATGTTGCTGAGAGAGAGAGCTGAGCGGTGGGACGAGCGTAGTAACCTTATGACCGCTCCCCACGACCACCGTGGACGTACTGAACTGTATACCACCTTCCTCCCCCCTTTCTCACTCGATACACAGGGAATTATGTACGGAAATTACCTTATTTTAGGGTTTTTGCACTTGTGTTGCACGATCGTTGCAAGAGAACCAGTGGTCGTACAAGGATGGTTCAGGTGTCATTGGAAAGCTTTGTTTACGCCCTCTCGGGGATAGATACTTGTTTTACGCTCTGGGTCTTATTTGGGCATGGAAATGAGCACGGAAACAACCCTATTTAGGGTTAAAAAAAAACGCTGGGCGGTACGGTCAAATAGACCGCCTAGCCCGCTCTTAAGGTGTTAAGATTGATGGATAATGGGAAAATAGTAAAATGCGACAGTCCTTGGTATTAAACAACACTGTATATCAAAGAAAAAAACATCTTCAGACTGATCTGGTAAATAAAAATACCAAAGTACAAAAAATTACCTGAAACACACGTAGCACATACCACCACGACCTCCATGTTAGGTCTCCATCTTCAAACTGAGCCCGCCCGGGCCGGCGAGGGGCGTGGCGCGTGACGTGACGACTGAAAGACTGTGTAATTGGTTGATAATTTGATCGAAGGCTGTGATTGGTTCCTGGAGTGACGGGAAGCGTGATTGGTTCATGCTATGGTTCATGATTCCTAAAAAGACCGCTAGGTGTAGTGACGTTCGACTGAAAGATTGAGGGTAAGAGCTCCTGAACGACGGCCATTGTGTACTATTGCACCGCGGCCATCGACAGTGAGGTATTTTTTACAGTTTCTCGTATTTCACTTATAACGAATTTGCGACGGTAAGTACATATACACCAACAAAGTATCGTTCATGAAAGTGATAACACACTAATAATCATCGATGGGGCCCGTCTCTGGTTGGTCGGTAACTTAAACCCATTCTTGTTTTGTTGTGGTAAAGGGCAGTGCCATATACAGTATATGTTCAAATTATGTAATCCTGCATACAAAATAGTACACATTTTTTCAGAACCTGGTGAAATTGCACTTGCTCGCATTGAGCTAGAGAGCACTCTAGTTCGAGCTGATCAACTGATGGTACTGTGTAATCTATTTAACCCTTTGACTACCAGCGACGTGTGTTATATTTTATTTTAGCTAAATGTTGACGACATTGTGCTGCTTAGGAATGATGTGTGGTAGTTGTTGTTGTTTTTGTTCCCTAAGTGCCTGGCCGAATAGCCCCGAGTCCCTGAGGAAGGCCATGGCCACAATCGGGCTTTCCCACAGAGCTCTCATTGAGTGTAGATTGTGTTGTTGGCGTAAGTGGTTATGTGACAGTCTTCTATGGTGTGTATAATGGTATGGGGTGCTGTGTTACATCCCGGGCAGACGTTGACGACGGAGTCATCCAGTCTCTTCTGATAGCTCAGGAGAGCTGGATGGTGTCCGCATCTCCGCCTGGCCAGGTGGACTCTGTCCTCGCGAGGAAGGGAGGATTCGGAAGGATGGATTTCGGGGGGTTGTGCTTGCAGCTGCGTGTTGTCTGTGAGTGAGTGGATGGATCGGCGAGAGATGTGAGTATGGATGTGCTTCGGGAAGTTGGTTCGAGGTGGACAGGAAGGGAGAGAGGATAGTAATTGTGTGTGATACCGTGTGCTGGGTGTTGTTTTGATATTTCATGGTGTCTGTGGGTGTGTTGCCATGCAGTTTAGTGGATGGTCCTGGTTCCTGGAGGCTGCTGCCAGGAATTGAGTGCCTCTCATGTCCAGATGGTCTTTGACTTTGAGGATTTTGGTTTCTTGATGTAGGTCTGTGGGTGCAGTAGCTGTGCAGCCTGTAATGAACTTTAGGGCTTTGTTTTGAATAGTCTGTAAGGTCTTATGATGTGTTTCAGCTAGGTTAGAAGCCCAGGCTGGGCTTGCGTATTCCATCACTGATCTTATGTATTGTTTATATACTGTGAAGGTGGTTTCTTTGTTGTGTCCAAATTTTGTGTGAGCAAGTGACCTGAGGGCGTTAAGTCTGGGTGTCAGTTTCTTTTTAATATTTGTGGTGTGCTGTTTGAATGTCATATGAGTATCATATGTTACTCCTACGATTTTGGGTGTGTGTGTATGTGTTAGGGGTGTGACGCTCCTGCATAGTAGCCACGTGCGGGCATGCGCGAGTGTCGGCTGCCCAGCCGTTTAGAAACCGGCTGGCGGCAGCCGGCTGGCCGGCTTTTCCTTAGTATATATCCTACGACAATATAACTAATGTCTGGGATATTCTTATGTTGTTTAACAGCTTGAAGCTGCCCTTATTCTTAACCAACACATCTTAGTATATTTTATTCTCGATAGTTGATTGTTTCATTATTATATATAAGATGTAAGTCTAGTGAGAGTGGGAGGAGACGAGCGGGAGAGAGAGACCGGCTGGGGGACGTTGCTTCGCGCGGGCGCGGAGAGACTAGCTTGGGACGAGCCTGATTGTTGCCAATTAATCGCAACGTTAGGCTTAGTTTCGACTCACGCAAGGGGTAGACGATTTTGACCCGGCAACGGTGTTGAGTGTTGCCAAGCATGGGATGTATTTCGCATGCCTAGGGTGGGGTCCAGACAGATTCAAGACTCAGAGCTCACCTCACTGTCGTACCCTTCGGACCCCCTTGATATCTATCCCTCTCAACCCCTCTTAGAAACTTTCTCTCTTACTTTGTATACCTTCTTTCCACTACTTCACCAATCTATTTAATTATCCCATCCCCTTGATAGACCTTATATCTATCATTGTATTAACGACGAGCTCTCAGATAACTAGATAGGATTTTGGGCCTTATGCAGAGATATAATTGTTAATGAGACCTAGGAAGCTTTTTTGTTATCTCATATTTGGTGGTTTCATGCTTGCTAGTGTGTTCTTGTGGCAGGTGAGCAGGGGCTAGACCGGAGGGGAGGCTTTTTGTGATCCTTTAAGTAAAGTCTGCTGGTGCGAGTCCTGTGGACCTGCACGACTTTACTAGGATACCCGTGGGAGTCTGGGGGCATTTTCTTGTCTGTGTGCCTGTGTGTCTAGTGTTGTGTTGTGTGAGGGCCCTTGCCTAGTCCACTCAGCACTGCGCTAGCACGTCTTGCATTTGTTTTAGGGTCGCCAGGTGAGAGTCAGATACTTGGGATCTGAGTCTCTCAAGAGAGCACCCTTTCAATTAGAGTAATTTGGCGCACAGACTTGGGAACGTCCCTAGGCTAGAGCAGGTGGCTCAGCCCGGGTATCCGAAGCCTATATCCTTCCGGCTAGACCTCTGCCGCCTGGCAGATTAACAGCTAGGGGTTTATTATATCTGTATGCTTGTTATTGTGCCACAGTTTACCATCTTTGTGAGCATTGTGAGTCAGGGTGTGGCTTAGAGACTCTGTCCGAGCAGGCTTGCCTGACTAAGAGTGAGAAGCACACCTGTATGTGGTTATTTTGCGAGTTGCTGCCTTTATTTAATTATACCTATGCCATTATACACTGTATGGCCTATCACTAGTATTTATTCCTGCTTATGAGATAAGAGTTCTCTAAATCCGTAACTTACTTTCTTTGCTAAGCATCAGATCCTACAGTGGCCGCATGCAGTTTAGAAACCTGCATATTGCCTACCTGTACAATGTTTTGAGGACTGTTTGCTTTCACCTTCTTTCACGCAGGGGTGATTAGTTGTATTAATTAACGTAATGTTAAATGTACTTTCTTCTAGTTTGTTATTAAATTGTTTCTGCAATTTAATTCCGTTATCTATCTTTTCCTTGAAGCTTTAAGTCAACTTAGTTGTGTGATCTTTTATATAGCCTGCTTGACTATCAGCAGTCTATAGTGTGTGCACCCTGTAACCGAGTCATAGGATACCTCGTTGTCCAGGCAGGACTCTTGACGGTTTAGGGTGGTTTGTTGCCTGGGTTTATAGATAAGGGTGGGATCTAGCGTTGTCCGTTGTTGCTTGTTGCCGCATACCTAGTCCAATAGAAAGAGCCCAGTGTTTATATATTCCAGGACGTAACAGGGGTTGTTGTTTATGGTGAGTTGAGGGATGTATTCGTGTTCTCCTGTCCAGCTTGTGAGTAGGGTTGCGGTGGATTTGGCTGGAGCTCAATTAAGTCTGTTTGTAGTGCACCAGCCTTGTAGTGTGTTGAGATAGGGTTGAAGGAGATCTGCTGCTCTGTTTGGGTCATGGTGTGTGCATGTGAGTGTTATGTCATCTGCATAGGAGGCTAAGTTCATTTGGGGCGTATTGGGTGTAGTTATATTGTGCATGTACAGATTGAAGAGTGCGGGCGATAGGACGGATCCTTGTGGGACTCCGTTTGGAAAATTTCTGATTCTAGATGACTGACCGGCAAAAGATACGTGTGCACATCTACCTGCTAGGAAGTTGGCCAGCCACCTTTTTGTGTTGTTGTGCATGTTTGTGTTGTAGATTTTGGGTCAATATTTACGGGTCACACCACAGCTGGAATCTCATTTCTAAGGGTAGTTTTGGGTTCCTATCATTCTATGCTTCATTGCTATATACTTTTTATCCACCGTTATTTTTTTATTTTTTTTATTTTTTTTTTTTTTTAGCATTAACCTAACCTAAAAACCTAACCTAACCTAAATATATTTGGGGGCTATTAGGTTAGGTTAGGTTAGGTTAGGTTAGGTTTTTTGGTTAGGTTAGGCCTAATGCTAAAAAAAAAAAAAAAAAAACAAAAAAAAAAACAAAAAAAAAATAAAAAAAAAAAAATAATCAGGTGGATAAAAAGTATATATCAATGAAGCATAGAATGATAGGAACCCAAAACTACCGTTAAAAATGAGATCCCAGCTGTAAATATTGACCAGATTTTGTTTGTTAGGTTGTGGCGGGGGATGGCATCGAAGGCTTTACTAATGTCGAGTGTGGCGAATAATGATCTGTGTGGTGGTCTAGCTGAGTTGATGCCGTCAAAAGCTCTTTGTGTAAGGTCTGTGAGAAGAGTGTTTGTGGAGTGCAGTGGCCTAAAGCCATGTTGTGTTGGAGCTAGGGGTAGGTCAGGTGTAATTAGTTGTAATACTAGGCGTTCCATGACTTTGGAGGGGGTGCAAAGGAGTGTGATGGGGTCGTGTGAGGAGGGTAGCATGGGGTCTTTGTTGGGTTTGGGGAATGTGATGATGATACCATGCCTCCAAATGTCTGGTATTGGTGTTGTGTGAATAACTGTAGTTTGATATGTTAGTGAGTGCTTGTATGCCTTGAGGTCCCAGGTGTCTGAGGTGTATGTTGCTTATGTTGTCTAGGCCACAGGCGGGTGAGTGCTTGAGATTGTTGACGATGTTGTAGTTAAAAGGGCTGGTTGAGATTGTTTGAAGCCACATTATTGCTAGAGGTCCTTCCTAAGCTGAAGGAAATTGTTTAATAGTTGCCAGAATATTACAAGAAGGACGGGTAAAGGTTACTTTTTGGACCGACAGTGATTTCAGCAACTATTATTTTTATGTTTTGCGTTTTTCTTTCAGATACAGTGTTTTCATACACTGAAGAAGAGCTGAAATGAGTATTTACCCATTATCCAACAGTCTAAAAATACGCCCCCCACTAGTGGGGAGGCCTATGCGTATCAGGGAAAATAAGGGGTTAAAGACGATATAAAGGCCGTGTCACACAGAAGTCGAACGTTGGCCGACTGCCGCCCGAAGTCGATGACTTGTATATTTGAACCGAATTACCCGAAAGTTACTCGGAGTCGAATATAACCAGACACTGACCCGAATGAATTTCGAATATAACCCGATGGACCTGAATGAAAGTCGATGATGAGTCGATGAATCCCCGTACGTAACTCGAAGGAAACCCGATGTGGAACGAAGAAGCCTCGATCATGCGTCGAATATAACTCGAATATGCCCCGAAGATGGGGAAATAACCAGAATTATTACCGAAGCTCAGCTGAAGCTCAGTCGATAAACAACCGAAATAGAAGAAGTTAGGTCGAACGTCAGTCGAAGAGGTCGAACGTCAGTCGAATAGGTCAAAGATCATAGTAAGTTAAATAATCGCTTATATTATCTTTCATTAACCCTTTCTGTATCGGTGACGTCATATTTATTTGATTTCAGCAACATTTAGGCGATTTTATGAAGCTTAGGATGGATTTATGGTAGCTAAAGGGATTAATTGATATTGTCTGAAGCATTTCAATGGGTAGACGCCCTTCCTGCGCTGAATAAAATCGTCTAATAGTTACAATATTTCCCCATCATTTTATGTATACCGTGAGAAGAAAAAAAAATCTATCAAACGTAAATCTTCTGTCTCCGAAGCTCGGCGCCTCGCACAGCAAGACGGAGGGGAGGGTTGAAATATTTTATTGACTCTTATTTATTGTTTATCTATGTGCTGGAAGGATATTATATTTTTCAATTCCATCCATTAGAAATGATTCAAAGATTACAAAAAGTCCAAATAAGATGTAGTTATGTTAATGTATAAGGGAGTTAGGTAGATGCATTAGAGAGATAGATAGATAGAAAGAGAGTTGCAGAGGGGGAAGTGAGCGATAAACACGATAAACACGGACTATTATGAGACAGACTTAATTGGTTCTGAAAAGACAAAGGAGACATTTTTATTGACTCTTTTTCATGTTATTATTTGTGTGCTAGAAGGATAATTTTGTTTTCAATTCCATCGCATTAGAAATGATTTATAGATTACAAAAAGTCCAAATAAGACATAGTTATGTTAATGGCACACAGTCTCGACTTCCCGGACGAATCACTTCCACAAGCGATATATGAAGATGAATTGAAAAAGGCAATCGAGTTCCAGGAGATTGTCAATGCCAACCTCAAGTATCAGCTTATGTGCAGCACCCTCATCGAGCAACAACGTGAACGACAAAAACGACCCAGGAAACCACGGAGTGCACACTGCAAGTCAAGTACATTCTTAGGACTAGAGCCCATTTTCGAGAACCCAAGTCGCTTCTCCGAGCCTAACGAAAAGAGATATTGTACGAAAATCACTTTATTTCCTGGCGAGTGATAGCGAGCCTGCAATATACGAGAACACAGGAATCATGGGGGCGCTTGAAGGGGAGTTTGAGTGGCTGGTTTTTGCTCGAAGGGGATCTAGGATGCAAGCTTTAAAATATGCTTGAAAATGGCAATATAAACAATGGGATTTGCAATTAAAATGTAAAACTTGCGAAATAAACACACCAAAACAGGAACCACACAATATATAGACAAAATTACTTATCAAAATCGCTATGTGGAAAAAAACCGCATTGAAGATTTAGCAAAACCATGTTATGAAATAAAAAAAAAGATGCACGAAACTCCGAACAAGGAAACATGTAACTGGCCAACAGACAGGGTGAGATACTGGCAGTGAGATACCTGCCTAAAGCTGGTATCACACGAGAGCTTTTATAGTCAACATTCAGTGATCAACATTTTTCTGGCATCATTTCTGGATTATTTTGCACTGGTATCCGAAACTAGACTGGTTATAGATAAATTTAAAGACACCAAAATATTTTAAATGTTAGCCTCATAAGCTGCCAGACCAGTGTTGAAAGAAAAAGCGTTTGTGTGATACCAGCTTAAGGAAGTCAATAATTCTGATACACATTGGGTTATATTCGACCCAGGTTCAAGTATTTCGAGTCATCATCGGCAATTCAAAATACAATCGAACACGACCCAAATAGGTCGAATGTAACCAGAATATGACTCGAATATAACTAGATCATGACTCAATAGTTTTTTAACGGTTTTTTGACCCAATTCATTCCCAAAAGTTAACGCATGCATTAACTTTGGGCCGATTCACCAACTTTGGGCCGATTCACCGGATGATTCCATTCAAGCCCAAAGCATCCCAAGAACGTCCCGAAGATAACCGAAGATCACTCGAAGTGTTACCAGAATCGAGCGGAACTTGCTGAAATTTGAATTTTTACATCGATTCGGCCGGTTTCGGGTGGGTTCGACTTCTGTGTGACACGGCCTTTAGACGAAAAATAAGCTGTATTTGGCTATAACCGTTTGTTGTGGGATACATAATAAGTTGAGGGGGGGGAGCAAGCCCCCCCCTCACCCCCCCAAGACTTATTGAAATCCTCATTTATGTAGACAGCAGGGGGCAAAATCATAATTTTCCCTAACTGACCCTATTATTGGATAATAGGTAAATACTCGCTTCCGAAGGTCCTTGGATAATAGATAAACACTCACTTCCGAAAGTCCTCAATATGTAAATCCACTGGATATGACTGAAAATCACGTACACATACAACAAATCGAAAGACGTATGAGAGTCATCTAGCTGAAGACGCCATTGTGGGTACAGTAGTCACTAGTCAGCCACCCTCACTTTTTTCTCCAATATATTGCATTACGGGATGTGCGCAGCTGCGCGTGACAGGTGATTGACTGAATGGGTGTGACGTCATTCAGGGAATTCCATTGCTATTGGTTGATTACTTCACACACTTTCAAGTCAGTAGACAGTGTCCAGACATACTGCTGTAGCGAAGATGGTGGCCGGGCCGTTTATAGGGAGACTATTATTATCGTATTATATAAATCCCTTATTATACATTTCAGCTCGTAATGACATATATATCAATGATGTATATGCTCTACCGGACCTATTAGGCCTAAAAAGATCGATGGGACTACTGTCGGTCCAAAAGATAACCTTCTCCGAAGGACGTCCCTGGTACTTAAAAGGTTAAGGCGGATGCATCCGTTACATCCAGATTCCGTTACATCCTGCTTTAGACATATCGCGGTGCAAGAGCAACCACAGATGGTAGCAGAAATCCGACAGGTTAACTTTGTTCATTTTGACTCTGCAAACAACTTTGGTTATAGTGTTCATGTGTCGTGGAGGCAAGTGCCAAAGGTTTCGGAGATGACAAAACTCAATTCAGACAAACACAGCCTTCTTCCTAGCGGAATCGGGAATTTGATATAATTGTGTAAGCAACTGGAAGATGTTATTCTGAAACAATACCATCAGCCAATCAATTCAGAGTAGAGCTCTCGAGCCAACAGTGACGATTAGTATAAAAACAATGACAAAAATCCACAGGCCGTCTCAATCACCGAGGTTCAATTTATGACTCATCTGGAATGCATCGGGACATTACTTTAACCTTATCTAGTATGGGACAGTTCTTCGTGACCCTCCCTGGTACACTCCATTAGTTTGAAGATTATGAGATGCTTCACCTGGTTATTTTGGCGAATATAAGACAACTCGCACTACTACGGTATAAATGTTTTCTGGGCAAGCGATAGCGAGAAACAGGCCCTTGGCTGGAGAGTTTCTCTACCGAAAAATATACATATTAAGCTTGAACGGCGTCCGGTGAGGTAAACTAAATATTTTTTCTTCGAATATGCCTGGGTCAATCCAAACCCTTAACAATAATAAAACAAGAACACAAAAAAAATAAAAAAATAAAAATAAATAAATAAATAAATAAATAGCCCCTAAGACGTAGTGTTAACACCTTCTGTACCCGCTACATATTTTTAATTTTATTCTAGCTATATTTAGACAATTATGTGCAGTCTAAAAAGGATATGTGGTAGTAAAAAAAAAGAGTTAAGTGAGATAGTTCGAAGCCTATTAATGTTAAATATATAGGAGACGCAACAACGTGTTTTTTTTTTTTTTTTTTTTTTTTTTAATCTACTGATGAAGTTGAATGGGAATTAAGCATTTACCCATTATCCATCAATCTAAAGACACGCCCCCCGATAGTGGGGAGGGCTATGAAGATCAGAGAAATTGAGGGGTAAAATGCGTATAGAACACGATAATACACATTTGTAATCAAAATTTGGCTCGGGTTTTGTAAATTTCCAGACCCATAAAACCCGACTTTTTGAAAACCCGAGCCAAGTTTTGACGAAACTTGGCTCGGATTTTAATAATTTTCATGTTAAAATTACACAGTAACCCTAATCAAAAGTTGGTTTGGGTTTTCATAGGGTTAACATTAGCTTAACCTAACGTAGTAAGAATGGGGTTAACATTAGCCTAACCTAACAAGCTTACTTAACCTAACCTAGTAAGAATGAGGTTAACATTAGCCTGGGTGGGAGCTGCCGCCCCCACACCCCCGCTGGTGGGCAACCAACCAACTAACCTTAATGAGCAGAGGAGGTACTGAGTTGAGGGTCGTCGGGTTGAGTGGCTGGAGGCTCATCCTGCTCAACAGGTGGTGGTTTCTTGTTTTCAATTTCTTCCACGACAACAAAATATGTCTGCATTTCAAAACCACCTGTCCTCGTCGGCCGTATTTGGAACACTGATTATTGCACTTTAGACAGGTTACACTTATTGGAAGGCAACCATGGGAGGTGAAAATGTCTAAAGCAGCCTGATTGTTTTTAAAGATGGTGGACCAAAATTTGATTTTCTCCCTCACACCCTGTACACAGGCTGGCCATCGTCAATATAAGCGGGTTAAATCCGGGACCAACTCTCTTCCCAAGCATGGCATCACCTGATTGGTCGATAGACATCACGTGTCAGTGGACTGCATCGTAATTGGTAGAGATGCGATTATACTTGGCAAGAATTATGGTAGGGTGCATTGCATTCGCCACCAGATGTCCGATTGACTGACAAACAAACACGGAAAAGAGCTCTCCCATTATAAACAAAAACATTGAAAGCTAAATATCCATATAATATGTAGTATGATAGTTTCCTGGGACTGACACATATATCAATAATTTGGAAACAAATTGCTTAATCACATGCCATTGAGATTATATTTTTACCTATATTATCGCGTGTGCTATATATTGACCCTATTAATCGCTGGAGCCCTTTTTTAAGCTGAATTAAATTTTCTAATAGTAGCCAGAATAACGTTAAAAGGACGGTATCGGTGCTGAAAGGGTTAAGTTCTCCATCATTTGATTGCCTCTCGGTGTATATTGGCCGTATCCTCAAACAGGCTGGCAAAGGAGAGATTTTTTCATTTCCTGACTCAAAAGTAAGTACCTTGTTTTAAGTAATTATTATGGTATACAGACAAAGGTATGCACTATAGTTCCCTGTATGTCCCTTTACTTAAGTGATTAAGAAGCCCAAACAATGCAGCTTTATGCACATTGTCCTGTATTCCCTCTCACACTTATTATCTTGAAGCAATATTGGCCTGGTATGCTACTCTGTTCTCAATATTTGAAAAAGACGTTGTTCATCACACATCGAAAACAGGCTTTGCAGTGTCTTGAATTGATTGATATAATATAACTTGGTTATTCCCACCTTCTTTCTTAAAAATAACAATTTAATTCATTCGTTAGAAGAGCAGAATTTCAAAGACGAATATTAAGCAAAGTATCTTCTTGTTTTAGGCACAGTCAAAGTAAATAAATCCCTGATAATCATGCTCAAAAACTGTGTAATTGTAAGTTACCATCACATTCCTTTGGCTGTTCACGTATATTTCAAATAGCGCGTAACTAGACCTTGTTCCAAGTAGTTAGGTGAGAGATCGTGAACCCAAACCTCTGTAATTAAAAAATGGCTAGAGCAAATGAGCTGTAAATGTTCACACCTATACCCTGGCTGACCCTTGATCTCGAGCTCTCGAGTCATTTCTGAGTTGGGTGTTAGTGGAGTTATGACCTACTTGTTTGGAACAAGGTATAGTACGAATTGTTTCACGTCATAACATTCTCAAGATATTGTCTTTTTTTCTCTAGAACAGACAAATTATCACCAAGATTTTCGGCGAACTCTTGATGTTGACTGTACTTACTGTATTAGTCAGTTGGAACGATGGTGACTCTACTATTAACAGATCAAGTAGTGGCATACAGTATATAACTGAATCTATGATGAATAATAGTATACACATATGGGTCGGCTATATGAAATACACCGTCTAATCAAAACCGTAAGTGAGCTTCTTTTTATCGGAACCATACTATATGTATAGCCTATTGATGCTATTGACGTGTGTGTGTGTGTGTGTGTGTTTACATGGGTGCGTTGTTTAACTTGTTAGTATATGTTTAAGTCAGCACGTGTTTCTAAGCATAGGCCTATGTCTGAGTGTGTGTGTGTGTGTGTGTCTCAGTGCGCGTGTATGAAATATATGGTGAGTATATTTGCCTGTGTGTGTGTGTATGTGTGCTTTACACTGTCTGGTGCGATGTCCAGGGTAGAGTATGATTATATATATATATATATATATATATATATATATATATATATACAGTATATATTATAGGTTTGATTCCCGGAGGGAAGTAATGAAAACCTAATATTTAGTAGGGCCCCGTAATCATTGACGATATTGCCTATTAATATAATAGTCTCCCTTCAACACCCGCGGCAGCAGTTTTGAATCACCCGCGCGGAAGGGTCAGGGAGTACTCTCATAAGTGCACGCTTAATTCTCTTATGGAATCGTCTCTTGTGATTGGGTACCCTACAGAAAAAACTTTGTAGAAAATAAAAAAAAAAATTTAACTTAATATCTGCTATATTATGGCTTTCCATGCGTGGATTTCTTTTGCGCAGCGCCCAGGCGCAGGCCCCCTAGCGGCCATCTTTCCTTCTTCACTGATATATCAAGACTCACTAGAAAATTAACGAATGGGAAGGGGATGGTGGGAGGGCCATGCATCGTCAATGATTACGGGGCCCTACTAAATATTAAGTTTTCATTACTTCCCTCCGGGAATCAAACCTATAATTTAATAGTGGCCCCTTCATCATTGACGATATTGCCTGAGTACCAAGACTGGAGAGGGACATTCGTAACAATACCTTATCCTCAGGACAAAAATAAGCCGTATAACATTTTTAAGTTGTATTGTATACAAACAATAAATAGGTATAAAAATAGAAAAGATTGCAAGCAGGGCGTGACTTCGAAGACAGTCTGCTTGCTCATGACCAGATCTTTCACTTAACCCTTATTTAGCGGGGCCCGACTCTAGTCCGTATAGAGAACACCAGCCCAAAGAGCGGGGCCCGACCTGAGTCTGTGTGCAATTTTGGGGCAATATTGGCTCTGAGAGAGAGACGAGCGACGGGAGAAGCATAGGTTGCCTCATGACCGCTCGCCACGGCTGCCGTGGGCCTACTGACATTTACTCCACACACATCCACCCTCCCTCCCTCGCTACACACATAATTATGTAACGAAATGACCGTATTTTAGCAATTTTGCCCTTCGGTTGCACGATCGTTGCAAGACAATCAGTGATCGTAGAAGGATGGTTCAGGTGTCATTGGAAAGCTCAATTAACGCCCTTTCAGGGATACATAATTGTATTACGCTCTGGCTCTTCTTTATGCATGAAATAGAGCACGGAAACAAGGCCATTTATGGTAAAAAAAAAAACGCTAGGCGGCACGGTGAAATATACTCCACCACCCGCTCTTAAGGTGTTAAAGATCTATACATGATAAAAATGGGAGCATCCTTGTGTCCCTACTTAGAACTATAAACTCTTTGGAATATTGTTCTCTTTTTAATGATATTTGTACAGAGTATATATGTTGGTACATTCTCTTAATCCGATATAGTTGCAACTGTGATAGATATCTTAAAATTAAATAAAACTTTCGCACCGTCATATCAGTTAGATCACAGCTCGTGATTTATCACAATCTCCGGCGGAAGAGCTTCGTGGGGTTTAGTGCTATTCACCACAGCCCCACCCTTTTTTTCTCGCCTTAACCTTAAAGCATAATAGCACATAGCCTACGAGACCTTCTGACGTAAAGCTACACAGGTACGTTTTGGCTTGTCCAGAGCGACCGACAAGTATCGTGTAAGGAAAGTATGGTTTGATTCCCACAATTGAGTGATGGCAATGTCGCCTATAGACAAATTTTGTAAAAATCTAAGAAAGACGGCCCATTTCCTGATGTTGTGGGCCCTGCCCACTACGCCGGGATTACTTTCTTTTGATAACATCTACTAATAGAGAAGCCAATTTTCTCCTAGTCACACGATTACCTGCCTGGTTTACCCACAGAAAGCCTAGTTGTCGAGGGTGAGCTGCCCTCATAAACTTAACTAAGGCCTCCACTGGACAAAAAATATGATGTGTGTGTCCGCGTTTCAACGCCGGAACAGAAAATTCTGAGAAAACATAATCAGAATGCTCATTCTTTGCTACAAAAGTGGGAGATGGCGCGATTTGGACCTTTTCGTGCAGTCTCCCAAACCTAAGGCAATTAGGTTCGTTGCTCATCGCCGCCAGCTCAGAGACCATATTACAGGTAGCTAAAGCCATAAAAAACACAGCATTTTTAAGTAATGAATCAAATTCCGGCGCAGTGTTGTATTTACGCGATTGAAGTAAAGATAAGACTTTATCAAGTGACCAAGTGGGCATGAGCTGACGTGGTGGTGGGCGGATCTTAAAACACGCCCTCATAAACCCTTTCTCCTCTGCCTGCGGTATCGAGAGACCAGTGAGATCAAAGAAGGGAGTTCTGATGGCAGAGAAGTGATTTTTTAACGTAACCACGGAAAACCGCTTTTGCTCAAACAAATAATCTGAGTATCTGAAAACTAGGGCTTCTGATGCATCGGATTGCCCTGACTCAACAATCCAGTTAGTGAAAGCTTTCCAATGTGATTGATATTGCCTCCTGGTAGATAGAGTATATTGGTTCATGAGTTTATTAGTGACACTATCCCCTACTGAACTAGCCATTTGGACTTGTTAATGTCCAGAAGTCAAAATTGAGCGAGGTCCGAAGGTTACCAATTGTCTCTAAGTGGAATGCGGAGACCGGAAGTGACACCGGGTCCTTGCACCAGCTGCTCAACTGGAGAAACCACGCCTGAACCGGCCATACCGGCGCAATCATCGAGACTATGCCCCGGTACCGTCTTAGTTTGTGCATCACCGTGCACATTAGAACAGAATCTGGTGGAGGAAATAGATAGATTGAATTCCACCTGTTCCAGTCCTCCAGTAATGCATCTGGTCCCCCCACCTGGGTCACCCCCCGGTGGGTCAGGAAGAGAGGTAGCTTGTGAGTCTCCTCGGATGCGAACAGATCCACTTGTGGACGGTAAGGCTCTGGAATCATCTTGTCGAAGACGGTTTGTTTGATGGCCCATTCTACTAAGGTGCTCTGCCGCCGGGACAGAGCACCCGCCCAGACGTTCGACACGCCTGGGAGGTATAAAGCATGCAGATGAATGTCCAGCGATTTGGCTAGGGCAAAGATCTGTTCTGACACTATTAGCAACTCTCGAAACCTCACTGAACCTTGCTTTTTAATGCAATGGACTGCCACTAAGTTGTCCATGCGAAATGCTATTGATTTCCCTTGCAATGACGAGCCTTGGGCTTGGAGAAAATATAGGGGAACTAGAAGCTCTTGTTTGTTGATGTGCCATGAAATGCCCTGGTCCCAAGTGCCCTGCCCTTGATGGCCTAGATTGGATTGATATCCCCACCCCAGAGTTCCGGAAGCATCCGTGTCTACCCTTACCGAAGGAGGAGGAGAAACCCAAGTTGTCATAGAGTACAGTGTTTCGGTCTTCGCCCAGACCGATAATAAGCTGTGAATTAATCGCGGAATCGGCCATAGTTTTCCCTCCGGCAATAGTGGGAAAAATGTGTTGTCTTCCATGATTAATCTCTTTACTTTCAACCGGCCCAACTTCACAGTTAGTTGGATCCAGTTGAGAGAGCCGACCAGGGAGTCCCATACCTTCCTCGTTGTATTCCGACTGTGGAGAAAACGAAAGTTTCTTGCGAAATCTGCGGCGATTGTCCACACTCTTGAGTAAGAGTCAGATTGGCGGTATCCCAGACCAGCCCTATCCACTGAATTTCCCGTGTAGGCACAAAAAGAGACTTGCCAAGTTCACCTTGAACCCTAGGGTTGTACATGATTGATAACTATGTTGACATGATTGTGGCATAACTCTCTCGTCTCCGCCACCACTAGCCAGTTGTCTAGATACCATAACACCATAATTCCTTGGGACACTAATGGCAGAAGGGCTTGCCGGACTAATTTTGTGAAAATTCTCGGTGCCAGGTTCAATCCAAACGGCATTCTCTGGAAAACATAAGTCTCTTGCTTTATCCTCAAAGCGAGGAACTTTTGGAAGCGTTTGTTGATAGGGACATGCCAATAGGCGTCTTTGAGGTTTAGGGAGCACATCCAACCCAGCGGCGGAAGGATAAGCCTGATTTGATTTACTGTAAGCATCCTGAAGGATGGATTTACTATGTAAGCATTCAGACGCGAGAGATCCACTACTGGTCGCATCTGCACACTGTCCCGTTTTGACACTAAGAACATTCTGGAGGTGAATACTTTGCAGTTTGGATTTACTAAGACAATGATCTTCTCTGATATATTTTCTCTGATTAGGGCTTCCACCCCCCGCGAAACATGGTTGTGTTCGAGCGCCTGACGCAGTCTTGGCTGCCGGATCCACCGCAAGGTAAGGCCTTTGTGTACTAAGGTCCTGGACCAGGTTCGCTTGGGCCATGCTCTGTGGCATACCTGGAACGACCCTGTTTTCAAACTGGGCTCGATTAGTGGAGCAACTCTCAATTCCGACATGCCTAAGCACGGCCCTGGGAGACAGAGAGTATGTTTGGCTAGTTTTGTTGGGTTGGTATCAGACGGTTGGCTAGTCTTGGCTGCCGGCTGTCCCTGATTTGGTTTGGGGGGTGACTTACCTCTGTAACTTGAGTATTTACCTTGTTTGGGTTTGGGCTGATTACCTCCCTGCTGCGGAGGAGGCCTTGGGTCTCGAAAGGACTGTTTTGCCTGAGGGGGTTGTGACTTACTGCCGCTTTTGGGCTTAGTGAAGGGTTTCTTAAATGGTTCTCTCTTAGCCTGGGAGGTAGTCGGCTTCCAAACATCCACCAAATTATAAACTACATTCCACGTGTCTGAACTAAGGAGGGAGGCAGTTAAAACTGGGGAAAGGGTTACCCGGCGGCCAATGTCTTCCGGCAACTTCTTTACTAAAAATACCCTGAGATCCTGGCGTGCCCTCACAGCTTCCATGATAGCAACCCTAATGTCACCTAAGGATTGTATAGAGTTCTGTAAAAGAATCCTACATGACAGCTCAGTGGCTTTCCTCACATTTTGGTCTGCAATGGCCGAAATTGTCCTAGCTAGGGATATGGTAACCTGGCGAGTGACAAGATATTGTGAGAACAGTCGATAAGCCTTGCTTCGTAACTTAACCCCTAACTATCGGCGCGCAACATAAGTCGAGTATAATAAATCTGGACTATCTGGCGGCGCTCGACATAGGTCGTGTGGCAATTTCAGCACGTAATGTTGCTGAGAGAGAGAGACAAGTGGTGGCAGGAGAGTAGCGAGCGTATGACTGCTCCAGACCACCGCGGCGAACCTATTGACACGAATCCCACCTCCTCCCTCCCTCTCTCACTCGCTATATACGGAATTGTATGGGGAAAGTGCCGAATTACATGCTTTTTGCACTCGCGTTGCGCGGTTGTTGCAAGAAAACTAGCCATCATAAAAGGATCGTTATGGTGTCATTGGAAAGCTCTGTTTATGCCCTTTCAGGGATAGATACTTGTTTTACGTTCTGGGACTTATTTAGGCATGCAAATGATCACGTAAACAGCCCTATTTTGGCTAAAAACACCCCGCTGGGCGGTACACATAAATAAACCGCTAGCCCGCTAATCTAGTGTTAAAATCCCTCTCCAGATGGACTGGGGGAGGGGAAAAAAAGGGGTCATCTAACTGGTGAAGAGCTATTTTGGGGGCCGCCAGTAAAGCAAACAAAGCTGGAGACACCCCTTCTGCCTTATTAACTGGTAATGAGAACCAAGCATGCAACTCTTGAGGAACCTGATGTGAGGTTTTAGATGTAATAGTTGAAGCAAAAACTTGTGCCTCTGCTTCCCAATCTACCCATGGACCTACACCTACCTGCGACATCTGCAAGACTGGTGTGTGTGACTGATCAAGGACCGGAACTGTAGCCAGTTCCGGCGCGAGTGCATTCAAAGCTTTCATGTCATTAACTCCATCCGTTTTGGACCAGTCTGCAAAAAGTTGTGCAGATGAGGCTGGCGGAACTGCTGGGGCAGCTGAGAAGACAAAGAATTCAGGGTTATATGTACTGGGAATGGCCTTAATAGAGACATCTAGTAACCTCTCTACTTCATCCTTGGCTCTGAGTTTCCTATTCTTATTAATTTTAATAGTCCACTCACCTGGAACCGGTAGCTCCCCCGAAATCGTAGGCTGTGCTAAGAATGGCTTCAATGGATGTACCTGAGTCCAGGAGCAATCCGGTCCGTAGAGGAGGGGCATAGGGCCTTTCCTCTGTGGGACCTTATCCAAAGGGGGAGGAGTAATATCAGAAATTACCCGCACATTAGTGGTCGTCATTGTGGCCGTCACAGTAGTGCTTGCCGCCGTGAACGTTGCCGGGGGTAAAACCAAAGTAGGTAATGAGGATTAAGGGGTGGGAAAACCTGCAGGCTCTAATGGTCGAATCGTGGAGCTACTCGGGGGAGCTACTGGCCGATTAGGTGAGGGATCAATAGAGGGTTAAACATGATATTGTTGCATGACCCTATGCATAATATTACCTATTTCCTCTGTGGTTATACACTTGCTATGGGAACCCCTAGAAGATTGGGAACTAGCCTCTGACTCTTCACATATTGACACTTGAGCCGAGGGGACATTCACTTCCTCCGGCTCTTCATTAACCTCAAACTCTAACAATTCTGGAATGTCCTGCTCTTCCGGCGTTTGTTCCGCCGGTGGCCAAACCAAATCAGGGACAGAGGATGATAACACTTTACTATGGATACTATCCCTATCTGTTCCTTGGCCCACTCTCCAGCACCCTCGTTCAACTGCCGCCGGTGGCTGAGAGTCCTGTATAACCTGAGAGCTGTCAAAAGACACAGAATTTGAAGGTAAACCTCTGTACTGGTCAGCTAACACTATTCGGTCCGGCCGTAGAGGCCTTACGTGGTACCGAAGCTAATTTTGGGATTGCAAACACAAAGACCCGGTGGTACACTGAGAGATTGTTCATGGTGAGGATTAGATTCAATGATCTCCACCCCCATCTCAGAGTCGCGGGATTGGACGGTTGGCGTACTGGAGGTAGGGGTCGAGGGAGGTGGCCGCATGGGACCTGCTCGGCTAGTACTGTGTCCTGCCTTGGCTGATGTCACCTTCTCCTCCTTCCGGCGTTTGGTCGACCTGGACGATTCCGCCGAGGAGTGCCTAGACTGTTTCCTGGGAGATCTCGACCGGGACCTTGACTGTTGCCGGGGGGAAGGCGACCGCCTCCACTTTGGTCGGTCGGGTGGGGTACCCTCAGTGATGTCACTTTCATCACTAATTGAGCTCCTCACTACTGCTTTGGAAAGGGATTTCTTAACTTTGGGTATAGTAGATTTGCTGGAGGCTGAGTTGATCAAAGGTGACTTAATAATTAGACTCTCCCACAAGGTATCACCATCGCAGTGAAGTGCCTTATGGGCAGTATCTTTTGCATAGGAGTTAAAAAATTGTCTTTATCTCTTGCAATGCCGCAAGGCACGATAAGTCTTTCTTAGTGATAAGAGCCGTCTTTAATTCAGAACAGACTGCACACTTTTTAGACACCCACAAGCCGCGAGAACGGTCGAGACATTTAACACACTTGATGCAAAGTTTGTGAGCAAATACTGGTAATAATGAGCAAGAGGGTGTAGCTCATAGCTCAAAGCGAGGCATGATGGAATAAAGGGGCTCCCCCCCCCCCCGCCGGAATCAGCCACCACCAGCCGACAGGCGTGTTGCAACTGCAGCCCTAGGTCAATCTGGAAAATAAAATTTCCAGGAATCAATGCTCATAAGGATAACCTGCGAGGTGTAAAGACATCCTATCTCAAGTCCGGCGGAAAATTAGCTATAGCCACAGCTACTCTAACCTTCCGCTGGACTCGACCATGGAAAACACTGGGTTTCTCCATTTTAAGCTGATTTGGACTGCTTACCTGCGACAAAATGTCACTGGCCCTAGTGACCTTACGTGTTTTAATTATCTGTGACTATTGAGAATAGAAAGATAAATAACGTGCTTTCATGACGTATCATAACACCTGCACGCTAGACTGGCACGCCGGGCGAAGGAAGTCTTGTCGTATGACAACTCGGTCAGGGTGAGTCTCCTCGGCGGGCCGAGGTTGCTCCCGCAGGAATTAGCATATTCCGCCGGAAGGATTGTGGTTCAGCGCACCACGCCGGGACATTTCGTTTTTCCCTAACTCGTCAACTAGATGAGAAAACAGGGGCTTTGACCAAAAATCCGCCGGAGGAAACTACCAAAATTTTTAGTGGGGGGAACTTATATGGCAAAACTACCCCGACCAAAAACCCCACATATAAAATTAAATAGGGGACGTCTCCCAATGGCACACAAATTACATGCAACTCACACATGTATCACCATAATGGGGCAGACATAGGCATAATCACAAACAATATAGAATTATCAATCCTAGATTACCTGTAGCCTACAGTGGAGACCCCTATTGAGGCTGGCCACAGGGCCCGAGGAACACAGGATGAACTGACACTCAGATGAACCAACAGCAGCAGCAAGCAGATGGTAGGCCCGCGAGTGGGGCCCAAAATCAAATACGAACTCCAGAAGGCTCCACACGACGTGCAGCCACCTTTGAACCAGAGCATTTGCTAATAATAAACAAAATTAATATGCAACTGCCTCAAAGTGATGGCCTGAAGCATAATTTTGCAGAATGGTAGCCTCCTAGCTATAATATCAAAAGCTAAGGCGCAAAACACAACACAATAAACACACGTGGCGCGCAGATCTTGAGATACAGAGGCGCCTTGTTACAAAAGTACCCTAATTTACACCCTACTGTGGTCGTGCCAATGGGGCAGCCCGTGCTAGCTAATCTAAACTCTGTTCAGTACAACGCAGATGTATACAAATGAGTAAGGACTCACGAGAAGCGCAGGAATGACGAATGAAGCTGGAGCACAGGGACACCCGCCCGACAGGCACGAACGCGGAAGAGAGAAGAAGGAAAGATGGCCGCTAGGGGGCCTGCGTCTGGGCGCTGTGCACAAGAAATCCACACACGCATGGAAAGCCATAATATAACAGATATTAAGTTAAATTTTATTTTTTATTTTCTACGAAGTTTTTTCTGTAGGGTACCCAATCACAAGAAACGATTCCATAAGAGAATTAACCCTTATTTAGCGGGGTCGGACTTAAGTCCGATACGAAAAAATTGGACTAAATGGCGGGGTCGGACTTAAGTCCGTGGGCGTATTCCCGCCCTAATTTAGGTGGAAAGCGAAACTTGGTGGTCAGGCGGTGTACTACAAGGGCCCACCCACTCATCCCCACTGCGTGACCGTGACTAAGTGACCCTCAAGCAGCCATAATGGAAGGTCAAGATTTGCCCGTGTTCGATATGGTGGCCGCCATCCCTAGTGCGTCGCGCCACCCTACTAACCACGCCCGGCTTACCACCCAGGAACTAGATATCATGCTGAACTCTTCAGAACTTTCTAATAAGCTTTTGGATGAAACCGTCGAAGGTCTGGGTGAGAGTTTTGGTAGTGTGGATGACTCGGAAGACGAAAATAACTCGATCATAGGCTTTCACCCCAAGCATAATTTGCGTGGGGTGGATGTTGTGGTTGATATTGGACAGACCCTTGAGCAAATTGGAGACGTTCCTGACGAAGAACATACTGGTGTGGGTGTTGGTAAGTACAATTTATATTTTATAATTGCTTGAAAATGTGATTGCAAGCATTTTATCACCTTACGAGCGGCTGGTGGAGTATATTTCACTGTGCCGCCCAGCGGGTTTTTTTTTTTACCCTAAATGGGGTTGTTCCGTGCTCTTTTTCATGCATAAACAAGACCCAGAGCGTAATACAAGTATGTATCCTGAAAGTGCGTAAATTGAGCTTTCCAATGACACCCGAACCATCCTTTTACGATCACTGGTTGTCTTTCAACCATCGTAAAACACGAGTGAAAAAACCCTAAAATACGGTAATTTCCTTATATAATTCCCTGTGTGGCGAGCGGTCTTGAGGTAATTTATGCTCCTAATCACCGCTCCGCTCTCTCTCAGAGCACATTACGTCCTCAAAATTGCACTCTACAAGAAATTTCCTTTGCATTTTATAGCGTATTATTTGTAGGCCGTTCGGTAAATTTCTTACGGTAATACAAACAACGAAAGATTGAATATTTGTGCTTGGCATTATATGATTGTGGGGGACAGATGTAGGCCTACCGTATATATTATGTTTTCATATATATGATACATGTGTAACATTTTTATATTATCACGACTCTCTCTCTCTCTCTCTCTCTCTCTCTCTCTCTCTCTGTCTCACTCTCTTTGTTTGTACTCCTTTGTACTCTCTTTGTCTGATGTAGGCCAGGGCACGCCCCTAACTAATCTCTTCCCTCCCAGGGGAAATCACACCTAGCAGATGTTTTTGACTTCCCCTCTCTCTCTGTCATTCTCTTCCTCTGGGTCTACATACTGCATTTGACATTGAAATTGCTTGAGAGTTTGATTGCAAGCATTTTATAGCGTATTATTTGCAGGCGTTCGGTAAATTTCTCACGATAACCAGGGTGTATGGTACATTTCTCACGATAATACAAGCAACAACGAAGCTTGGCGAAGATTGTGGTCTACAATATACCTTTTTATAATTGCATGTGACCTTTTAATTGCTTGAAAGTTTGATTGCAAGCATTTTATAGCGTATTATTTTCAGGCGTTCAATAAATTTGATAAATATATCAAAATAAGTCCTGTGGGACTATGAAATAGCTATTATTGGACAAGGACAATATTTTGTTCATCCCTCCACTGGAACATCAACAACAATGTCAACAACGTATCACCGTCGGCAATCGTAAGATTCAGAGTCGTAAAGGTTCCAGGACGAGCTCAATAGAAAATGAATGAATGAAATGAATGAGTGTGCAGTACTGCCAATACGTATAGCGACTTCCGCTAGATCTAGAGACCTTTACTTCGATCTAGCAGCAATGACTTACACTAGCGGTTTTGTTTTGAAATTTCAGAACAATTTCGAAGTGATATTATATGGATTTTGCCAATTCATATTTCTAGTGGTATTTATCATGTCTTACATCTAACAATATATGCTAGCGGATTTAACTTCAATTGGTAACCCTCCCGCTCGAGTCGGCTCCAAGAAAATCGATAATGGTGGCACTTTAGTAAACAGGTGATAAACAAAAACGTATGCGGATCGGTTTGGTGTATCGGTATTATGGTAAGTTGGCTACCTACTATTGTTTATACGATATAGTAAGTAATGATAAGTAAATTAGTATATATTATATAAAACAAAAACAAAATTCCTGCAAAACAAGCGAAACAGAGAGAGAGAGAATGCAGAAATTTAACTGAAGAAAGAGTGAAAAAGATATAATAATACAGAAATATTACAAGCAAATAAATGAAATAGAGGGATTAGTTAGAGAAAATAATAATGAGAAATACATAATACGGATGAGGAAGAGGGGAAGCGAGCGAGCCAGAGAGAGAGAGAGAGAGATACAGGAGTGAGAGAGATTAGAGAAAATAGAGAGATTGCAAGCATTTTATAGCGTATTATTTGCAGGCGTTCAGTACATTTCTTACGGTAATATAACAATGAAAGATTGAATATTTGTGCTTGGCATTATATGATTGTGGGGAACAGATGTAGGCCTACCGTATATATTATTTTTTTCATATATATATGATACATATGTAACATTGTTATATTATCACGACACTCTCTCTCTCTCTTGTCTCTTCCTCTCTGGGTCTACCTATAGCCTACATTTATAATTGCATGTGACCTTGAAATTGCTTGAGAGTTTGATTGCAAGCATTTTATAGCGTATTATTTGCAGGCGTTCAGTAAATTTTTTACGGTAATACAAACAACCAAACAACGAAAGATTGAATATTTGTGCTGCACATCCCTCATACGAAATACCATTCCCACCGTATAGAGAGAATACAGAAACTGAACTGAAGAAAGAGTGAAAAAGATATAATAATACAGAAATATTACATGCAAATAAATGAAATAGAGGGATTAGTAAGAGAAAATAATAATGAGAAATACATAATTATACGGATGAGGAAGAGAGAAAGGGATCACAAGAGAGGGAAAGCGAGCGAGCCAGAGAGACAGACAGACAGACAGGAGGAGTGAGAGAGATTAGAGAAAATAATAATGAGAATTACATATACGGATGAGGAAGAGAGAGAGAGACAGAGCGCGCGAGAGAGGGAAAGCGAGCGAGCCAGAGAGAGAGAGAGAGAGAGAGAGACAGACAGACAGGAGTGAGAGAGAGAGAAAGAAAGAGAGAGAGAGAGAGAATACAGAAATAAGGAGAAATAAGAGAAAAATAAGACCGATTACCAAAGGAATAGTAGACGCGCGAGAGGCCGAAGTCAGGCCAAAGCGAACGCAACCGAACGCGCCCGGGAAATAGACCAAAAAGTACATCCTCTTCCTCACCTCTTTCCACCCTCCACACTCATTCATAACATCCATTCATAGACTTATATGGGGAGACGAAGAGTTGCTCTTTCCAAAAATGATAGTTTCGTTCGCATTGGAGCCATAGTAACGGCGCTAGGGCGAGTGAAATTGAGCGAATATTTCGGGATTATGCCCGCTGAGCGGTACAGTGTAAAATACCTTACCACCCGCTAAATAAGGGTTAAGGTTGCACTAATGAGAGTACTCCCTGACCCTTCCGCGCGGGAGATTCAAAACTGCTGCCGCGGGTGTTGAAGGGAGACTATTATATTAATAGGCAATATCGTCAATGATGAAGGGGCCACTATTAAATATATATATATATATATATATTGTTATGCTTAGACAAAACAGTATTTGTGAGTTCTTCTAACAGGGAGAAACTAAGAAGCCTATATTATGGTATAAATACAATAGAAACACAAGGTGAGTTATATAATAGGTCCAAAACAACACTATATAACCCCGATCTACTATACCGGCGACGTCCTTTTAATTTTATTCTTGCTATAATAATACTAGTTTGTGCAGTTTTTAAAAGGATCTGTTGTAGTAAAAAGGGTAAAGTGAGGTAGTTCAAAGCCTGTTAACCTGGGATAGGCGAGAACACTCTTAACCCTTTCCCTGCGGATGACGTTCTTGAACGCATAGGCAATTTCCAGGCTTTAACCCTTTCGCTGCGGGTGACGTTCTGGAACGTCCTGGCAATTTACAGCAATTTCCAGGCTTCAAAAACCTGTAAAAAACGTAAAAATAGAGTGTCAGTGGGCGGGAGCGTGAGGGGCCCACCTCCATTCCTCAGAGCAGCGAGTGGCCCACTGAAGTAGACTGTATCTCGCACGGGTCTCTCACTACCTCTCACAACAGTGTTGCCAAGCGAGCGAGTGCTAACAAATAGCGGGTTTCCCGCGTTTCTATGGCACCGCTGCGGGTGAACCAGACCACGTACGAGGCCCGTTCTGGTCTCATTTTGAAGCTATTTTCGCCTAGTTTTTGGCAGAATACAGTTAATTTAATGCAGATGCTTGATTCATCATCCAGGAGTGCCTGAATATGCCCTAAATAGCCCAAATCACCCCGCAGCCGAAGAGGTAAAAGCCTCTAAAAGCCGTAGAAATAGAGTGTCAGTGGGCGGGAGCGTGAGGAACCTCCCTCTGACCCTCAGAGCAGCCAGCCGCTCACTGAGGGAGACTGTGTCTCGCACGGCTGTCTCGACAGTGTTGCCGAGCGAGCGAGAGCTAATAATTAGCGAGTTTTCACGAATGTCTATGGCAACGATGCGGGTGAGCCCCGCCACCTACGAAGCTCGTTCTGGTGTCATTTTGAAGCTATTTTTTGCCTAGTTTTCGGCAGAATACAGTTAATTTAATGCAGATACTTGATTAACCTGACAAGCGCGATATAGACCTAGGTGCTAGGGTAGTTATTTGTGCATTTCTAGCCCTGGATTCTGACAGAATTCGTTATATTTACAATATAAACCATTATTTGTTTTCGGTATGCTTTTATTTTACATATATGATGTATATATGAACCTTCAAGAGTGCTAAAATAAGTGGGAAAAGCATTTGGGTGGTGAAAAACGAAGATATTGGCCACCCGGTCATAATCTCAGGCGAGAGAGAGCCACAGGCAGCCCTCCCCTCTCGCTGTCTGGGAGTCAACTGAGACGAGCGGGGCGGTGTGTGCCGGTGTCTGGGTGTTGCATAACGATCTTTTATGCAACCCACTTGTGCTACATTATCGCGGGAGAGAAAAATAACCGATAAATGATGATAATAAGTGGATAGTGATAATTGAGGAGGGGGGGGAGGGGGGAATAAGGTGGGGAAGGAGGGGAGGGGGAGGGGTGAGAAACACATGGATGAGTACTAGAGGGGAATTATCTCACCTAGAGACAAAATCCTTTATTTTGATAGGCCCTTTTTTTTGGGGGAAGGCTTTTTTTATGGTCCTGCTTCCGTGAGGCCTATCGCGTTCCCTATAGGAAGCCTTCCGTGAGGCCTATCGCGCTTGCCGGGTTAATCATTCAGGAGTGCCTGAATATGCCCTAAATAGCGCAAATAAGCCTGCAGGGAAAGGGTTAAGAGGTTTTGGTGGGCAAAGGCGAGAACACTCTTAAGAGGTAAGGCCTAAAAAAAAAAAAAAAAAAAAAATAATAATAGGCCCCAGTAGCACTTAAGACAAAAGAAATTGTGTTTAAGTGAGATAATTCCCCCCCATACCTCCTATCACTCCTCCACATATGTCAAAATCCCCTCCTATCCCTCACCCCATTCAATTATCACTTATTTTTCCTCTTATTCCCTTGTTTATCGGTGTATTTACCGTGCCAATATCTCCAAACCGGTCCTTGGGTGTTGTCTTGCGTGTCTCTATACGTGGGAAAGAGAGAGAGAGAGAGAGAGAGAGAGAGAGACAGGCCTCAGTGTCCCTCCAGGCATCGAGAGAGCAGGGTGTAGGCCTCGCGTGTCTCTCACCTCATGAATGAACGGTCAGCAATAATTCGCGATTTTCACTCTCCAAACACTATTCTTACTTGTTTTATTGCTGTTACATGTTACTATCTTCATATAAAACGTAAAATAGGCGCATATGAATAAGTAATAACGATATTTATCGTAAAATGAAGATTTTAGGCTGGAATGAGGCCTAATATGGCCGCCCAGTTATCGGGTGTTCATTACATATAGCTCGCGCTTAGCGGGTTAATTGCTGGAAGCCATTTTTAACCAGAATAAAATCGTCTATTAGTAGCCAGAATAAATTGTAAAGGATGTCGTCGGTACAGAAATGGTTAATATACACAAATAATAATGTCTCACACAATGGACTTCAATTTATCATCAAATTTACAGTTAAAACACAGAATATAATAACATAGGATATTACATCAAGTTTGCTTGAGTTAGGGAGTATGTGCTTGAATGTGAATTAAAGGTATGCCCTGAATATAGTGCTATGATATTTATGAAATTAAATATTTGCGTAGGTTCTTTGAGTCAGTCAATGTTTATTTCTAAGCACAATGATATTAATACAATATTTACATACAATAAAAATACTGCACATGGAAAATGGTGTTATGAATACTCGATATTAAGTTTATGGATATTTTGAGATATAATAGTCTAGCCTGCCTGCATCTATGCTGAATTACGTTTTCCCTTTAGCCCGACTCTTGAATACTATGATCACGAAGAACAATAATTGTTCTATAGTCGAAAGCCACTAAGTTATAGTAAAATAACCGGATTAACGAAGACCCCCACCAACAAGAAAAGGAAGAACCCGGAAGAAAGGGAAGCAAAAACAAAGCAGCAACGGAATCCGGATCACCAGAGAAAACACCAAAGAAGAGAAAAAGAAGGAGGAACTAAAACAAACACCATAACCACCAAAGCAGAAAATACGAATAATAAATTCCGGATACCTAAATTGTCCCACCTCATCAACAAGGAAGAAGGAGAGAAACGGATCAGACCAGACCTACTCGGCAAGAAAGAAAATACGCTCTAACACAGAATGATAAACGAGTAAAACCATGTATACCCGAGAGACAACAAAATCAAATCTACACGCACCCTAACACCGCCAGTAACACCAGACGAGACGCCAGAATTGCCACCATCACCCCAGAAATACCAAGAACACCAGGCAAGACCATCACCAGCATATGATAACACCACAAGGCACCAATAAAGAAGATAATATTTAGCCAAGGACAGAAGGACCAACAACAGTTTAAGAAGAGAAAATACTTACGCCTCTCTTCCACCCAGAGGCCGACTCACCTGTCTGCGAACTTCTGAGGGGTACTCCTAATCCCCCTAGATCTGCCCCTACTGGACTTGTGACCGTCTGACCCCCGCACATCTGCCCTGGGACATCTCAGCTAAAGTTGTCACTACTCCGACGAAACCTGAACAAGGCAAGCAATTCTAGGGCTTCATGATCTGGCATGTCAGTAATCTAGCCCTATAATTACCCTCCCATTCAAAAGAAAGATTGAAGTTATGGTGAATACCTCTTAAGGTCTGAGGAGTTCTTTTCCCTATTAAGGAATTGGTACGATCACCTACAATGGTAAATGTGATAGTCACAAGATCCCTAATAGGCTTCACCTTTTAGTATTAGAAGTATAAACTCGTGGACATGTCCCCACCTTACTTCTACTAAATACGCACCCAATAAAACTACCAAGAGATGGCGGGTGCCCAACCCCGAAATGGGTTGAAATAGGGGAGCTATCCCCCTGCCAAAGGCGGCTTTCTAGGGCCTTTCCTAGCTGATGCTGAGAGGATTGGGTTCTAGTCATGTGGTGATGGGCTGGTTTATCAGAGTGAGAACTAAGTGATCTCTGCCATACCCATAGCTTACTCTGACTGTTCCTTTTACTTATATATTTTCTAGATCTCAAGTGACGGCGTCTCTTCCATGGATTGACCTCCCAATCTACCAAGATTGGAAGCCAAAGTGTCACATATTTCCTTTGCCCCTCAACTTTCTCTTCATAATTGCTAAGGGGCACGGGGCCCTGGGTGAGGCTTTGGTTTCCCGGGCTTTTCCGCACTCTCCTCAGCTCCCCGCCATGGAGTGGCTTCGGTCACCCAGGCTGTATTGTGGTCGGCAGGGAGGGTTCTGTGGGGGCGCTCGGTTATGGCCTTGGCCTTGCTTGTGGCCTTGGGGCTGTTCGGCCAGGCAGCTTGGGGAACAACAACAACAACAACAACTACCAAGAGATACTTGCCATGGTAATATCCTTTGATTAGATTGTAGGGCTTTGCGAGATACCGTCAACCGGCACTCGGCAAATAGAAGTCCTAAGTGCATCTGTCTAATGCCATGGTAGCGGACAGTTGCAATTAAAAGGTTTAAACACCGCCCCCGAGTTCTTTGAACCTCTTATAACGGTCAGTGACAGATCGAGTGAAATAGTACAGGTCATGATCTTGCTATCTTCTCGTATTAGTCCGATATGTTGTCACTCTGTCATGACAATAGAGACATCGTATTAAAGACCTAAGTCAAGAG
Source organism: Paralithodes platypus (assembly GCA_032716605.1). Lineage (NCBI taxonomy): Eukaryota > Metazoa > Arthropoda > Malacostraca > Decapoda > Lithodidae > Paralithodes > Paralithodes platypus. The sequence goes on along the minus strand of CM064568.1, from coordinate 40,816,509 downwards.
TACCGAAACGAAACTTCATCACCGATGAAGGATAGACGAGTAACTCTAGCCCCAGACATGTCCGGCTAAATCTACTTGCGTTAGTCCGATGAAAGTGCCCGGTGTCATGACATTAAGGAACTTTCATTTAAGACCCAAAACCAGTTCATCCAACTGAATTCAAATAACGTATCTACACGAAAGGTCTACCTGGATGGCCCAACGGAAAGAAGAATCAGAAGACCACATTGCTGTTACATCAACTCATCACCTCTCCAACTCCAATTGTTAGCTTAGGAGTAAATATTGAAAACTCACAATAAGTTTATACCTAGAACACGGTATAATATTGCAACGACAGATTCCACTCATATTGACTCTGCCCAATTCTCACCTGTGCGAAGGTGTCTAGATATTTTAGTATTCAATACGAGTCGCGTAATTAAGTTATTGTTTATTCTTGTGAGAGATTGTTCATTCATCATTTGCGAGTAAATTCAGAGGTAACATTACAGCTAATTAATTCCTGATCTCGTTGCAGATCCTCATTCGTGCTCAGAAAGTTTATATATACTGTATATATATATATGTATATATATATATATATATATACAGTATATATATATATATATATATATATATATATATATATATATATATATATATACAGTATATGTTTGTAAACCATTTTATTCATGCATATTAATTCATATTGTTTAATCTAAGAGTAAGATACTATTCCTAAAATATACTCAGTGTTATATGTATCCATTATCTCTTATATGCGTGTGTTGTCTAAGTTTGATTTCTCCAGTTAAGCAGAACCTACCAATTCCAAGTGTCCAATCATAAGCGAAGGATATTGAATAGGGGATAACTAAGGATAGTATTTGTGTGTATTGTTTTCCTGAAGGGAAAAATAATTGTTAGCAACGAAAGGACTTGAATATTCACTTTCATGTTTTCATCAATACGGTATGTTCAAGTACTCATGACTATAAATTAACACTCGGATACCATAGTCTTATCAGAATTTGTGGCCATTTAAGTTATTCATTTTGCAATTATTAATGTCTGGATTGATTTTTGGATAAACAATTTTTTTATCTCATTATGTACCAGCGACGTCTTTTTATTTTGTTTATTTCTTATTCAGACGATTTGTACAGCTTAAGCAGGAGCTGAGGTAGTAAAAAGGGTTAAGTGAGATAGTTTGAAGCATCTTAATTGCTGGAGGCCCTTTTCAAACTGAAGAAAAATCTTCTAATACTAGCCAAAATAAAGTTAAAAATATGGCCCATACTTGTCATGCATACTAAAGGGGTGCCAGAATAGGTTTTACGCACAAAACAGTGTTGTCCCCTTACCTCCCGGGGAGAGGTGGACGTAGCCGGGTAGCATATTTACCAAGTCGAGACTAGTAGGTGCCATAGGGTAAATTAGGACCAATCACAGCTCGAGTTTACCCTAGGATGACTATTACCAAGTCACAGGACTAACTTCAACCATGCATATAACCCTGGACAGCCAACATTGTAGCACTAAGTCATGAAAATATAACTACAAAGTAATAGGAAATTCTTATAATAATGCCCTCGGTACTTTGAATTATGCAAATAAATATATCCCATTATGTTTTACGATAGTAAGAGTTAAACCATATCTGGCAACAGTGTTTAGTCCCAGTATAGCGATCATTCAGCATTCAGTGTATTCGCCTTAATACTATATGTCCTATTATAATAGATACCTATTACTACTGCAATATAATACAACCATAGACAATGCCATTACGTATTATTTGAATCTGATATAAAGTTCTCCACTATATGTTAAGCATGAACAGTCATGACAGAACCAAAATATTATCTATTGACTTTAGTGCACAGCGAAGGTTTTGGTTCTAATGTTATGACTCCTGACTTGTCTATGAGTTCATTTGGCTTAAATAATAATTATAATTTATTCCAAATATAAAAATATAATAGGCCTACACTTGAATAAGTCAATTCTACATATAATTTAGTCCATAACACTATTTACTATAAATATAAGCTAGGTTAAGTATGGATTAATGTTACAGTTCTGTAGTTCGAAATTCATTGTATTGATTGATTGATTGACTATATTTATTAAGAGTTACATACACCCTGATAGGGACAGAAAGTCGGCATATTTGTTAAAAAGCACCCCAATACAGCATGATCACTCCCACAGGGATAACCCATGGGATAACCTACACAATTTTAGCTAACTTATTTCCATCAGGGTCCCTGTTGTGAGGTAAGAATGAGAAGTCTACAAGGGAGTCGAACAAACTACAGTAGAAAGTGAAACTCCACCACATTGTAGACCTCCTGTACCATCTCAATGAAAGATCTAATAATAAATAGCCTACCAAGACAAATACCGTGCAATAATTAATTACTTAAAATATAGGCTAGCGTGGCCTATTACATGTTGCGAAGAATATTTTGTGGCTATTACATGTTGCAAAGAATAGTTTATGGCCTATTACATATTATTGGGATGGAATTTGTGCTGTACCTGGTATCAGTGCATTACCACAAGCCCACCGAAACGTCAATAAAATACCCTCATTGTTCCCTGAATAAATAGCACTGCATGAATATTCCCATATTCAAAATATGCTATAGGGGTGCTATGCCTGGTGAGTTATCTGCTCAACAGGTGGCGTTGTGTGTGTGTGTGTAAGTGTGAGAGTCCGAGTGTAGGGGGTGAGACAGTGAAGCACGGGAATGAGGTGGCTTCAGAGATGGGGTCGTTTCGGGCCATGAGTGAGCACCGTGCCTCATGTGAAGGCAAGATGGCAGGTCCTCGTTGTACTCTACGTGCTTCACATGTCTCACTCCCTAGACTGGAACAAGACCTCACAGGCTTCACTGTTCATTGTAAAGCGGTGAATGTTAAGGCTCTCAGCCTATGCCCGAGAGGAAGTAATTTGGAATATAGAAAAAAAAAAAAAACATGTTGCGAATAACATTTTATGTCCTATTACATGTTGCGAAGTAATTTTGTGGCCTATTACATGTTGAGAAGTATATATATGCCCTATTACATGTTGCGAAGTATATTTATGGCCTATTACATGTTGCGAAGTATATTTTGTGGCCTATTACATGTTGCGAAGTATATTTTGTGGCCTATTACATGTTGCGAAGTATATTTTGTGACCTATTACTTGTTGCAAAGTATATTTTGTAGCCTATTACATGCTGCGAAGAATACTTTTTGGCCTATTACATGTTGCGAATAATATTTGTTGGCCTAACACATGCCGTGAAAAATATTTGGTGGCCTAACACATGCCCTTAACAGTATTTTGGAGTTAGGCCACCTGGGGTTATTAACGGCATGTGTTAGGCCACCAAAAGTTATTCGCAGCATGGGTTAGGCCACTATATATTCTTCACAGCATGTGTTAGGCCACCATATATTATTTATGGCATATATTAGGCCACCAAATATTATTCGCGGCATGTGTTAGGCTACCAAATATTCTTGGCAGCATGTAATAGGCCATAAATATTCTTTGCGGCATATAATAGGCCAAAACAAATTATGCGCAACATTTAATAGGCTAGGCCACAAAATATTCTTCGCAACATGTAATAGGCCACAAAATATACTTCGCAACATGTAATAGGCCATAAATATTCTTCACAACATGTAATAGGCCACAAAATACACTTCGCAACATGTAATAGGCCATAAAATGTTCTTCGCAACATGTAATAGGCCATAAAATATTCTTTGCAGCATGTAATAGGCCATAAATATTCTTCGCAACATGTAATAGGCCATAGAATATGTTGTGGCCTATTACATGCTGCTCATAATTTGTTTTGGCCTATTATATGCCGCGAAGAATATTTATGGCCTATTACATGCTGCAAAGAATATTTGGTAGCCTAACACATACCGCGAATAATATATGGTGGCCTAATATATGCCATAAATAATATATTGTGGCCTAACACATGCTGTGAAGAATATAATATAGTGGCCTAACCCATGCTGCGAATAACGTTTGGTGGCCTAACACATGCCGTTAATAACTCTAGGTGGCCTAACTCCCAAATACTGTTAACGGCATGTGTTAGGCCACCAAATATTCTTCACGGCATGTGTTGGGCCAACAAGTATTATTCGCAACATGTAATAGGCCAAAAAATATTCTTCGCAGCATGTAATAGGCCACAAAATATACTTTGCAACATGTAATAGGCCACAAAATATACTTCGCAACATGTAATAGGCCATAAAATGTTCTTCGCAACATGTAATAGGCCATAAAATATTCTTTGCAGCATGTAATAGGCCATAAATATTCTTCGCAACATGTAATAGGCCATAAAATATTCTTTGCAACATGTAATAGGCCATAAATATTCTTTGCGGCATGTAATAGGCCACAAAATATTCTTTGCAGCATGCAATAGGCCATAAATATTCTTCGCAACATGTAATAGGCCTATTACATGTCGCGAAGTATATTTTTTGGCATATTAAAAGTTGCGAAGTATATGTTGTGGCCTATTACATGTTGCGAAGTATATTTTGTGGCCTATTACATGTTGCGAAATATATTATGTGGCCTATTACATGTTGTGAAGAACATTTTATGGCCTATTACATGTTGCAAAATATATTTTATGGCTTATTACATGTTGCAAAGAATATTTATGGCCTATTACATGTTGCGAAGTATATTTTATGGCCTATTACATGTTGCGAAGAATATTTTGTGGCCTATTACATGCTGCGCATAATATGTTTTGGCCTATCATATGCCGCGAAGAATATTTATGGCCTATTACATGCTGCAAAGAATATTTGGTAGGCTAACACATGCCGCAAATAATATATGGTGGCCTAATATATGCCATAAATAATATATGGTGGCCTAACACATGCTGTGAAGAATATATAGTGGCCTAACCCATGCTGCGAATAACGTTTGGTGGCCTAACACATGCCGTTAATAACTCTAGGTTGCCTAACTACCAAATACTGTTAACGGCATGTGTTAAGCCACCAAATATTCTTCACGGCATGTGTTAGGCCAACTAATATTATTCGGAACATGTAATAGGCCAAAAAATATTCTTCGCAGCATGTAATAGGCCACAAAATATACTTTCCAACATGTAATTGGTCACAAAATATACTTCGCAACATGTAATAGGCCACAAAATATACCTCACAACATGTAATAGGCCATAGAATATACTTCGCAACATGTAATAGGCCACAAAATATACTTCGTAACATGTAATAGGCCATAAATATACTTCGCAACATGTAATAGGCCACAAAATATACCTCGCAACATGTAATAGGCCATAGAATATACTTTGCAACATGTAATAGGCCACAAAATATACTTCGCAACATGTAATAGGCCATAAATATACTTCGCAACATCTAATAGGCCACAAAATATACTTCGCAACATGTAATAGGCCATAAATATACTTCGCAACATGTAATAGGCCACAAAATATACTTCGCAACATGTAATAGGCCACAAAATATACTTCGCAACATGTAATAGGCCATAAATATACTTCGCAACATCTAATAGGCCACACAATATACTTCGCAACATGTAGGCTAATAGGCCATAAAATGTTCGGTTCAATGTTATTTTAATACCACGAATTTTGTTGATATATTTGAAGATAAACATTTAATCTATATGCTCTAAAGATCATAAGAAAATATGTTTTAACCCTCGGCAAAACCTAATAAAAAAGTATGGTACTAAAATTTATTTTTCGTAACAAGGTTGTCAATACGGTACTTTCAGTCATCGATAGCTCTAAAAATCATATGAAAATGTGTTAAACCCTCGTAAAAGCCTAATATAAAAGTATGGTACTAAAATTTAATTTTCGTAAAAAGGTTGTCAATACGGTACTTTCCCGTTATCAATGTACAATCAAGCTGAAGATTGCAGAGTAAACACCATAGACTTCATATACTTTTTTTTCACCTTCGTATAATCGACAGCCAATTTTTTTTTTTTTGTATTAAGGGATTAGTACTCAACCAGTGGGGGTGTGGGGGCGGCAGCCCCCACCCACAATACTAGGTTAGGTTAGGTAAGGTTGTTAGGTTAGGCTAATGTCTTTTCAAATCACTATCGGGGAGCGAGCGTGTCTCAACATCGATCGATAGGCCTAATGGGGAAAATAGGTTTTCCCGAGATTTCTAATTAATTACAAACACTATATATTGATGCAAATGAACAATTTTGTTTATAAAAAAACACTCGGAAAATTTGTGGTATTAAAATAAAAAAATTCCAAATGTTCTTCGCAACATGTAATAGGCCATAAAATATTCTTTGCAACATATAATAGGCCACCAAATAATATTCTCTGCATGTAGAAATAACTGATTTTGTATAGCCTACTACTATATTTTAAGTAATTAATTGTTACACGGTATTTGTCTTGGTAGGCTATTACTAGGATATTTATTATTAGATCTTTCATTGAGATGGTACAGGGGGTCTACAATGTGGTGGAGTTTCACTTTCTACTGTAGTTTGTTCGACTCCCTTGTAGACTTCTTATTCTTACCTCACAACAGGGACCCTGATGGAAATAACTTGGCTAAAATTGTGTAGGTTATCCCATGGGTTATCCCTGTGGGAGTTATCATGCTGTATTGGGGTGCTTTTAACAAATACGCCGACTTTCTGTCCCTATCAGGGGGTATGTAACTCTTAATAAATATAGTCAATCAATCAATCAATACAATGAATTTCGAACTACAGAACTGTAACATTAATCCATGCTTAACCTAGCTTATATTTATCGTAAATAGTGTTATGGACTAAATTATATGTAGAATTGACTTATTCAAGTGTAGGCCTATTATATTTTTATATTTGGAATAAATTATAATTATTATTTAAGCCAAATGAACTCTTCTTCTTCTTGATATTTATATGTGCAGTTTGCTCGGAGTATTTCAGATCTCCAGATTACTGCACAGGCATAGAGTTGCTTGCTGAGGGGAAGGGAAGTTTGTTAGTTGAAAGGGATCTACAGATAGGATGTCTAAATAGTGAGTACAAGTATTGTACCCTACATAGTTTTAACTATAGGTCAAGGTCATTAAGGACTGGAAAGTGTTTTGAGGGTAAGTAAATAGGTAAGATGACGATTGGTTATTAAGGTCTAATAGGAGGTAAGTCGTTATGTCAAGTCGGGTTGAGTCATGTTCGGGTTTTGTAAGATTGGCAGAGGTCTAGTACAGTACAGTACAGTACAGTACCAGTAAGGGTGGTACTGTACTGTATTGGTTAGGGGTAGGTTTTCTGTGTGTTGGGAGTTGTTTTGTCGTTGATGTTATTAGATGTCTGAAGTTTTATTTGTGGCTCTTATGTATGTTCCTAGAGCTGAGGCAATTGCATGTTTGCCTTGTTGGTCAATATCTCCTCCTCCTAGGATATGTTGTAGATTGAAGGTCCCTCCGTGTTGTGCCACTGTTCTTCTCAGGTGGGTGCGAGCGCTGTAATGTCTATGGCAATGAAGTAGATAGTGTTCCACTGTTTCTGGGGTGAGGCAGTAGGGGCAGTTCTCGTCTTCTTCTAGTCCCATTCTGTGCATGTGCTCCGCTAGTCTTGTGTGTCCTGTCCGGAGGCGGAATGTAGCTGTATTTAGAGTTTTGTTCTTGTATTTTGTGTGTTTCCATATGGACCATTCGGGTTTGATATTTCCGTATCTTGTGCCAGTGATGGTGACTTTCCATTCACCCTTGAAGTCTTTGAGGATTTCTTCTATTAGGATGTTGGCTCTGTCTATTGTAGTGTAGGGGAGGGGTGTAATTCTTCTGAGGGAGTGCATGCCCCTGGCGAGTTTATCGACTATTTCATTGTGGAGTATGTCTATATGGCCAGGTACCCACTGGAAGCTCATAGTATAACCTTGTAGGGGGAGGTTAGTGAGTAGTTGGAGCATGGGGTATTCGAGTTCCTTACTTTGTGTTGTGTTGTATGTAATGGCCTGGATAGCGCTCTTGGAGTCGCAGCATATTGTGTATGGGCCTGGTGGAAGGGTACTGATGATTTCTAGTGCTTGATTGAGTCCGTACAGCTCTGCAGTGAACACTGATGTTTGTTTGGGGAGCTTCCATCCCATGATTAGATGAAATTTTGGGATCCATAGTGCTGCTGACGTGGATGTGGTGTTTCCGTTTTTGATGAGTGATCCGTCTGTGTATATGGGAGTGGAACTTTTATGCTGGGTATTCAGGATTTCTAGGAATTCCTGTTTTAATTGGGATGGGTTGTCCTTCTTAGTTTTTAAGGTTAAGAGATCTGTGTAAGTTTTAGGAGGGGTATATTCCCATGGTGGGACTGGAGGTACCATGGGTTGCGTTTGGCAGCCCAGAAAAATACGGGCCTTCCTGTGTATGATCTGGCCTATTCTTTCTCGGAAAGGTGATTTGCGGGTCCGGTTCTCCTGAGGTCGTATTGGTATGTTGCGGAGAGATGCTGAAAAAGGGTGGGAGGGGGGGGCATTATATGTTTTTGAGAAGTATGAAGAGCACTGTAAGTCTCTTCTGGTGGTTAGGGGGATTAGGTTAGTTTCATTGACAAGTCAGGAGTCATAACATTAGAACCAAAACCTTCGCTGTGCACTAAAGTCAATAGATAATATTTCGGTTCTGTCATGACTGTTCATGCTTAACATATAGTCGAGAACTTTATATCATATTCAAATAATATGTAATGGCATTGTCTATGGTTGTATTATATTGAAATAGTAATAGGTATCTATTATAATAGGATATATAGTATTAAGGCGAATACACTGAATGCCGAATGATCGCTATACTGGGACTAAACACTGTTGCCAGATACGCTTTAACTCTTATTATCGTAAAACATAATGGGATATATTTATTTGCATAATTTAAAGTACTGAGGGCATTATTATAAGAATTTCCTATTACTTTGTAGTTATATTTTCATGACTTAGTGCTACAATGTTGGCTGTCCAGGGTTATATGCATGGTTGAAGTTAGTCTTGTGACTTGGTAATAGTCATCCTAGGGTAAACTCGAGCTGTGATTGGTTCTAATTTACCCTATGGCACCTACTAGTCTCGACTTGGTAAATATGCAGCCGGGTACCACAGCTAATAGTATATAGAGTTTTGTAGCTGATGTATAGAAAAGTATATTCATAAGTTCATTTCCAGAGATATACTTCCAAAAATTGAAATAGGTGAAGTCAACGAATATTTGTGAGTGGACTAGAGACTGGCATTCGAGTGTAGAATGATGATGAATATCGACCAGCTACCGCCTCCCGTCCCACTTCTCATAATCACTAAGGTATGAAAATTGACACCAACTCTGTAATTTAGACACTTTATTTAACTAGGTAGCTGGATCAAACCACCAATGTTTCTACTCCAGCTGATATTATTATTCTTCATTTACTTAGTTTTAAATATATATCTTATATCTGCTATAGATTGTGTGTATACATTTATGTTGGTTTAATTTAGGTGGTGTGTGTGTTTAGTTGATTGCTTGTGTGTGTGTGGTGTAATAATAATAATGATAATGTGTGTGTATGCTTCAACGTGTGTGTTATTATTTATTGTTTTCCTATGTTATTTAATGGTGCATGTCAAATTGTATTTCTATGTGTAAATATGAGTTTGTATGCGTGTGGCAAAGGGAGATGTGTGTGTGTGAGTGTGTGTGTGTTATAAGTGAGTGCTTGTGAGTCTGTATGTGTGTGTAAAAGAGCGTGTTTTGTACTGTATGCGTGTATGTTGTATAATTTTGTATTACGTGTACTATAATTTGAACATAATATGTGGAATGTAAATGTTTTGTGCCTCTCTGGCTCAAACGTTCCTGTCACTCTCAAACTAAATATTGCTGTGCTGTCTATCTGTCCCCTAACTACAGTATACTGATTTTCCAAAATGTTTTAACTATCTTACCTCTAAATTGGTACATATTCTATCCCTCTCTCCCATCCCTGAAATCTCCATCTTGGGCGATTTCAACGTTCACCACCGCCAATGGCTCTTCTCTAATTTTACTAACCAACCTGGTGATCAAGCCTAGATCTTGTCTATCCTAAATGACCTAGAGCAGTGTTTTCAGCACCATACACGCATCCCAGATCACCTTGGAGATTGGCCCAACATCCTTGAAATATAATTAACCTCTAATAATTCTGCTTACACTGGAAACTTGTTCTCTCCAATGGGCTCCTCCAATCTTAGCCTTATCTTTGATATCTAGTTTATCTCTCCAGTACGGTCATCTGATCCTCTCAACCGGTGGCCTTTGTGAAACTTTGGCGCTACCAACTGGGAGGCTCTTCGGAAGTACTTCTTTGATTTCCGTGGAATTATATTTGCTTCCGTGGCCGGGAACCCACAGTGTGCTGAATGCATTACTGAAGTAATAATCTCGGGAATGTAGGCATACATTCCCTTTTCTTTCTCTCAGACTAATGCAATAAAATCTTGGTTTACTCAAGCTTACTCTAGCATTCAAATGGTACCATCACCTTCAAACTCCCAAATAACATACTTTCTATGTTTCTGCCCAGAATCAACCGAAATCTATTCTTCAACTCTCCCAAAACTCTTTCATCTAAAATAGATTATTTGAACTTTCCAAACTCTAGTGCATCCCAAGCTTTCTGGTATCTCGCCAAAACCCTCTCCAACAATTTTACTTCCTCGTCTTTCCCTCCTCTTTTCCACTCCGATGGCACTACCGGTACTTCTCCCTCTGACAAAGATGAACTCGTCGCTCAAACTTTCTCTATAAACTAAACCTTGGATGAATCGGTGCTATTCCTCACTCTCCTACTTATGCCTAATTTTCTTGACTCTAAGGATATACTTTTCCCTCCTGTTGCATTAAAAAACTGTGTTTCCATGCTAACTCCCTGCCTAGGCAAAGTCTTTCGTCTCTGTCTTTCCTCTAACATCTTACCTTCTTGCTAGAAGTTTGCACTCATTCAACCTGTCCCAAAGAAGGGTGACTGGTCTCAAACCTCCAACTTTCATCCAATTTCCCCTTTTGTTTGCATCTCGAAGGTTTTTTAATCTATTAATTATTCAATTTTTCTTAAGGATTTGTTTTCCCATAATCTTCTCTCAAATCTCCAATAGTTTTACTTACCTTAGTAACTCTTGGTCATCCTCCTTGCGGGACTTTGGTGCAAGCTTTTTTGTGTGTGCTAGACAAATTAATAGCCTTCAAGAGAGTTTGGTATAAATCAATATTTTCTAAATTTTTCTCCATTGGTTGCTATACCAATATTTGTGCCATTATTTCAAATTTATTTTCTGATTGTTCTAAAGCTCCGGTTGTGGACGGTCATTTAAGAATTCCGGTGTTCCTCAGGGTTATATCGTGTCTCCTGTTTTCTTTCTAATATTCGTTAATGATTTTCTCGACTGTACCTCTAGCCCTATCCACTCGAATTCTAATGATTCTACCTTACAATATTCAACTAGTTTACCACAACGATCCACCATGCAATTACTCCAAAACTTATGAGTTGAGGCCATAGTGTAATGCGAGCAGTTGTGGCAAGGGCTTAAGCGGAACTGGATGTAGAAAATCTTTTGAGCTATCAGGCCAAGCGTAGTATTTATATTGCTGGTGGTTAGTGGCTAGAGTGTTCGGCTCTGAATATATATATATATATATATATTGCATCTTTTTCGCTATACAATAATCAGTGTTTCTCAGAGCTCTCTCAGTGGGTTTTTTTTCTTTTTTCTATATTCCAACTACTACCTCTCGGGCATAGGCTGAGAGCCTTTTTACACTACACCGCTGAACACGGTGAGGCCCGTGAGGTCTTGTTCCAGTCTAGGGAGTGAGACATGCGAAGCACCCCGGCTCGAAGCAGCTCCATCTCTGAAGCCGCTTCGCCTCCGTGCTTCACAGTCTCACCCCCCACACTCGGACCCTCACTCTCAGAACGCCACCTATTGAGCAATTAACTCACTAGGGATTGCCCCCCTGTAACATATTTTGAATATGAGAATATTCATACAATGCTATTTAATCAGGGAACAATGAGGGTATTTTTTTGGCATTTCGATGTGCTGTGGTAATGCACTGAAACTAGGTACAGCACAAATTCCATCCCAATAATATCTTCCCATTGACATATTGGGATTCGAACCCGGGTCCATTGGATTACCAGTCCAGTGGCAAGACCACTCTACCACACCCCTATACCACCTCCTCTACATAGGGTATGTAGTATGTAGTAGGAACACAATCCCACCCCTCCTCTGTGCAACTCTCCAATTCATGAGTGAAACAATACTCCAAATCTTTCTTCTATTCAACAGCTGAGTTCTGGAACTCTCTCCCTGAATCCATCTTTCCTTCATCATATGACTTAAATTGCTTCAAACTCTGTGTGTCCGAGCATTTTGGCTCGACTGTTCCTTGATTTTGGCCCTGTCACTCTTTCAACTCTGGGGGAATCACAGGAATTTTTGCCTTTTGTCTCCCTCATCCACATACAGTAGATAAAAATATATATATTTACTCAGGCCCAATCTCCACTTTTCCTATTTTGTTTTTCTTTTTTCCCTCCTTTTCTTTTCATGTTTTTTACTTTTTTTGGGGGGGTGGCCGACTCAAGAGAGAGCAAGAACCGGGAAAACACAAAACACAACATAAAACAACGAATACACACAGACAAAACACAAATTCACACACATCTAGGTCACCCAGGAGAAGACAGAGACCAGGGTCACCAAGGTCCCTCCAGCACTCCCCTGGCCCCCGACCACACAGAGAGGTTCCAACATGGCAGACATGCAGCGGAGCCAAAGCCACAAGCCCACCTACCACAAACTTCAATTGTCACCACTTCAACTCCAGCAGCCACCAACGCCCCAACGTCAACTGCCACCAATCCAACGCCTGCAGTAGCCACTTCAGCAGATGGTTCCGATACTCAAGAAACAAATAGTGACTCTTTTTCCCCTCAAGACAACTTCCATGTCGCGAGGAACAACGTTTTCCCCAAGACCAGGAAAACCATACCAATTACCGAGTGTCAAAACCGTTTCCAGATACTCACAGACTCAGATGACGAAGAGGAAACAGAAGAAGTCCGGCTCGTGGGAGACTCGACGATACGTGGTCAGCTCACAGAGTTTTGCGCCAGGGCACCTAAGACCAGGAAGCGTTTTTGTATCCCTGGTGGTGGTGTGGACGACGTAGTTGCTGCAGTTGACAGTGTCAAAGCTGGCCCCTGTTAATACAATGTACGTCATCTACGTTGGATCCAACGATGTACAGCGAACCCGGTCGGAAGATTTACTTTTAAAGTACCAGCAGCTGATCAAGTCATTTAAGGAGAAGTAATCAAGGATCATCGTCTCAGGAATCGTCCCCCGGCTTGGTGTAGAGAGCCGATTTTACAACATAGCCACCAGCCCAAATCGTTGTCTAGCAAACCTCTGCAGGAAGGAGAACGTGGGATTCGTCGACACCTGTGACAATTTCTACTACGATGACTATATGTTTTCGGACGATGGAGTTCATCTGAACCAGGTGGGAGCAGCACGTTTTGGGCGTCTTCTCAACGATGCGGTGAAGGATTTTCGGAGAAGAAATCGACTCAGCACAGGACAACCAGGAAGGAAGACAGAAGACAGCGAGGACGGCAACATGCGAAGAAATTAAATGCTAATCCGTCGAGAACTGCGAATTTGGATAAAGCTTCACCAACACGACCGAAACTCAAAACCGCCAGGGATAACGACCGAGGACCGAGGACAGCCATGAATGTAAATGTAGATCCGACCAGAACCAAAAATTCAATTAAAGAGCATTCTGTGAGTTCTAAAACCGCAACTTTAAAGGTTTTCTATGCAAACGCTCGTAGCATACGCAATAAATTTTCAGATTTAGAGGAACTAGTGTTTACAGAAAATTATGATGTGATTGGCAAAACAGAATCTTGGCTCAATACAGAAGATAGAGACTTTTTAGCAGAGTATTCACTTCCCGGTTATGTAATGTTTGAGAAAAGCCGAATAAATAGAAATGGAGGTGGCATTTTATTTTATATCAAAGAAAGTCTTAACCCGACCCTCTTGTCAAAACCTCAAATTGTGAACGTCGACACATCTTTTGTGCTAATAAAGAATAATATAGGTACAAAAATAATACTTGCATTAATATACAGACCTCCAGCTCAATCAGTGCAAACTGACCGAGAAATTTACGAACAAATTGCAGATGTAAGTAACTTACAAGATACCGTAATTTTTGGCGACCTTAATTTGCCTGTGACCAAGTGGGGCGATACTCTTACTTCACACTCCGGACATGACTTGTATGCGAACTTGCAAGAGAGTTCACTCTATCAATTTGTTCAATCGCCGAACCATGGAAATAACGTTCTTGACCTTGTACTTGCAACAAAAGAAGAATTAATAGAGAATTAGAATGTTGGTGATGAATTCAGTAACAGCGACCATCGTACAATAACTTTCACTTTAAAGTTTACTAGTAACGAACCAAATAGCAGCATAGAAAAGGTCCCCAATTTCAAGAAAGCAAACTTTCATAAACTTAGAGCTTTGTTTAAAGAAACTGACTGGAGCCTTTTAATTAACAATAACGGCATAAATACATCTTGGGATTATTCGAAACCACTTACCTAAAAGCAGTGCAGGACTGCATACCATCGAAAATACGGCATACAGGCCATAATGAAAAGCCCAAATGGTGGAATAAAGATATTTCAAACTGTCTGCTACCAGGCACAGATCCTTGGCACCGATCAACTCAATAACACTTTTGGAATACTCGCATATATAACCTTACCTGCAACAATAGCCACAAATTGAGATCACAGAAACACTTAGGGTTTGCGTGGAGGAGAAGGGCCAAGTACGAGGGTCGGGGCATCACAGATTTCTGGGCACGACAGCTGGGTGTATTGGGGCCACTCGTCAGGAATCCAGGGGGCAGGGCCAGGCGCCAGGGTATAGCTCTGACAGGGGTCCAAAGGCAGGGGGGCAGGTGGACGGCAGGCTCCTTCTCTCTCTCAGGCAAACGGCTCCCGGACACCAATCCGGACGGAGCGTTTAGGCAGGTATACTCCCGGACATATATCCGGACGGAGCAAGCTGCTGAGTGTGAACTGACTTCCTGTAGTTTCAGTCAGTACATATTCGGGTTATTTCTCTTAGTCAGGTTGTGTGAGCTCGTGTGAATAGGGGCATAGTAAATACATAAAAATTGGCTATGTTGCAGTTAATAATTACAAGAAAAATATAGTATGGTGCTTAATGACATCGCACTGAGGTTCTCGTCTTTTTAACCTTTGGTTCTTTCTTATATCATCAAGCCTGATGATGTAATTCGTGATTTACTGTTCACTAATTGTTTTGGCTATTTGCACTGTTTATGTTATGGTTTTCTTCTGTGGCACTTCATATCACCATTTCACTCTCCTTCTCGTCTGGCAGCTTCTTGCGGATGGAGGGCCCCAACGATTTAATTACTCCCAGGGCTCTTTATGCTTAGATTGCATAAAAACTTTTTCATTATAGCACTTGAGGGGGTATTCGGGGTGAATTTCTGCCTTGGCTATATGAGTCCCGCTCTGTGATTGGCGGGCCCGCGTGAGGTGTTGATTAGAGGGGCTTGACCTGCCCTTCGGGGGTAACTCACCTGTATGTGGAATTAGAGCATGGGTACATGGGTCAGATTTCCCGTTCACTGGAGAATGGGAAATTAATCTATTTCTAAATCCTTTTCTGCTGGTCTCCCTGGATTCCCTTGCGGTGGCTATCCTGTGTGGTTGTCCTCTTGGCTTCGTCATTTCAATATATGTATATATGTACCGGTATACTGTATATATATATATATTGTAACCACCATTTCTAAACTTATGTTAAATATTCCTTGGACCCTGAAGGTAATGTATCTGTTATATTCTGTTTCCCAGCTCATTAACACCATTGACTCTGCAGAAGATGTTCCGGAACGCCATGGCAATTTACAGCAATTTACAGGCTTTTAAAGCATCTTAAAGCCTGTAGAATCAAGTGTGAGGGAGTGGGAGCACGACAGGCCACCCGTCCTTCCTCCAGCCAGCCGGCCGGTGCACTGAGGAGTATGAGCCATACTCTCGCGAGATATACAGTGCTACCAAAGGCAAATGTAGCGCGACATTAGCAATAGTTGCTCGTTTTAGCGAATGTCTATGGTAGGCGCTGATGGCGAGCTACGAAGCTCGTTTTGGTGTTATTTTGAAGCTATTTTCTTCTAGATTTTGGCTGAATACATTTCATTTCATTCAGACACTTGCTTAATCAATCAGGAGTGCCTGAATGAACCCTACTTTGGCGGAAATAGGCGGAAAGATGTCCGCACCTTAAGTGTTAAGGGCTGCACTCTAATACGAATAAGCTTATACTGCCAAAGGGCAATTAGTGCCTGGTCAATATCTTAATAGGGTTACATCAATTAGAATCTTTGAAGCATTAAAGCCAAGTTCTGAAGCATCTGGGGTATAATAAAGCCTTATACTTTCTCATTTGTGTTTGATACTGATCCAAATGGGTGCATCGACATTTATGCTCTGGACTGTACTGTATTATATTCTTTGTTGACAAAAAATACATTATTGAATCATTATAACATTGTAGGTTGACGAAAATAGCGTGACCGCAAGTTTATCAAGTTGTAAATTTGAGTTGGGCTCTTTCAAGATTACTGCAAAGAAATACTGCTCAAGTTATGAACCTACTGTAATATGAAACTTGGCACCGGTTACTTCGCCAACATGTACCTCCACCCACAAGTGTATTTGCTTGTGCTAGATTGTTTAGTCCTAACCTAGAATTCACTCTGACTAGGTTAAGTATGTTCAAGTTATCCCTATGATACAGCTTAAACTTTGATATATTAATAAATAGATGAAAGTATTATTACTCTGAATGTGAACAAAGATATTTTGGACGAAACAACATACAGTATAGCGAATACAAGTGTAAGCAAAATGAATGTCAGATGAAACTGTACCATTTCAATAATCATGGCTTGTTCCAGACTTTCTTATAGCTCAGTCCAATCATCTAATCATCTAGAAGATTCTAGACAACACCATCCCCCTGAATAATGTGGATGAGAGAGAAAAAAGGCAACACTGCCTGTGACGAGTGCCTCCCCCAGATTTGAAAGAGTGACAGGGCCAAAATCAAGGAATGTTCTAGCCAAAATGCCTGGACGCACAGAGTTTGAAGCAATTTAAGTCATAGGATGAGGGAAAGATAAATTCAGGGAGAAAGTTCAAGAGCTCAATTGTTGAATAGAATAATGATTGGGAGTATCTTTTCACTCTTGAATTGGAGAGTTGCACAGAGTAGGTGGAATTGTGTTGCAAGACGGGTACTATGTACCCTACGTAGAGGAGGTGGTATACACTGAGAGAGCTCTGAGGAACACTGGTTATTGTAGTAGCGATAGAATAGCGAGAGCGATGTAACATTGCGGCGAAGAGAGAGAGATTGTAGAGAGTCAGTTAGTGGACGGGAGTTAATGATACGAAATGCTTTCCTTTCTACTTTGTCTAGAAGTGTTGTGTGACTGGATCATCCCCACACATGTGAACAATACTCAATACAAGGACGCACTGTGCCCCTGTACAGAGTAAGAAGCTATAAAGAGGTAAAGAACCCCTTGAGGCGGTAAGCACATCCAGCTTCTGGGAGGCCGCATTAGCAAGAGTGGTAATATGGTCCTACCAAGAGAGAGAAGAGAATGATACACCGAGAATACTGAGAGAAGATGAAGGGTTGGTTTTTGTATTGTTGAAGTGTAAGGGATAGCCCTCTGGTAGTTCACGGCAGGTAGATAAATGGAGATATTGGGTTTTGGAAGCATTAGAGACAACAAGGTTTTCTCTGCCCCAATTGGAAATGGTAGTTAGATCAGAAGATAAGTGTTCTATGGCTTCATTACGGTATTTTACGGGATTGCTTGCTTGGGCGTTCAGGAAAACTAATTAAATAGTGTAAGGTAGAATCATCTTCATATGAATGGATAGGACTGGAGTTACTGTTGAGAAGATAATATATGAAAATTAGAAAGAGGATTGGAGACAGGAACACAAGAGTTGAAAGAGTGAGGAAGTGAACGGTGGTCGTCCACAGCCACACTTATGGAACGACCAGAAAGAAAATTAGAGACAAAGGCTCATATGGAGGGATAGAAACCGAACGAGGGTAGTTTAGAAATTAGAGATTTGTGCCAGACTCTATCGAAGGCCTTCAAAATGTCTAGCGCAGTGGAAAAGGTTTCATCGAAGTCCCGAAAGGAGGATGACCAAAAGTTAGTAAGATATGAAAGAAAATCACCAGTAGAGCAACCCTTAAGGAAGCCATACTGGTGATCTGAGAGTAGATTATGAGAAGAGAAATGCTTAACTCCCAACAAGCAGGGGGGTGGGGGAGTATCATGGTAGCGCCTGGCGGGCATATTTACCGAAAATGCGCATCATTCCATGCTCATTTTCATGCATAAGCAAGAGACAGTAGTACAATTATATATCTGTGAAAGAGCAAAAAACGAGCTTTCCAATGACATCTGAATCATCTATGTACAGCAACGGGTTCTTGTCCAACGATTTTGCAACTGGAAGTGAAAATACTCTAAAATGAGGTCATTTCCCCGGATTTATTCTTATTTTGAGAGCTACGTAGGTTGAGAATCAATACAGTAGGCCTTAGTGCCTGTCCCGCAGCTGTCGCGAGCGGACCGAGCCCGCCTGTTGTCCTTGCAATGCTCGCTTTCTCTCTCATCACTCATAATGAACTCAAAAAGGCAATTGTCAAATGACGGGCACCGCAGGGGTGTCCAATATTCTCTCTCCCGTCATATAATGGTCATCATTGGTTGAGGGTTACGAGATTTGGAAGTAAGAATAGTTTTAAAAACTTTAGAGATACCAGAGATGAGAGCAATTGGATGATAGTTGGAGGGTTGAGAGCGGTCACCCTTCTTTGGGACAGGTTGAATGAGAGCAAATTTTGAGCAAAAAGGGAAGACGTTAGAGGAGAGGCAGAGACGAAAGAGTTTGCCTAGGAAGGGGGTAAGCAAGGAAATACCGTTTTTTAGTACAACAGGAGGAACACCATCCGGACCGTACTCATTCTTAGTATTAAGCCCAGAGAGGGTAGAAAGTACATCTTTAGAAGAGATTAGGATATTAGGCATGTGTAGGAGAGAGAGAGGTGGAGAGGGAGGGATAGCACCGGAATCATCTAAGGTGGAGTTTCTAGCGAAAGTTTGAGCAAAGAGTTCAGCTTTGTCAGAGGAAGAAGTGATGGTTGTGCCATCAGAGTGGAAAAGGGAAGGAAAAGACGAGGAAGATACATTTTGGGAGAGGTTTTTGGCTAGATGCCAGAAAGCTTGGGAAGAGCTAGAGTTGGATAGTTCTGTGCATTTATTATTGATAAAAGAGTGTTTGGCGAGTCGAAGGACAGATTTGGCTTGATTCCGGGCAGAAACATAGGAAGAATGAGATTCTTGAGTTTGAAGGCGTCGGAACCGTTTGAATGCTTCTTCCTTATTGCAGACAGCAGTAGAACAAGCGTGAGTAATCCAAGATTTGTTTGCATTAGTCTGAGAGAGAGAATGTGGAATGTATGCCTCCATGCCCCATAGGATTACCTCGGTAATGCGTTCATTGCTCTCCGATGGTTTCCGGCCAGGGAAGCAATAATAATTCCATGGGAAATCAAAGAACTACTGCCAGAGAGCCTCCCAGTCAGCAGCGCCAGAGTACCACAAGCGCCGTCAGCTGGGAGGATCGGCTGGCCATACTAGAGAAATAGGACAGGTGACAGAGATATGGTCAGAAGAGCCCAAAGGAGAGAAAAGATTGACAGTATAAGAAGAAGGGTTAGATGTAAGAAACAAGTCAAGAATGTTGGGCCGATCTCCGAAGCCATCCGGGATAAGAGTGGGTTGCTGAACCAGCTGCTCATTATAATTTAGGATAGAATAGACGTAGGCTTGTTCACAAGGTTGGTCAGTAGTATGAGAGGGGAGCCATTGGCGGTGGTGAACGTTGAAATCTATTTAGATGGAGATTTCTGAGAAAGGAGAAATGGATAGAGTGTGTTCCACTTTGGAGTTTAGATAGTCATAGAATTTGGGAAAGTTGGTACAGATAGGGAAAAGTTAGACAGCAAAAAAATATTTAGTATGAGAATAAAAGGCTAGTTTGTGTCATCAAGATGAGAATTCAGAAGAGTCAAAATCGGGAGCACGAGAGCAAGTGAGTTTATTGTGCACGTATGCGCAACATCCACCATTGACTTTGAAACTAGGATAGAGAAACTAGGAGAATACAGAGAAGGGGATGCTGGCAGTTGCATCAGACACCTGAGTTTCAGTGAGGAAAAGAAGATCAGGTTTGTAGGAGGAGAGATGGTGTTCAACTGAGGGAAAATTAGAGGATAAGCAGCGAGTTGACAGAAAGAGTGACAGGCCGTGGTCCAGTGAATTTTGTGGGGTCGTCAGGGAAAGGTCGGGTGGGTGTGCCCCCCGATATAAATGGCAATATATATATATATATATATATGTATATACAGGATAGAACAAGTTTGTAGCACTAATAATACCTAAGGGGTTTATGAATTAGCTAAGAATGTAAGTGAAGGACTGTAGTCAGGACGTCGTGGGTGTAAGATGCATAAATAATGACAGTGGCATGACTGTTTACTCAGAAAACGAAATCAGAGAGGCATTGAAGGAGCATTATGAAAGACTGCTTAACCCCTACTGTACCATAGGATACAGTAATAAAAGTCCCCCCCAGCCCCAAGCAATGTGGCCAAAATGGCAAGATAAAACAACCTTCCACCTCAAGAGATGAAGGAAGACTGGCTCTCTCAGCCTTCAGAGGGTTGGATATAAGCTGAGAAGTGTTGCCATATCGAGAGCAGTGCTCAAACGGTCGTGGTACCAGGCACAGCCTCATACAGACAGTTACAAGGAAAGTACATTACTGGCGGCTCCTAGCCATCGCTGTAGTAGGACTGGGGAGTGCCTTATCTATTGACGGCAAATAGCCATCGCTGGGATTGGAGGGGTTAATGTGGAGTTTGAATGGAACAGCACTGCAGTCCCAGTACAAGGCCCTCCGCCTATGATAAGGTACGACACTGTTAAAAGTGCTATAGATAAAATGAAGCCCGGGAAAGCCGCTGGGAGCTCCGGCATTGTCGCTGAGATATTAAAAGCAACTGGAGATATTGGGGTAAAATTGGTCACGGTCCCGATACATGGCAGAAAAGTGTGATAGGTAATATATACAAAGGCAAGGGTGACTCCTTAGACAGGGAAAATTATAGGGGTTTGATAATGCTCAATCAAGTCATGAAAGTCAGCGAAAGGGTCTTTGAATGCATGATCAGGGAAAGCGTTGCCATCAGGTAAATGCAGTTTGGATTTATGCTGGGACTTGGCACAACTGATGCTATTTTCATTCTTAGGCAACTACAAGAGAGGTTTTTAGAAGAAAAAAAAACAGGAAGTTATACTTAGTTTTTGTAGATCTGGAGAAGGCCTTTGACCGGGTGCTCAGGGAAGTAATGCAGTGGGCTATAAGAAAACTCAGAGTAAAAGAGTGGCTAGTGCGTGTAATAATGAGAATGTATGAGGGGTCACAGGCAGCAGTTAGAGTGAATTAGGGTCTGAACGAAGAATTACCAGTGAAAGTTGGAGTTGACCAAGGTTCAGCCCATTACTGTTTGTTTTGGTCCTGGAGACTCTGTCAAGGGACTTTAGGACAGGATTCCATGGGAGCTGTTATATGCAGATGATCTAGTTCTTATCGCAAATAGTGCGCAGGAAGCAGAAGCAAAGTTCAACAGATGGAGGGAGTGTGTAGCAAATAAGGGTTTAAGAGTTAACATAGATAACACAAAGGTCATGATTAGTGGAGTAGGGCATTGAACTATGGAAAGAAGCGGCGACTATCCATGAGCAGTATGTGAGAATGGGTGGGAAGTAACTCAATTCAACTTTGCATCTGTAGTGACTGGGTATACAAGAGATGTAGTGGAGCTAAAGGACCTTTGACAAGAATCATAGACTTCGAATGTGCAGTGTGCAAGGGAGATCTTGTGTTAAATGACTGGCCTGATAGTGTAAATTTTAACAGTGTAATGCTGGAGTGTGTGAATAAGTTCTGCTACATGGGCGATACGGTTTCCGCCGGAGGTGGTGCTGAAGCTGGCTCCATTGCTATAGCCAGAAGTGGCTGGGGAAAGTTTAGAGAGCTGTTGCCACTGCTGACCATGAGTGGGTTCCCACCCACCTTAAAGGGAAGGTGTATACCTTGTGTATTAGGAACGTGATGATCTATACCTTGGTGACGTGGGCTGTTAAAGCGGAGGATATCAATAGAACGAAACGGAATGAGAATTGAATGGCGAGATGGATATGTGGGGTTAATTTCAGGGATGGGGTATCGAGCGAGGAATTAAGAAGGAGTCTAGGCAATAGGAGTGTCAGTGAAGTGATGCGCACGAGCCGACTTGGTTGGTTTGGCCACGTTGAGAGAATGGATTATCAGTGCTGGGTGAAGAAATGCTGGACTGTGAACGTGAGGGGAGATGCCCGTAGGGGTAAACCTAGAAAGACGTGGGATCAGGTACTCCGGTCCAATCTAAAAATATAGAGCTTGACAACAGAGGCAGCCTTTCATAGGGCCACCTGGAAAGTCGCCATTTAGGACGTGATACTGTAACCACATTCCCTGTGGACAAGACGGTCTTTAAATGTGTATTTATGAATGTAAGCATGTATGTATATATATATATATATATATATATATATATTAGGCGTAGGGATGTGGCAACCCCACCGCCCATCACATTGTGGTGTAGATAGCCCCTGGAGGTTTGGACTGGGAATCCCACCTCAAGAATTGCTAGGAGAAGGTTGTAGGCACCAGGCGAACAGGGCGGTACTCCCGGGGAGTGCTAGGTGGTTGCTAAGAACAGCTGGAACTCCTGTTTCATCACATGGCCTCTCTAGCTGATCTCTTCTGTGCCTCATCAACATTGAGGGCAGCTGTAGCCTGCCCTCCAAAACACCTTATCCTCATTTCAATACATTATACTACAAACACCTTACATACTACACTAGCTCGTGATTCACAGCCTCGGTTCCCCCAGGGGGGGGGGGGGGAGACCAGAAATGCCCCCTGGAAACGACTCTCCAATATACTCTGGACCACCACCTTCTACTCTTACTATTAATTTCTGCAACATTAGTGGCCTTTCCTCTAACTTCCACTATGTGGAACACCACCTCTCCTCTGCTAACCATGATTTTCTTTTTCTTACCGAAGCACAGTTGTCTGGGACTACTGACAGCAAACCCTTCTCTGTATCCTCCTACTATCTCAATCCCCAGTTTCAAGCCAAAGGTATATACGTACGCAACAATCTTGATTTCTCTCGTGTTCCCAACTTTGATTCCTCTGAATTCTCAACTCTCTGGCTAAAGCTTTCTTGTCACTCTTAAACTAAATATTTCTGCGCTGTTTTTCTCTACCCTAATAATTCCACCTACTATCCAAAATTCTATGACTATCTAACTTCTAAAGTTGAACACATTCTATCCATCTCTCCTTTCACAGAAATCTCCATCCTGGTGAACAAGCCTACATATTTTCTATCCTAAATGACCTAGAGCAGTTAGTCCAGCAACCCACCCGTATCCCGGATTGCTTAGGAAATCGGCCCAACATTCTTGACTTATTTCTAACCTCTAAACCTTTTGTTCATACTGTAAAACATTCTCTCCTTTGGGCTCCTCCAACAATAAACTTATCACTATCACCTGTCCTACCTCTCCGGGACGGCCACCCGATCCTCTTAGCCGGCGGCGCTTGTGTCACTTTGCCACTGCCGACTGGGAGGGTCTTCGGAAGTACTTCTTTGATTTCACATGGAATTCCTTCTGCTTCCGTGGCCGGGGACCCTCGTAGAGTGCTGAATGCATTACCGAGTTAATATTCTCGGGCATGGAAACATATATATATTCCATTTTCTTTTTCTCATACTAATGCAAAGAAATTTTGGTTCACTAACCCTTGTTCTACTGCTGTCCGCAATAAGGAGGAAGCATTCTCTTTCTCACCGAGACAGAGTTGTCTGGGACTACTGACAGTAAATCCTCCTCTGTATCCTCCTACTATCTCTATCCTCAGTTTCGAGCCAAAGGTGGATGTTGCGTCTATGTACGCAACAATCTTGCTTTCTCTCGTGTTCCCAACTTAAATTCTTCTGAATTCTCAACTCACCGGCTAAAGCTTTCTTTTCACTCTCAAACTAAATATTTCTGTGATGTCTATCTCTCCTCTAATTCTACTGACTATCCAGAATTCTTTGACTATCTAAGTTCTTAAGTGAAATACATTCAATCCATCTCTCCTTTCGCAGAAATCTCCATCTTAGGAGATTTCAATGTTCACCACCACCATTGGCTCTCCTCTGTTTCCACTGACCAACCTGGTGAACAAGCATACATCTTTTCTATCTTAAACAACCTAGAGCAGTTAGTCCAGCAACCCACCCATATCCCGGATCGCTTCGAAGATCGGACCAACATTCTCGACTTATTTCTAACCTCTAACACTTCTGCTTATACTGTAAATTTCTTCTCTCCTTTTGGCTCCTCTGACCATAAACTAATATCGGTCACCTGTCCTATCTCTCCAGTACAGCCACCCGATCCTCCCTACCGGCGGCGCTTGTGGCACTTTGGCGCTGCCGACTGGGAGGCTCTTCGGCATTACTTCTTTGATTTCCCATGGAATGACTTTTGCTTCCGTGGCCGGGGACCCTCGGAGAGTGATGAACGCATTACCGATGTAATCCTCTTGGGCATGGAAGCATACTTTCCATTTTCTTTCTCTCAGTCTAATGCAAAAAAATCTTGGTCTACTCACGCCTGTTCTACTGCTGTCCACAACAAGGAGGAAGCATTCAAATGGTACCGGCGCCTTAAGACTCAAGAATCTCATTCTTCCTATGTTTCTGCCCTGAATCAAGCCAAATTTGTTCTTCGACTTGCCAAACACTCTTTCATCAATAATAAATGCACTGAACTATCCAACTCTAGCTCTTCCCAAGCTTTCTGGCATCTAGCCAAAAACCTCTCCAACATTTGTTTTTCCTCGCCTTTCCCTCCCCTTTTCCACTCTGATGGCACAACCATCACTTCTTCCTCTGACAAAGCTGAACTCTTTGCTCAAACTTTTGCTAGAAACTCCCCTTTGGATGATTCCGGTGCTATTCCTCCCTCTCCACCCGCTTCTCTCCTACTTATGCCTAATATCTTAATGTCTTCTACAGATGTTCTTTTCTACCATCTCTGGGCTTAATACTAAGAAGGCGTACAGACCGGACGGTGTTACACCTGTTGTTACGACCGGGACTCGTATAAAACAAGGGCTCTTAATCATTGGACTTGAAAGGCACACAGCCCCAACGGTAACACTAGATCCAACCCTCGAACTTATAATGCCGGCGCACAAAAACATCTATACCCTCCAGAGTTAAATCTGCGATAGCGGGGTATCCTCTAACTCGGTATAAATGCACTACTACTACAGGCTGATGATCTCTGATACAGCCTGATCACAACAACATACAATTACGTTAATACTGTATACAAGGAAAAAGATAGAGAGCTTAATTAAATCGCTGGAATGATTTAATGCAAACAAGAAGAAGGTATAATTAAAGTTACCCTAAACAATAATAAACTGTCACTCCTATATTAAAGAAAGTGAATGAAAGTCCTAAAGCATCGAACAGGAATCTTCTGAAGAAAGTCTGATGCTGCTTAAGATGATCGAATCGGATTTTGAAATGTTATATAAAGCAGGAACAAGATATGACAAGTGTAGAAACATACAGTGTTAACTGGCACGGGAATAACGATAAATGTGCAGTAGTATTATCCCCAACAACAAGAGAAGTTCTTCCTCAGGCAACGCAAAAGCCTGCTCGGGTTGTGCAACTCAACAACAACCAAGGCTTACACTCTACGTGAATAAAAATGCTGCATACATAACATAAGAGTTTATAATCCTAATCGGGTGTCTGCTAGGTGAATAAAGTCTAGCTGGGATGTCGCAGGCTAGGAAACAATGGCTGAGCAAGCGGCTCGTAGCCTAGCGAGGTCCTTAAGACTGTACGGCCAAATTACATTAAATGACTGGGTACTCTCTTGAGAGATCCAGATCGCTAGTATCTGGTTCTCTCCTGGCGACCCTCTTCAAGTCAAAGCAAAACGAGTTAGCACAGTGTTGGGTGGCAGAGGCAAAAGCCCTCACTCGCAACACAGTGCTAAACTTACAAGGTACACAGTCAGAAAGACAACCTAGGCTTCCCACGTATCCGTTGCGATTGTACATGTTCAACAAAACCTGGTACACATCGGAAATCACAACACCAATAGCCTCACCCCAGTCTAGCATGAAATAGCCCAGCAGACAACCAAGAAATAGGTAGGGAGACACCGCGAGTGTGTCGAACCTCTACAGACAAAATGTTAACCCCTCCAAAATGTCTAACTAAACAAGAAATATCTGAGATCTTCAGCATATAATACGATGGCCGATATATGAAATCGTGCAGAACCAAAGGGGAGTTATGATGTTAAATAGATTAGAAGAATAAGAGGTAAGAAGTTGAGAGAGAGAGAAAGTGTTCTATAGGTGGAAGTCGGGGACAGATGGCAAGGGAGGTGTGAAGGTTATGCTGGTCAAGCAAGCTCTGTGCGAGGAAGTCACAAAGGCAGCAAGGAGTGCTGGGGGACTACCTTCTGCTGCGGCAGAAGGGCGGCAAAGCGGCCAGCCACTCTGAGGGCCCGGCCGTGGCAAGACGTCACCGAGACAACGCGTAACACTACGCGCACAACCCTCTGCCTCCTGCACTTACTCACTCACACACTCTAGCTGTATCATTCAGTCTTATACATTAAACTTATAACTGATGATATAAAATATAATGCATTGTCACAGACGAAAATAAAGACCACTTCTACACTGCCCGTGACATGACGATTCACAAGAAAGAAAGTATAACATTGTAGATAGACTGTAGCCAAATTCATTGCCCTGGCGAGTGTTAGCGAGTGGCCAAGCGAGTGGCTGAGCCCACGTGGCGTTCTGATAAGCTGCAGGCATCACACCCCACCCAAGATATTAGATGCTCAACCATGAGCTCCATATCTGACAAGCAGAACCCCGATAAGACTCGCCACCCCTAACCACTTCGCAACAAAGAAAGGCAGAGCTCAGTTCTCATCAAAAAAATTACAACCCCTCCCAACACAATAGCTTAATTCATACTGCTATGCTCCTAGAGCGAGCTTCTACTAGCCCAGCCTTCTGAGAGAAGTACAGGTTCGACTCAGAACTTTAGCTATAACATACTTAAAAATTTAACTATTAAAGAAAGAGTTTTTATAGAATGTTTTCATTTTAATATGTTTATGGCGGCTGCACTACAGGGGCAAGCCAATTTTACTCCACTCTCAACACACACTGACTGAACGGCGAGGGTTCTCCTGCAAACAAACCCTCACGTGACAAACAATCAGCCAAAACATTATCAGTGCCCTTATCATGCCACACATCCAACTTGTGTCCCGGCAGCAAAACAACACCTGACACTGATAACCTGCCCAGTTCATCACAAGACTGGCACTTCTCTTCGCTCTTTCCGGCAACGGGACCTGCCAATATCCTTTCACTAGTTCTACCTTCGTGATAAATGAGGCAGCCCCGATGCGGTTTGTGGTATCGTCAACTCTAGGTAATGGATAGGCGTCTGTCAGGGATAATGCTTCCACACTCTTGTAATCACCATACACACGGATCTTGCCACTCAACTCCGGTTGCAAACTCACTGGCAACGACCACTCACGAAATCCCTTATCCCTCAGACCCTTTTTCCACATGTTGTCTAGCTCTGTTTTCACGACAGGCTGTTGAGCAGGATTTATACGGTAGGGAATTAAACTGAGCCTTGCACTGTCTCCAGCCTCCATGTCAGATTCTACCCCGTACATCAGGCCTGGAGAAGCAACAAACATGCGGATGCACTGCCACAGCCTAGTAAACAACTTATCTCGCAGAACAACCCAGCCGAGACCGCAGCTTCTAACCTGTAGTCTCCCTCCTTCTCCACCTTCGTCCCTAGAACAGCCAGGTCATGAGAGGGACAATCAGTACCACCTGTGCAGTCACTCCCATAGTTCATTATTGCTAAGGCTTCCCCGCCGATACAGTACATGCGCATCCCCGCATTCCTTACGACTACATCTGCCTGCGCAGCATCACCTCTTTTAGCGACATGGCCAGATACAGTCGGTCTATGGTAGGGCTGTTGCATTCGACTAGAGCACCATTGGGAGGCTATGCGACGACTGGGCACATCCATTCCACAGTCAACCTCACCAATCTGCTCAATGTCCTCCTTCTGACCACTACCCTTGGCAGCCATGGGTCGACCCTGACCTGACAACCATGTCCAAGCCTCATCGCCCACCTTGAACCACCGAAACAACGAGGCTAACGGTCTACCAACATTCAAGTGACCTGCCCGCGGAACATCTTGCACCGCCTGAGTTGTGAGGCTCGGGTGCTCGGCACGACCAGTGGGGTATGAACCGAGCTGGTGCTGGAGCGCTGCACACTGCTGCTCAGGCAGGTGCTCTAGCGCTTCCACAGCCACCAGACTCGTGTCCCCCGCCCACTGCTCCGCCGAGATATGACAATCCCAACTCTCCTCCACCTGTGCCCTACTGCCCCCCTCTCCTTCTCCACCTTGGCCGCTGCAGACCAACGCAGGGACAGTAGGCTGCTCAGGTGGTTGCCTCACAAACTCCTCCAACAGGTTCACATGACATGTTTCCCCGTCCTTGTGTTCGATAGCCCCGTTCCCACAACTCTCCTCCAACTGGGAACTACTATGTTGCGGAGTGCCATCACGCCCAACCATGTCACTAGGGGTGACAGGTTCTGGGGCCACTCCGGAGCTCACCTCTGAGTCAAGTACTAAGCCGCTAAGGAGAGCCTCTGGAGCAAAACTCACAAAACTCCCAACTTTAGCTTGCTCCTTCCGACCGTTCCTCCGCTGGTCTGAAGACTGAGGAATAGGCTGTGACACTTTCGATGCAAGAGATCTTGTAACAACGCACGCCATAGGTTGTACTTGACACTTCTCTACCCACTCCTGTTCCTCCCTACTCACGTCGGCCAGCTTCTCGGCAATGACTAAGGGTGAAACCTCAGAAGTAGGCACCGCAAAGTCGTTGCCGAGAAGGAGGTCGACGCCCCCAACAGGCAAGTTCTTCACAATTCCAACATCCAACTCTCGTGTCACACCATCTACCTCCAGTTCCATCCTGACCAACGAGTATGACCTGATAGCATTGATACCTTGCACCACAACCACCCGTGCAGCGTTTATTGGTCTACCAGTACAGTCCTTCATCAAAGTCTGAGAGGCACCCGTGTCTCGCAACAGCTCAATTCCATGCTTCTTACCAGCCCACTTCACGCAGCCACGCACTCGATGGTCGCAAAAGACATCGCGGACAGGGTTCGAGCCTTCCGGATTCTTCTCCACTGGCTGCGTACCAGCCTCTGACGTTATACCCCAGGCAAACTCAGACGACTTCGGGGACACCCCAATGTTGCGAGCCAAAGACACAACTGCATTAGGTAGCTTGCTTGGACAGGCTCTTGCAAAATGACCCTCCTTATGACAATGGAAGCACTCTAGCTTTCCCTTGGGCTTCCCTTGAGGTGAGGAAGGACCCGGACCCTTTCTCAACGGGACGGTACTTGGTTTATGGTCAGTTTTGGTGTTGTTGCTCTTGTTCTTAGTGTAATTATGTGTATCAGTGTTTCGGGGAGGGGGAGGGTTACGCTCCTTATTGCCTGCATCACTTCTCTGTGCAGAACCGCACCCACGAATCAAAGATAACCGAAGGTCAGCCATCTCAGCTGCCTCCTGAAGAGTTTTCGGGTTTTTTTCTTTAAGATTCAACGTCAGATCGCCGCCCGTACACTTGAAAAATTGTTCTAGAAGCATCAGCTGTTTCAACTCCTCAAACGTCGATGCCTTCTCAGAACGCAGACAGTTTCTAAATGCATTGGACAGACCCCAGGCATGCTCAAGAAAGGTGCACTCACGACCCTTCGTTACACCCCGGAACTTCAATCTGTACGTCTCTGGTTGTAACTCGTACGCCCGCAGAACAGCTTCCTTCAATACCTCATAATCGACGCAAGACTCCAAGGGCAACGCATCATAATGCCCTGAGTCCTTTGCCAACCAACCTAGAGGAGACAAGGGCTGCCCACTTAACCTCGGGCCATTGGTGCTCCCGGCACTTCTTCTCAAAACGCATGAAAAATTCGGTGACACCCGACTCGTCAAATACAGGGACTAACTTAAGAAGGTGCGATAAAGACTGATCAAGACCTCGATTCCCATAGACGCTGCCCTGTTGACTCCACCAAAGACTTCTCAAGATCTATGTCTGCACAGTACATGGCCTTTCTCTCCTCAGTCTGAATCCTAGCCATCTCAAGCTGGTAATCCTGCTGCTTAGCCATCTTAGCCATCTCAAGCTGGAAGATCATATGTGAAGTTAAACCTTGAGGAGGAGGAGATGCAACAATTGGAGACCCACCCAGTGATCCACCCAGGTGCAAACCACGCTGCCAGTGACTATCGGCTTGCGGGACCGTACCCGGCTCCGGAGCCCGAGGGGGCGTCATGGTAGGAGTCGAGTGGAATGGGGGCTGGGCCGAAGGTGCCCCAGCTCCCGCTCCACCCGAAGCCCCACGCACCCCGCCGAGCACCCAGGCCACCAGGTCACCTCTCGTCATGCTGCTAGTGCCCACATGACCCATGACCATGGCCAAACACTGGAGACCATACCGATCAATCCCCGACACCCGGTCAACAGTAATAGGCATCTCCAGAAACTTCTTTGCATCCTCCTCACTAGTTATTACTCTAATGTCTTCTAACAAACCCCGCTGCTGCACCTCAGAGTCTGCTTTCCGTACTGTATCCTCACTGTACATTGATCCGTCGTTCGACATAGTGTCCACCGAAAATTCTCAATGTTTATAAAAAAAAAAAAATAAATAAACTCTTATGTAGCACTATTCACTCCAAAATGCTTGAAGACTCTTAAGTGTTATACTACTTGCCAAAATAAAATCCGTGTCCACTATATTCCTTCAAACAAAAAACAAATTACCACAACACTCCTGCACCATCATGTGGTGATGGGCTGGTCTATCAGAGTGAGAACTGAGCGATCTCTGCCATACCCATAGCTTACTCTGACTGTTCCTTTTACTTATATATCTTCTAGATCTCAAGTGGCGGCGTCTTTTCCGTGGATTGACCTCCCTACTGCCAACCTAGAAGTTGGCAGATTGGGAGCCAAAGCGTCACATTTTTCCCTTGCCCCTCAGCTTTCCCTTCATAATTGCTGAGGGGCACAGGGCCTTGGGTGGGGCTTTGGTTTCCCGGGCGTTTCCGCACCCTCCTCAGCTCCCTGCCTTGGAGTGGCTTCGGTCACCCGGGCTTTGTTAGTGGTAAGCAGGGAGGATTTTGTGGGGGCGCTCGTTTGTGGCCTTGGCCTTGCTTGAGGCCTTGGGGCTGTTCGGTCAGACAGCCTGGGGAACAACAACAACAACAACAACACTCCTGCAATATTTCTCTAAGTTCACAAAATCTTAAGCAAGGTCGCCATTTGTTACGACCGGGACTCGTATAAAACAAGGGCTCTTAATAATGGACTAGAAAGGCACACAGCCACAACGGTAACACTAGATCCAACCCTCGAACTTATAATGCCGGCGCACAAAAACACCTATACCCTCCAGAGTTAAATCTGCGATAGCGGGGTATCCTCTAACTCGGTATAAATGCACTACTACTACAGGCTGATGATCTCTGATACAGCCTGATGACAACACCATACAATTACATTAATACTGTATACAAGGAAAAAGATAGAGAGCTTAATTAAATCACTGGAATGATTTAATGCAAACAAGAAGAAGGTATAATTAAAGTTACTGTAAACAATAATAAACTGTCACTCCTATATTAAAGAAAGTGAATGAAAGTCCTAAAGCATCAAACAGGAATCTTCTGAAGAAAGTCTGATGCTGCTTAAGATGATCGAATCGGATTTTGAACTGTTATATAAAGCAGGAACAAGATATGACAAGTGTAGGGACATACAGTGTTAACTGGCACGGGAATAACGATAAATGTGCAATAGTATTATCCCCAACAACAAAAGAAGTACTTCCTCAGGCAACGCAAAAGCCTGCTCGGGTTGTGCAACTCAACAACCAAGGCTTACACTCAACGTGAATACAAATGCTGCATACATAACATAAGAGTTTATAATCCTAATCGGGTGTCTGCTAGGCGAATAAAGTCTAGCTGGGATGTCGTAGGCTAGGAAACAATGGCTGAGCAAGCGGCTCGTAGCCTAGCGAGGTCCTTAAGACTGTACGGCCAAATTACGTTAAATGACGGGGTGCTCTCTTGAGAGATCCAGATCGCTAGTATCTGGTTCTCTCCTGGCGACCCTCTTCAAGTCAAAGCAAAACGAGTTAGCACAGTGTTGGGTGGCAGAGGCAAAAGCCCTCACTCGCAACACAGTGCTAAACTCACAAGGTACACACTCAGAAAGACAACCTAGGCTTCCCACGTATCCGTTGCGATAGTACAAGTCAACAAAACCTGGTACACATCGGAAATCACAACACCAATAGCCTCACCCCAGTCTAGCATTAAATAGCCCAGCAGACAACCAAGAAATAGGTAGGGAGACACCGCGAGTGTGTCGAACCACTACAGACAAAATGTTAACCCCTCCAAAATGTCTAACTAAACATGAAATATCTGAGAGCTTCAGCATATAATACGATGGCCGATATATGAAATCGTGCAGAACCAAAGGGGAGTTATGATGTTAAACAGATTAGAAGAATAAGAGGTAAGAAGTTGAGAGAGAGAGGAAGTGTTCTATAGGTGGAAGTCGGGGACAGATGGCAAGGGAGGTGTGAAGGTTATGCTGGTCAAGCAAGCTCTGAGCGAGGAAGGCACAAAGGCAGCAAGGAGTGCGGGGGGACTACCTTCTGCTGCGGCAGAAGGGCGGCAAAGCGGCCAGCCACTCAGAGGGCCCGGCCGTGGCATGACGTCTCTGAGACAACGCATAACACTACGCGCACAACCCTCTGCCTCCTGCACTTACTCACTCACACTCTCTAGCTGTATCATTCAGTCTTATACATTAAACTTATAACTGATGATATAAAATATAATGCATTGTCACAGACGAAAATAAAGACCACTTCTATACTGCCCGTGACATGACGATTCACAAGAAAGAAAGTATAACATTGTAGATAGACTGTAGCCAAATTCATTGCCCTGGCGAGTGTTAGAGAGTGGCCAAGCGAGTGACTGAGCCCACGTGGCGTTCTGCTAAGCTGCAGGCTTCACACTGTTGTACTAAAAAAATGTGCTTCCGTGCTGACTCTCTGCCTAGGGAAACTCTTCCGTCTCTGTCTCTCCTATAACGTCTTTCCTTCTTGGTGGAAGTTCGTGTTCATTCAATCTGTCCCAAAGAAGGGTGACCGCTCACAATCCTCTAACTATCGTCCAATTGCTCTCATTTCTTGCATCTCTAAATTTGTGGAAAGTATTCTCACCTCAAAATTTCTTAAGCATTTATCTTCCCATAACCTACTCTCAGACCGCTAGTATAGCTTCCTTAACCCTCCTGGCCCGGGCAGGCTCTCAAAATGACAGGGTGGGCTACCCGGGCGATCTGGCCGAAAAACGTCTAGGCCTAGGCTACCGTATTTTTGTTTAGTTTAACTGCTAGAAATTTCCCACGCATCTATAAATGTAGTGCGGTTTCCAATCTGTAGACTGGCATTGAGTAGAGCTCTCTATGTCAACTGGTTCAGTTGTGATGACGATTTCAGTGGAGAGCACTTGCAGGCGATGTTAGCAATATGACGATCTTTTCACTACTGAAACAACGACATACAGACATACAATAACAAACGAGTCTTCTCTTTCTTGTTTTCGGAGGTGCGGTGACGTAACGATCGGCTTTGTTTACATGCGTCGGACGCACGGCGTTCAGACCAAGCTGAATAGGCTTTCAAGCTTACAGATTTTAAAATGACACCCGGGCTCCTGCCCTTCGTTCGTGGTGTCATTTCAAAATGACAACCGGGCCAGGAGGGTTAAGGGCCGCTCTACTGGTGATATTCTTTCTTATCTTACTAACTCTTGGTCATCCTCTATTTGGGACCGGTGAGACTTTCTCTGTTGCGCTAGACATATCGAAGGCCTTCAAAAGTTTGGCACAAATCTCTTATTTCCAAATTACCCTCCTTTGGTTTCTATCCTTCCA
>CM064568.1:40761937-40776937 GCA_032716605.1 Paralithodes platypus | reverse complement strand
CAGATGGGTTAGTAACTGAGGGGTGGATAAAATAAAGTTATTCATTTACAAACGCAGTCAGTCGCGGGTTTGATGCGAGATATTTGTCTAGGCGGAGTTTAAATGAATCAACGGTGATGCAGTCTATAACGTTTCGGGGAAGCCCATTCCACAAGTTGACAACTCGATTGAAGAAGAAGTTCTTAGATTCGTGTGAGTTAAAAGATTTACCAATAATTTTGCAACCGTTTCCCCGCGTGTAATTAGATTGGTCGATAGTGAAAGTACTTACTACAGTTCATATTGTCGATGCCTTTGATGATTTTGAACACTTGAATTAAGTCACCTCTTAATCTGCGCTGGGTTAAAGGAAATAGATTTAATTCTCTAAGACGCTCTTCGTATGGTTTTGTTCTTTAGGCTAGGTATCATTTTGGTAACTCTACGTTGAACTCGTTCTAGCTTGTTTATATCTTTTTGGTAATAAGGGCACCAGGATTGAACGCAGTATTCCAGAAGAGGGCGGACTAAGAAATTGTAAAGGGTTAGGATAACTTCTTTGGATTTATGCTCAAATGACCTGCCTATAAAGCCAATTATTTTGTTTGCCTTCTTAACAACTTCTGAACATTGTTGACTCGGTTTTAGGTTACTCGATATTGTTACTCCCAGATCGGTTTCTCTGTTTACATTCTTAAGCTGAGTGCCATTCATCGAATAGGTTGCTTTCTCATTTAGGTATCCGATATGTAGTACTTTACATTTATCCGCATTGAAACTCATTTGCCAAATTTGGGGCCAATGTGACAATTTATCTAGATTGTGTTGCATATCGTCAACTTGATCTTTTGAGAGTACGCTATTTGCAATTTTTGTATCGTCAGCAAACTTTGAGACTGTACAGGTGAGACCCTCATCTATGTCGTTGATGTAAATTAGAAAGAGAATTGGTCCTAGTACCGATCCCTGGGGTACCCCGCTACTTACATTGGTCCATTTAGATGCCGTACCGTTTATGACTACTCTTTGCTTTCTGTCGCTGAGCCAATTTTCTATCCATTTCAACACACCGTCTTGTATTCCATGCGCTTTTAGTTTTAGCAGTAAACGTTTGTGGGGAACTTTGTCAAAGGCCTTTTGAAAATCAAGGTATATAATATCTACAGCTTTACTCTCATCGTAGAGATTGAGGATATCGTGGAAGAAGTCTAAGAGGTTTGTTAAACAGGAACGTTTTTTTACGAAAGCCGTGTTGAGTATCTTTAAGTATGTTATTTTCCTCTAAGTGATTTACGAGTCTGTCTCTTATGACCGTTTCTAGCATTTTACATACAACTGAGGTTAAGCTAATTGGACGATAGTTACTGGGTAGGGATTTGCTGCCTTTTTTGAATATCGGTGTTACGTTGGCTATCTTCCACTGATCAGGCATAGTTCCAGACTGCAAGGATTTATTGAATAGTAATGTCAGTGGTTTGGAGCGCATATCCTTAGCTTCCTTTAGAACTCTAGGCGAGATTGTATCAGGTCCAGGCGTTTTATTTACCTTGAGTTTATCTAAACAATTCAATACTTCTCTCTGTAACGGTGATATTGCTTAGAACATCTGAATTATCAATCTGAATCGGCGATGGTGTAGGGATATCACTGAGGTCTTCTGTCGTAAAAACTGATGCAAAGAAGGTATTGAGGGCATTACTCATTTGTACTTCGTCTTTGGTGTATTCTCCATTTTCATCGACTAACGGTCCAACAGTTGAAGTAACTACTTTTTTCTTTCTGATATAACTAAAGAATTCTTTCGGGTTTGTTTTACTTTGATTCGCAATATGTAACTCTAGGGACTTTTTACTTTGCTTAATTAACTTTTTGGCTTTACGTCGTAGCTCTACAAATTTCACCCGTTCTTCGTCATTTTGTGAGGATTTTAATCTATCATTAGCACATTTTTTAGCAAGCAGGCAGTTTGAAATATCTTTATTCCACCATTTGGGCTTATTATTATGGCCTGGACGCCTTATTTTCGATGGTATGCAGTCTTGCACTGCTTTTAGGTAAGTGGTTTCGAATAACTTCCAAGATGTATTTATGTCGTTATTGTTAATTAAAAAGCTCCAGTCAGTTTCTTTAAACATAGCTCTAAGTTTATGAAAGTTGCTTTCTTGAAATTAGGGACTTTTTCGATGCTACTATTTGGTTCGTTACTAGTAAAGTTTAAAGTGAAAGTTATCGTACGATGGTCGCTGTTACTGAATTCATCACCAACATTCAAATTTTCTATTAATTCTTCTTTTGTTGCAAGTACAATGTCAAGAACGTTATTACCACGGGTCGGTGTTCGAACAAATTGATAAAGCGAACTCTCTTGCAAGTTCGTATACAAGTTATGTCCGGAGTGTGAAGTAAGAGTATCGCCCAACTTGGTCACAGGTAAATTAAAGTCGCCCAAAAATACGGTATCTTGTCGTGGTACCAGGCACAGCCTGATACAGGCAGTTACAAGGAAAGTACATTACTGAAGGCTCCCAGCCATCGCTGGGACTGGGGAGTGACTTATCTACTGACGGCTGGTAGCCATCGGTGGGATTGGGATCCACGTTACAGTGGAAGAGGAGAAATGCGATAAATTGCCGCTCCTAGATACGGTAGTTTGGAGAAGAGTTTATTGGGTTAAATTATCTGTGTATAGGAAACCCACCAATAAGGACGGTTTTATCCACTACCTCTCGTAACTCAACGAGAGAACCAAATAAAGGGATGTAATTGGTTTCTTCCTAAGAGCATACAGGATTTGTAGCTAGGACTTCATCAATGAAGAGTTAGAATATATAATTGCTACCTTAAGAAAGTAATGCTACCCCAACAGCTTAAAGGTAAGGCAGTAAATATAATTAATAGGAAAAGAGAGAAGAATGATAAGGAAGTAAGTGACAATAAGAGAGATACATCTGTGTACCAAACTCAAACAAAGCCTCTACGATCAACAAGTGTCTCATGAAAACTGGTATATAAATAGCAATATCCTCTGGTGAAAAAAATAGATGAAATTACAATAAGTAAACAAAGAAAGACCATAAACACGGACAGTGTAATATACCATATTCCATGTAATGGTTGTGAAAAGGAGTACGTAGGTGAAACAGGGCGAGGTTTTAAGAAAAGGATAACAGCTGAACATAAAAAAGATGTACTGAAACACAAAACGTCAAACTCTCTAGTGCTACATATTGATAATAAAAATCATCTACCCAAATGGGAAGCATCCAAAGAACTAAGGATAGGGTTAGATAAACGGATGATAAAAACGTTAAAAGCTGCTTATATCACCTCAAAAAACGTAACCAACCACAGACAGGGGTTTGTAAAATGGTCGGTTTTCGCCGCAAATGTAGCTCTGAAGTCATAGGCAGGAGAAATTCAATAGTTTGTCCCTTTCGTTACCGTTGAGGTTGTTTTCATTACGTTCAAGTTCATTCAGTTTAGGAAGGACACCTACAAATCGAAATGCTTTAACCCCTTATTGGCGGGGCCCGACTTAAAGCGGTTTAGAGAACCAAGGACAATGTGGCGGGGACCGCCTTAAGTAGGTAGCAATTTTGAGCACATAATTGGCTCTGAGAGAGAGTCCGAGCGGTGGGAGGAGCGTAGGTTGACTCTGACCGTTCGGCACGGCTCCCGCGCCGGCACTGGGCCCACCTCCACACACATCCACACCCACTACCTCGCTACACAGGGAATTATGTAAGGAAATTACCATATTATAGGGATTTTCCCTTCGTGTTGCACGATCGTTGCAAGAGAACCAGTGGTCGTAGAAGGATGGTTCTGGTGTCATTGGAAAGCCCAATTATCACCCTTTCACGGATACATACTTGTATTACGCTCTGGCTCTTGTTTATGCATGAAAAAGAGCACGGAGATAAGCTCGTTTAGGGTAAAACTACCCGCTTGGCAGGTAGTAGAATTTACCGACCTAGCCGCTCGTGGAGTGTTAATTAGTTGACTATTTTTTCAAACCGTTCATGTTCCCAGTATTGAAAAAATATAAGTCTGTTGCCGGTACGGAAAGGAATAAGAAGGTAATTGGCGAAAGTAAAGAATATCCCCGTCCAGAGGGTAGGCTAATCAGATCATTGTTGTACTTGATTATTTAAGATATCGCCATACAGATGGCAGCACTGTTATAGGATGTCAAAAATAAATTTCCTGACTTCGTATGTATAGGCTACTATGAATTGTCTAAAATATCTCAGTCACAAGGGACTGAAGTTCTCGCAGAGAGGCTCCAGTCCTGATGTTATTCTTGGCTTACAGTGTGCTGGCTTAATAATTCAATAGAGTTGATAGCCTCTGAAGTCCTGTTTAACTAACTGTCAGCCTCTCTGAAGATGGGTACATAACACAACTCGAAACGTTAGAGAATGAAGAATCATAGCTCTTCCTTGTGTTCTTTCTCCACCCAATCCATCTACCTGTCGGTATGGAACATTCATATATATATATATATATATATATATATATATATATATATATATATATATACTGTATGTATATATATATTATATAATATATATATATTTATATATATATATATATATATATAGAGAGAGAGAGAGAGAGAGAGAGAAGATTGGTTATTGAAAATGACAATATATTAACAATTCATTATTTTCTTGTGGAGATTTTCAAATTTTCTAAGAGCCGCACCAGTGCGGTCGAGTGTAGAGCACGCTCACATGTGAATCTTTTTGACCTAGTTAGATCCCAGCCAAGGCGGACATTTAGTGGGTGTGGTAGTACGTCCTAGCATGTTTCATATGCTTGCACCCAGTCGGGGGATACCTCGACGACGTATACAGACTAATAACACACATAACAAAGCCACTCCATCAGGTTCCTCTCTCTCCAACACCCCTTTTCCCCTCTCTACGTAACTCTTCAGAACATAGGAAAAGTAGAATGTAGATACGAGGTGCCGTTGTAAAGGTTTATCACTCAATACCTTCTCCTGACCTGAAAAGTAGCCTTATGTGATACTTAGTGTAAGTAAACAATATCACCAAAACATTCAAATATATTTACCAAGTACAACATAAATATATTTGATAGATAAAAGTATTAAATATTAAAATTTTAAAATTTACAATTTACAACGTTTCAACTTACATTAGCCATTCTCAAGTGATAACAGTATAAGGCGAATGAAAGAGTGAGCTTTAGATGTTGTCTGTACGGCTTCTCGTCGAGTACTAACAGCTGGTGCAGGGTTGGAGGAGGAGTCCTATCTATCTATCTATCTATATGCTCAGGCCTGATCCCCACTTTTCCTATTTTTATTTTTTTATTTTCTATTTAATTATATTTTATTATTATTTTTTGTTTCTTGGGGGTGGCCGCCTCAAGACAGAGCAAGAACAGGAAAAACACAAGTTGAACAAACCCAGACAAAACACAAATTCACACACATACAGGTCACCCAGGAGAAGACCCAGAGACCAGGATCACCAAGGTCGCTCCAGCAATCCCCCGGCCCCCGACCACCTACCTGTGTCAAAATGGTTCGTGTTGTAATCGTTATTGTTGGTTTCAACTCGTCACACATAGGTTTCTTGCTGTGACCAGAGCTGCGTCGAAAATAGTTAATGTTCCACGAGCAATGATTCGAGTGTTGATTTCCGGATCCATGTCTTGAATGAATATTGCTTGTAAAATTCTAGTTTTTCTCTGTTCTTACATTTAGCGAGTATATTAATGTTTGATAGTAATTGCATATTTGTTCATTTGTTTTTCAATTACTTTATCGACGTCAGTGGTAGCGTTATTGTTGTTCACTAAAATTTGCTTGATTCGTACTAATTCTTTATGGAAAAAGGGCCAGGTTGAACAGTTTCAAAAGGTTCTGTGAATATAGGCCCTAATGACACTCTGTTTATATCGCTCGGGACATTCACTGGTTCCATTAAGGCAGCGGCCTATGTCTGTGGCTTTCCTGTACACAAGGTGCTAAACACCTGGTTGGAAGCCTCTATTTGGACGTCAAGGAAGGGGATCTTGTTGTTTATTTATTCTTCCATGGTTAGGCGAAGGTAAAAGACTTCCTCCAAGCATTGTTTTAAGCTAAGAAGATGGTCATGATCGCAAAAGTCGACAAAGAGGTCTTCTATGTAACGACAACCTAATACTAATTGTCGTTACATAGACGACATCGTCGACGTTCGCAATCATAACCATCTTCTTAGCTTAAAACAATGTTTGGAGGAAATGTCTCAACTTCGCCTAACCATGGAAGATTGTATAAACAACAAGATCCCCTTCCTTGACGTCCAAATAGAGGCTTACAACCAGGTGTTTAGCACCAGCGTACACAGTAGTCATCGTCAGCCACGACGAAACTAAGGATTGGTATGCCCCTTTCCCACTTATGCGACTTCATACGATTTTCGTCACCGAGGACGTAGTCTTGTCAATTCCCAACAAATTTTTGCGACGTCAACGATTTTGACCGTTAAAAAACGTTGACAAGTTTACACTCGGCGACGATGTCGCCGATGTGTAAGACGATTCGGCGACATTATGCGACGTCATTGGCAAATTGAGCGATGGTTCGCCAATGACCTCGGCGAGAACTGTCACATTTTAATAAAATAATGTGAAGGATGAACGAATCCTCGGCGTATGTTCTGCGACGTCTTCGGCGAATTAAGCGATGGTTCGGCGAATACCTCGGCGAGATTATCCGAAAACTTTTTGCATATATTTCATGGCACAAACATAAGAAAACGGGAGTCTGCAGAAAGCCAATCGGCCCACACAAGGCAGATCCCTGTCACACCCAATGGGGTTAACCATGACGAAGAAAGGGGACCAGAAAAACGACCCACCTCCCCTTAATTCGGAGATTGGCAATGTCCGGCTTTGCCGGAGACATTTTTCTATCGAAAAATGTACAAATTTAGCTTGCTCTCAAAACAAAAATATATATATGTTGGCTCGCTACCGCTCACCAGGAAATATTGAAACCTGGCTTGGGGTAAACGTCTTAAAACAGTAGGCTGAACGGGGCCGAACGGATACAAGGCAAAGAGAGAGGGAGAGAAATAGAAAACAAAAACGAGGTGAGAGGGAGAGAAAGAGGAAACAAAAACAGCGAGGTGGGCTCGATGTTTGCGTTACGGCTTAATTGAGCCCACCTCGCCTTTTTTTGTTTTCTCTTTCTCTCCCTCTCTCTTTGCCTTGTATCCGTACAGCCTACTGTTTTAAGACGTTTACCCCCATCCAGGTTTCAATATTTTCCTGGTGAGCGGTAGCGAGCCAACATATATATATATATTTTTTTTTTGAGAGCAAGTTAAATTTGTACATTTTTCGATAGAAAAATGTCTCCGGCGAAGCCGGATTTCTCCATATAATGCTGGTTCGCTATCGCTTGCCAGGAAGATATCGATACTTAGATGGGGATAAATGTCTTAAAGCAGTTGGCTGAATGAGGCTGAATGGATACAAACCAGAGAAAGAGAGAAAAGGGGAGAAAGAGAAAAAAAAAAACAGGTGAACCCCCCCAAGAGAGGTGCATAGAAAAAAGGGTTGACAGGTTCACTATAGGCCTAATAAAAAAAAATTTACCCACCTCGCCGAAGGTGCTATGTGGCATCGTCGATGTTTTCAGAACATCTGAGAGCATCGGCTATCCGCCGTGCAGCGTTGCAAAGGTTTTTCTGTGCGAAACCCACCGCGATGTCTCGCCGATGTATCGCCGATGGGCCGATGTTCTCAGAGGGCCTCGCAGATCCCTCTGCGATGTTCGACGATGCTTGCGAGGGCTACGAACCCTCGTGAGTTCTCGTCCAAAATTTTGAACAGTCCGAAGATTTGCAATGACCCGCGAGGGCCCTTGCGAGGCCTTGCGAGTCGATTATTATGCGAGGGTATACGATTGCTGTGCGACATGTCACAAATGTGCCAATTTATGGGTGTCGGCGACGAAAATCGTATGAAATCGCATAAGTGGGAAAGGGCACTTACTCCTTCATCTCTGGATATTCGGTCAACAGAGTTGAGTCCGACCTTGGCTGAGGCAGGAAAGAGATAGTCAATATAATTATATATACCGTATATATATATATATATATATATATATATATATATATATATATATCTATATATTATATACATATATATATACAGTATATATATATATATATATATATATATATATATATATATATATATATATATATATACAATTATATATATATATTTTTTTCTTCCAAACTAGAGTTGTAAACTTTTTGTAAGAAATGAAGATGATGAAGGAAAATGAGAAAAATTATATATGAACATTTGGGAAAGATGATTCGATAGCTTGAAATTTGTTTTAACCAATAATAAGACGTACGGTATAATTATCAAACTAAGATATAATAAAACATAACTAAAAACTGCATACGAGAGAAAAATAACAAAGTTAAGGTAAATATGATATAGTTAAGGAGTAAAGAAAAAAGAGTGGGTTGAAAAAAAAACTATTTTTTGGAGGGCGGAAACATAAATTCAATATATCCCAAAGGTAACTTACACAAGCAGGACATGTTTATACAAGAGGGGAAACGAACTGAGAGGCAAACTTTATTAAAAGAAAAAGGAGAGAAAATACATAACGCAGCGTAGATATATGATATGTAAACACGAGAGAGCAAAAGGAAAAATGATAACAGAAATATATTAAACGATGGAATAAGAAGCAGAACACAGACGTATTAAATAGGATTAAAAGTAGGCATGAAAACTAAAAATAAAGGGGCAAATAAATAAGAAATAGATTAATGGAAAAGCATTGTATATAAAACTGTATAACAATGGAAACAGACTCGAAATAAAATAAAAACAATTATAAGATAACACAGGGAACTAATTACGTGACAGAAGGGAGGAATACAAAATTATGTTAGACATGTGCAAACAACCTGATAAGGTTTATGTGAGAAAGGAATTGTATTATGCCGATAAATGGGCAAGCCGCCCTTTACAACCTGCCGCCTGCACCTGCCTGAGCGTCACAGGGCCCATCAACCATCGCTGCTATGCGCCGAGCTGCTGCCCCAACACCAGATGTGCTCCCACACCACTAGGGCCGCACCCCTCCTTCAGGCCCCACTACGAGAGGGTCCCTCCTGCACCTGCCGGAGTTTGACAGGGTCCCCCAACCACCGCTGCTCCACCACGACCTGCCGCCCCGTTGC
Organism: Paralithodes platypus; assembly: GCA_032716605.1. Classification (NCBI taxonomy): domain Eukaryota; kingdom Metazoa; phylum Arthropoda; class Malacostraca; order Decapoda; family Lithodidae; genus Paralithodes; species Paralithodes platypus. Next base: position 40,767,719 of record CM064568.1, on the reverse strand, counting down.
CTTGCCTGACTCCACAGCTTCAGGGCAAAACACAAAGGGCCACGCATCCCCTTCAGGCCTTATAATGCAAGGGTACCTCTTACGACTGTTTTCTCCCCTACAAATCGGGCTCAAAATAGAAGAGCTACCCCACCTAAAAGAGCAGCGTCCCTCCCATAGTAGCAGATCCCTCCCCCCCAGAATTCCCACCTCACCTAAGAGGCGGCGGTGCGACCTGCGGCCGGAAGTGACGTCACGCCTGCAGGTCGACCCAGGAATGGCCAGCTGCCGGGTAGCCTCCGCCACCCCGGAGGACCTAACGTCATCACAACAATTAGCCATTGGTCTTTGGAAGGGATCAAGAGGCGAATCCTGAGGGCCCCCATCGCTGCTATCCCCTCTACCCCCATCGCCGGAGCGATAGGGGTCTATGTCTCCTGTCGAAAGGACAAAGGTTGCCCTTTTTCCATGTATGCAGAGTAGGACAAGGAACACCTAAAAGCTGCATAGGTGGTCAGACCAGGTCAGGGAAGGTATCTCATCTCCCCTCCTGAGTCTGAGTGCTTCAAACCTCATTAGGTGTCCCCTGGCCCTAACTCAGTGTGGTAATAATATTTGTAAGTAACCCTTTAATTGCAAACGGCAAATCCCGGCCAGGTAACAAGTTAGGCGTTGACTGGCCCTAACTTCTATTTTCAACCAGTTGTATCACCGAATCTCCTAGATCTCTACCAGCCTAACTGGAGAACTATTGCTAGCTTCTTAGACGCTTGCTATTATCCGAGGTCTCTCTGTCAGACACCCTCTAACGTAAACTTAATTAATCCAGTTTGCCTATTAAACCCTCACACGCTACCTTTAATGTAAATATTAATTTATAGGTATATTGTCACACGTTTGTCCGGCCACTAAGTCGCCAAACCGTATCTCTACTTTGTAATTATTTTGTTGATGACCTTCAGGCATGTTTATCAGACTACCTATAAATATATATTACCTGAATATTGTTCACTGACTACTATTTGTATATACATGACTCAACTACTATGACTAACTATCCCTCTTTAATAAATGTGTAGAACTAACTCGTGTATTCCCTTAACACTTCTCCCTCGTAACACGAACCTTCCATTATGTACAAGTGTTGTACAGTATAATAATGTCCATAGTTTATTTTGGACTGGTATCTCAGGAATATAATACTAGAGGTAAATATGATGTAGAGTAATTGGGGAGAGAACTTGGTGAGTTAGATGAGATAGAACATAAATGACTTAGGGAAAGGAAGTAATTATTGAAGAACGAAAAAAACCGACTCAGTAAACACAAAAGGCAGTCTTAATAATGTAAACAAAAAGGAGGTACTGGAGAATAGAAAGCAAAACAAAGGGTAAATATCTATCTACAGTATCTATCTATTGTCAGACATCTTGATCTCCGAGGGTTGGCACGAATGAACCGCCTCCATACACCTCTGTCGTCTGTAAACCGGAACCCCTTCTCCCACCCAACACCACTTTTACTCCTATACCTCTCAACGCCATCCCTCCGTCTAGCTCTGTTTATCTATTCTTCTTTGCCCTTCCACCTTACTTTCCTGCACTCATTTAGTCATTCCTTCACTGACCATACGCTCCACATGACCGAACCACCTCAAGGTGTACCTCTTCACACTCTCCAGCACATCCACATCAGGACAGGACAGGATGGCTAAAGAAAAGCTAGAAATATAACTATAATTGATGGATTGGTGGTTTAGGGAGTGGGAATGGAAGAGTTAGGGGTGGTATACATGGGAGGGATTTGGGGTTTGGTCATTAGTAGAAGGTAAAGACTGAAATTGAAATTTAATACAGTAGAAGAATTAAAAATGACCGGGATCAACCAGGCTACTCCATTATTTTGGTAATGATCGTATACTTTTTTATTTATTTATTTATGTATTTATTTATGTATTTAATTTTTCCCAAATCATACATTTTGTCAAAGTATATACGCCCATACATAATCATACAGGTATACACAATTAATTATTTTATGATTTACTCATTTATCCACTCATTCTTTCATCCTTTTGTATATTTTATTTATATATACTGTATACTGTATCTATTTTTTATTATTATCATTATTATTATTTTCTTTTTCTCTTATTATTAATATTATCATTGTTACCACTATCGTTACCATTACCATTATTATTATTATTTATTTTTGTATTTATTTATTTATCCATTTATATATCCACATCACACCACAACGTACACGTACTTCCTCACTCACTCTCTCTCTCTCGCTATCTATCTATCACTCTCTCAACGAACACTGCTTCCAGTTGAAGAGAGCTGAGGAAAAAAAAATATATATATATATATGTATATATATATTAATACAGGTGAAGGTTTGCATGCAAATGACTTTCCATTTCTAACTTTCCTATTATTACATTATTACATTCCTTCAGGCGGTTTCTAAGATCTTCATGTACGGCAATTGCCGGAGGGTGGGGAGAGAGCCTTCTGCTTTGCTATCCTTTCCTTCCACTGTTCCTTACTCTCGGGTTAGCTATCTCTACTAGAATTAAGTCCTGAACACCTCGCTGGGATCGTAAGGTCTGTGTGGTCAGTGTATTTTATGTAAATCTATGTAAATAATCTTGTACTTTTCCTCACTACTCTCTTCGTCGCTCTCTAATTCTCTACATTTTGGCTCTCAACATGTTCATGCCTTCGAACTATCCAACCAATCCCTTCATGCTTTCATGTTCTCTTCAACGGCCTGTTTCACCTCCATGTTGTTCCTTTCACTTTGGTCTCCCTTCTCCTAATCCCACATATAACTCCTCTGTCGGGAATTTAGATAAAGAGGTTAAATTACATATCACTGGTACATGAAATATCCCAACAAATAGTTATAATATAATTACCAACGAGGTATTCGATGGGTGTAATCCAGTCCCCCACACGCGGCTAATTCAATTGCATGACATGTAGGAATGTTCACATAATACAATATCGATACAATGAACTTAGCTTAGAGGACTGGTGATGTAGGACTGTTGTTATTATTGTTAGTAGTTGTAGCACATGGTGAACTGTGGGTTGAGTCAGACCCTGGGGGGGGGGGGGAGGATGGGGGGGAGATGTTGGCTGTAAGGTGTTGATTGAGAGACTAAAGGGCCGGCGTCCGATCGCTTCGCAAAATTACATATGGCTGCCGGCTCATAATAATTATAACCCATAACTTGGTTTCATAATACATCTAGAGCTGATGTAGATATTTATACATTACAGTTAATATTTAACCTAACTTAAGAATAAACTACAATACACAAAGAACCAGCCGAAATCGTACATGCGATACGATACCGCCAAATTCAAATGTTCTATTGGACCTAAACCTGTCGGGATCATTACCCTATTCCCGACATATTGCCCGCCACCAAAAATGATATACAGGAGCTATATACAGAGAACAAAAAAAGGACATCGAAGTCAAAGATCAACTTGTTTGATCTTTGATCTCCAAACATCCACGGAACTTATAGCCGCCCTCCTTTTGGGACGAGCGCCACCTGAAGCCTGAGGAGGATCATCCTTCTCATCATCAGCTGCCCCACCTTGAGGAGCACTGTCACCAGCACTCTCCCGCGGAGGGGTATCAGTAGAGACGCCAGGATCATCCGGCAGTTCTACATCCTGCTCCAAGGGATATAACCTTACGACTGGGCGAGTAGTAACCCCAGTCGAAGTTCATATTCTAGCAACCCTTATAAGACCATCAATGCCCTGGAACAAATCGATAATCCTCCCAAGCTTCCAAAATAACCTAGGACGCTCATTATGAATCAGGACGATATCCCCGATACGAGGCCATCGTTGATTCGTCCCTTTGATCTTATGAGAGTGACGCTCGCGAAGAGACAGCAAATATTCTTGGGTCCACCGTTTCCATAGATCGTCGGACACCTTGTTTACATACTGGAAGCGACGACGTGTGGCGTCAGCATTGCCGAACGTAGGGTCTTGCAGATCTTCGTCATTTACGGACGATCTAGGAAAGGTATTAACCCTTTACCGGGCGAGGAACCATATATGGTAACTTAAATGGGCGTCCAAAAAGGCGCTCCCAAGCCGCCCGGTGTGTGTCTGCCACCACATCATCATGCCTCAGCCAATCACCGATGATCAGGCTACTCACGTGGGTATGGTGTAAGAGCTGATGCCATCTCAGTATTGGTTGAGAGCAACTCGAAGTTCAGTTGCAGGCCAGACATGAAGAAAGTAGGATCTAAGCGATTTTTCTCTTGACGCCCTCGACCCTAGCCCATCACGTAATATCGGTAAGTTGATAATAATCTGATATTATGCAGTTGAATAGTTGTACTATAACCTGATATAGTTGTCATTTACGTGGAACATACGGAAATTGGTGAAATTTGTTTGCGAAAAAGTGAATGATCAAATATGGACATGCGCCCGGTAAGGGGTAAAGCCCAAGTGATCATATATGGACTTACGCCCGGTAGCCTATAGAATTGAAATTACTAAATATGATCATTTCGCCCGGTAAGGGGTTGTACTCCCAAGTTACATAAAACCATATAACTTTGATGATAGTTACCCAAACAAGCATGGCACATGGCCACAACTTGGGTAGGGATTCTAGAATGTTCAACATAGAAATAAATGACCGATTTCTATTATTTCCTCATAAGTGTACAGTGAAATAAATATGAGTTTGGTAAGTTTAGTGAGTTCACAAATATTTTAGTGAGTTCACATTTATTTTTGATATTGTGAGGCATATACTGAAGTTTTTTTGAGATATGAGTACTGTCACATAAAGAAATACCAATTTTCATGGGGATCCTATGCCCAAAGTTTGCTGAAATTCATTGGTCAGGGGGAACCTCTGCCCAAATTTTGCTGGAATTCATTGTCCATGGGGAACCTATGCCAAAATGTTGCTGGAATTCTGTGTTCATGGGGAAGCTATGCCCAAATGTTGCTGGAATTACTTGTTCAGGGGGAACCTATGCCCAATTTGTTTTTTGGAATTAATTATTCATGGGGTACCAGACAGTGTCTGGGTTGTGAAAAGTACCTTATCTAAAATATTCATATATATTCTATTTATATATTTATTAAAATAAAACGCTTATTTTTGGGTAATATAATGATATAACTGTTATTCTGTGTATTTTGTTTACCTTAAATTTACATTTTCAATATAGCATAATTCAAGATTATTTTTACCCTAGACCGGCGCTTGACCATATATGATCACTTCGTCAACCTCGATTTGCTAATTCAATATGCAAAAATGTGAAAAAAAATCATAAGCAAAAATACCTTAGAATTAGGTCTACTTTTATGGTCTAGGGTCAAAAAATGAAATTTCTAAGTATTTCTATGAGTGCCCGGTAAAGGGTTAAGGGTTCGTCCATGTGTTAGCATAGAAGGCGAAATGGGTAAGAGGTCATCAACATCTGCCGAGGTATAGGTCAAGGGCCTGTCGTTGACTGACATCTCAATTTCTATTAAGATGGTTTGCAACTCCCTTCTGGTCACCAGTGCCCTTCCTAATACCTTCTTCATGGCAGATTTGACGATACCGATAGTTCTCTCCCAAATCGCCCCGAACCATGGTGCACGTGCTGGTATAAATCTCCATTGACAACCTTTTCCAGTGAGGGTAGCCACAACCTGCGGGTCATCCATTAAACTCTGGAGATATTTAGAGGCCCTGACAAAACAAGTCGCATTATCGCTCATAATAATTTGAGGGAAACCATTGCGGC
>CM064568.1:40595444-40761837 GCA_032716605.1 Paralithodes platypus | reverse complement strand
TCCTATGAGATGTTTGGACGGCCCTAAAGGAGAGTACTATGCCTCCTTTGAGAGCCTCCTCCGATCTATGGAGACAATGGCCGTCACCAAGGAGGAGATAGTTAGTGTGAATATCTTGAAAACATACCCTCTCCCCTAAGGGAAATCTTAAGACGACAACTAAGCGACTCTCCACTAAACTTGGAAGCGTTGGTGCAGGTGTACCAGACTGAAGTCTTCAATTTGGAGAGTACTGGACACTACCGACAAGTGGAGATGTCGCCATGTACTGCAGCTTTCCCGGTACAGACTTCTCCTAAACAGAAAAGGCCAATATCATTAGGTTGTAAGTTGTGCAGTGTCCACGGTCATCTGTGGTATCAGTGTCCTAAGTATCCTAAGGCTACACAGAAGAATGGCAAGGCTAAATCGCTTAAGTTATGTACCAGCTGTCTGGCAAGAGACCACTTCAACAGTACCTGCACCAATTCCTACATCAAACCTTGTAAGTATTGCAAGGGGAAACATTGGTTTTCCCTTTGCACCCAGTCTGATCGGCACGATGGCAAAGAAAAGGGGAGAACCCCCAAAGAGTCACATGAGAAAGGTAAGAGCCGAGGGTTGATAAAGTATCTGCCATGTCCATTGCTTCTCGAGAATGTCAATTGCTTCCTACTATGATGCTGCCAGTAGTGGGGAGTAATAATAATACTATAATGACGTGCACCTTACTTGACCAGTGCTCACAGAGGTCATTCGTTCTGCGGTCATCATTACCCCAGCTCAAGTGTACCAGCAAGGGTCAAGAGAATTTGTGTCTCCATGGTTTCACTGGTGAAATAGATACCATGACTATGATATAGTGGAGATTTCCTATGTTTATAGAAAAAAGGTATGTCCCATCAAGGCTGTTGTGGTCGACACACTACCCAGTTTCTATATAGCATCAGAGATTCAACCACATTTGAAATATCTCAGAAGCAAGGGTTATAAACTGGCTGATGATCAACTCTCTGCTAACAATGGTATTATGCTACTGGTCGGAGCTGATTATTACTACGACCTGGTTCACCCTGGATATCGGCGGGTAGATAAGCTAATAATGCTCCCCACGATCCAAGGTTATGCCATTTCTGGATCCTATGCCACTTCCTCTCAAGACACACAGGTGGAGGTGGTTACGGTCCTCAAGGTAGCAGTAAGCCCCATAGATAAATATATTAGGCCAAAGGTGCCTGATAATGCATGTACTGATATAGATAAGCTATGGGACTTACACAATATTGGAATTGACCCACATGAACTTGATCATGAGTCCAAGCTAGCGTTAAGCGGCTCCCTTGGAATGATAACAAGAGTAAATTACCTACTAACTTCCATCTAGCACTTGGTAGGTTACGTGGCCTTCAGAAGCAGTTTGTCAAGGATCCAAGTTATTGCGAGACTTATGCGGCAGTTTTAGCTGAGCAGGTACAACGTGGATTTGTGGAGAGAGTAGGTCTCAGTGAATATGGGGATAACATCCATTACCTTGCTCACCATGGGATTAAAAAGGACAGTTCCACCACTCCTGTTCGTATTGTGTATGACTGCTCTGCTAAATCCAGTGATCGCTCCTATAGCCTGAATGATTGTCTGTACACGGGTCCGTCCCTGGTCTCTGATCTAGCGCAAATTATGTTGCGCTTCAGATGACATAAGTTTGCATGGGTCGCCGATATTGAGAAGGCCTTCCTGATGCTTCAACTCCATCGTGAAGACAGGGACTCGACAAGATTTTTATGGCCACGGGACCCAATGGATCTAGATTCAGAGTATCTGGTCTACAGGTTCAGAGTCGTCTTATTCGGGGAAACCTGTTCCCAGTTCCTTCTCAATGCTACTATCTTGTGTCATCTTGAGGAGGCTGGACTAGATCCTGACTTCAAGAATGAGATCAAGCAGGGGATCTATGTGGACAATCTTCAAGGCACTGGAGACAATGAAGATTTATTGCTCAAGAAATGCTGGGAGATCCGCGATATATTTGCCAAGGCTCATCTATACTTGAGAGAATGGGCCACTAATAGTGATCTTTTGAAAGGTCAATTTGCTTCTGACGGTGTAGCTACTGAGAATAGTGAGGTGAAGTTTTTAGGCCACAAATGGGACACTACCACAGATTGTATATCCTTCTGTCACACCCCATGCGGCAGTGAGCTTATGACCAAGCGAAACTGCTTAAGCTTGTCAGCGAGGTTGTTTGATCCCCTAGGTTTTTTGCTGCCTGTATCAATCCGGTTCGAAGGACCAATATTTGTCGGGAATTTAGATAAAGAGGTTAAATTACATATCACTGGTACATGAAATATCCCAACAAATAGTTATAATATAATTACCAACGAGGTATTCGATGGGTGTAATCCAGTCCCTCACACGCGGCTAATTCAATTGCATGACATGTAGGAATGTTCACATAATACAATATCGATACAATGAACTTAGCTTAGAGGACTGGTGATGTAGGACTGTTGTTAATATTGTTAGTAGTTGTAGCACATGGTGAACTGTGGGTTGAGTCAGAGCCGGGAGGGGGGAGATGTTGGCTGTATGGTGTTGATTGAGAGACTAAAGGGCCGGCGTCCAATCGCTTCGCAAAATTACATATGGCTGCCGGCTCATAATAATTATAACCCATAACTTGGTTTCATAATACATCTAGAGCTGATGTAGATATTTATACATTACAGTTAATATTTAACCTAACTTAAGAATAAACTACAATACACAAAGAACCAGCCGAAATCGTACATGCGATACGATACCGCCAAATTCAAATGTTCTAGTGGACCTAAACCTGTCGGGATCATTACCCTATTCCCGACATCCTCAAATGCGGTACATATCTCTTGCTGATACACATTGCTCACCTCTTCCACTTCCTCCATTTGTTCCAAGTCAAACTTACCAGCTAGTCGTTTTTCTACTACTCTCTTGAAGTCTTCCCTAAATCCCTCCTTCTGTAACCTTTCCATCCTTTTCACAACTCCTTTTCCCTCCTTCCTTACTCTACCTCTTATCCACTTTTTCTGTACCCTCATGTTTGGCACTACCACATAATCGTAAGGGGGAGATTGTAGGCACCAATCGAACAGGCCTAGACCCAGGAGAGGTTATAGGCATTTGATAAGGAGTCACTGAAACTCCTGTTTCATTTGCTTGGCCTCTCTTACTGATTTCCTTTGTGCCTCACTTACACTGAGAGTAATCCAGCTAACTCTCACAAACACCTCCTCCTCTTATCCACTTCACTACACTAAACATGCACACCATATACTTCCTTCTTGCACATACATTTTTGTTTATAAAATGATGAACATTAGCCCAGCCTCGGAGTCCCCAGGGGAGGACCATAAATGCCTTCCCCACCCGCCCAACTTTCCCCTGACGACCCCTCAAAATGATCTGGACCTCGGCCTGTTACTCTTACTATTTACCTTTTGCAACATTCGCGGCCTCTTCTCTAATTTTCCCTCTGTTGAACGCTATCTCTCCTCCTACAAACTTGATATTTTTTTCTTCACTGAAACTCAGGTGTCTGAAGCAACTGCCAGCAACCCCTTCTCTGTATCCTCTTACTTTCCTTATCCTAGTTTCAAAGCCAATGGCGGATGTTGTGCATACGTGCACAACAAATTCACTTGCTCTCGTGTTCCCGATTTCACCTCTTCTGAATTTTCAACTTTATAGCTCAAACTATCCTGTCATTCTCATACTAAATATATTTCTGAGTTGTCTATCTTTCCCTTAACTCTACCGACTTTCCCAAATCCTTTGACTATCTAAACTCTAAAGTGGAACACATTCTATCCATTTCTCCTTTCTCGGAAATCTCAATCTTAGGAGATTTCAATGTTCACCACCACCTATGGCTCTCCTCTCATACTAGTGACCAACCTAGTGAACAACCCTGCATTTTTTCTATCTTAAGTGACCTAGAGCAGTTGGTTCAGCAACACACCCGTATCCCGGATCGCCTCGGAGATTGACCGAACATTCTTGACTTGTTTCTAACTTCTAACCCTTCTTCTTATACTGTCGATCTCTTCTCTCATTTGGACTCCTCCGACCATAAACTCTATCACCTGTCCTATCTCTCCAGTACAGCCCTCCGATCCTCCTAGACGGCGGCGCTTGTAGCACTTTGGCGCTGCCAACTGGGAGGCTCTCCGTCAGTACTTCTTTGATATCCAATGGAATGAATTTTGCTTCCGTGGCCGGGGACCCTCGGAAAGTGCTGAAAGCATTACCAAGGTAATCGTATCGGGCATGGAGGCAAACATTCCATTTTCTCTCTCTCAGACTAATGCAAACAAATCTTGGTTTACTCACGCTTGTTCTACTGCTGTCCGCAATAAGGAGGAACCATTCAAATGATACCCCAACGCCTTCAAACTCAAGAATCTCATTCTTCCTATGTGTCTGCCCAGAATCATGCCTAATCTGTCCTACGACTCCCTAAACACTCTTTCATCACTAATAAATGCACGGCACTATCGAACTCTAGCTCTTCTCAAGCTTTCTGGCATCTATCCAAAAACCTCTCCAACACTTTATCTTCCTCGTCTTTTCCACTCTGATGGCACAATAATCACTTCTTCCTCTGATAAAGCTGAACTCTTCGCTAACCCTTTCGTTAAAAACTCCAATATGGATGATTACGGTGCTATTCCTCCCTCTCATACTTATGCCTAATATTATAATCTCTTCTAAAGATGTACTTTCTACCCTCTCTGGGCTTAATACTAAGAAGGTGTATGGTCCGGATGGTGTTCCTCCTGTTGTACTAAAACACTGTGCTTCCGTGCTGACTCCCTGCCTAGGCAAACTCTTCCATCTCTTTCTCTCCTCTAATGTCTTCCCTTCTTGCTGGAAGTTTGCTCTCATTCAACCTGTCCCAAAGAAGGGTGACCTCTCTAAACCCTCCAACTATCGTCCAATTGCTCTCATCTCTTGTATTTCTAAAGTTTTTGAAACTATTCTTACTTCAAAATTTCTTAAGCATTTATCTTCCCATAACCTACTCTTAGACCACCAGTATGGCTTCCTTGAGAGTCGCACTACAGGTGATCTTCTTTCATATCTTACTAACTCTTGGTCATCCTCCTTTCGGGACTTCGGTATGACCTTTTTTATTGTGCTAGACATATCGAAGGCTTTCGATAGCCTTCGATAGAGTCTGACACAAATTTGTAATTTCAAAACTACACTCCTTCAGTTTCTATTCCTCCATCTGTGCCTTTTTCTCAATAGCTGCGGTTGTGGACGGCCATCGTTTGTTTCCTCATCCTATCAACTACTGTGTTTCTCAGTGTTCTGTCCTATCTTGAATTCTCTTTCTAATTTTCATAAATTATTTTGTTCAACTGTACCTCCAGTCCTATCCATTAATATGCATACGACTCTAGCTTACAGTATTCAACTAGCTTTCCAGAACGCCCCAGCCAGCAATCCCTCAAAAACAAAGGTAATGAAGCCATACAACACTTATCTTCTGATCTAACTACCATTTCCAATTGGGGCAGAGAAAACCTTGTTACTTTTAATGCTTCCAAAACCCAATTTTTACATCTATCTACCCGCCGTGAACTCCCAGATCGAGGACTATCCATTATACTTCAACAATACAAAGATCAACCCTTCACCATCTTTCAATTTTCTTCTGGTCTCTCGTGGAAAGACCATATCACCACTCTTGCTAAGGCGGCCTCCCAGAAGCTGGGTGTGCTCAACCGCCTCAAGAGGTTCTTTACCCCTGGAGAGCTTCTTGCTCTGTACAAGGGTACAGTTCATCCTTGAATTGAGTATTGTTCACATGTGAGGGAAGGATCCTCTTACACAGCACTTCTGGTCAAGTTAGAAAGTAAATCCTTTCGTATCATTAATTCCCGTCTACTCACCGACTCTATGTAATCTCTCTCTCTCTTCGCCGCAATGTTGCATCTCTTTCGCTATTCTATCGCTGCTACAATAATAATCAGTGTTCCTCAGAGCTCTCTCAGTGTATACCACCTCCTCTACGTAGGGTATGTAGTACCCACCTTGCAACACAATCCCACCCATACTCTGTACAACTCTCCAACTCAAGAGTGAAACGATACTCTCAATCTTTCAACAGCTGAGCTCTGGAACTCTCTCCCTGAATCCATCTTTCCCTCATCCTATGACTTTAATTGTTTCAAACTCCGTGTGTCCAGACATTTTGGCTCGAACATTCCTTGATTTTGACACTGTCACTCTTTCAACTCTGGGGGAGGCACGTCACTGGCAGTTATGCCTTTAGTCTCCTTCATCCACATAAAACAATAAATACAAAAAATAACATAAACTCGTATAACATTGATTTTCCCTTCGGTCATCTATGCATACATCATCAATCAGCACCTTTCGTTACATTGTCTCTCTCTCCCTTCTCCACTCCACTTTTTATTGTGCCTGTATATTATTCTCTGTCGGAAGAAGGTGTTGGCAACCATCAGCCTCCTTACCACACATACGTCAACAAGTACATTGCCATTTCCATCCAGATCTGACTATACAGTACTGTCAGCGGCAGAAGTTCTGTCGCCTCTTGTACTTCATCTTGACCCGTGAAATTCATAGACTCGAAGATTATGAGTGTACAAAACGTGCATATTTCAACCACCAGATGGCCCACTGTGAGGTGCATCATTGTGAGAGCGTAGGGTGATAGGAGAGAGAAGGGGTTGGAGCTGTAAGGCAAGGTAGGCTAAAGGAATATTGCGGCCGATAGCTACTGTACACTCCACCTTCCTGCCACCCCATCTACTTTCCTATCACTCACGTTAACATTCATATCATTAGTCAGAAATATTCTGTCCCTATATATTACATGTCTATTGCTTCAAAACATAGAAAATAGCAAGAAGGGCTGAAGGAAAAGGGAGAAATGCCATAGAAAGGCGAACAATAATTATTAAGTCACAAGCTAAAATATGATCTAGAATTAGTAATGATAAAATTAGACAGCCTGTAGAAAATATGAAAGAAAATATACAGTATACTGTATATGATAATGCGAGGGGTACGCTAAAAAAAAAAAAAAAAAAAAAAAAAAAAAAAAAAAAACACCATATGAGATAATGGTATAAAAGAAAGCAGGAAAAAACAAGTTTTCTTGAAATAGTGAATATGAAAAAAATTGTACGAGAAAGGATAAGTGAGGGGTAAATATGACAATTAGTAAGATGATATATGTAAATATATATATATATATATATATAAGACATCAGTAGGTGGCCGATGGCACCGCAGTTTCCATAGCAAGAGGAAGAATAGGGATAGAGCTGCGCCATTTTTATTAAACGAATGTTTGGCATCAACAAGGTGCCATCCTCATACATATACAGTATATATATATATATATATATATATATATATATATATATATATGATTTGTTTTTTCTATGTGAATGAGGGAGAGAAAAGGCATAACTGCCTGCAGCGAGTGCCTCCCCCAGATCTCAAAGAGTGACAGGGCCGAAATCAAGGGACGTTCGAGCTAAAATGCATGGACACACGGAGTTTGAAGCAATTTAAGTCATAGGAAGATGGAAAGACTGATTCTGGGAGAGCGTTCCTCAGCTCAGTAGTTGAATAGAAGAAAGTCTGAGAATAGCGTTTCACTCTTGGGTTGGAGAGTTGCACAGAGTAGGAGTGGGACTGTGTTGCAAGATGGGTACTACGTACCCTACGTAGAGGAGGTGGTATACACTGGGAAAGCTCCGAGGAACACTGATTATTGTAGTAGTGAGAGAATAGTGAGAGAGATGCAACATTGCGGCGAAGAGAGAGAGATTGCAGTGAATTGGTGAGTGGACGGGAGTTAATGATACGAAAAGCTTTCCTTTCTACTTTATCTAGGAGTGCGGTGTGAGAGGATCCTCCCCACACATGTGAACAATACTCCATACAAGGACGCACTGTTCCCCTGTACAGAGCAAGTAGCTTCGCAGAGGTAAAGAACCCCTTGAGGCAGTTGAACACACCCAGCTTCTGGGAGGCTGCCTTAGCGAGACTGGTAATATGGTCTTTACAAGTGAGAGCAGAAGAAAAAGAGACACCGAGAACATTGAGGGAAGATGAAGGGTTGATTTTTGTATTGTTGAAGACTAAGGGATAGTCCTCTGGAGGTTCCTGATGGGTAGTAAGATGGATAAATTGAGTTTTGGAAGCATTAAATGTAACAAGGTTTTCTCTACCCCAATTGGAAATAGTAGCTAGATCAGAAGATAAGAATTTTATGGCTTCATTACATTTACTTTTGAGGGACTGCTGGCTGGGGCATTCTGGAAAACTAATTGAATGGTGTAAATTAGAGTCGTCTGCATATGAATGGATGGGGTTGAGAAGATCATTTATGAAAATTAGAAAGAGAATAGAAGATAGGGCAGAACCCTGAGGAACACCGGAGTTGATTGGATGAGGAATTAAGCGATGGCCGACCACAACCGCAGCTACGGAACGGCCGGAAAGGAAGTTAGAGACAAAGGCACAGATGGAGGGACTGAAACCGAAGGAGGGCAGTTTGGAAACTAAAGATTTGTGCCAGACTCTATCGAAGGCCTTCGATATGTCTAGTGCAACCGAAAAAGTCTCACCGAAGTCCCGAAAGTTGGATGACCAAGAGTAAGTAAGATATGAAAGAAGATCACCAGTAGAGCGACCCTTAAGGAAGCCATACTGGTGATCTGAGAGCAGATTATGAGAAGAAAAATGCTTAAGAAATTTGGAAGCAACAATAGTTTCAAAATTTTTAGAGATACAAGAGATGAGAGCAATTGGACGATAGTTGGAGGGTTGAGAGCGGTTACCCTTCTTTGGGACAGGTTGAATGAGAGCAAATTTCCAGCAAGAAGGAAAGACGTTAGAGGAGAGACAGAGACGAAAGAGTTTGCCTAGGCAGGGGGTCAGCACGGATGCACAGTTTTTAAGTGCAATAGGAGGAACACCGTCCGGACCGTACGCCTTCTTAGTATTAAGCCCAGAGAGGGTAGAAAGTGCATCTTTAAAAGAGATTAGGATATTAGGCATAAGGTGGAGAGGGAGGAATAGCACCGGAATCATCCAAGCTGGTAGAGTTTCTGGCAAAAGTTTGAGAAAATAGTTCAGCTTTGTCAGAGGAAGAAGTGATGGTAGTGCCATCAGAGTGGAAAAAGGGAGGGAAAGACGAGGAAGAAAAGTTGTTGGAGAGGTTTTTGGCTAGATGCCAGAATGCTTGGGAAGAGCTAGAGTTGGATAGTTCAGTGCATTTATTATTGATGAAAGAGTGCTTGGCAAGTCGAAGAAGAGATTTGGGTTGATTTCGGGCAGAAACATAGGAAGAATGAGATTCTTGAGTCTTAAGGCTTCGGTACCATTTGAATGTTTCCTTCTTCTTGTGGACAGCAGTAAATCAAGCGTGAGTAAACCAAGATTTTTTTGCATTAGACTGAGAGAAAGAAAATGGAATGTACGCTTCCATGCCCGAGAGGATTACTTCGGTAATGCGTTCAGCACTCTCCGAGGGTCCTCGGCCACGGAAGCAGAAGTCTTTCCATGGAAAATCAAAGAAGTACTGCCGGAGAGCCTCCCAGTCGACAGCGCCAAAGTGCCACAAGCGCCGCCGGCTGGGAGGATCGGATGGCCATACTGAAGAGATAGGACAGGTTGACGGAAATAAGTTTATGGTCGGAGGAGCCCAAAGGAGAGAAAAGATTGACAGTATAAGAAGAAGGGTTAGAAGTCAGAAATAAGTCAAGAATGCTTTGCCGATCTCCGAAGCGATCCGGGATACAGGTGGGTTGCTGGACCAGCTGCTCTAGGTCATTTATGACAGAATACACGTAGGCTTGTTCACCAGGTTTGTCAGTAGAGTGAGAGGAGAGCCATTGGCGGTGGTGAACGTTGAAATCTCCTAAGATGGAGATTTCAGAGTAGGTAGAGATAGATAGAATGTGTTCCACTTTAGAGTTTAGATAGTCGAAGAATTTGGGAAAGTCAGTAGAGTTAGGGGAAACATAGACAACACAGACATATTTAGTATGAGAATGACAGGATAGTTTGAGCCATAAAGTTGAGAATTCAGAGGAGTCGAAATCGGGAACACGAGAGTAAGTGAGTTTGTTGTGCACGTATGCACAACATCCGCCATTGGCTTTGAAACTAGGATAGAGAAAGTAGGAGGATACAGAGAAGGGGCTGGCAGTTGCTTCAGACACCTGAGTTTCGGTGAGAAAACGAAGATCAGGTTTGGAGGAGGAGAGATGGTGTTCGATAGAGTGAAAATTAGAGGAAAGGCCGCGAATATTGCAAAAGTTGATGGTAAGAGTGACAGGTCGTGGTCGAGAGTTTTTAGATGGGTCGTCAGGGGAAGGTCGGGCATGTGTGGAGGCATTTATGGTCCCTCCTCCTGGGGACTCCGAGGCTGCGCCTTTGTACATAATGTTTTTTTTAATAATTATGAAGGAGGAAGTGTGGTGTGCATGTTAACACCTTACGAGCGGCCTATGCGGTTTATTTATATGTACCGCACAGCGGGGTGTTTTTAGCCAAAATAGGGCTGTTTACGTGATCATTTTCATGCCTAAATAAGACCCAGAACGTAAAACAAGTACCTATCCCTGAAAGGGCATAAACAGAGCTTTCGAATGACACCATAACGATCCTTATATGATGGATAGTTTTCTTGCAATAACCGTGCAACGCGAGTGCAAAAAGCAGGTAATTCGGTACTTTCGGTACATAATTGAGTATGTAGCGAGTGAGAGAGGGAGGAGAGAGCTGAGATTTGTGTCAGTAGGTTCGCCGCGGTGGTCTGGAGCAGTCATACGCTCGCTAGTCTCCTGCCACCACTTGTCTCTCTCTCTCAGCCACATTACGTGCTGAAATTGCCACTCGACCTATGTCGAGCGCCGCCACATAGTCCAGCTTTATTTAACTCGACTTATGTTGCTCGCCGCTAATTAAGGGTTAAGTGTAGTGAAGTAGATAGGAGGAGGAGGGGTTTGTGAGAGCATGGTGGACTACTCTCAGTGTAAGTGAGGCACAAAGGGAATCAGTATGAGAGGCCAAGCAAATGAAAAAAGAGTTCCAGCGATTCCTTATCAAATGCCCACAGCCTCTCCTGGGTATAGCCCTGTTCGATTGGTGCCTACAATCTACCCCCATTCCCCCTATTAGTCGCCTTGTACGACACGCAGTAGGGTAGGACGCGTGGGGCTTATTCTTTTTTCCTCCACCATAAGATGGAGGCCCCCTTACCCCCAGGGTTAGTGTGAGGTTTGGTAGAGTGAGGTTCGTAGTGTGAGGTTGGTAGTATGAGGTTGGTAGTGTGAGGTTGGTAGTGTGAGGTTGGTAGAGTGAGGCTGGTAGAGTGAGGTTGGTAGTGTGAGGTTGGTAGTGTAAGGTTGGTAGAGTGAGGTTGGTAGTGTGAGGTTGGTGGAGTGAAGTTGGTAGAGTGAGGTTGATAGTGTGAGGTTGGTAGAGTGAGGTTGGTAGTGTGAGATTGGTAGTGTGAGGTTGGTAGAGTAAGGTTGGTAGAGTGAAGTTGGTAGTGTGAGGTTGGTAGAGTGAGGTTGGTAGTGTGAGGTTCGTAGTGTGTGGTTGGTAGTGTAAGGTTGGTAGAGTGAGGTTGGTGATGTGAGGTTGGTAGAGTGAGGTTGGTAGATTGAGGTTGGTAGTATGAGATTGGTAGTGTGAGGTTGTTAGAGTGAGGTTGGTAGAGTGAGGTTGGTAGTGTGAGGTTGGTATCGTGAGCTTGGTAGAGTAAGGTTGGTAGTGTGAGGTTGGTATAGTAAGGTTGGTATTGTGAGGTTGGTAGTGTTAGGTTGGTAGAGTGATGTTGGTAGTGTGAGGTTGGTAATGTGAGGTTGGTAGTGTGAGGTTGGTAGAGTGATGTTGGTAATGTGAGGTTGGTAGTGTGAGGTTAGTAGTGTGAGGTTGGTAGTG
This sequence comes from Paralithodes platypus, assembly GCA_032716605.1. Classification (NCBI taxonomy): domain Eukaryota; kingdom Metazoa; phylum Arthropoda; class Malacostraca; order Decapoda; family Lithodidae; genus Paralithodes; species Paralithodes platypus. The sequence continues at coordinate 40,749,870 of CM064568.1, read as the reverse complement.
TGCGGTTGGTAGAGTGAAGTATGTAGTGTGAGGTTGGTAGAGTGAGGTTGGTACAGTAAGGTATGTAGAATGAGGTTGGTAGTGTGAGGTTGGTAGAATGAGGTTGGTAGTGTGAGGTTGGTAGTGTGAGGTTCGTTGAGGGGGGTTGGTAGTGTGAGGTTCGTTGAGTGGGGTTGGTAGAGTGAGGTAGGTAGTGCGAGGTTGGTAGAGTGAGGTTGGTAGTGTGAGGTTGGTAGTGTGAGGTTGGTAGTGTGAGGTTGGTAGAGTGAGGTTGGTAGTGTGAGGTTGGTAGTGTGAGGTTGGTAGAGTGAGGTTGGTAGTGTGAGGTTGGTAGTGTGAGGTTGGTAGTGTGAGGTTGGTAGAGTGAAGTTGGTAGAGTGAGGTTGGTAGAGTGAGGTTGGTAGTGTAAGGTTGGTAGTGTAAGGTTGGTAGTGTGAGGTTGGTACTGTGAGGTTGGTAGAGTGAGGTTGGTAGAGTGAGGTTGGTAGTGTGAGGTTGGTAGAGTGATTATGAGGTTCTTTTTCTTTTTCTTTCTATGCCTCAACCTCTGGACTGTAGGCTGTTCAGTAGCCTGTAACTCTTACGTGGCCCCGAGATCTGTGTAACTCTGTGTAACTCTCCACTCTCCTACAACTCCTTGATTCTTTAACCTTCATATTTACTGAAGTTTTAATCCGGCTGCTTCTGGTAAAAAAAAAAATAATGGTTCCGACGTTACCTCACACTCGGTCTGTTGGTTGGGGAGTGGATGGAGGGAAAACTGGGTGGTTATGTGAATAGATAAATAGATAGATAGATAGATAGATAGATAGATTGCTCGATAGATAGATAATCGAACGAATCGATTGGTTAAGCAAATTGATTAAAATACATACATAGTTGAAATAATATTGATTCCTGTGTGCATACCAGAAGTAAATATACAAAACACATGAGAGAAGCAATTTTGCTTAAAGGATAATCTTATGGATTTTTGGGATCACTAACGGAGAGAAGATACAAGTAAAACGTTGTCAGTAGACTGTTCCTCCTCATATGGTGTTTATATACCTTTCTGCCACCTTCTCGGAATTATTATATATTCACTGTATACAAAATTAATGTATTATTATTTTCGTTTGCAAACCTCAAATGTAAATGGTACCATATACAGTACAGTAATGCACATATGATTTTGGCTCGCAATAGCTGATAATACAGATCTTTAGAAACGTTGTACATCATTATTTGTGGTTAGAAATGGTAACAATTATTTTTGATTTGTCTCTTAGAGTATCTCATCTCGTTTATTACTATTTATTGTTAAATATTATACATAGTCTGGAAAACCTTAACAAGCAACTTAAGAGGATAGTGCTTGTTTTTTGGTCTATATATTTATCTATTGATTTATTTTTGAGTTTCCTCGCAAGACCTCCATCAAGCTTAAAACAAAACATCCCCTAGACCCCCTTTCAAGATATATTTGTAAATTTTTCTGTAGAAATATACCCCGCGGTTTCTTCTTAGATTACAGGCTCACCAGGAAAAAATCGACACCTAAATGGCACGATAGGTCTTATTATTGACAAAGAAATGGGGCGAATGGTCTTAAAATTGCCAAACTAGCGGAAAGAACGTCTTAAAATATCAAAACTAATATGCTAAATATGACGGAGAAAGGGGTCCAGAAAAACCGACTAGCTGCCCCTTGAAACATAAACTACCCTAATATATTTTTATACGAGCCATAACCTAGCTAGTGTATGTGGTGGGGGAAGTGTGTGTGTGTGTGTGTGTGTTTGAGGGAAGGCGGGTGTGTATGGGTCCATGTGTACTCACTTAATTGTAGTATACAGGATTTCAGTTTTTAGGCTCGTATTGTCCCGCTCCAAAGATTCTGTTATCTAATTCGCGTTCAAAATTTGGATATTCCTATCACCCACCACTTCATCATCAAACTAATTCCACATATTAACAGTTCTATACGGAAAACTGTATTACCTCGCAGCTTCTTTACATCTGCCTTTCTTTAACTTGCAACTATGTCCTCTAGTCCTCCCTTTATCCCCTTCGATAAAGTCCTCCTTGTCCATCCTTTCCAATCCCCTAACATCATAATCATATCCCCTCTTTCTCTTCTTTCCCTTAGAGTTGGCAAGTTCAAAACTCTCTAATCTCTCTTCACGTCAGTTTTCTTAGTTCTGGAATAATCTTAGTTGCAGCTCTCTGTACTTTCTCCAACTCGATATGTTTTTTTGTTTTTTAATGGGGTGACCACTGTTACGACCGGGGCTACGAATAAAACAAGGGCACTTAAAGATTGGACTAGTAATAGGGCACTATGCAACAACGGTACGCTAGATCCAAACCCTCGAACTTATATGCCGGCGAACAAAACACTTATACCCTCCAGAGTTAATCTGCGATAGAGGGGTATCCTTAACTGGGCATAAATGTACTCTACTTCTGGCTAACCCACACTGGTATAGCCTGATAACAAACAATATGCAAGTTACGTTAAAATGCATCAAAAGGAATCTATGGAAAGATCAATTAAATCACTGCAAGATTTAATACAATAAAAAAGATGCTTCAATATAGTTACTCTAAACAACAATAAACTCTTCACTCCTATCTGAAAGAAAGTGAAGTATAGTCCTACAGCATAGACCTGGAAACTTCTGAAGAAAGTCTGATGCTCTTAAGATGCTCGTATCTTAAACTATATAAAGGCAGGCGGCAGGACACCACACGTGTAAATGGAATACACTAAAAGATAGGACATATAATGTTAACTGACACGAGAATACTATAAATGCGCAACGGTAGCAATGCTCGACACTAAAAGAAGTACTTCCTCATCAACGAAACTGTCTGCTATGGTTTTGCAACTCAACAACAACCTAGACTAATAAATGCTGTGAATAATAATGTGTAGATATCAAAGAGCTTATATTAAATACTAATAAGTGTCTACTCGATTACTAATGTCTAGCTGGAATACTCTAGGTAAGGAACTGTGGTTGAGCAAGACAGGCTCGTAGCCTAGCGATGTCGTTAAGACTGCATCCTTTAAGTTACGTTAATTGACTAGTGTGCTCTCTTGATAGATCCAGATCACAAGTATCTGGTTCTATCCTGGCAACCCTCTAAAGACAAGCAAAGAGGCAACAAAGTGTGGAACTGGAACAGGCTAAAACCCTCAGTCAACACAATGTTGCACTCGTAAAGGACGCAAGCGAAAAGACAACACAGGCTACCACAGGACCGGTCGAAGTCGTGTAGGTATAAGCAAACCATACACACATCGGGGACAACGACTACAGTTACCTTATCCCAGTCTAGCATTAAATAAAAGAGCAGAAACACTAAATCAATAATGGAGACACACTAAGTTCCCAACCTCTACTAACTAAGAACCCTCAAAACCTATTATAAGTACATGTAAATATCTCAGAGGACGGCGCATACAATACAATGGGCCGGCTATGGAAACTGTATGCAGAACCCAAGGGGACAAGTAATTGAATAAAGGTGAGAAGCAATGGAAAAGAAGAAGGTCAGAGAGAGAAACAGTGGTAAAGGGGTGATCGGGAGAGAGTATGCAAAGGGATGTTAGAAGCATGCGCGCCAAGCCTGTCCTGAGGAGAACAGCTCCTGTGGACCCTCATGCAGGAGGCAAGTCACACAGGAGCCCACAAAAGCGCGATGGTCGGCCAATCACAGGCCGATACGTCACAAGGCAGCAGGCCCCTAGGACACGCCAGGAACCGCCAGGAACCGCCAGCCAATCAAAGGCGCGGGAAAGCCCGCGCGCGGGTGGGAAAACTCCTCCGAGCGAGGGAGGCAGCAACATACATACACACGCACATACTACCACCACGCTGCCTCTATCGCTCTTTCTCCTTAACTTTACACCATGCATCTTATATTCTACTAATGATATAAAATACTTCCCGTTGTCACAGACAAAAACAAAGACCAGCACTGGACTGTCTGTGACAATGCGAGCACAAGGAAAGAAAGAACAACATTCTCGGATAACTGTAGCCCATTTCGATGTCCCTGGCGAGCGCTAGTGGCTAACGAGAGGCGATTCTGCCCACGCTGGTAGACGTCACACCACACCACTGCCGCATATTCCAATTTAGGTCTCACCATTGATGTTATTATATTCAGTAGCATCTCTTTATTAAAAATAGTTGAATGCTATTTGCACTTTATTCAATAGGCCATAAGCTCAACTTACTACTTTGTTTATAAGATTTTCGGGTGAAAGATCTCCCTGCACTATAATCCCCAAGTCCTTCTCTTTCTCTGAGAGGTTAATCATGCACTCTCCTAGTTTATATTCCCAATGAGCTCTTTTTTATTACTCACCCCTTCCATCACATGACATTTATCTGTGTTAAAATCCAATGTCCACACCTTGCTCCATTGGTTTATCTTATCCAGATAACTCTGAAGCTCTCTACAACTGTTTCCATCCACTATATGCTTCATAATCTTTGCATCAACTGCAAACATATTCATGTATACATTTATTTATTTTGGCATATAATTTATATAAACCAGAACATTATGGGGGCCAACACTGCTCCCTGTGGAACTCCGCTTGTAACATCCTTCCATGTTGATAATCTGTCTCTAATTATGCTTCTTATCTGTCTTCCCAAGAGATAGTCTTCCATCCATTTCAATAAATTACCTTGAACGCCTCCAAACTTCTTCAACTTCCATCTACGTCTATTATGAGAAACTCTGGCAAAAGCCTTCTGTATAATAAAGATATGCACAGTCCACCGATCCTTCTCTCTCTTGCAGTATCTTTACTACCCTATCATAAAAGCTCAGCAGATTAGTAACACATTAATTTCCCCCTCTGAATCCAAATCGTCTTACAGTAAGTCAATTATTTTCTTCCAAGTACTTTATCCATCTTGTCTTAATAATCTTCTCACACATTTTGCAAACAACATGTGTCAGTGACACTGGTCTATAGTTCAGCGGCTGCTCCCTACTCCCACTTTTGTAGATTGGTACTATATTAGCCCTTTTCCTGTCTAGTGGTAATTATCCAATTGCAATAGAGTACTTGCTTATGTCATATAAAGGTTTTTCCAATTAGTCAGCACATTCTTTTAAAACCCATCCTGCTATATTGTCTGGGCCCATAGATTTGTTAACATATAATCACTTCATTAGTTCTAATAGTTCCTCTGTTTTGTTTTTGTTTTTTTTTCTTCTATGTGATTGAGGGAGGCAAAAGGCAGAACTGCCTATAGCGAGTGCCTCCCCCATAGTTGAAAGAGTGACAGGGCCAAAATCAAGGGACGTTCCAGCCAAAAATGCCTGGACACACAGAGTTTGAAGCAATTTAAGTCATAGGAAGAGGGAAAGACTGATTCTGGGAGAGAGTTCCAAAGCTCAGCTGTTGAGTAGAAGAAAGTTTCAGAGTAACGTTTCACTCTCGGGTTGGAGAGTTGCACAGAGTAGGGGTGGGATTGAGTTGCAAGACGGGTACCACGTGCCCTACGTAAAGGAGGTGGTATACACTGGGAAAGCTCTGAGGAACACATATTATTATAGTAGCGATAGAATAGCGAGAGAGATGCAACATTGCGGCGGAGAGAGAGAGAGATTGCAGAGTTGGTGAGTATACGGGAGATATTAACCCCTAATTTTTCATCATGTTGGTTTATAATCTCTGGTTCAAAAAAAATGTTCATCCATAGTATAAACTGAATGAAATATTATGTTATTCATAACTTCACATGTAGTTTCATCATCATCATAAATATTGTCTCCTTCCCTCAGCCTCATTATTTTGTCTGTAATCTTAATTTTGGTACTTACATACCTGTAGAACAATTTAGGATCACTTTCACATTTGTCCACAATGTTTTTCTTCATATTTTTTTTGTTTCCCGTTCCTAATTCTGACATGCTCGTGTCTTAGCCTCTTATATTTATTCCAGGTTTGTTAATTTCTCCTCCTGGCTATGTGCCATGCCATTTTTCTCTTATCCCTAGCTATTTTACATTTGTCATTCTACCAGTATTTTATCTTTTCAGTTTTATTTCCTTGTTTTGTCACATACCTGTTTATAGTATCATCATATTTTTGTAATCACAAACAAATATTTGTTATTAACATTGTTTCTGTTCAATTACACTCTAGTCTGTATCCCTGCAGCAATATTTTAACCCTCTCGCATCCTTACGACGCGATCGCGTCATAACGCCACCCCTCCAAGAGTGCTCGTATGACGCAATCGCGTCATAATGCCACCTGTAAGTTAGAAATATTCGCCAAAATAAGTTTATCACTCGAATTTGACTCAATTTGGACTGGTAAGTTAGGCATTAGTAAGTTACAAAAGGAAGTATCTAGCAACCCCATAGCGTCCCTCTCTGAGGAGCACGGGCCTTTGTAAAGTCAGTAGTTTCCCGGCCCCCAGACTGTGAGGCAGGGTCCAGGCCCTTTAAATTCTGGGCTCCCTCCCTCTGGCCCACCATGCCTAGCTATAAGCAGGCAATTATGGATTATTTCATCTACCCAGTGAAAGTGTTTAGTGAATAATTCGAACTATATAATGTATATAAGATGTTACTTGTGACTTTTGGTGACTGAGGGGAGTGAATCTTGGTTAACCCCTTGAGTATTGATGCAGTTTTGTCTAGGTATCATTGATGACTTTACACTATTTTTTGGTTGAAAGACAAATATATTTATCAATAAATACTGCCTACGAAATAAATACATTATAATCACAAAGATGTCACAGGAATGCTTACAGGAAGTATGGTAAGTACTCTGGAATTTTAGTTATATTACAGTATATTATATTATATAAATATATTATATATATATACAGTATATAACAGACCCAAGGTCCCGAGCAAGCCCAAGGCCCATAATCAAGTATTTATATTATTTTTATATTTTTTTTTTTATTTATTTTACAGTATATACCGGTATATATATATATATATATATATATATATATATATATATATATATATATATATATATATATATATATATATATATTATATTATATTATATATATATATATATATATATATATATATTTTTTTTTTTTTTTGTATTCCTGTTCCCAGGGTGTCTAGCGGATCAGCCCCAAGGTCCCGAGCAAGCCCAAGGCCCATAATCGAGTATTTATATTATTATTAATTTATTTTATTTTATTATATTTATTTATATATATATATATATATATATATATATATATATAATTATATATATATATATATATATATATATATATATATATATATATATATATATATATATATATATATATTGTTACGTACCTTGATTCTCAAGTGGTTAACTTGATGAATCTAGATAGCACAGAGTATTAATTATTAAGGTATCAGTCAGCTGAAGGCAAAACAAAGTAAAATCTAATACAATTATTTCCTGTTGTTGCTTCCTTTCCTTTTGGATCTTAGGACTTAGTATCCTTTATTGACTGATACTCTTTAATTATGAAAAATACTGAAACTAAGTAAAGTCATGTAGTATTTATAAAGAATTATTATTTAACCGAAGCTTAGTAGGCTATGGCTATGAACCGAAGAAGTATATCTAAAGAAGGACTATTAATTCTATAAAAAGTCTTGAAAGATAAATATTAAAGTAAGAATATTTCTGTCTCTTACCCTTTTTTAAATTAATAGCTAGGTTTCTTAATGTCTTTCTATTTATATTTAATGTAATCATTCTTGGTTCTTGTCTTATGGTGGGGTCACACATTCACGTATATTGCTCCCGTCAGCTCCCGTCTGTTGTAAACGAAGGTATATTGGTAGTTGGCAACCGATTACGTAAAACGTAATGGCATAATACGCAAAACGTAAATGAAAATACGGCCAGTCGGGGGGGGGGGGGTACTCTCGCATGGCGCGAGTAGAAACGAGTAGCCCACGTGGGTCGGGAATGTTGTGGGTGCGGCCAAGGCCGCGCGGTTGCTGATTCGAGTCGAATCAGGAACGTGGCTCGCCCTCACGTATGTCAAAAGACGGGGAAACTTACGACCGACCTGGCCACCACGGCCGTCTGACCGGAGCAGCCTTGTCAGACGTAGCAGCTACCCCATCAGACGATAGCTGCTCTCGTCAAATCGTAGAAAGTTCCAGTCGAACGTGGAAGTATACGTTAGTTAGGCCGCATCTGGCAGAACCGCCGCACTGCGGGTTGGCGGGAAGACGCGGCACCGTTGTACGAGGGGACAACGGGACCAGGGAGGGACCCGCCAGTCACACCTCTCACCACACCGGAGCAGCAACCAACAAGCCAACCCTGCCACCCTCTGCACCCTGCCGAAAACAAATCGTAGCAGCGAAACGACTGCACCTATGGCTTTCATATATTTACCACATGTACCTTACCCTTTAGGCTACCCACCACAAAAATCCCAAATCCCTCCTCCCACCCACTCGCTGACTGTCGGTCCCGTCAGAAGGAAAAAAAAGGAAAATCTGTGGCGGCGAAACGACTGCACCAATCGGTTCCATATTTGTGTGACAAGTCTCTTACCCTTCTGCGTTCCCCCCACCACACCCCCAACCGCTTCCCACCACCCACTTCTAGCGTATCCGTACGAAGAAAAGGAAAAAAAGGAAAATCTGTGGTGGCGAAACTACCTCACCAATCGGCTTCATATGTGTAACACAAGTCAATTACCCTTCTACCTTCCCCCAACCAACCCCAAAACCACCCTCCCACCCATACATTCCGATACCATAAAAGTCTCTGTAGTCTATAGTGTCTTTTCAGCTACTTTCGGGGGGACCATCGGGGACCTGATTTCTGGCGAGGGGAGTGTTTTTTTTACCATTTCTCTCCCAACTTAATAGATTTAGCCAAAAAAAAAAAAAAAATCTGGCACTGGCAGAAGCACACCGTCAAAATTGGGTGGCACTCAGCGGGTAACTCCTCCAGGATGAATTCCTCGATGTTGTTCATGGTGCCGATGAAGGACTGGGAATGGGAATGGTGTAGCCATTCCTGCCCTTTTGTAGTTCCCAGATTCCAACCCAGACCTACGTGGTTGACAAAGACTGTCTTTGTCTGTGTTTGGTCAGACGGGGTGTGCCTACGATTGGCCAGAACCGGTCCAGGTACGACCTAACAAATCCCAAGACGTGCGGCCTCAGCTACGCCGGTCTTGAGGGGGCGTGGCATGGGCGTGGCCTGTGTTCCCGCAAATCGTGCAGCCCATGAGGTCGAACGGGGCTATGCTTACGCACGTCGCAAACACGTACGTAGTTCAATACGACTCCATTACGTCTGACGTAACACTGGCCCCGTTACGCTACGTCTGTCGAGAAGTGCAATAGAAGTGGAAGAACGGGCGTTCAACGGCAGAAACTACTCGCGTCTTTACATAAATTGGCGATACGCCGGACAGGAGCAATATACGTGAATGTGTGAACCCACCATTACGTTAACAGTATTATATTATTATTATCATCAGGATTAATATCAAAGTCACATAAAAAGTTAGATATATATTTAATAATTAGATAAATGTATTTCTTAACCACGTAACATTGAGGTTTGATTATGAGTAAATTAAGTTACAGGATCGCTTCATAGATTCGATTCAGGTCTCACTCAAATAATATGAAAAGCAAAAATAATATTTTGAAGCTAAAAGAATTTTCTTCAGCTTAGGAAATCACTAGAAGTAATATTAACACAGCCATGTTAGTATAAGGCGATATTACTAATATGAGAAAATAGCATCACCGTACTAAGCACCGTTAAGCAATGTAAGCTTAATTAAAAGAAAATGAAAGAACTCGTAAGTATTAATATAAAACAATAGTATTACTTTCATCATAACCCAATTACTTAAAGAGTTGCTTTAGTCCACAAGTTAGTCAACTAAAATAGGTACGTACATAATAGTAGCGTTAACGTTAATTCGCAATCAAATAGTTAAGCACATAATAGTAGCGTTAACGTTAATTCCCAATCACATATCTCACTAACCAACATAACGTAAGTGTTTACACCGAACACACTTAACACACACATATATAATCTGACTGACAGTCACAATCCCATTAAATTACTTCACCCCATCTTCCTCCAGCTGCAAGTTCACCTTCCCCAACTCCAAATGAGACTGATTTGAATGCCCACAACTCGGGTCTTATATACAAAACAATGATGGTGTAGGAACGAATCAGGAGGCGAGTGATGGTGCGCGCCCCTATCATAGCTCCTCGAGTTGCATAGCAGGTGCGTCGTCCAATGGGGGCTCCTGGCGTCGATCATACGTCATAGCGTCGGGTCATCGAAGTAGTTTGCAGGGTCCCCTATGACGCACGCAGGTGTGAAGGCTTGTTTGCTGGTATGCGGATGAGCTGGTTTCCCACTCGCTGGTTCGCTCGCTAGTCTGCTTCGCCGCTTGGGTAGTTTGCACTCCTTCAACTCTAATTCAAACTCTTAAATTAACATAAAGGACTCCGTATGTCAGACCTCCCCCCTAGAAAAAAGTTTAAGGAGTATAGTACATAATATTAAACATAATACATAAATAGATTCACCACCAGATTGGCAACAGCAAAATTATAATGAGGATATAATAAGGATATCACCCAAAGTAGGCAACGTCTCCAGGTACCACATCAGAACATAGCCGGAACGTAGCTGGAGCGTTATTCGAACTGCAAGGCATCTCACAGCTGAAGGCTTGAAAGCGCACTACCAAAGCATGATATTTACCTCGCTACAAGGGAGAGCTAATTGCCAAAATCCTCTCATTAAATTAATCTTACTGCTGGATGAGGCCAACCCGGTAAATGCAATCTTTGATCCGTGGCAGTGGGTAGGTATCGTTCTTTGTGACAGCATTAACTTGCCTATAGTCCCTACAAAACCTATGGCTCCCGTCTGGCTTTGGCACAAGTATGACCGGACTACTCCACTGGCTTAAGGCCCTTGTGATCAGCTGGTTTGAAAACATGAAGTCAAGCTCGACCTGCAGTATACTCCTGCGTTGTGGGGAGACACGGTAGGGGGATAGTTTAATGGGAGTTGCATCCCCTACGTCGATGTCGTGCAAGGCCAAAGAAGTGAGCCCTGGAGTATCACGGAACACACTGGGAGACTGAGATAAAACAGAGATTAGTTGGTTCACTTGATCAGAGGGAAGATGACATAGTTTAGATGGTAATTCCCCCCAAGCTACTGAATTATACTGAAAGTTGGATAGGCTACATGACAAGTCAAAGTCTGCATGGATACCTTCAGGCTCTGGAACAGTCTGTTGCAGGTCAGTAAGAGAACTGAAGACTTTGTCCGCACCAGGCTGTCCACAGGTCCTGACATTCACTGCCACAGTGGGAGAATCTGGAGGAGAGGAATCAGGGGACCTATGGTAGGGTTTCAACATATTTATATGGAATACTTGCGTGGGCTTTCTCCTGTCTGGGGTAGTTACTAGATAATCGGTAAAGCTCACCTTCTGAATGATCTTATATGGGCCCCTGAACTTGGCAGATAAAGGTTGGCCAAAAAGGGGGAGCAGGACCAAAACCTCATCACCGGGCTGAAACTCCCTCTCACGGGCTTTTCGGTCATACCATTTCTTCATGGAGCTTTTAGCCACTGTAAAGTTTTGAGCGGCAAACTCACATGAGGATCTCAGCCGAGTTTTGAAATCTGAAACATACTTGAGGAGGTTTTGGTTCCCCTCCTGGCCAACTAGGCTATCCTGCAATAGTTGCAAAGGACCTCTTACCTGGTGACCGAAAACTAGCTCATTAGGGGAAAAACCCAGGGATTCAGTTGGAACCTCACGAGTAGCAAATAAAAGAAAAGGTACCCCCTTATCCCACTCAACTCTGGTCTCTGTACAATACTTACGTAACATTCCCTTTAATGTCTGGTGATATCGTTCGAGAACCCCTTGACTCTCTGGGTGGTAGGTGCTAGACTTAACATGCTCGATACCCAACTCCTTCAGGGACTGCTGAAATTTTTTAGAGGTAAAATTAGTTCCTTGATCACTTTGCACCTCATGGGGGAAACCCATTCTGGTGAAGAATTTGAGCAGTTCCTTGATGACAGTTGGAGCAGAGGTAGTCCTTAAGGGTAGCCTTAAGCCTTAATAGCCTCTGGGCAGCGAGTTGCCATGTCCATAATAGTTAATAAATAAATATTACCTTGGGAAGTCTTAGGCAATGGGCCTACAATGTCCACTACCACCCGAGTAAAAGGATTCTCGAAAACGGGCAAGGGCACCAGAGGATGTACAGGCACCTTCTGATTGGGTTTTCCTGTCATCTGGCAAGTGTGACACACTCTACAAAACTCCAGTACATCTGCATGCATTCCTGGCCAGTAAAAGTGGGCTCTGATTCTGTCTAGAGTTTTTCTCACACCTAGGTGTCCTGCCAATGGTATACAATGTGCCATTTCCATGATATCTCTACGACAAGGTTTGCGGACTACTACTTGATGGACGTCCCAAGCCCCGTCATCGATTGGTCTGTGTGGCTGTCTCCATCTACGCCACAATACTCCTCCTTTGAGGTAGAAACATTCACCACCCTCCTTCTCACATTCCTCTTCACTCTTGGACCTGGCAGCTAACTTCTTGCATTCACAATCATCTCTCTGTAGCTCTACCAGGCCACTAGGACAATTTGGAGGGGTTTCATGGTCATCGTTAGGGTCAAGATGAGCCATAAAGGTGTCAGATAAATCCACCTCAGTCACATCAGGCACAGTTGGAGCGTCATTCACACTCTCATCATCCCTTTCATCAACTCTTACATTCGGTACATTTCTGTCTGAGGGAACTGCTACTTGAGACATCGAACGTGTGACAGCACACACAGGGAAAACTGTTGGCATCTCCTTTTCGAGCTCACCGGTTAGTGGCTCATTAACAGGGGAAAGTGACAAAATGGGGTCTGGTCGGACCTTCTCACCTGCTACATCATTCCCCAAAAGGAGTGTTACCCCAGGCACAGGGATATCTTGGGACCTACACAAAGCTATGGTGGCCTCATCCTGTAGTAACTCACATTCAATTTCGCCTTTTACCAAGTGTGCATAAAATTGGCCTCCAGCACCTCTCATTACAACTGGTTCGCCAGGTGGGCACTCAGTGTAAGGATTCACCATGAGGGTGCTAGTAGAACCTGTGTCTCTCAGAATTTTTACCTCATGCATACAACCATTTAATCTCACGTTGCCAGATGAAATAAAGGGACGGTAACTGTCCTGCACTGATGGTGAAATTATTATTGGCTTAACCCTAGTGGGTTGCACCACACATGCTACTACACCCCTGTCTAGATGGTTTACGTTAGCTGCTAGGTACGCCTTCTGTCGGGAGTCCTGTATTAATGGAACTTTTGGTGCTAGGTACTCCTTCTGTCGGGAGTCCTGCATTAAAGGAACTTTTGGGGCTAGGTACTCCTTCTGTCGGGAGCCCTGCATTAAAGGCACATATGGAATTTGAGATACGGCGGCAACTGTCTGCCCCGATCTCTCGGTTTTCTCCTTGGCCCAGCATTGATAAGCTAGGGGGCCTCTCATGCTACAAAAAGTACATACTTTAGGGGATACGGGAACACTCCCTCTTTGAGCATTACTATTAATTTGGGCCCCACCTCTGTTACCATTGCCCTGAGTCGCATTTTTAGTTGGGGGAACAATTCTATTTTGGCTAGCTGGGGAAGACGTTACAGGCTTGTGACTGGGTCTGTCAGATTTGTGATTGGGATACTTAAAATTAGAACTAGAATTATCGTAAGGGCTTCTTTCCACAAAATTTGTTGTTGAGCACGTGTGTCAGCCATGTCAGCGGCGTCGGCAAGACAATCTACCTTTTTCCCCTTTAAATGATAGGATACAGAAGAATCAATTTTCCATAGGAAATTTTCTAACAGGACCAACTCCTTCAGATCGTTGTAGCTTGTGACTTTCTTACTCTTGAACCAATGATTGAAAGTTTTAGTCATGGTCCTGGCAAATACCTTATGGGTTTCTTCTACTTTCTTCTGGTTTTTACGGAAAGATTGCCTGTAAGCCTCAGGCTGCAATTGATAGGTTTTTAGGATAGCTTCTTTGAGATTGTCATAATCCTGCCTAACTTCTGCTACTTCTGACAAATACGTGGCTCGAGCCTGCCCTGTCAAAACAGTTTGTAACATAAAAGGCCATTGATCTCTTGTCCACTTGTAAGTCAGTGTCGGGATTACCACACTGTAATGCAAGGACTTCTTCACTTCCATACTGACCACCCTATTTCTTGTTACTGCTTTTAGCGTTCCTACAACCCTCTTCCCCTGTTGTACCCTCTCCCGCACCTTTACTTCCCTCTCTTCTGGCAGGAGTTGCACTCACTTAAACTTTACTGTTGGACACCCTCACCGGCCTGGACAAAGATTACAGTGATAGTTGGCAGTTACCAGACCAAATGGCCACACTTAAGGATACCATACCTCCAGCAACTTCCTCAAACAAAACAAAGAAATCCTGCACATTATCCTCTGTGAAAGGTGGAATGACACTAGTCATAGTCAATCCCAGAGGGAGAGCAATTAAGGGAGCATTTGTATCGACATTTAGTTGAGCTGTACGATATTGATATTCACATTGTTCGGTCATTGCTCTGGCTTTTATGCTGGCTTCTTCGGTATTTATTCTGGCTATTTCTATTTTTAGTCTGGCTTGTTCGGCATCAGCATTTATTTTCATGCTGGCTAGTTCTAGTTCGAATATTTGATCACCGGTCAAACCAGGTGGCAATTGTTCATCAAGTTGGCTAGGTTTACTCGGGATCCCACCAACTGCTCCGTCACCCTCCTCGCCTTCTACAGGGAACAGGTGGGTTTTTATGGTCTGAGCCACCTCTACTTTGGACATGTTTGAGACAGTTAATTGGAGATGTGAGGCAAGCACTTCCAGTTCGGATTTTGACAGACAGTCAATATCAGGGGCTGGGGGTTCTGATTCTATGAAAACTCGAGCATCTTCATCATTAATTAGATGAGGCATGATTAATATTTGTTTTTTAAGTAGTGAAACGGTAATGAAACGGAGTGAAACTGTATGAAACGAATCCTGGCAAGGTCGCCACTCTTCTGTTACATATCTTGATCCTCAAGTGGTTAACTTGATGAATCTAGATAGCACAGAGATATATATTAAGGTATCAGTCAGCTGAAGGCAAAACAAAAGTAAAATCTAATAAAATTATTTCCTGTTGTTGCTTCCTTTCCTTTTGGATCTTAGGACTTAGTATCCTTTATTGACTGATACTCTTTAATTATGAAAAATACTGAAACTAATTAAAGTCATGTAGTATTTATAAAGAATTATTATTTAACCGAAGCTTAGTAGGCTATGGTTATGAACCGAAGAAGTATATCTAAAGAAGGACTATTAATTCTATAAAAAGTCTTGAAAGATAAATAATAAAGTAAGAATATTTCTGTCTCTTACCCTTTTTGAAATGAATAGCTAGTTTTCTTAATGTCCTTTTATTTATATTTAATGTAATTATTCTTGGTTCTTGTCTTACGTTAACAGTATTATATTATTATTATCATCAGGATTAATATCAAAGTCACATCAAAAGTTAGATATATATTTAATAATTAGATAAATGTATTTCTTAACCACGTAATATTGAGGTTTGATTATGAGTAAATTAAGTTACAGGATCGCTTCATAGATTCGATTCAGGTCTCACTCAAATAATATGAAAAGCAAAAATAATATTTTGAAGCTAAAAGAATTTTCTTCAGCTTAGGAAATCACTAGAAGTAATATTAGCACAGCCATGTTAGTCTAAGGCGATATTACTAATATGAGACAATAGCATCACCGTACTAAGCACCGTTAAGCAATGTAAGCTTAATTAAAAGAAAATGAAAGAACTCGTAAGTATTAACCCGGGAGCTGCAGGGAGACTCTTAAGAGTTCCCCCGGCGGACTGCGGGGAGACTCTTAAGAGCAGAGCTTTTGAACGCGTACCAAAACCGTGCGTTTAAAGCCAGGCGGCTGAAAATTGGTGTGGGTATAGTACTACATGTCAACTCTCGACACCACCCCGCCAAACGCTCGCCCCGCACTCGTGCAAGCACCACCGCGCCAGTAACCAAGTACTAGTCATGGAGCCCACACGTCCCTCACGCTCGCTCCCTGATGACACAACCAGCCCTCCTTCTGGTGGTGTTAGCCGCCGTGGAAGGCAGAGGGTGGCTGCTAAAGACCCTAGCTACCAGTACAACACGCCCTACAGCTCTGAGGACGAAAGACCAGCACCCAAAGCACGAAAAACACGTGCAAGCACGACAAAGGTACAGAGGTCATTGGTGTTTCGGGACACTGCCACCATGACCCAGGCCACTGCAACAACCACTACCACCACCACTGCCACCACTGCCACCCTTGCCACCCCTGCCACCGGTACCAGCGACGCAGGAGGCCGCCCTAGGGCTGCAGAACCTGCGGGGGCAGGAAAAATTAAAGGCACGGGCGTAGGGAAGAGAACCCGTATGTCAGCCACAGTGCCCCTACCACCACCACCACCACCACCAGCCACCCCTGGCCCGGCTGCCCCTGCCACCCCTGCTGCCCCTGCCCCTGCCCAAGGAAAAGGGAAGGGGAAGGGGAAGGGGAAAGGAAGAGGGAAAGTGACTGCTGGCCCTGCTGGCCCTGGTGTCCCTGCCGGCCCTGCTGCCCCTGCTGCCCCTGTTGCCCCTGCTGCCCCTGCTGCCCCTGCTGCCCCTGCCCAAGGAACAGAGAGAAGGGCGACAGGCACCACCATCATCTTGCCATCAAGACCACGCACCACTGCTGCCCCTGCCGTCCCTGTCCATAAGACTCCCGCAGGTGCTGAATTGACCCGGAAAACTCTGACACCATCAAAGTATGCCGCCCTGCTGTTTGATGGTGATTCGCAGGGCATTGGCAGCCCGGGTTTTGACGACGAAGCCCTAGCACGGGACCTAGGTTGGGGGGATTCGGGAGTGGACAGTGGGAGTGAGTCCGACGTCGGTGACGAGAATGAGGAAGGGCATCTGTCAAGTGAAGAGGAGGGTGATGATGATGCAGTGCTGTATCGCGACCATGGAAGCGATATTTCAGACGATGAAGGAGACGCAGACAACATTCCGATCCCTGGGCTGCCTTTGTTCGATTGGTCTGACGGGGTCAATTTTGTACCTGACGTGCCCCAGTTCAATCCTGGGACGTCAGGAACAACTGACGACTGGCCCTGTGACGATCAAGCGAACGAAAGCGACTTCTTCCTCTCTTTTTTCGATATGGAGGTAATGACGTACATCGTTGCCCAAACAAACGCCTACTACAGGTGGGTGTTTGGCAGATTGGACGTCCTTTCTCCAAAAGCGAGAATACGAGGCTGGGTGGATACGACTGTGGAAGAATTTATGACGTTCTTTGCCTTGTTGTTCCTCATGCCTCTGATCAAGAAGCATGTGTTGCAACACTATTGGAAGCACGACCCTCTCATCGCCACCCCAACTTTCAATAGGTTCATGACTCGTGACAGATTTTTGTTGCTGCTAAGATTTATGCACTTTGCAGACAACGAAAATCCTAACAGGATTGACAGGATATGGAAAGTTCGGGATGTGTTCACCATGTTGTTGGAGAGGTATAGGAAATACTTTTACCCCTTCCTCAATTTGGTGATTGATGAGTCACTCGTGCTCTTCAAAGGACGTCTTGTTTTCAAGCAGTATATCCCCTTGATAAGGCATAGGTTCGGAATCAAGCTCTTCGTTTTGTGTGACTGCGAAACTGGAATAGTGTTTGACATGATCGTGTACACAGGCACTGACATTGACATACCGAAAGCCGCTGCCAATGACCCCATGGGCATGTCAGGTGCCATCATCAGGAAAATGTTGGCACCTTACCTGGGCAAAGGCCACATCATCTACACTGACAACTGGTATACTTCTCCTGCTCTCTGCCAGTTTCTTCATGACAACCAAACGGGGTCATGTGGGACTGTCAAAAAGGCAAGAAAGTTTATGCCAAAGTTCACAGGTAATGTCATTCCTCTCACAGATGCCTCCTCCACTGACACACCTTCAGAAGACGACCTGGCCCAGGAACACCGCGAGAGGCATGTGCGAAGAAGGCGACGAAAGGGGCAGAAATTCAAGCAGCTCGAGAAGTGTGGGAAAGTGATAGCCCTGAAGTGGAAGGATAAGCGAGACGTCCACCTGCTTTCCACCGTCCACACAGGTGCCCAGATGGATTCTGGCAAAATCCACTACCGAACCAGGAAGACCATCTACAAGCCCGACATGGTAGTGGACTACACTAAGAACATGCGCCTGGTGGACAAGTCTGACTGTCAGCTGTCAGGCGTTGAGTGTCTGAGGAAGACTGTGAAGTGGTATCACAAGCTCTTCCTCCGCCTAGTTGATATCACGATGCTCAACGCCTACAACTTGTGGTTGGTGAAGAAGGATATTTCCCCAATCCAGAAGCTGAAATTCCGGGAGTTCGTGTACAACGTCTCATACCAACTCCTGGAGAAGTATGGCACCACCACTCACAGACGTACGGCATTGCGTGGGGATCACGTTCCTGACCGCATCCAGCTGGGTGTCGAAAGACACTACCCAATCAACACCGAGATGCTTGGCACTCGTCGCAGGCAGGCGCAGTGCACTGTCTGCAGCTCCAGTGTCAGGAAACCCCATGTCACCAAAAGAGTCACCTCAATGTGCGCCGAGTGCAAAGTTCCACTCTGCCTGGGTGACTGCTTCAGGGACTACCACACCTTCAATAATTATTGAGTGTCGCCCCCTGCCCTGCCCTGCCCTGGACTCGCCCCCTGCCCTGCCCTGCCCTGGACTCGCGCCCTACCTTACCTGACCTGACCTAATTGATCACGCTACCTCATAATGTAACATATATATTATATAATGTATAAGTTCCAAAGATGTCCCTGTGATATAGCTTTTACATTATATAATTGTATGTTTCATTATTTAGTTTATAAGTTTCAAAGATTTACATGTAATATGCCTTATTTTTTTAGTATATCAATATATATGTTTGTTATTAGCCTAAGTAATGTGTATATAATTATTTTCTTACCTCAAATGAATTGTACAAAAATAAATATGTTTCAATAAATCCTGTCAAACCTAGTAAGATAATAAAAAAAAACAATTAAAAAAAACAAAAAACAAGGTCATGTCATTGTATTCTTACAATATGATGTATTCTATGAATATTTCATATTGTTTGAGTACAATGGCATGATCTTGTAAAAAATTTTTTTTATCAAAAATGTTCTAGACAGTATAAAACCTTCCCCATAACCCCCTCCTGGATTCGATCCCACTACCCTACCACACTTTGAGTTTTCCAGTCCGCGACCTTACCAACCATGCCACAGGAGCTCATACCAAATATCACTTAAAACTTTGTGTCTACAATCGAAATGACAATATACAAAAAAAAAATAATTATCCCACCAATTTACGTTTGTAAATTGATGGGATTATCAATTATATCATGCCAAGGTTTATAAAAGTTTGTCTCTGTCAAGAATTAGTAATTATATAACTTTATTCTGTCAAAAATTGCCCAAACACTCAGCAAAATTGCCCCTCTCAGTGTGACTCCACTCATTTTCACACGGTCAAGCGGTGACCCTTGCCGCTCCATGATGCTCCAGCTACAGCAGCTCTGTCTGGGAACAAAATTGGTATAAATACAATAATGGATAAAATACTCTTCACAAATACATTTGTATTGTATAATATTGTAAATAAAAATGAATAATAACTGTGTGGGTGTCGAAAATTGCTCAACCAGCTTTCTTATGTCTCGTCTACGCGCGTATATTGGATTATACATAGTCATGACTGTCATACAAATAATTGCAGTAGGTCTCGAATATACATTTATATTGCATATTACTTGGAAATAAATAAGTATAAGTTTCTCTGGTGGCAATCTACCCTTTCGCAAGTGTAAGGAGACACCAGTCTATATTTAGCCCTCTATCACAAAAGGCAATCTGCCTGTGTTTACTGACCACCCTCGCTGGTGGTCTATAATATAGTACTTAATTACAGTCAATGGCCTACATGTTTCTGTGGTACTTCACATGTGTCTAAAATGCAATGTCTGCTTGCATAAAAATGCAATTATGAAGTCCATTTATACGTACGACATACGCATGTCTCAGTTTCTCTCTCTCTCTCTCCATTCCTGACTCATGTTATTGTAGACCTCTTGGTGGCAACGAACACCAGACATCTGGTAGACATAAGGTTCAAAATACCAAGACATCCATACGCCTCGGGCGCCTCCACAATTATCACAAAGCTGGCTATCTATCTAGAGATCTGCCTGCCTTCCTTCTCTCCACGACTCACTCACTCACTCACTCCCTCCCTGCATGCCTCCCTCCCACAAACCCTTTCAGGCTTCCGTCTGCTAGAAACACATTCACAATTTGCGTAAATATCGCATCAATTGGTCTATAATTATGCGGTATATTCCTTGTTATATGGGACGCCTACATACATACACGTCTTTATTATAGCATGACAGTGCTCTAAATACAAGATTTACGTGATATTTATGGCGTAACACACCCTCTCCCCCTTTCATTCCCAGCACAACTCACTCACACCTTGGTTCACGCATAGAAATTCATTGGTAATGTGCGTAAATATCGCATGAATTGGTCTATATGCGGTATATATTTTGATATATGGCACGTATACATACGTACAAGTCTGTAGACATGACAGTGCTCTATGTACAAGATATAAGTGATATGTATGGCGTAAACCACACTCTCAGCTCATAAATTGCCGCCAAACCTCCAACACATCTTCATTCCCGCCTAAAAATTCTCTTATAATTCCCTTATATATTGCAATTTTTGGTCACTATGAGGCATATTCATTGTTATATGGGTGGCCTACACACGTATACATACTTTACAAAGCCTAAAAGGGCTCAAAAAAGGAGATATACGTGATAATACGCGGTAACCCACCCCCTCCTCCCTCTCCTTCTATCCCCTGGGCGCGTGAAAATTCGGCAGGGAAATCTCGCCGCTTGATGACAATCTAGCCGTGTGGTGCCATTCGCTCCGCATTTTTCAACTACGGACCGTTCCCCCACCCCCCCCAGACATTTTTTGGGGGGTCAAATATATATGGGCCGATGCACGCAAACATTCCCTACACGATGATGTACTTTTTATCAAAATTGGCAATGGGTCCCAAAATCATCATAGGTGCGCACAGTCTTACCCTGTAGAAAACCCCCTGTGCGCCGGTTAATATAAAACAATAGTATTCTATCTATCTATCTATCTATTCTATCTATATGCTCAGGCCCAATCCCCATTTTGGGGGTAGCCGACTCAAGACAGAGCAAGAACAGGGAAAACACAAAAACAACATAAAACAAAAAATAAACACAGATAAAAAACACAAACTCTCACACATCCAGGTCACCCAGGAGAAGACCCAGAGACCCGGGTTACCAAGGTTGCTCCAGCACTCCCCCGGCCCCTGACCACCCGGAGAGGTTCCGATCTCGGCAGGCAGACATGCAGCGGAGCTAAAGCCACAAGCCCTCCCACCACACTTCCAGGCACACCCTTCATATTAATCGTCTCCCCGGGCCAGGCGCCTGATGGACTATTATCTAGTCTAACTTGCGCCCGACCCCTTACTCCAAATGACCACATATTCACTCAACTATTCACAAGCATTCTCCATTCACTCCTGTCCACCACCACTTCCCCTGCCTGATCTATAGTCATTCCTCTATCATCCAAAGCCTTTCTTACACAGTCTCTCCATCTCAATGGGGGTCTTCCTGGCCTTCTATCTCCCCTTGTACCTGACTCACATATTCTCTTTGTAAGCCTTTCATCTCCCATTCGTTCAACATGACCATACCAGCTCAGCACCCGTCTGTCTACTCTGGCTGACAAATGTTCCTGCTGCCCCACTCTCCTATGTATCTCTTCATTCCTCAATCTGTCTCTACGAGTAACTCCACACATACTCCTCAAGCAGCTCATCTCCATCACATCCAGCCCTCTTTTCTCCGTTTTCTTCAGAGCCCATGTCTCAGCCCAATACATCACTGTTGGCACAACAATTCCTTGATACAGTGCACTTTTTACTTTCACTCCGAGATTTCTCGTCTTCCACATACTTCCCATTGCTCCGAAAACCTTCCTTCCTTCACACACTCTCTGTTTTACCTCCACTTCCATACCTCCACTCCTGCTTATCGTTCCTCCTAGATATTTAAAACACTCTACTTGTTCCAATTCCCCATCCAGCCTCACATCTAGATTCACCCTATGCTCTCCCCTATTACACACCATTACTTTACTTTTATTGACGTTCACCTTCAGTTTCCTCCTTCCACAAACCCACACCAAACTCTTTGACTACCCGCTGCAGTTTCTCATGAGAATCCGCCACCAATGCTGTGTCATCAGCGAACAGCAACTGATTCAACTCCCAATCTCTACCATTCTTTCCTATTAACCCAATCCTCTTCCCATAGTTCTCCTTTTCACCTCCCTCACCACACCATCCATAAACATATTAAACAGCCATGGTGACATTACACAACCCTGTCGCAAACCTACCTTTACCTCAAACCATTCACTCAACTCACCATTTCCTACTCTCACACATGCTCTGCTCCCTTCATAAAAACTCTTAACTGCTTCTAACAAATTTCCTCCTATTTCATAAATCCTTAACACCTTCCACATTGCTTCACGGTCCACACGATCATACGCTTTTTCCAAGTCCATAAAAGCCCAAAATATCTCCTTATGCTTCTCTAAATACTTCTCGCATAACTGTCTTACTGCAAACATCTGATCCACGCACCCTCTTCCCCTCCTAAAACCGCACTGTTCTTCTCCTATTGCAACTTCCGTACACTTTATTATCCTCTCTATCAACACCCTGCCATACAGCTTTCCAACCACTGACAATAAACTAATACCTCTATAACTTGAACACTCCTGCCGATCTCCCTTCCCCTTGTACAACGGCACAATACATGCACTCTTCCAGTCTATTGGTACCATTGACACAGCAAAGCACACATTGAAAAGTCTCACCAACCAATCTATTATCACATCTCCACCCTTCTTTATACACTCCACAGCAATACCATCCAAACCTTCTGCTTTTCCCACTCTCATTTGTTTCACTGTTTCTTTCACCTCATTTTCCGCAATCCTTTCATTCATTCCCTGCCACCTGGGTGGCCTGGGTAACCTATCTCCATCCACCTCTGCTTCAATCACTGCTTCTCTTCCATCTCTTGTATTTAACAAAGATTCAAAATACTCGGCATATCTTTTCCTCACTTCAACTGGTTCCACTAGTAATTCTCCATTTTCATCTTTCACTGACTCTTCCCTCTTTTGTCCTCCTTTCCTTACTTTATTTACCTCCTTCCAGAACATCTTCTTTCGTTCTTCAAAATTCTCACTGAATTTTAACATCATCACTTTCATCATAACCCAATTACTTAGAGAGTTGCTTTAGTCCACAAGTTAGTCAACTAAAATAGATACGTACTTAATAGTAGCGTTAACGTTAATTCGCAATCAAATAGTAAAGCACATAATAGTAGCGTTAACGTTAATTCCCAATCACATATCTCACTAACCAACATAACGTAAGTGTTTACACCGAACACACACACATATATAATCTGACTGACAGTCACAATCCCATTATAATACTTCACCCCGTCTTCCTCCAGCTGCAAGTTCACCTTCCCCAACTCCAAATGAGACTGATTTGAATGCCCACAACCCGGGTCTTATATACTAAACAATGATGGTGTAGGAACGAATCAGGAGGCGAGTGATGGTGCGCGCCCCTATCATAGCTCCTCGAGTTGCATAGCAGGTGCGTCGTCCAAGGGGGGCTCCTGGCGTCGATCATACGTCATAGCGTCGGGTCATCGAAGTAGTTTGCAGGGTCCCCTATGACGCACGCAGGTGTGAAGGCTTGTTTGCTGGTATGCGGACGAGCTGGTTTCCCACTCGCTGGTTCGCTCGCTAGTCTGCTTCGCCGCTTGGGTAGTTTGACACTCCTTCAACTCTAATTCTAACTCTTAAATTAACATACAGGACTCCGTATGTCAGAATATATACAGTATATTATATATATATGTATATATGTATATATATATATATATATTTTTCTTTTATTCCTGTTCCCCAGGGTGTCTAGCGGATCAGCCCCAAGGTCCCGAGCAAGCCCAAGGCCCATAATCGAGTATTTATATTATTATATTTTGTATTTATTTATTTTATTTATTATATATATATATATATAATATTATATATATATATATATATATATATACCGGTATATATATATTCTTCTTTCTTTTTTTCCTTTTCCCCACGGTGTCTTGCGGAGCAGCCCCAAGGTCCCGAGCAAGCCCAAGGCCCATAATCGAGTATATATGTTTATTATATTTGTATTTATTTATATATTTATTATTTGATTTATTACTGTTGTTATTTATTTTATTTATTTATATTTTCATTTTTATTTTATTTATTATATATATATAAGTATACCACATAAATATATATATATATATATATATATATATATATATTGACACCTTGTATGTATACTGTATATATATATATATATATATATATATATATAATATATATATATATAGATACCCACACACACATACACATATTTTTGTTACCATTCATTATATTTTGTTTGACACCTTGTATATATATATATATATTTATATATTTTATAAAAGTGTTGTACATTGTGGCAAAGATATACAACTGTATAAACATTCTCATATATTTACATAACAATAACAATGCATGGAAACAATTGCGCGTAGCTCGCGAACCAATTACGCTATATTATTTTGGTTTTCACCATTAGAAAGAGCATAATTTTCTGATGAGGGTGATATAAACAGTTATATACGTATCCGAGCAAATAAACCAACACTGAGGTGGGGAACAGCTCGGAATCCGGCTAGCATCGGCGGAAAAGAGACTGGTGAAGCGTATATATTCGCATTTTGGCTCTTCATTTCAAATATTCATAGCGCAAAAAGTATTTGTCGTAGGAACTTCTAGTTTGTTTTATACTTATCAGCATTACTTGGCGTATTCATACAGCCTAAATTTAAGACCATACACTTCGTAACAACGAAATAAATCGAAAATGTTATAAACCATATCAATCAAAATCATATATTTTGTTTTTCGGTCACTGCTTGAGAACTATTGAAGATAAACAATTTCTGTTTTCAGATTTGGAAAGAGGAGAAAAAATACTATTATTTGAGCAAAAACAAATATATGGTCATCACTCACAATTTAGAGATAAGACGGTGTGAAGACAATTGCATGGGAAATAATTGTATTCCAGACTCATTTACACTTTCATATATCGATTTATTTAATTTTGTTTTGTTTTATCATGTACTATAAATATTCCTCTTTCCATTGACATATGATACATCACAATAAACAGCATTCTGGTGGATGAAAATACAGAAAAACACAAGGCTTTGAAAACTCGCCCAGCCTGGTATTTCATGGCAAATTTAGAGAAGGTCTTTCCATAAGTTAGCTATTTAACCCTCTATTGGCGGCTCACAACATAAGTCGAGTTAAATAAATTTGGACTATGTGGCGGCTCACAACATAAGTCGTGTGGCAATTTCAGCACGTAATGTTGCTGAGAGAGAGAGACAAGTGGTGGCAGGAGAGTAGCGAGCGTATGACTGCTCCAGACCACCGCGGCGGGCCTACTGACATGAATCCCACCCTCTCACACTCGCTACTTAGTGAAATGTATGGGGAAAGTACCGAATTACATGGTTTTTGCACTCGTGTTGCGCGGTTGTTGCAAGAAAACTAGCGGTCATACAAGGATCGTTGTCGTGTCATTGGAAAGCTCTGTGTATGCCCTTTCAGGGATAGATACTTGTTTTACGCTCTGGGTCTTATTTAGGCATGAAAATGATCACGTAAACAGCCCTATTTTGGCTAAAAACACCCCGCTGGGCGGTACATATAAATAGACCGCCTAGCCCGCCAATAAGGTGTTAAGTTACCGGAGCTGGAAGGGTTAATAACTTAAGTCTGCTTTCTCATAGTTCAATCTCCTTTTATTATGTTCTTCTCTCTCTAGCATTATTGGAATTTGTCCATAGTTTTGAGCATCTCATCTTTTAATCCTTGGTATTTTTCCTCTTCCCAGGCCATCGTATATGGTGGCATAGCTATCGCAATATCAGTGTTTTCATTATGTTCATGAATCACCTCCACTGCTATTATTTCTGCTATATTATTTATACATCTATAATTTTACCGATTTATTTATTGTGTATAATGATTTATATTCCTCCACCCATCTTGCCCTTCCTATCTCTTCTCCACAAATGATGGTTATCTCATCCCATCCTTTTCAGACTCACATCTATATATATAATTTTGTTTCACATAAACACATTATCATGGGCTCTTCTTGTCTTATGAAGTTACCAATTTCCATTTTTGTTTACACCAAACCATCCTCATTGCTATAGACCAGTTTACAGTTTCTACTTATATATTTAATACTTTGTTTTCTTTTCCTTGTGTTTAATCTTCTTCGCCAACTCCCCCTCCTATTTTCTTCCCTCTCCCCCTCCCCCTTCCCTCCTCTCTCCTTCTCCTGTGTGTGTGTGTGTGTGTGTGTATGACATTGTGTGTGTGTGTGTGTGTGTGTGTGTGTGTGTGTGTGTGTGTGTGTGTGTGTGTGTGTGTAAAGTTTAGAAAACCAGAATATTCCCTTTCCATAAAAATTGAGTTTGAAGTGGTACGGAAATTGCCGAGCCTGGAACCGTCATATTTTAGCCAGAAGATTGTGAAAGTTTTGTTTGATCACATTTTTCCCGAGTTTAAAAGACCTTTCTGAATGTTAAATGTGATACCCTCATTGTCTTTCTCCACAGACAGTTATTGCAATGTTTTTACCAGAATATATGCCTTTGTTCAAGTCTAAATGACACACATACACACGCGTGCGCGCACTCGCACGCTATCACCGAGGATACAAATATACACTACACTAATATAGAGAAAAGAAAGAAACAAAAACAAATAATGAGAAATGAGAAACCGAGACATATTTAGACACTTGGCGGTTCATAGTTGTTTTAATGAAAACGCATCTCTCTCTCTCTCTCGGTTTCTCATTTATAATGTTTTCTCTTCTTTTCTCTATATTAGTGTTGTGTATATATTATGTTTCCTCGGTGATAGCGTGCGAGTGCGCGATCGTGTGTGTATGTGTGAAATTTAGACTTGCACAAACGCATACAAAAGCAAGTACACAAACATTCAGAAACACCAATCACTCATCAGCCCCCGAAACCAATGGCTTCACCTCAGATGTTATACTTCCGGACAAGGTTTCTTCACATCAACATGTGGGATAAAGACCTTTCAGATTTGTCATTTAAAAGGATCCGGAGACCTTCATGTACTCTCATTAATAAACTTTTTCCTTTCATTCCTGTCTTTTGCTAAATATTTTGCTTCAACCTTTCCCTGTTCACGCTTTGACAAACATTCTGACACCATTATCATACCATCTTCTTCTTGGCTTTCCACGCTTTCTTCTCCTTCCACTTCACTGACATAGATCCTTTTAATTATTCTTTCTTCAGGCATTCTTTTTATGTGACCATACCATAAGAGAACACTTTCTTCAACATTTTGCTCTCCCGACTCCTTCGTTCCACATGCTATGTTCCTATGTTCACACTTCTTACTTTATCTATTCTTCGAACTCCACACGCATTTCTTAGCAAATCCATTTTAACTGTTCTTACTTGCGACATTTCATTACTATACCATACCAGAGACTCACATCGATACATCAATGTCAGCACCAACATACCCTCATGAAATCTCACTGCTTCCATATTCAAGTTTCTGCTCCTAACAAAGCTTGCATTGCTCCAGCTACCTTTCTTCCTTGTGTTACTCTGTGTTCTACTTCTCTTGTATATTTTCCCTTCTTTCTCTGTCTGACCTCCCCTGAAGATGTAATACACGGAAGCGCTTGAGACTCCGTGTTTTTCTTCCTTCCTTGTAGATTTTCCTTCATCTGTTGGTTCACGTGTTGCTGTGACTTTGTTGCATAAATTATATACTATATATATATATATATATATATATATATATATATATGTACGGTATACTGTATATATATATATATATATATATATATATATATCTATCTATCTATCTATCTATTGCCTGACGCCGTGATCCCCGAAGGGGTGGCCACGAACGAACCGCCCCCATGCACCTCTGTCCCCAGTCAGTCGACGCCCCTCCCCCCAACCAGCACCGCCTTCGTTCATGTACTTCCTCACTCCATCCTTCCACCTCATATTCGGTCTACCTCTCCCCCTCTGTCCCTCCACCTCGCTCTCGTACACCCTCTTAGTCATTCTCTCGCTTTCCATACGTTCCATATGGCCGAACCATCTCAAGTTGTTCCTTTTCACACTTTCCAGCACATCTACCTCCACACCACACCTCCTTCTTACTTCCTCATTAGTCTGTCTATCCCTCCATGTAACTCCGCACGCACTCCTTAAGTAATTCATTTCCACTGCTCTCACTCTTGGTCTGAGTCTCTCAACCAACGTCCATGCTTCGCTTCCGTAAGTCAGTGTCGGGATTACCACACTGTCATGCAAGGACTTCTTCACTTCCATACTGACCACCCTATTTCTTGTTACTGCTTTTAGCGTTCCTACAACCCTCTTCCCCTGTTGTACCCTCTCCCGCACCTCTTCATCCATAGTCCCATCTTTACTCAACACACTGCCCAGATACTTAAAAGAGTTGACGATCTCCATAGCCTGACCGTTCAGCTTCACCTCACACTCTGTGACTTCACCCCTTTCGAAGACCATAACCTTGCTCTTCCCCGTATTTACCTTCAAATTCCGTTTTTCGCACACTGTTCCAATCTCATTTACCAGACCCTGCAACTCCCATTCATTATCACTCATCAGAACTGTATCATCCGCAAACAGCAGTATAGGTAGCTTCCACTCAATTCCCTCCCTTTTCAGCGATACACCAACATCCACTGCTCTTGATAGTATTTCTTTCATAACTCCATCCATATATACAGTAAACAACCACGGGGACATCACACACCCCTGTTTCAAACCAACATTCAGGTCAAAGAACTCGCTCTGCTCACTCTCCACACGTACTGCCGCCTTTGCACCCTCATACATGCTCTTCACTGCTTTCAGCAACTTGCCCTCTACTCCGTATATTCTAAGTACTTTCCACAAACCTTCTCTATCCACTCTGTCATAGGCCTTCTCCAAGTCCATAAAGGCAACATACACCTTTTGTTTCTTCTCCAGATACTTCTCCACAACACAATTCAGGGTAAAAATCTGATCTACACATCCTCTTCCCTTCCTAAAACCTCCCTGCTCGTCGCCTATCCATTTCTCCGTTCTCACTCTCACTCTCTCAATCACTACCCTACTGTATACCTTCCCTACTACGCTTAGAAGACATATTCCTCGGTGGTTACCACACACTCCTCTTTCCCCTTTGCCCTTATATAGGGGGACTATTATGCCAGTCTTCCAGTCATCGGGTGCACTCCCCTTCTCCCATGCTAGTTTGCACATTTTCCATACCCATTCTATCACTATCTCACCACCATACCTCAACATTTCCCCACACACTCCATCTGTTCCTGGTGCTTTCCCCAACTTCACTCTTTTCATATATATATATATATATATATATATATATATATATATATATATATATATATATATTGCTTCAAACTCCGTGTGTCCAGGCATTTTAGCTCGAACGTCCCTTGATTTCGGCCCTGTCACTCTTTGAAATCTGGGTGAGGCACTCGCTGCAGGCAGTTATGCCTTTTGTCTCCCTTATTCACATAGAAAACAAAATATATATATATAATACAGGGTGTATTAAAAAAAATGTTACAGACTATGACAAACCGATTGTAAAATGGAAAATGAACATATATTGTTGTATCACTTTTTCCCAGATATTTGTTAATAATGAGATAAAAACATATTTAGAAATGTAGCAAAACAGGGTTACGAGTAAAATACTAAATAATTAGTGCTTGATAAATATGTTTACTATAGATTTAACAAAAGGAACAGTATACAGTAGGTTTATCTATTCACACATTAGTAATTATGAAATCAAAGTATCTTAGCATATGGTGATTATATTATGTGGTTAGCAAAAAAAACTATACTAACTATTAGAAACAGACTAGCGTAAGAAAGGTGTAACATTTGTAACTCTGGTCACGGGGTATAATGCTGATACCCAAGTCTGGGGCGGGTATCCGAACGCAGCAGAAGGTAATTCGATAGTTTATAAAGCATAGTTCGATTGGGAACTGATCGTTCCTATGTTGAATGAAATTCACGGCAATGTTTTATGTCTAAGTATAATGATTCAAAGATTCAATATATAGTGCATGAATAATTTCTCAAAACTGTACAGTATTTCATTAGTTGGTGGAAATGAAAAATATTTCATAATCTCTTATTACACTGTAAAGACCATGTACGGTAGTGGTAATTAATTGTGACCGATTTTGAAGTCTCAAACTGATTAAACACATCTCTGAAATGCAAATACCCAGTAAAAATGAAAGGGAAGACCAATGCCAGTGTTCGGATTATAGTACATGCTTGGACGACGCTGAATATTTTACTTAATGTCCTTTAAATCATTAATATTTATATAATTTGTATATAGTATTTAGTATTTAGCAGAAAGTTTGGATGGTATTGCTGTGGAGTGTATAAAGAAGGGTGGAGATGTGATAATAGATTGGTTGGTGAGACTTTTCAATGCGTGCTTTGCTGTGTCAATGATACAGTACCAATAGACTGGAAGAGTGCATGTATTGTGCCGTTGTACACAGGGAAGGGAGACCGGCAGGAGTGTTCATATTATAGAGGTATTAGTTTATTGTCAGTGGTTGGAAAGCTGCAAGGCAGGGTGTTGATAAAGAGGATAATAAAGTGTACGGAAGTTGCAATAGGAGAAGAACAGTGCAGTTTTAGGAGGGGAAGAGGGTGCATGGATCAGATGTTTGCAGTAAGACAGTTATGCGAGAAGTATTTAGAGAAGCATAAGGAGATATTTTGGGATTTTATGGATTTGGAAAAAGCATATGATCGTGTGGATCGTGAAGCAATGTGGAAGGTGTTAAGGATTTATGAAATTGGAGGAAATCTGTTAGAAGCAGTTAAGAGTTTTTATGAAGGGAGCAGAGCGTGTGTTAGAGTAGGAAATGGTGAGTTGAGTGAATGGTTTGAGGTAAAGTTAAGTTTGCGACAGGGTTGTGTAATGTCACCAAGGCTGTTTAATATGTTTATGGATGGGGTGGTGAGAGAGGTGAAAATGAGAACTATAGGAAGAGGATTGGGTTTAGTAGGAAAGAATGGTAGAGATTGGGAGTTGAATCAGTTGCTGTTCGCTGATGACACAGCGTTGGTGGCGGATTCTGAGGAGAAACTGCAGTGGGTAGTCAAAGAGTTTGGTGTGGTTTGTGGAAGGAGGAAACTGAAGGTGAACGTCAATAAAAGTACAGTAATGGTGTGTAATAGAGGTGATCGTAGGGGGAATCTAGATGTGAGGCTGGATGGGGAAATATTAGAACAAGTAGAGTTATAAATATCTAGAAGGAACGATAAGCAGGAATGGAGGTATGGAAATGGAGGTAAAACAGGGAGTGTGTGATGGAATGAAGGCTTTCGGAGCAATGGGAAATATGTGGAAGACGAGAAATCTCGGAATGAAAGTAAAAAGTGCAATGTATCAAGGAATTGTTATGCCAACAGTGATGTATGGGGCTGAGACATGGGCTCTGAAGGAAAAGGAGATAAGAAAGCTGGATGTGATGGAGATGAGCTGCTTGAGAAGTATGTGTGGAGTTACTCGTAGAGACAGATTGAGGAATGAAGAGATAGGTAGGAGAGTGGGGCAGCAGGAACATTTGTCAGCCAGAGTGAACAGAAGGGTGCTGAACTGGTATGGTCCTGTTGAACGAATGGGAAATGAAAGGCTTACAAAGAGAATATGTGAGTCGGATAGAAGGGCAGGAAGACCCCCATTGAGATGGAGAGACTGTGTAAGACAAGATTTGGATGATAGAGGAATGACTATAGATCAGGCAAACGAAGTGGTAGTAAACAGGAATGAATGGAGAATGCTTGTGAATATATGAGTGAACACGTGATCATTTGGGGGAATGGGTCGGGCACAAGTTGGACTAGTTAATAGTCCATCAGGCGCCTGGACCGGAGAGACAATTAATATGAAGGGTGCGCCTGGAAGTGTGGTGGGCGGGCTTGTGGCTTCGGCTCCACTGCATGTCTGCCTGCCGAGATCGGAACCTCTCCGGGTGGTCGGGGGCCGGGGGAGTGCTGGAGGGACCTTGGTGACCCTGGTCTCTGGGTCTTCTCCTGGGTGACCTAGATGTATGTGAATTTGTGTTTTGTCTGTGTGTGTTCGTTGTTTTATGTTGTGTTTTGGGTTTTCCCTGTTCTTGCTCTGTCTTGAGTCGGCCACCTACACCCCCCCCCCCAAAAAAAAATAAAGAAAAAAAGGAAAGAAAGAGTAAAAAAAACACAAAATAAATAGGACAAGTGGGGATTGAGCCTGAGTAAATGGATAGATAGATAGATAGTTATAGAAGTGAACTTGTTTTTTTTTACTCGGTACTAAGCACTCGAAGCCTGTAAGCATTTTTTTAATACACATATACAGACATACATACATACAAGTTTAAAGACCGTTTTGTCCTCAGAGAATGTGGTTACAGTCTCACGTCCTAAATTGACAGCTTTCCAGGCGGCCCTGTCAAGGGCTGCCTCTGTTGTCAAGTTCTTTATCTTGAGATCGGACCGGACCGGAGTACTCGAGCCCACGTCATTCTAGATCCACCCCTACTCGCAGCTCCCTCCACGTTCACGTCCGGCATTTCTTCACCCAGTTCTGATCATCCATTTTCTCCATAAGTCGGATTGTGCGCATCACTTCACTGACACTCCTAATGCCCAGATGCCTTCTCAATTCCTCGCTCGATACCCTGTCCCTAAGATTAACCCCACACTTCCATCTCACCATTTTCTTCTCATTCCGTTCCATTCTATTGATATCCTCCGCTTTAACCGGCCGTGGTGGTCAAGTGGTGAGCACGCTCGCGTGTGAATCTGAAAGACCCGGGATCGAATCCCTGCCACGGCGGACATTTAGTGGGTGAGGTAGTACGTCCTAGCATGTTTCACATGCTTGCACCCAGTCAGGGGACATCCTGACGACGTATACAGACAAAACACACATAACAAAGCCACTCCATCACCTTCTTCTCTCTCCAACATCCCTTCTCCCCTCTCAACACTCTTCTCTGAGCTATTGCCGATAAAAATGGCATGTTCAGTCCTGTACAGAGTCGTAAAGATTCCAGGACGAGCTCATCAGCGGCGGATCCCCAGATCGACCGTGGTGATTGTCACCTAAACATCTACAAAACAAACAAAAAAAACGTCTCCGAGGCATAGGTCATCGCGCTCCTAACACACGAGGTATACACCTACCCTTAAAAGTTGGGGTGGGAGTTCTCTTAAGGTCAGGAGTGGGAACAGCTCTCTAAACTTTCCCCAGCCACTTCTGACTCTAGCAATGGAAATAGCTTCAGCGCCACCTCTGGTGCAAACCGTATCGCCCAGGTAGCAGAACTTATTCACACACTCCAGCGTTACACTGTCAAAATCAACACTGACAGGCGAGTCATTTAATGTAAGACCTCCCTTGCACACTGCACATTCAAAGTCTATGATTCTTGTCAAAGGTCCTCTAGCTCCACTACATCTCTTGTGTACCTAGTCACTACAGACGCAACATTGAAGTTAGTTACTTCCCACCCCCTTCCCACATACTGCGCATGGACAGTCGCAGCTTCTTTTCATAATTCCACGCCCTACTCCACTAATCATGACCTGTGTTTTATCTATGTTATCTCTAAGACCCTTATTTGCCATACCTTCTCTCCATCTTTTGAACTTTGCCTCTGCTTCCAGCGCACAATCTGCGATAAGAACTAGATCATCTGCATATAACAGCTCCCACGGAAGTCCTGGCCTAAATTCCCTTGACAGAGCCTCCAGGACTAACACAAACAGTAATGGGCTCAGCAGTGAAACTTGGTGAACTCCAATCTTCATTGGGAAATCTTTGCTCAGGCCCCCATTTACTCTAACAGCTCCCTATGACCCCTCATACATTATCACACGCACCAGCCACTATTCTACTCCTATTGTTCTCATAGCCCACTGCACTACCTCCCTGGGCACCCGGTCAAAGGCCTTCTCCATATCCTTGTATATATATATATACATATATATATATATATATATTGTGGTGTGGGTGTGTATAGGTATATGCATATATATGTATTGTGATGTGTAGCAGAGAGAAGAAGAGGACAGACAAACGGAGGAGATAGAGGAGAGTAGAACACTAATTGGCCAGACGAAATTCTAGCACTCTCGCCACACTGGTGACAGGAATATCCTGTGGTTGGTTACCAAGGGCTCGGGACCTTATAGGGTAACTCTCGAGTAGGTGATATATTGAGGGGAGTGTTAATGGCCGAGCCTACCTCTTAATCCCTTGAAAAATCTTCCCAGCAAGAAATAGGGACTTTGAAACACTATCTGACTCAGTTCAATACTATCACCGTTTTCTTGTCAGAGATTTGAGAGTAGAAAGGGATGTAGGATAATAGGTTGTTGTTGTTGTTGTTGTACGTTATAAAAATCGCCACCTGTAAGTGGCACCGATTAGCGTGTCGCTCATCGGTAATTTGTGTAGGGTTTTTCCCCCTAGATAGGTTGCCCGCCAAGGCTATCGAGTCCCATCCACCCGGATGAAGGGGAAGGACTTCAGTTTTTGCCCTGAGCTCCTTTCTGGTCAGCTTCTTTCCTGTGTTTGTCTGTGTTTGTGTTTGCTGACTCCAACTTGCGTGAGTTAAGACACGTAGGTGAGTGTACTGTTTAGTGTCTGTTAAAGAGAGATGAGACAGCAATAGCATTTATATTGTGTTCTGTGTATTGTGTAATGAGCACTTGCATGTTTTGTGGTCTTTATATATGGGAGCGTTTGTGTGTTCTTATGGTAGGCACTGACTATTGTCTTCGTGTGTATTACATCGTCCGAGCGATTATCTGGCGATAATTCTCTAAACACGGTAGCCTTTTAAACATTGTTCCTTAAACATCTGTGTGTGGTGTTTGTGTTTTTACACCATGTTTATATTTTACTGTGACGTGTATTGATTTGTGTTTGATATTGTGATTCGTGTGTTTATCTATCTATCTATATATTGCCTAACGCTGTGATCCCCGAAGGGGTGGCCACGAACGAACCGCCCCCATGCGCCTCTGTCCCCAGTCAGTCGACGCCCCTCCTCCCAACCAGCACCGCCGTCATCCATATACTTCCTCACTCCATCCTTCCACCTCACCTTCGTGCACCTCTCCCTCTCTGTCCTTCCACCTCGCTGTGTTTATACATTCTATTGTGTTGATTCGCAGTTTTTATTCATTTTATTAAGTGTGTTGTTTCACCATTTGCATTCAATTTTCTCTCAGTGTGTTTGTTCAATTTATTAGGTACAGTACATTTACTTAGAGTTTTCATTCAGTGTTTTTATTCAATATTTATTCACTGCTGTTCGGGTGTTTTTCCGGTGTAATTTTGTGTTAAAGTTCACTACATTGATTTACAGATTTTGTTTTTTGTCTTCTATATTCCAACTACTCCCTCTCGGGCATAGGCTGAGAGCCTGTAAATCCAACCACTCAACACGGTGAAGCCTGTGAGGTATTTTCCCAGTCTGGGGAGTGAGACACTCTAAGTGAATCACTTAGAGATCCACTCACGGCTCGAAGCAGCCTTATCTCTGAAGCCTTTGTGCTTCACTGTCTCACCCCCTAGACTCGGACTTTCACTCTCAGAACGCCACCTATCGAGCGATTAACTCGCTAGGCACCCCCCCCCCCATAGCATATTTTGAATATGGGAATATTCATACAGTACAATTTACTCAGGGAACAATGAGGGTATTTTTGTTTGCGTTTCGGTGGGCTTTGTGGTAATGCACTGATACTAGGTACAGCACAAATTCCATCCCAATAATATCTTCCCATTGATATATCGGGATTCGAACCCAGGACCATTGGATTACCAGTCCAGTGGCAAAACCGCTCAACCACACCTCCATAGTCAAGCTGGTAATTTAATCATAGTTAATAACAGGTTAAATAATACTAAATTAATGGTGTTTGATATCATCCTCTTGTCTACTTCGTAATACCTTTGATTAATTATCTTTTTGAAGTGATATTATACATAGTCAGATAGCGTGTTGCAGATGATAGCATTATATGCTCTTGAGTTCATCATCTTAGGCCTGTGACAGTATATGTATACTTGCATACTATATATGTATATATACAGTATGTGTATATTTAAACACATCTTATTTCCTTCTTTACTCTACAAATTTCCTAGTAGACATTTTCTTTACTCTGGTGGGGTACGTCCTTCTAACTATGATTCTAGCCGACCCAAAAGTTGGAAAGATTGGTGGGTAGGGAGAGAGCTTTCAATTTTACTGACCTTGTCCTAAGGCCTAAACCCTAGCATCTCCTTTGTAGATTAAGGCCGGGCTGCCTAGTAGGGACTGCAAAGTGTGTGTGTCTATGTAACTATTTGTTATCCTCTCGTTAATCTCTAAAAAAAAAAAAAAAAAAAAAAAAATGTATAGCCCCCAAAATGGAAGGACACTGTTGTTTTATATAGAACCCACTGTTGCATGTATATATGAACCGGTATGTATTTACTCAGGCCCATTCCCCACTTTTCCTTTTTTTTTTGGTGGGTAGCCAACTCAAGACAGAGCCCGAATAGAGACAACACAATATAAAACAATGAACACCCAAAAACAAAATACAAATTCACACACATTTAGGTGACCCAGGAGAAGACCCAGAGACCAGGGTAACCAAGGTCCATCCAGCACTCCCCCGACCCCCGACCACAACCCGCCTACCACTGTTAATATGTGTAAATGGTATGTGTGCTGTTATATTTTATTAAGGTGACAGTTACAAAGTGGTGTACAATCTATCTTATTCTAGTTACATTATAGTTTATCTTATTGTACCAGTACCTCCCTACAATTAACCTAGTTGTTCCCCAATTCGGCCCTCCGCCACGACCATTTCAAAGTCCAAGTCTCTCACTCTTGTCCTCTGTAGCGGGGAGGACCTTGTAGCCTACCCCTGAGACATAGGAGTGCAGACCTGAGAAGAGAGAAAGAGAGCCAGCATCTCATCCAAGTTATGACTTGGCTTCTATGCTGTTGCTTTTTCTCCGATATTTGTTCAGCTAATCTGGCATAGAAGACACTTGCAGAAGGTCCCATTCCTCCCGACGATGAGAAGACCAGAGGAGTAAAGCTTCCTTGATCCCTGTTAAAAAAAATGTCTTCATAAGCGCGTTTCTTCTCACTTTCGTTTCTCAAGTATGCCGCCTTGAGTCCTCGCTCACGATATGTTTGTGCTTTTGGGTTTAGTTGCGGCGGGTTCGAAACTGGCCACCCATGGCTATGGCATAATTGTTTTTTTGTTTTATTTAAGCTGAAGCCGTTTTCCTTTATTGGTAATGAAGTGAGCCAATTTGAATGTGTGCTGTTATATACCCGCACATAGATTTTGTATAATTAACCAGGGATTTGAGGTAGTATCTATAGATTTTATATATACTGGTCAACAAATTAAGTTAATCAGTTGTAAAAAATAAGTGATGAATGAAGACAAATTTAAGAAATAAATGTAGACAATAAAGAGAAATTGGCGAAAGGAAGGTACAGCTAGAGAGATAAGACAGGAAAGCGGAGAGAGAGAGAGAGAGAGTACAAAGGAGTACAAAGGAAATCAAGCAACAACATATCTAGTGACCCTTCTAGGCTGCTGTCCTCCAAAACACTGAGGATCAAGTGTCCAAACAGTGGTTTAGAGTGGGTAAGGGAACATTGGAAAGGGAACTACTGCCCTGCCACTAACTTGGCAGGACTAGGAAGTTAGTAGGAGACATATGGGTTAGTAACTGAGGGGAGGATAAAATAAAGTTATTCATTTACAAACGCAGTCAGTCGCGGGTTTGATGCGAGATATTTGTCTAAGCGGAATTTAAATGAATCAACGGTGCTGCAGTCTATAACGTCTCGGGAAGCCCATTTCACAAGTCGACAACTCGATTGAAGAAGAAATTCTTAGATTCGTGTGAGTTAAAAGATTTACCAATAATTTTGCAACCGTTTCCCCGCGTGTAATTAGATTGGTCGATAATGAAGTACTTACTACAGTTCATATTGTCGATGCCTTTGATGATTTTGAACACTTGAATTAAGTCACCTCTTAATCTGCGCTGGGTTAAAGGAAATAGATTAAATTCTCTAAGACGCTCTTCGTATGGTTTGTTCTTTAGGCTAGGTATCATTTTCGTATAATTTTGGTAACTCTACGTTGAACTCGTTCTAGCTTGTTTATGTCTTTTTGGTAATAAGGGCACCAGCATTGAACGCAGTATTCCAGAAGAGGGCGGACTAAGGAATTGTAAAGGGTTAGGATTACGTCTTTGGATTTATGCTCAAATGATCTGCCTATAAAGCCAATTATTTTGTTTGCCTTTTTAACAACTTCTGAACATTGTTGACTCGGTTTTAGGTGACTCGATATTGTTACTGCCAGATCGGTTTCTCTGTTTACATTCTTCAGCTGAGTGCCATTCATCGAATAGTTTGCTTTCTCATTTAGGTATCCGATATGTAGTACTTTACATTTATCCGCATTGAAACTAATTTGCCAAATTTGGGCCCAATGTGACAATTTATCTAGATTGTGTTGCATATCGTCAACTTGATCTTTTGAGAGTACGCTATTTGCAATTTTTGTATCGTCAGCAAATTTTGAGATTGTACAGGTGAGACCCTCATCTATGTCGTTGATGTAAATTAGAAAGAGAATTGGTCCTAGTACCGATCCCTAGTACCGAGAGAGAGAGAGAGAGAGAGAGAGAGAGAACAAAAAAGAGAAAGGCAGAAGAGGAGGAAAAGGAATAGATAGGGAATGAACAGAGAGCAAGAGGAAAAGGAATGGAGGAAGGGAGAGACAATTTAGGGATAGGGTGAAGTGAAATGTGAACGATAGAACGAAAGAGAGATGGAGAAGATTAAACGCTGGTATAAAGGAAAACTATAGCGAGTACACACATCAGAAGGAAGAGGCGGGTGAAGGAGATAATAGGGACAGAAAAGAACAAAACAATACAAGATATGAAAGAGTTAAAAATGTAGATACTGTAGCTCACAGAAATATGAGAAGTAAATAGATAAACTGTAAAAATAAAGAAAACATTTACTATCGCCCACGTGTTTCCCTATTCCAAGGCTCTCTCATTCTAAACATTGCTATGGACACTGCTTAACCCCTTCTGTACCGGCGACGTCTTGTTTACTTTATTCAGGCTACTATTTGACGATTTTATTCAGTTTAAAATGGGCCTCAAGCAATTAACAGGCTTCGAACTATCTCACTTCACCATTTATCTACCACAGATCCTTCTTAAGCTGCACAAAGTCGTCTAAATATAGCCAGAATAAACTTACAAAGACGTTGCCGGTACAGAAGGAGTTAAAGTCACATCTTACAGCCACAAATTAGACTTACTTTAACTTTTAATATACAAATCTAGAGCATCCTAAACATGCATAAACACATCCTATATGATTAACCCTTTCTGTACCGACGACGTCAATTTAATATAATTCTAGCTATATTTAGACTATTTTGTGCAGTTTAAGAAGGATGTGTGGTTGTAAAAAGGGTCAAGTGAGATAGTTCGAAGCCTATTAATTGCTGGAGGCCCTTTTTACCCCATACATTACCGGGGACATCCTTTATATTATTTTCTGGCTACTATCAGACGATTTAAATCAGTTTCAGAAGGGACTCCAGCAATTAACAGGCTTCTAACTATTTCACTTAATATTTACTATCACAGATCCTTCTTAAGCTGCACAAAATCCTCTAAATATAACTAGAAGGAAATGAAAATGACGTCGCCGGTACAATACGGGTTAAACTAAATATAATCGTCTAATAGTAGCTAGAATATAATTGCAAAGACGTCACCGGCACAAAATGGGTTAAGATATCTTCAGTTATCTTGAGATACATTTGTTCATATACCCTGAGAGGAAAATCAAGTTGTAGTTGAGAAGGCAAATATACAATGGACTGTCAATCGTATTAACTTGTATATCAAGCTAATTGTCTTAGTCATGGACATACAATACATATTCACAGAACAATATACTGTTATTCAATATTTCATAATGAAAACATATATCCACCTTTCGGTATACTGTAGATTTTTTAGAACGATACTCGAATATATAAAATGGAAAAGAGACTTTTGTACATTTTAACAAAGATGTTTTAATTAATTCGTTGCATACGGTACAATATTACATTACATATATTACACAACTAAGTCAAGAATTAAATACAGAGTATTAAATAGAATAATACATGTTTATTATTCATTTTTTGAAATGCTCAATATTAGCAGCTCTGCATCCTTTATACTTAAGGGTAGGTATTAGTTTTTTTTCTGGACCCCCTTCTCCCTCATGATTAGTCCCAATAGTTATGATATTTTAAGACGCTCACCTCATTAGTTTGACGATTTTAAGACCTTTCGCTCCATTTTATTTCAATATTAAGACCTTTCGTGCCATTTAGGTGTCGATATGTTCCTGGCGATCGATAGCGAGCCTGTAATCTAGTAGGAACTGGCCTTCGGCCGGGATATTTTTCTACCGAAATTTGTTTAAATCTAACTTGAAGGGGGATCATGTGATGTTTTTCTATATAAGCTTGATAGAGGTCTAGATAAAAAAAAAAAAAAGGAAAATGTATAACAACATAAAATACGAATGAAAAGTAACATAGCGTCCCCTTAAAAGTAACCTAGCGTCCCCTTAAAAGTAACCTAGCGTCCCCTTAAAAGTAACATAGCGTCCCCTTAAAAGTAACATAGCGTCCCCTTAAAAGTAACATAGCGTCCCCTTAAAAGTAACATAGCGTCCCCTTAAAAGTAACATAGCGTCCCCTTAAAAGTAACATAGCGTCCCCTTAAAAGTAACATAGCGTCCCCTTAAAAGTAACATAGCGTCCCCTTAAAAGTAACATAGCGTCCCCTTAAAAGTAACATAGCGTCCCCTTAAAAGTAACATAGCGTCCCCTTAAAAGTAACATAGCGTCCCCTTAAAAGTAACATAGCGTCCCCTTAAAAGTAACATAGCGTCCCCTTAAAAGTAACATAGCGTCCCCTTAAAAGTAACATAGCGTCCCCTTAAAAGTAACATAGCGTCCCCTTAAAAGTAACATAGCGTCCCCTTAGAAGTAACATAGCGTCCCCTTAGAAGTAACATAGCGTCCCCTTAAAAGTAACATAGCGTCCCCTTAAAAGTAACATAGCGTCCCCTTAAAAGTAACATAGCGTCCCCTTAAAAAGCATCTCTAAACAATATTTCAAGCCCCACATTTTTACAGGTTCCGTGATAAATAGGCCCTTGGTAAATGGGATAAACTGTTATTCTGATATATATTCTCTCTCTCTCTCCCTCTCTCTACACTGCAGTAAGATTAGCGGAACATTTAATAGCCCTTTTGAAATGTAGGAAAACATCTTGGGCGGCGGGAAAAGGTCTAGAGTGAGAGAGAGAGAGAGAGAGAGATCCAGTTTGTCTTATACTTATATTCTTATACTATTTTTCTCTATATAATATAGGTTACGTGAAACATAGAATGTAACAAAACATAACAACAGTATTAGCAATTTATTAAACTTAATAAAAATTATACTTGTGGGAGTAAAACAAGAAGATAATCAAAGAGAAGTACTACGAGATGTAACCAACCAGAAGCTCGCAAAGCACCAGATAGAGGGTAATGTCAGTGTGCATGAGCCCCACGCTGATTGGTCGGCTATGTCTAATTGATGCAGAGCAGCCATTTAATCAGCCGCCACGCCCCAAACACCACAACATTGCACAAACACCTATACATCAAGATATTTGGTCAACTTCCAGTTTGGTTGTGACATAACTTTACAGAAAGGTGTATTGCCTGAGTACTATTAAGACGACAATAGTATAATAACTCGTGGCTATAAGGAGGAGTGGCGGATCAGTAGACAGTGTTGCAAGATTACCTATGCGGTAAAAGCCAATCAGTTTGCAGTGCAAATTCCAGTGCCGCTCATAACATTTTGGAAGGAGTAGCTCAGACACATTCGTCTAGCAGTACCAATATGGAGAATAACTCTAAAGGATGACAAGTTGGCACTGTTACAAATAGCAGGTGAGACTCTTAGCCCTAGGACTACCAGCACCTTTATAGTCTCTCTACCAAACATCCGCTATACTGCAGCAGTAGAGAATTTAATGCTTGATTCCAGGCTCTCTGGGGAAAAAAAATTGCACAACAATCCCCAACGAATTCTGACAGATACCTACGACTAGAACACCGAGTGTGCAGTTGAAGTTATACATGAAACTTACACTTACCCAAGTGGCCCAATGCTAAAATTAGTGACAGAAATTACTTTGCAATCACTGAATAGTTCCACAGCGCAGCATTTAATTTCTCGAAATAATAAGATATATGGTGTTCAATCTCATCGTCAGAGTTTTGGAGGAGCACAGTGCCTGCTCCTACGTTACAAACATCAACTGGGAGTCTAAATGGACTGGTAATATCAGGGGGGAGGGGGGGGGGGGGGTAAGTGTCGGTGCAAGGAAGAGCATTGACCCTGCAAAAGTCAGCACAAAAATTAACTTGCCACCAGCTCGAATTCGGTTGCAGTCACAGGACTCGCTCACTCACTCAACCCCCTCCGAAACAGGCCTCTCTTTAACATATAGGATATCTCTGATTCAAGAGCCTGCCGTCGCATCGGGTTAATATGCTAGGGAGCCTGCTTAATTTTTAGTTTTTTCTATGTGAGTGAGGTAGGCAAAAGGCAGAACTGCCTATAGCGAGTGCCTCCCCCATAGTTGAAAGAGTGACAGGGCCAAAATCAAGGGACGTTCGAGCCAATATACCTGGACACTCGGAGTTTGAAGCAATTTAAGTCAGAGGAAAAGGGAAAGCCTGATTCTGGGAGAGAGTTCCAGAGCTAATCTGTTGAATAGAAGAAAGTTTGAGAGTAACGTTTCACTCTTGGGTTGGAGACTTGCACAGAGTAGGGGTGGGATTGTGTTGCAAGATGGGTACCACGTGCCCTACGAATGGAGGTGGTATACACTGGGAAAGCTCTGAGGAACACTGATTATAATAGTAGCGATAGAATAGCGAGAGAGATGCAACATTGCGGCGGAGAGAGAGAGATTGCATAGAGTTGGTGAGTGGACGGGAGTTAATGATACGAAAGGCCTTCCTTTCAACTTTGTCTAGGAGAGCGGTGTTAGAGGAACCTCCCCACACAAGTGAACAATACTCAATACAAGGACGCACTATGCTCCTGTACAGAGCAAGAAGCTGTGCAGGGATAAAGAACCCCCTAAGGCGGTTGAGAACAACCAGCTTCTGGGAGGCTGCCTTTGCAAGACTGGCAATATGGTCCTTCCAAATGAGAGAAGAAGAAAAAGAGACATCAAGAATATTGAGAGAAGATGAAGGATTGATTTTTGTATTGTTGAAGAATAAGGGATAGTCCGCTGGGAGTTCCGGACGGGTAGATAGATGGATGGAGATATTGGGTTTTGGAAGCATTAAACGTAACAAGGTTTTCTCTGCCCCAATTGGAGATAGTATTTAGATCAGAATTTAAGTGTTCTATGGCTTCATTACGTTTGTCGTTGAGGGATTGCTGGCTGGGGTGTTCTGAAAAACTAATGGAGTAGTGCAAGGTTGAGTCGTCTGCGTATGAATGGATGGGAATTATTGAGGTACAGTTGAGAAGATTATTTATAAAAATTAGAAAGAGAATAGAAGATAGGACAGAGCCCTGAGGAACACAGGAGTTTATAGGGTGAGAAAGTGAGCGATGGCCGTCCACAACCACAGCTATGGAACAGCCGGAAAGGAAATTAGAGACCGAGGCACAGATGGAGGGATAGAAACCGAAGGAGAGTAGTTTAGAAATTAAAGACTTGTGCCAGACTCTATCGAAGGCTTTCGATATGTCCAGTGCAATAGAACAAGTCTCACCGAAGTCCCGAAAGGAGGATGACCAAGAGTTAGTAAGATATGAAAGAAGATAACCAGTAGAGCGACCCTCAAGGAAGCCATACTGGCGATCTGAGAGCAGATTATGAAAAGAGAAATGCTTAAGGAATTTGGAAGCAGGAATAGTTTCAAAAACTTTAGAAATACAAGAGATGAGAGCAATTGGACGATAGTTGGAGGGTTGAGAGCAGTCACCC
Organism: Paralithodes platypus; assembly: GCA_032716605.1. Lineage (NCBI taxonomy): Eukaryota > Metazoa > Arthropoda > Malacostraca > Decapoda > Lithodidae > Paralithodes > Paralithodes platypus. The sequence continues at coordinate 40,705,152 of CM064568.1, read as the reverse complement.
TTTTTTGGGACAGGTTGAATGAGAGCAAACTTCCAGCATGAAGGGAAGACGTTAGAGGATAGACAGAGACGAAAGAGTTTACCTAGTCAGGGTAAGTTGTCTCCAACATCACTGTCATGGACCTCCCAGGTCAGCCGGGCGGGCCCTTAAAGACAGATGAGAATTGCCACAGCATCCCAAAAGGTGTATCACTCTGGGTGTCAGAAAGGTGTGACAGCCTCCCCTTTATAAGGTGATCAGAGTCCCGATTTTAGGTGGGACAGTCCCGCATTTTTTATGTTTGTCCCGCATTTTCAAATATCCCGAAAATGTCCCGCTTTGAGAGGAACTGTCCCACTTTATGAAATTATGCCATTTATTCCCAAGTTTATTTATTCTGGCAAACAATATAATATAATATTTCATTCATCATTCATCAATCATCATAGAAATTGTTACTCTACACTCTTACTCGAAGGATTTGACCGTTTAAGCTGTGAGTGGCACTAACCGAACAATTTCACTACGAAGGGATTGAGTGATGTGCGATAATTATCAGCACTTGTATGATTTTGTATTTGGTCTGAATAATTTATATTCCAATATATCTAAAGAGTCAGCTGCATCTAATAATGTAAGGTTATTTCAATTATTAGTGTGTGGCCTTAAGGTAGGCAAGTGCTTACGGCTAGTGAAATGTAAAATTTACAAGTACGACAATTTGTTATCGAAGTACGATGTAATTATTATGGAGACACTGCAGAGGACTCGCTATACCGGTATGTGTTCAATACTTCCATTCGTTCAGTGCTTGGTAGGCAGCCTTACGCTTATGAAGAGAGAACGTTGTCCCTGTGTTTATTAGAATGATTTTCTGAAAACAACCACACTACATGAAATGTCTAAAAGAAAGTGCTCATTTAATGAACAGTTGAAGTCAAAATTATTATTATTATTAACACCTTACGAGCGGCCTATGCGGTTTATTTATGTGTACCGCACAGCGGGGTGTTTTTAGCCAAAATAGGGCTGTTTACGTGATCATTTTCATGCCTAAATAAGACCCAGAACGTAAAACAAGTACCTATCCCTGAAAGGGCATAAACAGAGCTTTCGAATGACACCATAACGATCCTTGTATGATGGATAGTTTTCTTGCAATAACCGTGCAACGCGAGTGCAAAAAGCAGGTAATTCGGTACTTTCAGTACATAATTGAGTATGTAGCGAGTGAGAGAGGGAGGAGGGAGCTGAGATTTGTGTCAGTAGGTTCGCCGCGGTGGTCTGGAGCAGTCATACGCTCGCTAGTCTCCTGCCACCACTTGTCTCTCTCCTTCAGCCACATTACGTGCTGAAATTGCCACTCGAGTTATGTCGAGCGCCGCCACATAGTCCAGCTTTATTTAACTCGACTTATGTTGCTCGCCGCTAATTATGGGTTAAGACCACATCAGCAAGTTACTGAAGAAGATTTCATCTAGTGAAAAGTATGGGAATTGAAAGGTAAATACGTATATTTGTGCAATAATGGTTTAATCTTCAATATAATCGTGTTTTGTATATGTATACGATGTAACAATCTCTCTCTCTCTCTCATATTTACACAATAATAATATTTCAATATTATTATATCTATTATAATTACTATTTTTATTTCAGGTCTACATAATATTAGTAAACCTACACATTTTAATGTCCATAATGTTGAATGGCTCACTCATTCAGCCAGGACTGATGATGCTGGTCTTGAATGCGAGCTATATGCAGACTCATTTAATCTCACTCAACTAGTCAACCAACCCACCCATGTACCAGATAATCCTAATCATAATTCCCACCTACTGGACTTATTTTTAACAACCAATTCAGAAAATTATGATGTTACAGTGAGGTCCCCGCTTGGATCTTCTGATCACTGTCTGATACAGGCCACCTGTCTATCACCTACCACACCTTCCCACTCTGAACCTGCTTTGGTGACTAAATGGCATTACGATAGGGCAGACTGGGAGGGTCTTCAAGGTTACTTTATTGATATTCTCTGGACCTCTTTCTTTTCTTATGATGCACACACCACCTTGAGCCACATACAAGATTTTGTAAAAATTGGAATGGAAACTTTTATTCCTCATCAAAAGTACAGTAAAAGATCTAATTCACCTAAATGGTTTGACCATAATTGTGCTAGAGTAACTGAACAAAAAGCAATAGCCTACAATGCATACACAAGATCAAAATCACATGAAGCCTTTAATTACTTTAGAAACATCAGAAATCATACCAAACTGTATTAAACCTAACTAAATCAAACTTTCTCCACAAGCAGGCAAATGAACTTCTAAATAATCCAAATGATAACAAAATATTTTGGTCTACTCTTAACTCATTCAAATCCAACTTCACTACTGCTTCATCCATTCCACCATTAAAATCTCCGACTGGCAATCTTGTAAGTGACCCACGAGGTAAAGCTAACCTTCTTGCGGATATTTTCTCCACCAACTCAACCTTAGATGAAATAAATCAAGATGCCTCTGTACTTAATTTTAATTCGCCTGAAATTCCCTCACTTAACCCGGGAACTGCAGGGAGACTCTTAAGAGTTCCCCCGGCGGACTGCGGGGAGACTCTTAAGAGTGAGTGAAAACAAAAATCAACTTTTGACATCGAAAAAAAAAAAAAAAATTTGGCCCCTGGGCCATGCAAAATCTCAGTCCTCTACCTCCCCTCCTTCCCCACTTTCCTCCTCTCCTTTAGTTATCACCTATTTTCCCTGTTATTCCCTTATTCTGAGGTATATTTTCGTGCTAACATTAGAAATCCGGTTGGAGGGTGTGGTCATCACTGATAGCAAGCGAATGCAAGAGAGAGAGAGAGAGTATCGATCGACTGTGTCTCAGTGGCCTTGGGGGAAATTGGCGGGAAAGCAGCTTGCCTCACCCATACATTATACAACTCGCGGGCTGTATCTCCGATTTTGACCATCCAAACGCTGTTTTCACTCGTTTTATTGTTGTTTCAGGTTAATACCTTTATAATCAACCCATAATAGGCGCATATGGATAAGTATTAATGCTATTAATGGCACAATGAATATTTTAGTGACGGAAACACCTCAAATACGTCAGCACAGGGGGACGTTTCCAATTACCCCCATGCGCACTTGTTAGGTTAAGATCCACACCAGACATGTCAAAACTATTTTGCAGAATCTCTCAATAGATAAGGCTCCTGGTCCAGATGAAATTCCTCCAATAGCACTTAAGAATTGCTCCTTGGTGCTCGCTCCTGTATTGGCAAATTTTTTCCGTCTGTGTACTCGTACCTCATGATTCCCAGTACCCTGGAAAGAAGCAAACATCCATCCAGTTCCTAAAAAAGGTGCCTCTTCAGATCCATCAAACTACAGACCAATAGCTATAACTTCCACTCTTGGTAAAGTCTTTGAAATTATATTAAATTATCACATAATTAAGCATCTTGAGAATAATAAATTAATCAGTCATAGGCAATATGGTTTTAGACGATGTCGATCAACTGCAGACATTGTTTGCCTTCTTACGCATCAAATCAACCAAGCTACAGACCAACATGGTGAAACACATACAATAGCACTGGATATGTCAAAGGCATTTGATAGAGTCTGGCATCAATCCTTATTGTCGAAGATGTCACACTACGGCCTTGCATCATTAGTTCCACTAATTTCTTCTTATCTTCATAACAGAAAAATATGTGTATAGATGGCCTTTATTCTCAATTTCACTCAATAAATGCTGGTATTCCCCAGGGATCAGTTTTGGCCCCAACTCTGTTCCTCATTCATATCAATGATCTCATATCTACCACTCATAATCCAATACATTCCTACGCAGATGACTCAACACTCCACAGTTCCTTCACATTTACCAATTCTTTAACCCAACCCGATCTTATAAATTTAAAAATAAATACTGCAATTTCTCTGAACCAGGACCTTTCTAGAATTAATGAATGGGGACAAAAGAATCTAGTTTCCTTTAATGCACAGAAAACCAAGTACATTCAATTTTCTAACCGACAGAATCTCACTGGCTCCCATATATTTTTTAATGATGTAAATATTCCCACTTCCCCTAATATTGACACTCTCGGTGTAACATTAACTACTAACTTGAGCTGGACACATTATGTTAGAAGCATTGCTAAGAATGCCTCTAAAAAACTGAGACTCCTGTACAGAGTTCGAAAATTCTTCACTGACGAGCAGTTGGCCGTAATATATAAAAGTCATGTGCGTTCTCAGATGGATTACTGTTCACCTCTGTGGAGTGGAAGTGGAGTGGTTGCATTGAGGCAGTTGGACAAAACTCAAAATAAAGCTATTAGATTAATGAATAACCCTGCAATCACACAGGACCTTCCTACATTATCCATACGAAGAAACGTTGATTCCCTTGCATTATTCTACAGATATTTTCACAGCAATTGTTCCGAGGAACTTGCTTCAATTGTGCCGCCTCTCCACATCTTTCCCCGTAGAACTAGGGCAGCTGAGAGCGCCCATGAATTTACACTTTCTCCTCCACAATGCAGAACTTCTGCTTATCAAAATTCATTTATCCCTAGAACTACTACTCTTTGGAATTCACTTCCCTCGAGTTGCTTTCCACAAACTTACAATCTACAAAAGTTTAAATCCAGTTGTTACAAACATTTTATGAATGGAGGATGCCTTTAGGCACATGGACCTTTTTGTTTTATCAGTGTTTTTCCTTCCTCCGTTCATTGTCTCTTAAAAAAAAAAAAAAAAAAAAAATGTTAGCTGCAAAAAGTCGGACCACAACTCCATACGGACCATACCAGTAGCCTACACGTTAAACTAGACTAGACTCTAGAGTAACAATGTCCCGCTTTTAGCTCCAGAAAATCTGGTCACCTTACCCCTTTAGGGCCAGAGCTCCATTGCTCCTCAGGTTCTGGCCGACACTGCATCAGGAAAACCCCAGAAAACCTCCTCATCTTTCGTGTCTACTAAAGCCAGAAGAGGGGCGGCCCCAAGGATAGCCTTCTCAACAACCATCACCTCAGACTCACCCAAACCTACCTGGTGCTCCTGTGTCTGTGCCTGACCTGCCCGAGGGTCGGCTGGTTCGAGGGTACACTGCACCAACCGAGGAGAGCTGCACATCCCCTCAGCGCCAACACAAGACGAGCCTCCCGCCAAAAGCATAGAGGTAGCTGAAGAGAAGTGAAAGTACCTCTTCAACATGTTTACATGACACAATTGTTGACTTTTCCGCCAATAAAGGGTGGCAACGAGATAATACAATTCACCCACACGCTTGACAACCGTATAAGGACCAGTAAAGCGTGTGACCAAAGGTTGCCCCACAATAAGTAAAAAGATAAACACATCGTCACCAGGCTAAAGCAACCGAGACAGGCCCATGTTGTATCGGTCCTTCATTCTGCCCTGTGACTGAACCAGATTGGCCTGTGTGAAAGCCAAAGCCCTGACAAAACTTGCAAAATGCGGACTTTGGAGTCTGATAGTGTCTCTCTAAAGACCCCTGCAACTGAGGGTGGTAAGCAGTAGACAGCATCTGCTCCACATCGAGGTCCTGCATGAGCTGTTGAAAGAGGCGAGATGAAAAATTAGACCCCTGGTCCGATTACACCTGCTTAGGTAGACCAAAGCGGATAAAGAAATTGACCAGCTTGTGGCAAATGACTCTCGCATGCATACTAGTCAACGGCAAAGCTCCAGGATATCTCGTTCTCGCATCCATTGTGTCAGTAAATATTTATTCCCAGCCATGGTGCGGGGCAAGAGCCCACCATGTTGATGATAATGCGGGTGAATGGGGGGGGGGGGGCAACATGACTACTCTGTTTGGATTTCCCCAATATCTGACAGATGTGAAAAGACTGTAGAAATTATGCTTCTTTGGCTCTGATACCTGGCTGCCAAAAATGAGCCATATTCCTAACCCCTAGGTGGCTTGCAAGAGGAGCTTCGTGGGCCAGGTGTATCAGCTGTTGCCTAAACGCCCTTGGCACCACCAGCTGGTCAACAGACTCCTCTATCCCCTCCTCAAATAGGAACCTACAACCTGTACAGTAATCATTTGCGAAAACAGAATTTCACTACACCACCTGTCCAAGATTCAACCTTGCCCAGATGCCCAAACAAGGTCTCCAACTCCTGGTCACCACGACTGTAACTCACGCCCAAGATACACCAAAGTCCGCCCACACATCCGACCCAAGGGCGATCACTCAGAGAAACAACAAGAAACAGGGTATCTCACCTCGCTCTCCACAAAAGAAGCAAAACTACGATATCCACGTGGGCGCAGCTGACCCAGGCACCTCCGCCCTTCAAGGCCCCAATAGACAAGCTACACTACAAATCTCTCAACCCAGTTGCAGTTACGACCAGGCTCCAAAGCGTCTATCTAAGAAAAATACGCAGAAGTTGTCACAGACCAAATCATCATAATCAAAGGGAGTAAAAATAGCCTACAAGACTTTGGGAAAATGCAACCCACTTCTACCTCGAATATTTGCCAATTCTCGCTGCTCTCAGACACCAACCCAATTATGCCGCCTGCAAGACTACTCAACCTACCTGAAATGCAAATTACAACACGTGCACCTTGTTCTACAACCTCACGAAAAAACAAGATACCTACCATGCCCTTAATGCCCATGCAAAGGACACCGCAGAAAAACGAGTCACTACTCACGCTGACCAACCTATCAGCAAGCATTCCGCCTGCTGGCTTAGATTCTAGTTTTTATTCCTTTCCAAGTAGTACTAGGGTAGAAATTACGGTTACAAACGCTGAGGCTAGTTGTAATCGACAATTTAGGTGTCTAGAGCCACCCAGTTATAACGCTGAAGGCGGAGGAATACTGAATCAACTAAGTTCGAGTGCCGGTCGAGCAATTGCTCTGTTCAACAATTCAGACGTAACTCAGAAGTCCAGGAGTTATTACGATCCGTCGAGATCTGTAATATCACCTAATGAACTCAGTGTTTTGAGTACGAATCCGCCCCAATACTCTAAGGCTGGAATTGTCTTCTAACACAGATTTTGTTGTGAGGACCCCCACAAGCTTTCTGAACAGTCTCATTCTTGCCCTACTTTGTCTAGTACTAAAGACGAAGTTAAGCCAGTGTGTAATCGTTCAAAAAGTACCCCTATTAATAAGTCTAGCTAGCCTCTTACTCCTGGAAAGACTTTGGTTGATCTTAAAGTAAGGGAAAAGTTAGGCAAAACCCACAGGTACAGCATGAGTGAGTGCCCGAGAGCCAGCCAGAAGACAAAGGGAGAGACTGATCGAGTAAAGAAAATATTGAAGTTATTCGGCCCAGAACCTAGCCTGTGAGCGTGAGAGGGACATAAGTGACGCATGCCCTGCCTCCTTACCTGACATTGTGCCCAGACATCCGGAACTTAACTTCAAACCAGTGTCTTAACTCGCTCTACCGGCCCTCATCTACACTGACTCCTTTAAGTGCCTCTCTCAGTTTCGTAGTGGTAACAGTGATTATTGTGAGGGTTTAGACACAGATATGCCAAGTTCTCGTAATTAATTTAACATAAACCTCTCCGGAAACGCATTTTCCGTTTCCATATCCTTTGATAACTGTTGTCTCGTTTGCTGGGAACCAATACACACCTATCCTACACCGGTAACATATATATAGGCTATATTTCTTCAGGTCTAAGCTCCTGCTACTCACAGGAGAAGTGATATACACGTCATCCGAGAATCTTCGTGCAGATCTGCGTTTATATGTTTACTATACCTTGGGATCATATCAAAATAATGAAATCTAAATGCAGAGTTAAAATGCTTTCAGTCACTTCATCCAGACTGTCTGTAATAAGTTGTGAATATTGTGTTTAATTAATCTTTAACTAATTTGGTTGCTCGAAGAACTTAGATTGTTATCTTTGTTTTTATCATATCGTTACATAAAATCAGTGCGTCCTTCATTTATCTCTACCCAGGTATTCAAATTCTTAAGCATTGTGTATATACTGTATATGAATCAATTCATATTGCTATTATAATTTGTCACATACTCTGCTATCTTTTAAGGACGATACTATTGTGCTAAGGCCAATTGTCTTCATTTGATTTTACTTAATTATTGTCTAACCAATAAGCCAAAATTGACCATTACTAACATACTATTTTGATGCCCATGTTCCCTAGTTAATAAGAATAAAAACCTGTGTAATCTTTCCTTGTAATTTTTATGTTTATTGCCTGTTATTTATGTGGTAATTTGGGGAAATAAGGTCAGCCCTCGCCAAGTCGAGAGCTCCTTGAAGAGTACTGCACATTCCCAGTCCGGGAATAGCAATCAGAATATGGGTCATTTTATTAAACCATGGATGGTAAGAGCTTTCCCTACGACCTTTCCCGACCAGATTGACCCTTATACAGATAAGCGATAAGGGTCATTCTGGTCGGGAAAGGTCGTAGGGAAAGCTCTTACCATAGTTTAATAAAATGACCCTATATCACGTTGCTTAGAAACGTGGCATAACACATAATATATCAATGTGCTCTACTTTACTTAAATTATATATTTTAAGCTGGATTACTCTGTGTAGGTGAGGCACAAATAAAAACAGTTTGGGAAGCCAGGCAAATGAAACAGGAGTTCCAGCAACTCCATATCATATCCCTATATGGCCTCACCTGGGTACTGCCCTGCTCGATTGGTACCTACAATCTCCCCAACACATGTGTGGCCAAGTATAACATACAAGTTAACTACCAATACTTGGGCAGTCCTACAATGACCTGCACCCAACGGAATTCTCATATTGAAGCCAGGGCCCAAGCAATCCCTCATATAGAGCAATACAATAATACACGTAATTAACCCTCTCCGACATATGACGCGATTTTGAGCCTATTGGGGATACTTTAAAGCCTTTGTTACCATCAGGGGTATTTAGAAACCTTTAGTTTAGTTACTTCAACCTCTGCAGTTGTCTTTGAGTTAGCTGTGGGCAGAAAACTAATTTTGGAGAGGTAATTATACGAGTGAGAGAACTCTATTTCTTATTGCTAATCTGGCAACCTCTGCGTCATATGTGCGTGAAATGGTTAATGGACCGGCATCACACTGCTAGACTACCACAACCGTCCAAACTACCGAAGTATCTATATTGGAGAAAACCGGCCCAACTAGATGTAAGGCTTAAGGAGCCTCTCCTGTAACCCTAATGTTGATATGTAAATAAAGTTGTTTTAAGATTAAATAAAGTAACTGCAAGTAACAAGCGCACAAAGAAAACAAACAAATACTAAAGGCAGCTGCAGCTTCGCCAGGACAACTGTGAGGCAGTCGCCAGTCGCTCATACCATGCTAAATTCAGCTACATTTTGCGTTAATTTTTACAATTACATATAATGAATACAATTAATACAATGTGGGTGTGAAGCAACCACAACACTTAAGATATACAATAGTGTTGAAATTTATGTACAATGCAAGACAAGCGTGATTACCATGGCAGCCACAGGAAAACAATAAACACAGAAAATATACCGAGGTGTGTAAGTATAAGTGCCTATATAACTAGCTACAGCTGGCCCACAAGGTGCCTGACAAACTAAAAGTGTCTAGGCAAGGATTGCATGTTTAATAGAAATGTATTTATGCATGCTATCAAAGTTCTCAGACCCCTGGGTAGTTAAAATTACGCTACATTTGACATACACAACACAAATGGTTACAGAAACAGCATCAATCTGTTCACCGTGCTAGCTGACCCAGGAGTGAAGTTCAGTTTTCAGCCCAGACTTATTGTCGCCAAGGTTTAACTGCCACACTTTTTTTTGGTTCTATGTGAGTGAGTGGGACATAAGGGAGAACTGCCTGTAGTGCCTGTGCCTCCCCCACAGTTGAAAGAGTGACAAGGCCAAAATCAAGGGACGTTCGAGCCAAAATGCCTGGACACAAGGGGTTTGAAGAAATTTAAATAATAGGAAGAGGGAAAGACTGATCCTGGGAGAGAGTTCCAGAGCTCAGCTGTTGAATAGAAGAAAGTCTGAGAATAACGTTTCACTCTTGGGTTGGAGAGATGTACAGAGTAGGGGTGGGATTGTGTTGTGAGACGGGTACTGCGTACCATATGTAGAGGAGGTGGTATACACTGGGAAAGCTCTGAGGAACATTGATTATTATAGTAGCGATAGAATAGTGAGAGAGATGCAACATTGCGGCGAATAGCGAGAGATTGCAGAGAGTTGGTGAGTGGGCGGGAGCTAATGATACGAAAGGCTTTCCTTTCTACTTTGTTTAGGAGTGCGGTGTGAGAGGATTCTCCCCACACATGTGAACAATACTCAACACAAGGACTCACAGTGCCCCTGTACAGAGCAAGAAGCTGTGCAGGGGTAAAGAACCCCTTGAGGCAGTTGAACACACCCAGCTTCTGGGAGGCTGCCTTAGTAAGACTGGTAACATGGTCCTTCCAAGTGAGAGCAGAAGAAAAAGAGACACCGAGAATATTAAAAGAAGATGAAGGATTGATTTTTGTATTGTTGAAATATAAGGGATAGTCCTCTGGAAGTTGTGAATGGGTAGTAAGATGAAGAAATTGGGTCTTGGAAGCATTAGAGGTAACAAGGCTTTCTCTGCTCCAATTGGAAATAGTAGTTAGATCAGAAGATAAGTGTTGCATGGCTTCATTGCGTTTGTTTTTGAGGGATTGCTGACTGGGGCGTTCAGGAAAACTAATTGAGTAGTGTAAGGTAGAGTCGTCTGCGTCTGCCACATATCGCCAAATTAAAAAACCCACACCTTATCATATCTCCTTTATAAAATCTGTACTTCATTGTAGGGAAATATACACAGTCACTACAATAATACTTCCACACAGCAAAGACCAAATATTGCTTGTGGAAAATTGTCGTCGAAGGGAAAATTCCTTTTGAAAATTCCACCACAAATGAGGAGCTCACAGCTAAATAGGAAGCCTGGGTGGGTTGTGCTACTACCAATCAACATGCAGTGTGGAGAAAAAACACCAAAATATTATGGCGGCCTGATTCAACCATTATAATACCGTGAAGGTTCACATACGATACGATACCGAAATCAACTACCAATACAGCCTTTAATACATTATAGGCAAAATCTTGGCCCTGCATAGATATCGACATCGCCATATACTCCTGTTGAGAAAACCCATAGCCCTCTATGGTGGACAAGGCGATGAAGAAGATCGTGGCCTGACCCGCCATTGTTATGGATCTCAATACCTAGATATGTGAAATCACATAGCTATTGAATATGTCTTTATACATATATTCTTTATTATTTATATACTTTGGAATGTCGCGATTTATGATTAGTTTTAACAGCTGAATGTGCAGTTACTGGAATCTCACGAGGGTTTGGTTAAATATATACAAGTATCAAGTATGTCCATTAACTCAAAAGCTGCGTAGCTATGGTATTTGAAAGTGCCCGCCATGCGAAGGTATTTGGCTAATTCCTGACGAAAATCATCAATTTATCATGTACGAGTATATAATTAATACTTATCCATATGCGCCTATTTTACTTTTAATATGAACATATGAACATTAGAAAGCAATACAACAAGTGATAACATCAATTGGCTGGTGAAAATCGTATATTTTAGCCTTACGTTTTAATCTGACCTTGACCGGCGAGAATAAGTCTCTCTGGTGCCTAGCTCCCCCAGACATATTATGTTCCAGTAAGTCCAAGGAGGCGGGAGCCCCAGGATCATTGCCACTGCCTCGCACTACACTCACAACAACACTGCGGCCGTTAGAATTATCGCAGGAGGCTGAGGTTGCCACCAACGGTTTTATTGTATGGTAACTTATCGGACTTACTGAGCTCATATGACGCAAAATTGCGTCATAAACTTATTGGAGAGGTATAGAGATAAGTCCATATGACGCGATCGCGTCATATGAGTTTTTGGTGGACTTATTCATATGACGCAATCGCGTCATATATGTCGCAAGGAGCTAGCAAGGTACTGAGAGACAAGGAAAACTCTCAGACTGGCTTAGAGGGTCGGAGATACACTCCTCCATCCTCCCCCCCTCTCTCCCAGCCATCCTCGCACAAAAATACTTGATAAATATCGGGAATAATAGGTATAATACCGGATAATTAAGAAGGGGGGAAAAAGGGTGAGGAAGGGTGGGGGGGACACATGTGGAGGAGTGGTAGCAAGTAATGGAGGGGAATTATCTCACCTAATCACAAATTGCTTTGTTTTGAGTGTCACTGGGATGTTTTGAAAGTTTTATTTTTAGTCCCTGGATCTTAAGAGTCTGGCCGCATTTGCCCAGTAGAACCTCTTAAGAGTCTGGCCGTAGTCCCTGGGTTAAAGGCACACCTTGCGAGTTGAGGGACCTTGGAAACCATTGTGAGTCTGGGCTCCGGAATATCTGTACTAGCCTATACAATATTAGAAAGAACAATAATGATAATCTGACGCACTATATTTAGAACAACTTATACTGGCTCATTGGATCACAATTGATTTATCTTGGTACAAAAATGAAGTGGCAACGTACATTTGTTTTAGTAATTTTTATAGTAATTAAAAAGATACTGCATTTACACCAGATACTCTCTTGCTTAGAACCATTATAATAAAGTGGGATTAGGCTACTTGTTCACAAAACTTCAAGAAAAGGTATTTAGAACTGAATCTGACACAAATAATGCAAGAAAATAATTATGTTGCAAAGCTTACTCCGAAATTAGCTGTCACAAATGGTGTATTGTATGTATATGACTGTGTATTGTGTATGTCTGTCTGAGCTTTATACAAAGAGACAATGTATGTGAATCTGTTTATACATATGCATGTGCGCGTTAGTGAGTGCATTTTGTTGTAAAAATATGAGAACAAAAATGAGAATTTCTATGCGTGTATCTGTGTACTGTATGTGTGTGCGTTTATGTGTGTATTTCTGGTTCATGGCATTTCAGTATGTACAGCTGGAGTCTAATGAACCTGATACATATATGTTGTGTATTGGTGACGGAATTTGATGCCATAACCATTTATATATAATTTGAAAGTAAATATTGAGCTTACACCGTTACATTAATGTTATTAGAAGGGTGCGAGCTTAGTATTTCACATAACCATTCAGCATTAACGTGTACAATGGTAAAAGTGCCAAACTTTTGATGATAGCATACGACCAGCTAACGCCTTTCGCCCCACCTCTCGTAACCATTAAGATATTAAAATGGACACAAACTCTGTAATTCGGACACTTTATTTCACCAGGTAACTGGATTAAACCATTAGTCGTACTGCAGCTGCTGATATTATGATTTTTTTTATTAATAATGACTTGAGGAGAGATTTTAATTTAATCAAGGATATTATTTTCTGGACTCCCCTCTCCTTCATGTTTAGCCTCATTAGTATTGACATTTGATGACGTTTGCCCTATTAGTGTGGCGATTTTATGAGCTTTCGCCCCATTCCTATCAATGTTTAAACCTTTCCTATCATTTAGGTGTCGATGATTTTTCTGGCGAGCGTTAGCGAGCTCGAGTCCCGGGAGAATCATATGCTTTCATTAGTTTATTCTAGTGCATTGGGGTTTGTAATGGAGGATTAATGTTAAGAACGGGGTGTTCCTTAATTTCTATAGGTTCAGGAAGTAATGTCTAGCGAGGCCGGCCCGGACCGCTTTCATTGTTCTTCCCTCTCACTAAAACATTAAGTTATCCATAATGCAGTTGGGTCTAAGTACATGATTAGATTATTATCGAGAATTCGAAAATGGATATTCATTGTGAGCGTGTATTTGACCTTTAACTGTGTAGGCGGTCTAATGGGTTAGATGCATATATGTGGGTGTGGTGTCCTGAGTTCGAGTCCCGGGAGGATTATGCTTTCATTAGTTTATTCTAGTGCATTGTGGTTTGTAATGGAGGATTAATGTTAAGAACAGGGTGTTCCTTAATAAAGAAATAACTAGCCTTCGGCCGGGACATTTTTCTACCGAAAAATGTATAAATTAATCTCGAGTAGGGGTCTTGGAGGTATTTTTGTAAGCTTAATGGAGGACTAGGGAACAAACTAAAAACCTCCCCTTAAATGTACTGTTCATTTATATTCTGGTTTGAATATTCATGTTGGCTTGTTATGGTGTGTGTGTGGTTGTAGAGAGAGTACACAGGAGTAGGCAGTTATGCCTTTTGCCTCCCTCAATCACATAGAAAAAAAAAACAAAAAAAAAAACAGCCAAGCAACAACAGATCTAGCAACCCCTCTAGGTTGCTTAGACTACTATCTAAATAACTGCTGCTCACAATGTTCGACAGTGGCTTAGAGAGGGTAAAGGTCAATTGGAAAGTGAAGTACTGCCCTGGGACTAATGACCAAGGCAGGGTTAGATGTTAATAGGGTTGCCGTACTAACATCTCCTTATTGCTGTGCTATGTGACTAGTGTATCCCTTACTAGGAGATAATTTGGGTTACAAAACACAGCAATAAACGATCCTTTGTGTAACATCTTAATAAGTCATCCTCTCTGTGTCTGAGAAAAAAGTGGAACACGGTTATTCATTTACAAATGCAGTCCGTAGCGGATTTGAAATAAGGTGTTTATCTAGGCAATGTTTAAAGGAATCCATGGTGCTGCAGTCTATAGCATCTCAAGGAAGCCCATTAAGGCCGCGTCATGCAGAACTCGAACGTCGGGCGACCTACTCCCGAACAGGATGACTTGCATATTTGGGGCGAATTCAACCGATAGTGTCCCGAAGTTGGTAGAAGAAGAACATCCCCAGACAATGCCCCGAACAAGACTCGAATGTAACCCGATACTCCCGAGCGACTTACGACAAAGACCCGAACATGATTCGAATATAAACCGATGAATGCCAGAGCATGACCCGACTATAACTCGAATATACCCCGAATCAGCCGACCAGTTTCAACTGAGGTACGAAGATCAGCCGACCTTCAACCGATATGAAAAAACCTATGACGAACACCAACCGGATCGGATCGGACGACCATCACATGATTTTAACACAATGCTAACTAACGAATGTGGGAAGACAACTTCCAACTCTCCAACCCAAGAGTGAAACGCTATTCTCAGACTTTCTTCTATTCAAATGCTGAGCTCTGGAACTCTCTCCCAGAATCAGTCTTTCCCTCTTCCTATGACTTAAATTACTTCAAACTCTGTGTGTCCAGGCATTTTAGGTCGAACGTCCCTTGATTTCGGCCCTGTCACTCTTTGAAATCTGGGGGAGGCACTCGCTGCAGGCAGTTATGCCTTTTGTCTCCCTCATTCACATAGAAAAAAACAAAAACACATAAACTGTACCTGCCCTATAGTGTGAACCTCTATAAAGACAACCTGTACCTGCCCTATAGTGTGAACCTCTATAAAGACAACCTGTACCTGCCCTATAGTGTGAACCTCTATAAAGACAACCTGTACCTGCCCTATAGTGTGAACCTCTATAAAGACAGCCTGTACCTGCCCTATAGTGTGAACCTCTATAAAGACAACCTGTACCTGCCCTATAGTGTGAACCTCTATAAAGACAACCTGTACCTGCCCTATAGTGTGAACCTCTATAAAGACAACCTGTACCTGCCCTATAGTGTGAACCTCTATAAAGACAACCTGTACCTGCCCTATAGTGTGAACCTCTATAAAGACAACCTGTACCTGCCCTATAGTGTGAACCTCTATAAAGACAACCTGTACCTGCCCTATAGTGTGAACCTCTATAAAGACAACCTGTACCTGCCCTATAGTGTGAACCTCTATAAAGACAACCTGTACCTGCCCTATAGTGTGAACCTCTATAAAGACAACCTGTACCTGCCCTATAGTGTGAACCTCTATAAAGACAACCTGTACCTGCCCTATAGTGTGAACCTCTATAAAGACAACCTGTACCTGCCCTATAGTGTGAACCTCTATAAAGACAACCTGTACCTGCCCTATAGTGTGAACCTCTATAAAGACAACCTGTACCTGCCCTATAGTGTGAACCTCTATAAAGACAACCTGTACCTGCCCTATAGTGTGAACCTCTATAAAGACAACCTGTACCTGCCCTATAGTGTGAACCTCTATAAAGACAACCTGTACCTGCCCTATAGTGTGAACCTCTATAAAGACAACCTGTACCTGCCCTATAGTGTGAACCTCTATAAAGACAACCTGTACCTGCCCTATAGTGTGAACCTCTATAAAGAATGTATTGGCGTTGTAGAAGGGGGATGTTAAGGGGACCCACCTCTCTTTTTTTTCTCTTTTCTCCCTCTCTCTTTGGCTTGTATCCATTCGGCTCCATGCAGCCAACTGTTTTAAGACGTTTATCCCCATCCAGGTGTCGATTTCTTCCAAGCGAGCGATAGGGAGCCAGCATTGTATGGAGAAATCCGGCTTCGCCGGAGAAATTTGTCTATCGAAAAATGTACAAATTTAGCTTACTCTCAAAACAAATATATATATATATGTCCGCTGAACATGATGGCGGTGTTTAGATTATTCTATCATCAATATTGGATTTTATAGAAATAAATCTATAACGATAGTTTTTCGCTCTTATAGAATCCATTCCGCAGCAAAATATTAACTCTCAGTCGGTTTTCACCAATAATAATTGTTTTTTATATTGTTTTGTTTCCATGAACGGCAAGAGGAAAGGTTATTCTATAAGATTTCATCAACAACAACAACAAAAATAACAATATGTGGAATTTCACCGTAGGTGAAGGCCTATCATCAGTCCGCCCGTATTTGCCCTAACTCTCAGTCGGTTTTCACCCATAATAATTGTTTTTTATATTTTTTTGTTTTATGAACGGCAAGAGGAAAGGTTATTCTATAAGATTTCATCAACAACAACAACAAAAATAACAATATGTTGAATTTCACCGTAGGTGAAGGCATATCTTCAGTCCGCCCGTATTTGCCCTTCCCATTTTTACCGATACATTGGTGGTGGTGGTAATGATGATGGTGATGAATATGGTGGTGGTGGTGATGATGATAGTGATGATGATGATGGTTGTGGTGGTGGTGGTAGTGATGATGGTGATAACTATGGTGGTGGTGGTGATGATGATAGTGATGATGGTGATGAATATATTGGTGGTGGTGATGATTATGGTGATGATGATAATGATTGTCTTATTCGTCACTTTATCTGGGGATTGCCGTGTTTTGTTCAAGTAATTCGGCTGATAATCGGTTTAATGTCTCCCTTTATTCATATGATTCGGGTTATTATCGACTTATTTTCGGCTTTATATTCGACTCATGTTCAGGTAGTTTGTGTTAACTTCATCAATGGAAATTACAGCAGAACATCGGCGAAACAAAAGAACGTAACAGGATTGTAAGCCGACCGTAACCCGACCGAGAGCCGACCTTTTTTTAACGTTTTTACACCCGAATATCGGCTAGAAGTTAACGCATGCACTAACTTCTGGCCATATCAGAAGATATTCGTCTGCACCCATGAACATCCCCAGAACTTCCCCAGAATCAACTAGATCATTGGCCGAATTGACCCGAATCAACCCGAACTTTCTGATTTTTTTTTTGCAAGTCATCCTGTTCGGGAGTAGGTCGCGCGACGTTCGACTTCTGTATGACGCGGCCTTTACATAAATTGACAACTAAATTTAAGAATAAATTGGGATTTATTAGATTTACCAATGATTTTGCAACCATTTCCCCATGTGTAATTTGATTGCTTGATTACAGTTAATTTTGTTGATGCCTTGATCAATTTTAACTCTTGAATTAGGTCGCTTCTTAATCTGCATTGTGTTAGAGGAAACATAATTAATTCTCTAAGATGTTCCTCATATGGATTGTTATTTAGACTTTATATCACTTTGGTAACTCTGAGTTAAACTCATTCCAGTTTGTCTATATCTATTTGGTAATAAGGGCACTAGGATTGAATGCAATATCCCAGAAGAGGACAGACTAAGGAATTGTAAAGAGTATGGATTACATCATTAGAGTTATGCTCAAAAGATCTGCCTGTAAAGCCAATTGCTTTGTTTGCCTTCCTAACAACTTCTGTACATTGTTGACTGGGTTGTACGTTACTCGATATTCTTACTCCCAAATCTGTTGCTCTGTCTACACTGTTAAGCTGAGTGTCATTCATTGAATAGTTTGCCATCTCATTTCGTTTTCCAATATGAAGTACTTTATATTTATCCGCATTAAAACTCATTGGTCAAATTTGTGACCAACATGACAACTTATCTAGCTTATTTTGCATATCTTCTATGTGTTCATTTGAGAGTACGGTATTTGCAATTTTTGTATCATCTTCAAACTTTCAAATTGTACAGGTGAGGCCCTCATCTATGCCGTTAATGTAAACTAGGAAGAGAACTGGCCCTAATTCGGTTCCCTGGGGTACCCATCTTAGTCCATGAGCCAGGCCAGATATCGGTACCACCTGGGGTGACTAAACACGAATGGTACTAAAATGTTTATAGAGTGACTGTAAGTACATTAAGATATGATAGCCTTCTCGCACTGGTAGCTTAGTCTAATTTTTTTGATGCAATAGGGGCGCTACCCAAAAATAAAGATTTTTAGCGTGACGCTCGGCGTTTTCCTCATTTTCTTTAAAATCCATCACACAATTATCGCGAAACTTTGAACACCTATGTAGAATTATATTCTCTACCAGAGTTGTTCCTAGGTATTTTTCAAATTTCCTCATATTTCGGAATATACTCTATATTTTGTGTATTTTCCTCTAAATCTAGAATAAATCCTTAAATATGGGGAACATTGAAAAATATATTCTAACAGCTCTTGTAGCTTATTTGATTCTCTACAAGAATTATTCCGATGTGTATTTCAAGTTTCTCCATATTTAGGGGTTTATTTCATATTTGGGGATTTTTTGTTATATTTTGGGGATAATTTATTATTGGAAGGAGCAAACATATGTAGAGTGGTTTCCATGTAATGTGTTTGTTTGTTCATGGTTTAATGGTGATATTTTTTGCAGGTGTGTGTCGACTGTTTGACGGCAGGATGGAACCATCTGCGAGGAAGAGAGCACGGATCGACTGTATCATCCACTGCTCTGATGATGACAGCGATGCTCTGGTGTCACCACAGGATTTGGACTCCTGGAACACATTGCTCAGGGCTGCAGAAATCAGGCAGCATGATCCAGTCCTGGAAGCAGCCAAGGGCCTTGAAGAAGGAGGAATACCACACATACATTATCACCGTAAATGTCGTAGTCTCTTTACAATGAAGAAGTCACTGGATTCTATCCTTGCCAAGGGTGTCAAGATAGAATCAGCAAGCGTCGACCCCAGGAGGAGGGCATCAAGGGATGCCCCTAGTACTAGCAGGGTGTATGCCAAAGTATGTATCTTCTGCGAGAAGTCAAGCAAGTACATAAAACAACAAAGACAAGGGAGCCACTCATACAGTGTGTTGAGCTACGAGCAGATGAGAAGATTCGCAGAGCAGCAATAAGGAAACTCAACCAGAGAATCCTTGGTTTAGTTAGCAGAGACCTTGTTGCTGCAGAGGGTCACTACCACAAGTCGTGCTACAAACTCTTCACAAAAGATGATTTCCCAGCGGCCGCCAGGTCGGGTGCAGGTGAAAATCAGGAAGAAAGCGAGGAAGCACGCTACGAAGAGGTTGAGACAGAAGCCCTCGAGGAACTCTGCTTGTATATAAGGACCAAATTATTCCCCAACCCAGAGGTACTGCCTATGACAAACCTCACATCTAGGCTTGAGAGATCCATGATGTCCCGTGGTATTATCCAATTGAAACCAGCGACAAAGAAACATGTTCGCCGAAAGATTGAAACCGAGTTTGGAGAATCACTACGCTTTGTCCCAGATGAGAAAGGAAAGCTTCTAATCTATCCACGCAGCCTCTCAATGGACGACCTTGCCCGGCAAGCACACAAAATGGCAAAAGACCTGCAAGAAGCAAGAGCAGCTAACTCTGAAGATGTCTTAACCAAAGCAGGAATGCAGCTGAGGAATGAGATCAATAAACAAGATGTGAGTCAGCCATGGCCTCCCGATACAGATCAGAATGTCATTCCTGCAGCAGTCACTCAATTCCTGCACACCCTGCTGACAGGAGAGTGTGAGTGTGAAACTCCCTCTGAAAGAGCTCAACGTCTTGCCACTTCCTTTGGCAGTGACTTGGTCTTTGCTGTTACCAGTGGCAAGACAAAACCACCCAAGCACGTACTGCTGACCAATGCTGTAAAGTCTTTGACAGGAAACACAGAACTGATCCGAACTCTGAATCGTCTTGGTCACTGTGTGTCTTACTCAATGTTTGAGGAGATCGATACAGCCCTTTGTATCCAGAAGCTGGAATGCTCAAAGGATGACATTCCACTGCCAGCAAACATCTACCCTGGTGTGTTCACAACCCTGGCCTGGGATAACATTGACCGACTTGAAGAGACCCTAAGTGGAGCAGGTACTTCTCATAGAGTCAATGGCATTGCTGTCCAGTCCAAGGTTGCAGGCTCTGTGCCAGAGAAAGTCCTGCCAGAGATTACCAAGTCCAAGATAAGAAGCATCACTCAGACATCATCAATGCTGCCAATATACAATGTTGGGCGGCGGGCAGGGCCACCTAGGATTGAGACTGCGTATGTCGACACTACCAAGGAAGTCCAGGATTCAAAGACAAAGAACCATATCTGGCTTCTTACTCGAATGTCAGACCATGAGGACCAGTCCATCAGCAGTTGGACTGGGTTCAACATCAAAATGCGCAGAGACATTGCAGTGGTTCAGGACACTGTAAGCTACCTGCCCACTATCAATGCTCCCGCAACAGAAATGTCCACCGTTAATGAAATCTTGGAACAAACGCATGCTATCATGCAGTCCTTACAGCTTAACAAGATTGTGTGCGTGTTTGATCAAGCACTCTATGCCAAAGCTGCCGAAGTTATCTGGAAACAAGAGAAGTTCAAGAACATTATCATCAGGATGGGCGTCTTCCACACAATCTGTAATCTCATCTCCACCATAGGAAAGAGGTTTCAAGATGCAGGTCTTAGAGATCTGTGTGTGGAATCAGGTATCATCGCAGAAGGATCAGTGTCAGGAGTGATGAACGGCAAGAGGTACAACAGAGCAGTGAGACTACACAAGCTCGTGTATGAAGCACTGATGAGGCTTGCATGGAAAGGCTTCCTTTCATGGCTAGAAGAAAACCATTCAAGGGACATACACCATCTAGATGAAACACTGAAGGACATCAACAGCTTTCACAGCAATGTGTCTCAGGGACTCTTTCAAGAGCTGATGGAGAGTGAATCATGCACACATATCATGAAGCTTTTCCAAGTTTATCTTGAGACCCTCAGAGATGAACACAACCTCTCAGCATTCTGGATGTCATACCTGGACATGGTTGAGATCATGCTGGACTTAATTCGAGCCTCCAGAGAAGGCAACTGGATGCTCCACCTAGGAGCAATCCGACAGATGATACCGTGGTGTTTTGCCTATGACAAAGTGAACTATGCCCGGTTCCTAACCTACTACTATGCCTTGATGTCTCGACTGCCCATTGAACACCCAGAGGTCCATGAACACTTCATGCAAGGTGGCTTTTCGGTCCAGATCGGTAGCAAGAATCCCTTTGGACGGATCCCTGTGGACCAGACAATCGAAGAGACGATCAACAAAGACACCCAGACACCAGGGGGCACAAAAGGCTTCAGCCTGAAAGGCGGAGCTGTCGCCAGGTACTACCTGACATCGGAGTATCGCAGCAGGTACTTAAGGCAGCTCAGGACTATGGTAGTAGGCCAAAAGTATACTGACTTCAGCCACCCAGACCTACAGATGCCCAGGATTAGAAGAGATGAGGCCGATGTCCAATCTTTAGTTCAACTGATGGAGACCAGCTGGTTGAACCCCTTCAACGCAGAGCAAGAAGATCTTGTCAGTTTGTCAACTGCGACTATGGCACCACCAGAAGTTGTCAAAGACCTTCTAGGGGCCTACAGAATAGGAGAGGATGCATATCAAGCCTTCAAGGAAGAGCGCCTGGAGATCGATACGCCAACTATACAGTTTCATGACACGATGACGAAGACGAAACTGAGAACGTTCACTAACATCAGAATGAAGCCACGCTCACAAGACCATGCCAAGGAGGTTATCTTAAAGGCTGACAGGAACCTATTTGGCCAGATGATCCTTGTTGCCGAGAACAGAAAGCTCAAAATGAGTGATGTTTTGGCTCATCCCCTGGGGCCTTTGCCTTGGGCACTTGCCAGCGGTGATGGGTCTCTCCGCAAGACCAACAAGGCTGCCCTCGCAAAGGAGTTAGAGAGGAATGTTTCTCCTGCAGAAGTGATACCCGAGCCCTCTGCTACCATAATTGATGGGATGAGCCTGGTCCACAAACTGAAGGGAAACGACAAAACTTTTTCACAGCTTGCAGGTACAGCACTGAGTCACGCTGTTCATGAAGGTGCTAAGAGCAGGCGCATTGATGTTGTGTTTGATATCTACAAGGAGACATCCATCAAGGATGCAGAACGAGCCAAAAGAAGTGCAGGCACAGGAATTCATTTCAAGAACATTCAACCTGGGCACAACATCCAGCAGTGGAGAAAGTTACTCGGTAGTTCCTCCAACAAGGCAAGTCTTATCAAGTTCTTGGTAGAAGAATGGAAGGCACCAAAGCACAGGGAGAAGCTCAAGGACAAGGAGCTGTATGTCACATGTGAGCAGCGCTGCTTCAAGATCACCAAAGAGCAGTGGGAAGAGGCTCCTGAGCTTAAGTCAACTCAAGAAGAAGCAGACACACGCCTTCTTCTCCATGCACTTCATGCAGCAGAATCTGGGAACAAGTCTGTCATCATCACTGCAGAAGATACAGACGTCATGGTGTTGTGTCTTGGCATGTGCCACAAGATCCCATCCCATCTGTTCCAGAAGTGCGGGACGAAGAACCGGACAAGATTCCTGGATATCACCACACTGAGCCGCACACTGGGAGGCAGCGTGTGTGATTCATTGATTGGTATGCATGCCTTTACAGGCTGTGATACCGTCAGTGCATTCGCTGGCCGAGGGAAGATGACGACACTCAAGCAGGTGAAGATGGACAAGACATACCAGCATGCTTTTCACGAACTTGGACGCTCATGGGAAGTGTCTCCTGAACTCTTTGAGAAGCTACAGGAAATCACCTGCCACATGTACCTACCATCTACCCACACAACTAAGGTAAACAAGCTTCGGTATGAGCTGTTCTGTGCAAGACGTGGAGAGGTAGAGTCAAGTCAACTCCCTCCTTGTGAGGACTGCCTCTTCATGCATGCACTGCGTGCAAACTACCAGGCTGCGATCTGGAGGAGAAGTCTTCAGAGCCAGCCATTTGTTGCGAACCCAACAGACTGCGGTTGGATGACAGATGAGGACGGTAAGCTTGCCGTCAACTGGATGCGAGGCTCACCAGCACCAGATGCTGTTATGCAGCTACTGTCTTGCAAGTGTGTGCGGTCATGCGAACTCCCTAAGTGTACTTGCCTCAGCAATGGTCTAAAATGCACGGACATGTGCAGGTTACAGACATGTCAGAACAAGGCTATTGAAGAAGAGCCGGTGGCACAACAGTCAGATTCCGAGTCTGACGTAGATGATATTTAGGAGTAGTAATTTGCCATAATAGTATGTACAAGCCCATGGCATGCTTAGTGTGTATTTACAGGACTTGTATTAAATGTGACAATTACTATATGCATTTTGTTGACATTTAGGCATTCCTGTCCCCAAATTTGACATTTTAAAAAATTTCGGAATTTTCGGTAGGGTATGTCTATTCAAGAAGTGATAACGACCATTAAGCTACCAATGTGCAAGGGCTATCATATCAAAACATAAACTAGAGACATGTAGCAAGCTAAAAACACCTAAGAGAATTAGTCACCCCGGGTGGTACCGATATCCCAAAATTCGGGTCTTGGCTCATGGACTATCTGGTTACATTGGTTTATTTGAATGCTTTAACATATATGAATCCGGGATAAACAAAGGTCTAAATTGCCCATAAACCTATAAGTATTAACCCTGGAAAGGCGCCAGGACTCTTAAGAGGTTTTACTGGGTGAAGGCGCTGGGACTCTTAAAAGTTTAGGCATAAAAAATGCCTTTCAAAACACCCCACTGACACTCAAAACAAAGCAATATGTGATTAAGTGAGATAATTCCCCTCCATACTTCCTATCTTTCTCTCGCCGGTCTGGGTCAGATTACGACCGCGGGGCTAAAATATACAATTTTCACCAAAAAATTGCTGTTACCACTTGTTTTATTGCTTTTCAATGTTAATATGTTCATATTAAAAGTAAAATAAGCACATATGGATAAATAATAATGATATATATGGTAAAATGACAATTTTCGTCAAGAATAAACCAAAAAACCTTCGCCTGGCGGGACTGGACGTTTTAACCCTCCTCTAGCGGGTGCTCTGTGGCCGTTTTGGGCCTTTCCGGGCCGTTCTGACTGCTATATCAACCATCAGTATGAAAGGAACTGTATTGCGCCGAAAACTAGGTGGAAATCGCTACACAATGACGCCACATACAGCTACGTAGCACTCGTGGAGCACTGACAGTGTTACCTCGAAGATGGAAGTTTAGCTGATTTTGCTACCTTGCTCACTTTTAGCGAACTATTGGTTACACTGTCATCCTCACGCGCGGTGGGGAACTGGAGTTAGTGTGGGCCGGGAGGCCACAGATGTCGGACGTATGGATCATTACTATCCCACCCATTTTCACTCGATTTCAACCCTTTTTTCACCCGTTTTTTGCCAGTTTTTTCAACTCGACTTATGTTGCGAGCCGCTCTTTAAGGGTTAAATACCATAGCTTCGCGCTCTAAAGGTTAACTTACTTAGATGTTGATAGTGATGGATAGCTTAAGGATAGAGTTAGGAATAGGTAGAAGCTATACTGATCATTAGGAGATATAGAATTATAATGACTTAGCGTGAATAAGGTGATTGTGGGAAAAGCTAGAAGGAGGTGTTGATGAGTCAGTCGTGAGAGCAAGTCTGAGGTTTTCGCGGCGGGGACCCTCACCATTTCCCAATGACGCATGCGCAGTAAATATATCCTATTAATTCACTAATGCATCATTTAACTAACTACAAAAGTATAATGGATTAATTATAATAAAAATCTAATATAATTATGGATAATAAACTCATAGAAACATAATACGAAATTGTATATATCTTTTATACAGATATTTAGGTTAGGCTAATATTGGCGCCTAATTCAAACTTACAGTATTATTTACTTATCCTAAATCATTGTGGAGGTGCTTACGAGTGTCGACAACCGTTTATGACTACTCTAAGCTTTCTTTCACTGAACCAATTTTCTATCCATCTCAACACACTTCCTCGTATTCCATGTGCTTTTGAATTTATCAATAAATGTTTGTGGGGAATTTTGTGAAAGGCCTTTTGAAAATCAAGATATTATCATATCTATGGCGTTACTCTTGTCATATAAGTTCAGGATATCTTGGAAGAGGTCTAAGATGTTTGTTAATCTGACAAATGTGACAAGGGAATATAAGCCACTATTGCCCTAAGCGGCATCTTGGCAATTTTGGTGACTTAACGAGATCGCAACGAAAACACATCATTGAATAGGAAATGCGCATGCGCTCATCCACCCAAATATATATTTATACCAAAAAAAATTGTGGGGGTCCGTAGTTGAAAAATGTGACGCGAATGGCTTAACGCGGCCAGGAGTGAGAGTGTATTGATCGGAATGAAGGAGCAGGAGGAGGAGGGAAGGGGTATGTGATAATAAACATTGCTTGATATATTGTGCCTTTTGAGTATTATTATGGTTTCACATATACATGCGCATGTGTAACTGACCCATCCAAGTATTACACATAAATATATAAGCTGCAGATAGAAAATGCAGGCGATAAGTAAGGACACATTATGGTGAGCAGGGGAACAATGTTTGCAGAAAAAATTAGGTGCCACATTACAGATGCCCGGTTGTAGATTCGGTCATGGGATTGTCACCCTTATAGCCATCACAGTCACACATGTTCTTGTTGTTGTGGCTAGATAGGAGAAATAGGAAGAGGGAGGGAGGGGGAGGGGGGGGGGTGATAAGAAAGATTGCTTTATATCGCACATACTGTTCACTTTCATGCTTGTATTTTTGCATGCAGACATAGCAACAGACCTATGTGAAAATTATACACCAGTAAATAGGGCATAGATAGTAAATACGAACAATATATAAGGTAGAAATTGGTGAGTGGGAGGATAGACAGACGGAAGGAGAGAGGAGGTGTCACATTATAGAGCCCAAGGGCAATACGAATCGTGACATTTTCGACCTCATTGACCTAATTCTATTTCTTTACAAATAAAATACAATATAATTGTAATATAAAGGGGAAGTATATGTTATTTTGTATGCAGTAGATGCAAATTACTTCAATATACGTAAATATATTGATTTAACACATTTGTTTTATTGTTGCAAGTGCCAGTATAGTTTGAGCGGCCGTGACCTAGTGGGTAAGGTTATGGACAGATGAAGATGAGCTGAGGTGAGTGACGTGGGTTCGAAACCAGGGCAGGTTATGGGGAAGTTTTTGGACTGCTTATTACATTTTCGCATTTTTTTTTTTTTTTTAAATTCATGTCCTTTTATTCATACAATATGAAATATATGAAGATTTTATTTGTCTATAAATACATAGACATGAGTTTATATATACCATAGACTCCTCTACATATGTAAAGGGGTCTATGATATATATATATATATATATATATATATATATATATATATATATATATATATATATATATATATATATATGGAGGTAAAATCACAAATACGTGGCCTTTACAAAATAGATTACATCCTTCTAAATCTCCTCAATGAAAATGATAAAATAAAAAGAGCTAGAAATAGATGTCCAGACCGTCAGATCATAGATTGAAACAGCTTGTAGTTTGACATCTGACCCTTTTTGTGAGGTCTATCTTCATAGTCTTAGATAGTTAGGTACCTTATTAATACTACACAAATGAGGTATGATCACTATGTATTTTCTTTGTTTTTTGTTTTGTTTTATAATAATTATTGTATATAATATGTATGTTTATGTATGTATACAGTACATGTGTGTGTGTATGTATATGTGTGTTTATGTATAATTTATATACTGTTTAGTTGTGAGGGGGATATGCCAGGTGTGGGCTATTCGGCTTTCTACAGACTCCTTTTATCCTTATGTTGATCTGACCATTTTGGGAAGGTCAGTCCCCAGGGTCCATAGTATTAGTGAGTTGGGCCTATAATTCGGCCTTATAATTAGGGTTGGGTGTGGGTAGGATCTGCCTTGTGTGACCATCTGCAGACTCCCATTTTTCTTTTGT
This sequence comes from Paralithodes platypus, assembly GCA_032716605.1. NCBI lineage: Eukaryota > Metazoa > Arthropoda > Malacostraca > Decapoda > Lithodidae > Paralithodes > Paralithodes platypus. Next base: position 40,677,656 of record CM064568.1, on the reverse strand, counting down.
TCTTATATATGTAATTTTTATTTTTTATGTATGTAATGTATGTGTATATACAGTATGCATGTATATGTGTATGTATATGTAATTACATGTATTTCTACAGGTATATGTATTTCATCATATTTACATAAGTTAAGATAACAGTCTGAAAGGGATCTGCAAGTTCATTGATGTGTATCAAATTGTATATATCAGGCAGTAGGCTGGCAACACTTTTTGTATTTATATGCTAGTTAGCAACTCACAGATGATTTAGGACGGGTATTTAAGCCTCACTCTCCCCCTGTTTTCTTGTATTACCCTGAAGATGTCTTGAGAGAATAGACGAAAGCTTGGTGTTCCATTGTTTCAATTTTCCTAGCGAGTTTTAGTACATATATATATATACATATACATATATATCTGTATATATATATATATATATATATATATATATATATATATATATATATATATATATATATATATATATATACCAGTATATATACTGTAATATATATATGTATTGTTATGCTGGGATATAATATTCTAATCCCGTTATTCAGCCTCTACAAAAGTCCTATTCTGGACTTATAGACTCAAAATATCCTCAACAGGAACACATCTAACACGTTCTTAACCCGGGAACTGCCGGGAGACTCTTAAGAGTTCCCCCGGCGGACTGCGGGGAGACTCTTAAGAGTCAGAGAAAAAAATAAATAATCAACTTTTGACATCGAAAAAAAAAATATGTTTTTCATTTTTATTTTTTTATTTTTTTATTTTTTTTTTTGGCCCCAGGCCCATGCAAAATCTCAGTCCTCTACCTCCCCTCCTTCCCCACTTTCCTCCTCTCCTTCAGTTATCACCTATTTTCCCTGTTATTCCCTTATTCTGAGGTATATTTTCGTGCTAACATTAGAAATCCGGTTGCAGGGTGTGGTCATCACTGATAGCAAGCGAATGCAAGAGAGAGAGAGAGAGTATCGATCGACTGTGTCTCAGTGGCCTTGGGGGAAATTGGCGGGAAAGCAGCTTGCCTCACCCATACATTATACAACTCGCGGGCTGTATCTCCGATTTTGACCATCCAAACGCTGTTTTCACTCGTTTTATTGTTGTTTCAGGTTAATACCTTTATAATCAACCCATAATAGGCGCATATGGATAAGTATTAATGCTATTAATGGTACAATGAATATTTTAGTGATGGAAACACCTCAAATACATGCCCACAGGGAGAGGTGTCTAATTACCCCCATGCGCATATCAGAGGTTAATCACAAAGTAGGTACCGTACTCAATTAGGTGCTACAGAACACAATAAAGACACAAATGTAACTTATACACTTGTAATTTATTAATGTATATGAAGAGATTTATATAGAATAGTTATTCCTCTGACTTATTATAGAGGTGAGACTCTTCTATTCTGGACATAATCAAATTAATGTGAAAGTCACCAGTATGGCGAGATCGGAAGTAGGGACTGGGAGTTAACTTGACTATTATAAGGAATAGTAAGCAAACAGGTGAATACATTTAGTCCTACGTATCGGTCTCTAATCAATAACATGGAACATGAATATATTATGGTATTATGTATAGAAAATATACAATGTAAGATAAACACATTACCTATAGAATCAACCTTTGATAATAATATTTATGTGAGTTGACTGTCTAACGTATTTTATTCTTGAATTGAATTAAGTTAATATGAACTCTCTAAACACGTAAGAATGAACAGGTTTAAGTACCAGAGGAACGCACGAAGATATCTAGTTCAACATTCGCTCACGGGTGGTGAGTGGCGCGCGCGTAGTTTAAATAGCACGGGTTAAGATAATCTGACCAGGTAGCTCAATCAGGTCATTCTAGGTACTGCCATGTTGGAAATAATATTTACGGTTAGTGCAACGATAATCTTAGTGTTTGAAATAATCAAGTGAAATTAACGGGGGAGGTATACAGAATTATTTTTACAATTCAATATATGCTTAACTTGAACTGAGCAAATTATCATATGAACATATAACTCGTCAACGATTATATGTGATAATAATATCTCAAGTCGAGGAATTCAGGTTTAGTATTTTACCTCTATTTGTGAATAATCAAAGGTTTAATATCCCTTGAACGAAAGTAAATAAATATATAGTTAACAGAACTAACGTAGTTAACCAATATTAAGTAACGCTTAAATAAAATTAGCGTGTACGAATAATTAGTATAATACTAATGATAAGTAAATGGCGCACACGACGAAGTTGTACTTATCGAAATACCTAATAAGGCATGAAAGGAGGTCTGAACTAGTTAGCAGATGCCTATAAAGAATTCACACAAATAGCGGTGTATTCAAATTATGAATAATTAGATAATAGATCTATGCAAGGCTAGAATTCCTAGACAAGAAGAATCAAAATTATCTACATCAGTAATAGAATGAACGGAAATACTGTTCATAAAATAAACAAGTTAACACTTAATACCAAGTAAGCGTAACTTAAGTTCTGTCGAAGAAATTAGATTAATTAATCAACAATGAATCTTCTTATAAGAGGGGAGACTGAGATATAATGGATATGAAATTGAGCTTAGGTTCTAGGTAAAAGTATGATTTAAGAAGGAAATAAATACACCGAATACACTTCAACTTCAACTTGTAACATACATAATAGAATGGACATATACAGGGAAAATCTGTGAGTATTTGGCTAAGCGAATTAATTAACATGAGTAAGTAATGTATGCGTAAGACGTTCTAAGAGAGTTATAGGCCAAAGATTAACACTAGATCTTGGACACAGATCTATATAACAATTAATATGAATTCTGAAGGATTAACACATACGCAATAATTAAGGATCTTGGGCACAGATCTATATAGAATTCAGCACTATAATATTCACATATTTTACCTTACCTTTACAACAATAATCACAATGTAAGATACTCAGAGACACTTAGGGTAATATAGGAGGGTAGTGGTTCGAGAGTAAGTCTGGCCGACGTAGAACGTAGATTCACTGGTCAGGACTTCAGGAGGAGCAGCTTCTCACAATCAGGACTTCAGGATCCGGACTTCAGAAGCCACACAACAGGCTCGTTGTATTCTTGAGGGTAGGTGGGAAGGTGAGACAATTTTCCACTGCTGTTAGATGCCCTGTGCTTTGCAGCCTTAAGGACATTACCCCAGTAGATGTTTGCTTAACTTTCCTACAGTTTCTTTGAGACTATGTTTGAATTAATTCTTGTCTCTAACTTACAGGAACTCAATGTTAAAACCATATAGTGAATCGTTGTGATAGAGTTGGTGAGGTTAATACTTAACTAAAACATACATGATGGTTATTATTGGATACATAAGGATAATAGGTATTTTATTTAATACTTAGGTGAGAGTAATTTAGCTTAATACATACGTAATCGTAATTCTAGTGATTAGGTCATAATTGGGGTTCATTGGTGATCTTTTGAATAGCTCAGTTCTTCTTTATCTTCCCGCAATGGTTGATAGTTATCCAGGACCATAACAACAAGCAGGATTTCTTATGCCCACCTGTTCCGGTAGCATTCAGGCCTTTGGTGTTGCATTTGCATAAACATCTGCTCATCGTAATGCAAATCTGGTGGCTGGACAAATGGAGGCTGGTGATTGGTGAACATCGTTTGAGAGCTGGACTGTGATTGGGTCAAAGTATTTCCCTTTTGCTGAGGTGACTGACCTAGGTGAGCCGGCTCTGTGGTGCGTAGAATATTGGAAATTCCTGGGGTCATGGGGTACTTCGGTAGATGATGTTTCCTTTGGCTCTTGGTGTCTCGCTTCTCCTTTCTGCTCACCTGTACGCTAGCAATCTTACAGGTGAGGTTTGACCCCGTTCTATCCAACCCCGTCACTTCATATATATGTATATATATTGTCACAATGACCAGGGTCTGTTAGGGCCTTTTAGGAGTAGCTAGGCTCAAGTGGCGCCAGACTTTTTGAAAACAGCTGTGCCAAGTCTATTAGAAAGACCTGGTAATGTGAGTTTCACTCCGATACCCTTCCAATTGCACATGACTAGTGTTGCCGTGCCTCTAAGCATTTTTGTCTCAATAAACATTTGTGTAGAATGAGCCAATAGTGTTATTAGTTTCGTATATGAAGTTGTTTTTTAGTGGCAACGTCGGGGCTTGCAAGCGAGGGGAGGAAGGGATGTTGCTCCTGTCTCGCAGGAGGTGATTTTGCTGGCACCAGGAGTTTTATTTAATTACCTGATCATTGCAAGTTTAGTTGTGTTACAATACCGAGATATAATTTAGTTGATCTGCCACGCTGTTTTAGCCAATATGTTAACACAGGAATACGTAATTATAAGTTATTCTTGGGAAGTGTCCTAGTGTAATCATATCGTGTGGTGATATATTGCAACCCTTTAGTTTTGAGGCCGGCTGCCGCTAGTGACGCGAGGCCTCGCCATTCTCTCGTAGACGGCCAGACTAGATAGTTGGTGTCCTCTCTCTCTTGTGACCCATCAGTCTGCCCCTTTTGTTTGTCCTTGCTTGCATCATAGTAACGTAACTTAATTAACGAGAATCCTAGACATTCATTTCTTCTTTTAATTATCCTTTTCCTCTGATCAGCATTTATTATATTTCCCTTTGTTTTATATATTCTGTACCTCCGGTGGCTGACTTCGGAATCCGTGATAGGGAAGAGCTGGGAGGCTTGCCGGGGTCCTTACTAATAAGCACTGTTAATCCCATAGACAGTCCACACACACACACATCCATAACCCCTACATATATTCCCCGTGTTTGTGCTTAGGATCCGGTAGCAACCTTGACGGTTCTGCCCTAGCAATTGTTTGTTCCCTATCTCGGGTTTCGAACTAAGGCAACGGAGTGTTTCATATTAATTAGGAATCCACCTTCAGTCTGGACCCCCCACCCCCCCCCATAGTTAAGTGAGTTTGGGAGGTGGACTCTCTAAGAGTTCATTGTTTTGGGCGGTATCTCACTGGGGGGCCCAGGTTGAAGCAGGATATATTGGTGTGATATTAGAGGTGGTCAGGGCACCCTGCCTCCACTAATATCACCCCGAGGTTAGTAGTCATATTAGGACACTGCCTTGTATTTTTAGTTCATTATATGTATGTAATATTATTATGTGCAACTCTCTTGGGTTGAGAGTGGATTACCGTTGGCTGGTTTGCGGACGGTTTATTACTGTTGAGGGCGCGCATAGCCTGTTATGCTCGAAGTACACCTGCACTCTTGTTTCTTTAATGTCTGCTGGTAGCCTATGTATTTAACTGTTTTGATTATCCAACCCAGCTTTGCTAATCCCGGTGTCAAGACTTAGGATCATTTAGTGGATTTAGGAATTAGTTACAAGACAAGTTAAGGGATGGTCTACATAATTATATTATAATGGCCACCAGTGAATATACATAGACTTAGCTGGTTAGTAGAGCATGTTGATGGATAGTAGGTGCTGGGATGTTTAATATATGGGACGATAGATGTGGCCGATCGCCGGTGTTGCTGGTAAGGGTTGTTGTTATTGAGTGGCACCCTTTATAGGGAGATATCTTAGAACATCAGCTTGGTAACAAGTGAAGCTAGACATGCGCAATCATTCTCGATGCTGCTAACGTTCCTCATATTACTTTAATTACTATATTAAATAGTACTTAATACTTATGGAATACTTATTATTAATATTCTCAAATTAACTCTTTATAGAATAAATGTACACCATAGCCTATAGCTCAACACCTTATTGGCGGGCTAGGCGGTCTATTTGACCGTACAGCACAGCGTTTTTTTTTTTTTACCCTAAATAGGGTTGTTTCCGTGCTCATTTTCATGCCTAAATAAGACCCAGAGCGTAAACAAGTATCTATCCCTGAAAGGGCATAAACAGAGCTTTCCAATGACACCCAAACCATCCTTGTACGACCACTGGTTCTCTTGCAACGATTGTGCAACACGAGTGCAAAAACCCTAAAATCCTGGATTCGAATCCACGGACTGCCACATGTGTTTGTAAAATTTCATTAATCGATTTTAGGAGTATAGTTGGTTGTTGGAAGGAACATAATAATTGATATTGGTTCAGGGGTAATTTATCGAGAGGACTTCCCTAGTGGTTAAGGCCCCATTAATTGCTCTTTCCATTCACATATGCATAGCCTACGTGAGTTGCAGTTGGGATGTGTTTACATGCTTAGATTGATATGCAGGATTCGAAGTTGCATAATAAATTGTAGGCAGTGTCCACCATTCTTTAACTGTCTTCGTGGTGCGATGCATAAGGTGTTGATTTTCGGTGTGAGCATCCTGGATTCGAATCCACGGACTGCCACATGTGTTTGTAAAATTTCATTAATCGATTTTAGGAGTATAGTTGGTTGTTGGAAGGAACATAATAAGGTAATTTCCTTACATAATTCCCTGTGTAGCGAGTGAGAAAGGGGGGAGGAAAGTAGAATACAGTTCAGTATGTCCACGGTGGTCGTGGGGAGCGGTCATAAGGTTACTACGCTCGTCCCACCGTTCAGCTCTCTCTCTCAGCAACATTACGTGCTGAAAATGGCGCTCGACAGCTGTCGTGCACCGCCACTTAGTCCAAATTTATTTCACTCAACATATGTTGCGCGCCGCCAATTATGGGGTAATTACCCCTTATATATTATTCATCTGATATACCAACCCAATTAACTTTACATTATACTTTGTGTATATACAGAATTATAGATCCCATTTTTAACCAATCCCAACTGGAAATAGAAAGGTCTATCGTGGACACTCATAAGTCACGATATATTCCCGGCCACCAAATATTTACAAATTTTACAATTTGGACTTAAACTAGTGTGGAAAATTATAAGGCTCCACCACCTATCAATGATTGCCAGAGTCGCGTGGAACCCAAAGCAGCCTGCCGCTGAGGTCGAAGATTACTGTCATCCTGACTAGCAGCATACTGCGCTGGTGCGTCCGCACCGGCGATACTATCTGCAATAATCTCGCCCACATCTTCACATTCCTGTTCAATAGGATACAATTTAGTAATCGGACGAGTGGTAATACCGGTAGAGGTTTTGACCTGCGCGACTCTAACAAGCTGATCTAGGCCCGGAAGTAAATTTAGGACGAGACCTAATCTCCAAAACAAACGAGGACCCTCATTGTGTATCAGAACAACATCACCTACTTTGGGCCAAGATTTACCCTTGTTTCTTATTAAATTAGTATGACTTTCCCTTAGAGACAGCAGGTAGTCAGTCGTCCAGCGCTTCCACAAATAATTTGATAATTTACAGACATAATTATATCGCGCAGAGACGTTGTCTACAACGTACAATGAGGGATCCGTGATTTCATCGTCGTTCATCGGTTCAGGAAACAGTCTAAGTCTACGTCCGCTGGCCAACTGTGAAGGGGTAATAGGTACAGGATCCTCTAAATCTCCTGACACATATTCTAATGGTCTGTCATTCACAGCCGCCTCCAGTTCTGTTAGTATCGTAGTCAACTCTGTAAGTGTGACTGAGGCACGACCCAGTACATATTTCAGTCCTGCCTTAACTGTGCCGATTGTTCTCTCCCAGATCGCTCCAAACCATGGAGCTCTGGCTGGGATAAACCTCCAATCACATTTAAACTTACTCAGATGTTGTTTGAGTTGAGGATCATCTAGTCTTGATTTTAATAATTTGACAGAACCGACAAATGTGGTGGCATTATCACTGAGCATTAATTGGGGATAACCTTTACGACTACAGAACTTTCGGAAAATGTGCATGAAGGTTTCACAAGATAAATCAGGAGCAACTTCTAAATGAATAGCACGCGTTACAGCACAAGTGAAAAATACTATATAAACCTTTTCAATAGTACCGCCTCCACCCCTCACAGCCAGCGAGCCGGAGTAGTCCACGCCTGTGACCTGAAATGGTTCCACCCTGTTAACGCAGAAATCAGGTAGTGGAGGAGATGGCTGCAACCCATAGCTTTTGCCCTGAAAGCGCTTGCACACAACACACTTCCTAGTTACTGACTTCACTGTTTGCCGCATTCTCGGAATCCACCATCTCGTTCTCAGATACGAAACCACATATGCCACCCCATAATGCAAGCACAATCTATGAGTATTGTCTATCAACAGTGAGGTTAACCTGTGTTTGTTTGGAAGAAGGATTGGAAACTTAGTATTATAATATATCTTAGCCCTTTGTAGTCTCCCTTTACATTTAATGATCCCTTGATCCAAAAATAACCCCAACTGCTACTCTTAACCTTATTGTCAGTGGTGCTAGTGTCAAGTTCTTGTCGCTCCTTATGGTAAACTTCCCTCTGTGCTACATCTATTAAAGTGACTTCAGCTGCTCTTAGTTCCGGTACTGTAAGTATGCCATGATTCTGATCCGACCGCTTTGATTTGGCTTTCAGATTACCCACGTAGCGCTTCACCCATGCCATGATGCGTACTAGTCCCTCATACGAACTATAGCGAGGCCATTCTATTACATGGGTCTCGTTCGAGGGAGTGTCCGTAGAGGTCGCAAACATTGTTGAACCACAGGACCTTGTTCCTCCCCATCTGGCCATTGTTCAGGATGGGATAGCCAAGATGGCCCTTCCCACCAAAGCCAAGAACTGTGTAGGGAGGAATGAGTAATTCCCCTTGTGAGCAAATCGCCTGGATTAACGTCGGTAGTGACGCTAAGATTTCGTCAACTCTATTACGAACAAACACCGGTAACACTTTCTTATTTGCAAGCCAACATAAACTTATTTGACTATCACACCAGATGACTGTTTCTTTGATTGACAGCTCAGATGCGTAGGCCTCTTTAATGAACGTGGCTAACCTAGATGCAAGTACGCAAGCTGTCATTTCAAGTTTAGGGATAGTTAAACATTTAATCGGGGCCACCCTAGCCTTAGCCATAATCAAGCTGCACGTATCCCTGTCATCACAGAAATACGCAGTGGCTCCGTAAGCAGCTGTACTAGCATCACTGAAAATGTGTAAGGTCACATATCTTGAAAAGATAACCTGTCTAGGTATTTCTAAGTCCATGCAACCCGAGATCAGAACCAATGTCACACCAGCATTCCCTAAGCACGTCCGAAAGAGGTTCGTCCCACCCGCAATTTACACGCCAAAGCTCCTGTACAAAAATGCGAGCCCTAATGGTGACAGGTAGCAAAACCCCCAGCGGATCAAAAATGCTAGCAGTGACACTGAGCGCTTCTCTTTTTGTGCTAGCTTGTAAAAAATGCTCCCTCTTCTGGAATGTAAACATATCAGTATTAGTTACCCAAGTCATCCCGAGTGTCTTCACCCTATCCTGTACTGTACTTGCGACATTATGTAAGAATAAGGTATCACAGAGATGCAGACTATTTGTGACCCATTCCCTGAGAAGGAGATACGCTCCCGAGAATATGTCCTGGGCGCTGTTGTATATGGCCAGAAGGTCCTACTCACTGTCATGGGTCGCCTGTAAATTATCTACGTAAAGCCCACGTCTCAGACCGTGAACATGTTGAGTATGTTTATCTACCAGTGACAAATGTTTCAAGATAGTTGCATTTAACAAAAACTGTGAGCAGGTCGCGCCAAAAAGAACCACACGAAACCTATAGACCGATACTGGACTGTCGATATCCAGCGGATCATCGGGCCACAGAAACCGCGTGCAATCCATGTCATCCTCGTGCAACTTGAGCATAAGAAAGGCCTTCTCAATGTTGCTGACCCAAGCATATTGGTTCAATCTGAACCTTAACAAGACCTGGGTTAGATCAGCAACAAGAGAAGGTCCTGTAAACAGACAATCATTCAAGCTCAGCTTATTTGTGCTTGTCTTTGCTGAACAGTCGAAGACTACCCTCACAGGTGTGGTCCGACTGTCCTTTTCAACACCATGATGAGCCAGATAGTGAGTCTGGTTAGTGCTGTCAAGGGTATCTACCGACACTCTCTCAATGAAACCTCTTGCTATCTGATCCCGAATGACACTTCCATATTGCTCGCAGTATTCCGGGGCCCGTATGAACTTACGCTGAAGACCTCTAAGTCGTCCCAAGGCTAGCCCATAGTTGCTCAGAAGTAAGTGCTTGTTGTCCCTCCAGGGCAACTAAACAGTGTACTGATTATTAACATGAGAGTACTGTATTGACTCATTGAATTTTGACATGACTAATTTAGCCTCCAAGTCTACTTCCTTAGAAGCAATGCTAATGTGGTCCAGTTCCCATAGTGGACCAATATCTTTGTGTTCCCAGTGGCCCCCACTGTCCTGTAAGTAGGTATCCACCGGGATGGTAGCAACTTTCAGAACTGTGACCACTTCGACAGTGGTTTCTGAACCTTGGGCGTGGAACGATCCACTCAAAGCAAACCCGTAAATTGTGGGCAGGAGAACTATCCCATTAACTCTTTTAAAGCCTGGGTGTACAAACTTATAATAATTCTCCGCTCCTATCAGCATATCGAGTTTGTTTGAATGAAAGTCATTGTCGGCTAATTTCAACTTTTGCGCAGTGAGTTTGTCAGTGATACAAGTAAGTCCCTTGTGAGCACAGTAACTAGGAAGCTGATCGACAACAATGGCTTTCATTTGGTGCCATCGCCCTTTGTGTCGATAGTTTAGTGCAACAACGTCATAAGTTGCATCCTCCAGCGAGCCTGTGAACCCCGTTAATTGTAGAGTCTCTTTACCAACTACTGTATTTTGTATTAACTCCAATGAGGACTTCAATATAAAGGACTTTTGTGAGCACTGATCTGGTAAAGCACGAAGTTGTGTAACATAAGTCTCCCTAACTTTTAATGGTACCTTTATTGTGGGGAGTAATGACATTTCTTTTTGAGTAGTAACCAAACATAGTAACTGGGTGTTCCGAATGGGCTTGTGATGACTCCTGGCCCCTATTCGGACAAAGACTATGGTAATGTTTGCCCTGACAATGTTTGCACAGCTCCACTTTTGGGTTGGTGCAACCATTTTGACCATGGTCTCTATCCAAACAGCCAACACACACCTTTAATACCGTCGCCCTCTTTATTTTGGTTTGTGCATTAGGATATTTGAAACATTTAAACCAGCAGTGCCCTGACTTGCCACACAGCTTACAGCCCTTATCAGAGCCATTGCTTCCCACCTTGTAATGTGCTACCTTGTTTTGTTGAATAGTAAAAGCAGCAGTAGGTTTATATTTTTCTTGTGTAGGCAGGCCAGTCCCCTCCATGTTACAAAATGTAATCTCCTCGTATAGGGTCCGAGTGACCGCACCAACCTGTAACCAGTCATCCTTCAGTTCTCGCCGAAGAGTCTCACGCAAAGGAGACGGAATCTTATTATACAACATTACGGCACAAAAGTCCTCCAACATCACATTGCAAGATTTAAGCGACTTTAGTGTGCATTCAGCAGCCGCATGGAAATGTCTAAGGTCCTACGCATCATATCGAGGATCAGGAATCTCACAAAAGGCGGCAACGTGGGCAGACTTGATGCGGTCAATCTGTCCGTAGGTCTCGAGAAGAAGTGTTACGGCAGGAGTATAACTTGTGGTCTCTAAGCTAAATCCGGCTATGAGCTGCGAGGCCTCTCCCTCTAGCTGACCCCTCAAATATGTGAATTTCTGAATATCTGTTAGGTCCTGACGCCCATGAACCAAACATTGGAATAAATCCCCAAATCCGGTCCACCGGGCAGGATCACCACCAAACTTCGGGAGGGTTAAGGCTGGTAATTTTACTACCGACTTTATAGCCTCTCTGCGAGAGACCTCTGTACTTACCGGTCTACTATCCAAAGGGGCTAATAAGTTTTGTACCTGTTCCTCATAAATCATATCATTAGCCACTTCTTCATTTAAATCTTCCTAAGACTCTAACAATAGATATATTTTCTCATTGAAAGAATTGATGTTGTGTAAAACCTTGTTGATACTGACATTTTTAGCAACTATTTCATCGTTTGTGGCTTCGTTGAGGAAAGTGGTGAAATCCTTAGTTAATTTAGTAATGCCTCCTTTGGCCGCAGCCCTCAACCTCTTCAGCTTGGTGATGTCCATGTTTATAGGGAACCCAACCTGTTACCAGTCAATTCACAAATTTATAGCGGATAGGCGAGTCAGGATGGACGATGAACGACGATAAAATAAACTATTAGCCTAATAAACTTAAATAAAATATAGGCTAGCCTATTCCTCGTCAAAATATCGCGCCGCCCTACTGACGATTAGGTTATAGAGCTTGTGCGCCCCCCAAGGGCCTAAATGGACGCCATCATATGCCAAGTCCTCCTTACCCAACTCCATAGGGTTGAACCTTGACTTGGAGAATGGGAATTTCTGACGTAAATGTCTGTTGACGGCATTTTTTATTCTGTTAAATTGCTCTGCACTGAGGCCCCTGGGGGATGTACGAGACTCTATTCCCACGATTTTACAATGCCCCCCTGTTCTATCCTCAATATGTTTAGCCAAATCATTTATTTTACTGGCTAACTCATTAAATACCGTATCGCCAAAAAAATTGTTACCTCCGACTATCAAGAATGTGAGATCCGGACGAAACTTTACAAGACTATCGAAAGCTGGCGAATTACGGATTGAATCAACTGTGACCCCACTTTGTGCCAGAAAGTTCAGCTGGAAGCCTTCACGGAGTATAGGAGATGGTGGCGGTTCAAATCTATTGACATACGAGTGTCCAATCACCGCAACTTTAGGTAACGGGTGTTTATTGTGCGATGGTGACGGCTCAAAATTCTTGCCAACACCGCCCCAACCCCGCGCTGCCTCCCCAGACCCTCGAATAATTGGCTAGTGTGTAAACTATAGCCTAGCACTAGAAGTAGAAAGCAGGGATGGTAAAAGCAGGCCCAAGAAGACGCCCAGCCACAAGTAGGCCTAGGTTAAACACAAAAATGGGGTACAGTATATTAATTAATAAGGCATATAGGCTATACTTAAATCCTGGTTTACGGCACCATACTTTACTGTCAAGACTTAGGATCGTATAGTGGATTTAGGAATTAGTTACAAGACAAGTAAAGGGATTGGATTATCAGCCTAAAGGGGAAGCATAGAGATTGTCTCACCTTTCTTGTTAATTCACATGCTATACATGGTCTACATATTTTATAATAGCCACCAGTGAATATATATAGACTTAGCTGGTTAGTGGAGCATGTTGATGGATAGTAGGTGCTGGGATGTTTAATATGTGGGACGATAGATGTGGCCGATCGCCGGTGTTGCTGGTAAGGGTTGTTGTTATTGAGTGGCACCCTTTATAGGGAGAAATCTTAGAACGTCAGCTTGGTAACAAGTGAAGCTAGACATGCGCAATCATTCTCGATGCTGCTAACGTTCCTCACATTACTTTAATTACTATATTAAATAGTACTTAATACTTATGGAATACTATATTCTCAAATTAACTCTTTATAGAATAAATGTACACCATAGCCCATACCTTAATTACCCCTTATATATTATTCATATGATATACAAACCCAATTAACTTTACATGATACTTTGTGTATATACAGAATTATAGATCCCATTTTTAACCAATCCCAACTGGAAATAGAAAGGTCTATCGTGGACACTCATAAGTCACGATACCCGGTGTTGGTTTCGAGTTCTCGTAGCTAGTAAGTTACATGAGTATTTCTGTTCTACTTATTATTCAGAATAGGAGCAGGGCGGTGTGCATGCACTTTAAGCCCTGAGAAGAGCCTGGAAGCGTTCATAGAGCTCTTACCTGTTGCGTCGTGGTGTTGTTTGGTAGAGAGACAAGGTGCATTTGCATTAGTCATTATTTTCGTATACCGTCTCTAAGCAACTGAGGTAAAGATTCGTAACAGTGGCGACCTTGCCCAGGAAAATCAGAATTGTACCAGCAGTATTAATAAGATTTATTTTGATCAGAGGATTTTTTTTTAGAATAGGTGTCTAGCATTTTATTTTACTATGTCTGAACAACAAGCAAGAGAGGAGGGGGAGAGTGTCGTGCCGTTGCATATCACCAGTGAGGAGGATGCGAGAGTGTTCCTTCGGAGTTCTCCAGAATGGGCTCAGATGCAGTTGAGAAGGGTGGAGGAATTGAAGTTGATTGCATCAGTGTTGGGAGTAGAGGGGTCTCTTCTTACCACGAGGGAAGCATGTCAGCAGTATGTATGGCAGTATTATTATGATGTTCTAGAGAAGGCTGAGTCAACAACTTTGCCGGCAGGAGGCAAACACACCTGCACGCTCTCCGCCGCGCACATCCAGTCCTTTTAATGATAGCATAACGTCTTCCCAGTTGACATCTCCTACTGTTGTTCCCCCGTTCTTGCTGATGTGCCCCCTGGTGTGCCCCAACTTACTTAACCCCATTTTTATCCTTTACACTCTACTCCTGCTGCTGGCTGTGCGGCACAGAACCAGGTTACACCTCCCCCCTCCCATTTATCCCAGCCGGACTTTCTACGATTCAGCCACGTTACCGTCCCGCTTATGTTCCTACACCACCCCCTACTTTTGCCCCGGTAGGGCTATCGAGTGATGGTCTAGTACAATTAGAGTTGAAGAAATTGGAAATGCAAGAGAGAGAGAGAGAAAGGCAGGAGAAAAGAGAAGAGAGAGAGATGCTGGAGAGGTTAGAAACACAGAATGACAATGGAGTTACAAATAACCAAAGTTGAGGTAGATGGGGGTAGGTACAGAAGGGGACAAGTGGGCACGGTACACAGGGAGGAATCTAGCGAGTTAAAGTTGTCTCGTAGCCTGAAGCTCGTTCCCGCTTTTAACGAGGAAAAAGTCACTGAATGGTTCCATCGATTTGAAAAGAAAGCACAGGAGTTCGAGTGGCCACGGGAACACTGGGCGGCATTGGTGGCAAATGTTCTCAAGGGAAAAGCGCTCGAAGCATATGATAGGATGTCAGTGGAGGACTTAGCAGATTATGATAATTTAAAGCAGGCTATCCTTAAGGCTTATGAACTCAGACCAGAAGCCTATCGTCTTTAAATTTCGTAATGCAAGGAAGAAGCCTAATCATACTCATGTTGGGTTTGCTAAGTACCTCCGTGATTGTTTGTCTCGTTGGCTTTTGAGTGAAAGTGTAACCAATTTAAATGAGGCAGTTGAGCTTTTCCTGCTAGAACACTTTACCAACAATGTCGACAAAGAGATTTGCCAAAAGATCCGTGAAAAGCGCCTCGTCAAGCTGTCTGATGCTGCCGTGTGGGCTGATGATCGAGTGTTGGCAACCAAGGGTTTTTGCTGATCGTTCCAGATATGCCTCCCCCACGACTGCACGTGACGAGAAGTACCGAGCAGGTGGAAGTGGAGGGTACAGTAATAGTGGCCCTGGTCCCACACGTAATAATAACGGCGGAGACAAACAAAAATCACCAAATTCAGCCCGACCTGATTCCAGTGTTGTTAGGTGTTATGGGTGTAAACAGACCGGACATATTAAACCAAACTGTCCCAAGGCAAAGTCTTCTGCAGCGCCTGCTAAGCCTGTGTTGTTTGGTGTTGGTATCCAGGGAGGAGGGGATGAATCTTTGTTACCGAGGTTGGAGGCAGACCAAAGGGTGAAGCAAGCGGTGCCAACGGCCGTGGCACAGCCTGCCCCCGACAAAGTGTCTCAACTAGGTACCAATGCAGGTCCAGAAGCCTCGCTCGCTTGGTGCCAGGCTTTCGTTCATGAGGGTGAAGTAGAGCTGTGTGGGAAACTGTATCCAGTCAAGGTTCTTAGGGATTCGCGAGCTAAGCAGTCCATGTGTTTGAACTTGACGGGGAAGCCGATAAAATCTGACGAGTTTGTGTTATGTCGAGGTGTAAACACTGAGGCCTGTTATAGCCTCGTTCCTGTTCATCTTAGGTGTCCTGTAGTCACGGCGACGGCGAAGGTAGCGGTCGTGGACACATTACCTGTGGAGGGGATTGATTTTCTGCTTGGAGCAGATATGGCAGGGAGTAGAGTCTTTCCACCTCCGGTAGTGGTGTCGGAGCAGGTACAGCCGGAGGAGAGGAACAAGGAGGCTAAGAAGCTGCCTCCCGATTTGCTTCTGGTGTGTGCGGGCACGAGAACTATGGCCCAGGTTGCACAGTCGGAGGAATTGTTTGGGGAGGAGATACATCTGATCGAGGGGATGTACAGTAATGAATCTGCATCACCCATAGATTCGACTGATCTGCAGGGTGCCGAGGGTGTGCAGGACGAGGAGGAAGGCTCAGCGGAAAGCCCCTCACTTGTTTCGCCCGGTGCCAGAGGTGATACTGAAGGGAGCGATCGGGTCCCTACGGGAGGACCGGTTGATCCTGTATCATCGAATCCGACCGACTTGGGAGGCTATACCTAATCTTACCACCATGGCACCGGGGGAGTACAAAGGAGTACAAAGGAAATCAAGCAACAACATATCTAGTGACCCTTCTAGGTTGCTTGTCCTCCAAAACACTGAGGATCAAGTGTCCAAACAGTGGTTTAGAGTGGGTAAGGGAACATTGGAAAGGGAATTACTGCCCTGGAACTAATGTCCGTGGCAGGATTAGGAAGTTAGTAGAGGACAGATGGGTTAGTAACTGAGGGGGGGATAAAATGAAGTTATTCATTTACAAACGCAGTCAGTCGCGGGTTTGATGAGAGATATTTGTCTAGGCGGAGTTTAAATGAATCAACGGTGATGCAGTCTATAACGTTTCGGGGAAGCCCATTCCACAAGTTGACAACTCAATTGAAGAAGAAATTCTTAGATTCGTGCAAGTTAAAAGATTTACCAATAATTTTGCAACCGTTTCCCCGCGTGTAATTAGATTGGTCGATAGTGAAGTACTTACTACAGTTCATATTGTCGATGCCTTTGATGATTTTGAACACTTGAATTAAGTCACCTCTTAATCTGCGCTGGGTTAAAGGAAATAGATTTATTCTCTAAGACGCTCTTCGTATGGTTTGTTCTTTAGGCTAGGTATCATTTTGGTAACTCTACGTTGAACTCGTTCTAGCTTGTTTATATCTTTTTGGTAATAAGGGCACCAGGATTGAACGCAGTATTCCAGAAGAGGGCGGACTAAGGAATTGTAAAGGGTTAGGATAACTTCTTTGGATTTATGCTCAAATGACCTGCCTATAAAGCCAATTATTTTGTTTGCCTTCTTAACAACTTCTGAACATTGTTGACTCGGTTTTAGGTTACTCGATATTGTTACTCCCAGATCGGTTTCTCTGTTTACATTCTTAAGCTGAGTTCCATTCATCGAATAGTTTGCTTTCTCATTTAGGTATCCGACATGTAGTACTTTACATTTATCCGCATTGAAACTCATTTGCCAAATTTGGGCCCAACATGTCAATTTATCTAGATTGTGTTGCATATCGTCAACTTGTTCTTTTGAGAGTACGCTATTTGCAATTTTTGTATCGTCAGCAAATTTTGAGATTGTACAGGTGAGACCCTCATCTATGTCATTGATGTAAATTAGAAAGAGAAAGGGAGATTGGTGAGGCGCCGCAGAGTGATGCTTCATTGACACACTTGTTTTCTAAGGTCGGAGAGAGTACTCCAGACAGACGTAAGACCCATCAGCTCTGCCATATTAACATGTTGAAGAGGTACTATCGTGCGGCGGGCACACAGGCTATGTCACCTAAAGGGGCTAGCTGAGAGAGTTGCTTGGGCGCCGATCAGTCACCTGCTGGTGTTAACGGGGAGTTGTCTGAGGCAGTTTGTGCTACTGTATCCGCTCAGAACGGGTCAGTGGGGAAACTTGAGTCAGATACGGTCAATTTCTTGCCTATGTTATTGACTGGAGAGTTGGAGTCGGAGGTGCAGGGTAAGCCCGGGCCTGATGGATGGTGGTTGGATAACCCGGGTCCCGGGGTTAGCGGTTCATGCACTGTGGGAACGCCAGGCAAGGCTCCTGCAGTGCCTCTCAACCCCCCTCTGCACTCTCCCCAAATCTCCGGTCCCAGGGACCAGGATGCCGTGTCTCGTTGCCCTGTCCTGGTTGTAGAAGGCATGAAGGAGAAGCAGGAGGAGGAGAGGGAGCTTTTCCCAGGTGAGGCTGTGCCGGCTGGGACATGGGCCGAGAATGGGTACCTGGCCCTTCGGGAGAAATTGACCCATTTACCTCTGGAAAGGGTTGAGGAGATGTTTACTACCTTGTGGGCTTATCCACACGTGTTCGGGGATGCACCAGGTTTGACATCTTGGGCGGTGCATGACATCGATGTGGGAGAGAATAAGCCTATAAAATTACCACCTTATACAGTTAATCCACAGACGCAGCTCGCTCTTGACGCTGAGCTGAGATATATGGTTGACAAGGGTCTAATCAAGAAAGGCTGGAGTGAGTGGTCAAGCCCAGTAACTCTGCAGCCTAAGCCTGATGGTAAGATCCGCTTCTGTGTCGATTTTCGCAAAGTAAATTTACTCTGCAAGACAGATACCTACCCTTTACCGAGAGTTGATGACTCGGTAGACAAGATTGGGGCAGCCACGTTCATCACAAAAGTGGACTTAGTTAAAGGCTATTGGCAAGTCCCACTAACAGAACGTGCCAAGAAAATCGCTAGTTTTGTGGTGGGTGGAGGAGTGTATCAGTGCCAGGTTATGCCATACGGCTTGAAGAATGCTCCCGCCACATTTCAGCGGTTAATGGACAGGGTTGTGCATGATGTCCCCAATTGTTTGGTCTACGTAGATGATGTGGTTGTTTATAACACAAATTGGACCGACCATTTGGCCAATGTGGGTGAGCTTTTCCGGAAGTTGTCTAAGGCTGGTTTAGTGGTCAACCTGGCAAAGTGCGAGTTCGTGCAGGCTCGGGTGCAATATCTAGGTTATGTTGTTGGCCACGGCCAGGTCTGTCCCCCTCAGGCGAGTTTCCGAACACCTCATAATAAGAAAGCCGTGCAACGTTTGCTTGGCATGATAGGCTATTATCGCCGGTTCATCAAAGGATATTCCACCGTGCTTGCCCCATTGACAAATTTGCTACAAAAGAACAAACCATTTAAATGGACAACAGAGTGTGAGCAGGCTTTCATAGATGTCAAAAGCCTCCTCTGTTGCCATCCTATATTACGTGCCCCAGATTTCAACAGGCCTTTCGTCTTGGCAGTAGACGCGAGCGATGTGGGTGCCGGCTCTGTGTTGATGCAAGAGCTCGGGGATGATGTTGAGCACCCCATTTCCTACTTTTCGAAAAAGTTTAACCGAGCACAAAAGAATTATTCTGTGATCGAAAGAGTGTTGCTAGTTATTATTTTGAGTTTACACCATTTCGCTGTTTATTTGCCACCATACGGGCCCGTGCTCAGAATCTACTCTGACCATCATCCTCTGCAGTTTCTTAATAGGCTCAAGGACAAAAACCAGAGACTTACTTGCTGGAGTTTGATGTTGCAAGAATATCATCTCGATGTTAGGCACATCTGTGGTGTTGATAATGTCCTGGCAGAATGTTTGTCCCGTGAGTCCTATGAGGAAGGATAGGAGAGCACGAGGCTATTTAGTTGGTAAGTCATATTTACTCATGTTAAAAAAATCTATAAAATGTAAAAATACAAAAGACTGTCAATGTAAATATGTTGCAGTTGTAAACAAATGATGAAAGTTTTGTTTCAAAGCTCCAAAACTTCCCCCACCCCCCATGTCAGGGTGTCACAATGACCAGGGTCTTTTAGGGTCTTTTAGGAGTAGCTAGACTCGAGTGGCGCCAGACTTTCTGGAAACAGCTGTGCCAAGTCAATTAGAAAGATCTGGTATTGTGAGTTTCACTCCGATACCCTTCCAATTGCACATGACTAGTGTTGCCGTGCCTTTAACCATTTTTGTCTCAATAAACATTTGTGTAGAATGAGCCAATAGAGTGTTATTAGTTTCGTATATGAAGTTGTTTTTTAGTGGCAACGTCAGGGCTTGCAAGCGAGGGGAGGAAGGAATGTTGCTCCTGTCACACGGGAGGTGATTTTGCTGGCACCAGGAGTTTTATTTAATTACGTGACCATTGCAAGTTTAGTTGTGTTACAATACCGAGATATACTTTATTTGATCTGCCACGCTGTTTTAGCCAATATGTTAACCTCTCCGCGGTGCACAGGGGGTTTTCTACAGGGTAAGACTGTGCGCACCTATGATAATTTTGGGACCCATTGCCAATTTTGATAAAAAGTACATCATCGTGTAGGGAATGTTTGCGTGCATCGGCCCATATATATTTGACCCCCCAAAAAATGTCTGGGGGGGGGGGGAACGGTCCGTAGTTGAAAAATGTGGAGCGAATGGCACCGCGCGGCTAGATTGTCATCGAGCGGCGAGATTTCCCTGCCGAATTTTCACGCGCCCAGGGGATAGAAGGAGAGGGAGGAGGGGGTGGGTTACTGCGTATTATCACGTATATCTCCTTTTTTGAGCCCTTTTAGGCTATGTATGTATATGTGTGTAGGCCACCCATATAACAATGAATATGCCTCATAGTGACCAAAAATTGCAATATATAAGGGAATTATAAGAGAATTTTTAGGCGGGAATGAAGATGTGTTGGAGGTTTGGCGGCAATTTATGAGCTGAGAGTGTGGTTTACGCCATACATATCACTTATATCTTGTACGTAGAGCACTGTCATGCTATAATACAGACTTGTACGTATGTATACGTGCCATATATCAAAATATATACCGCATATAGACCAATTCATGCGATATTTACGCACATTATCAATGAGTTTCTATGCGTAACCAAGGTGTGAGTGAGTTGTGCTGGGAATGAAAGGGGGAGAGGGTGTGTTACGCCATAAATATCACGTAAATCTTGTATTTAGAGCACTGTCATGCTATAATAAAGACGTGTACATATGTAGGCGTCCCATATAACAAGGAATATACCGCATATAGCCCAATTGATGCGATATTTACGCAAATTGTGAATGTGTTTCTAGCAGACGGAAGCCTGAAAGGGTGGGTGGGGGTGGCTGGGTAGGAGGGAGGCTAGCAGGGAGGGAGTGAGTGAGTGAGTGAGTCGTGGAGAGAAGGAAGGCAGGCAGATCTCTAGATAGATAGCCAGCTTTGTGATAATTGTGGAGGTGCCCGAGGCGTATGGATGTCTTGGGATTTTGAACCTTATGTCTACCAGGTGTCTGGTGTTCGTTGCCACCAAGAGTTCTACAATAACATGAGTCAGGAATGGAGAGAGAGAGAGAGAAACTGAGACATGCGTATGTCGTACGTATAAATGGACTTCAGAATTGCATTTTTATGCAAGCAGACATTGCATTTTAGACACATGTGAAGTACCACAGAAACATGTAGGCCATTGACTGTAAATAAAGTACTATATTATAGACCACCAGCGAGGGTGGTCAGTAAACACAGGCAGATTGCCTTTTGTGATAGAGGGCTAAATATAGACTGGTGTCTCCTTACACTTGCGAAAGGGTAGATTGCCACCAGAGAAACTTATACTTATTTATTTCCAAGTAATATGCAATATAATTGTATATTCGAGACCTACTGCAATTATTTGTATGACAGTCATGACTATGTATAATCCAATATACGCGCGTAGGCGAGACATAAGAAAGCTGGTTGAGCAATTTTCGACACCCACACAGTTATTATTAATTTTTATTTACAATATTATACAATACAAATGTATTTGTGAAGAGTATTTTATCCATTATTGTATTTATACCAATTTTGTTCCCAGACAGAGCTGCTGTAGCTGGAGCATCATGGAGCGGCAAGGGTCACCGCTTGACCATGTGAAAATGAGGGGAGTCACACTGAGAGGGGCAATTTTGCTGAGTGTTTGGGCAATTTTGACAGAATAAAGTTATAATAATTACTAATTCTTGACAGAGACAAATTTTTATAAACCTTGGCATGATATAATTGATAATCCCATTAATTTACAAACGTAAATTGGTGGGATAATTCATTTTTTTTTTGTATATTGTCATTTCGATTGTAGACACGAAGTTTTGAGTGATATTTGGTATGAGCTCCTGTGGTATGGTTGGTATGATCGCGAACTGGAAAACTCAAAGTGTCGTAGGGTAGTGGGATCGAATCCAGGAGGGGGTTATGGGGAAGGTTTTATATTGTCTAGAACATTTTTGATAAAAAATTTGTTTACAAGATCATGCCATTGTATTCAAACAATATGAAATATTCATAGAATATATCATATTGTATGAATACAATGACATGACCTTGTTTATTTTTATTTTTTATTATTATTTTTTTATTATCTTAGTAGGTTTGACAGTATTTATTGAAACATATTTATTTTTGTACAATTCATTTGAGGTAAGAAAATAATTATATACACATTACTTAGGCTAATAACAAACATATATATTGATATACTAAAAAAATAAGGCATATTACATGTAAATCTTTGAAACTTATAAACTAAATAATGAAACATACAATTATATAGTGTAAAAGCTATATCACAGGGACATCTTTGGAACTTATACATTATATAATATATATGTTACATTATGAGGTAGCGTGACCAATTAGGTCAGGTCAGGTAAGGTAGGGCGCGAGTCCAGGGCAGGGTGGGGCAGGGGGCGAGTCCCGGGCAGGGCACGGGGCGAGTCCAGGTCAGGGCGACACTCAATAATTCTTGAAGGTGTGGTAGTCCCTGAAGCAGTCACCCAGACAGAGTGGAACTTTGCACTCGGCACACATTGAGGTGACTCTTTTGGTGACATGGGGTTTCCTGACACTGGTGCTGCAGACGGTGCACTGCGCCTGCCTGCGACGAGTGCCAAGCATCTCGGTGTTGATTGGGTAGTGTCTTTCGACACCCAGCTGGATGCGGTCAGGAACGTGATCCCCACGCCATGCCGTACGTCTGTGAGTGGTGGTGCCATACTTCTCCAGGAGTTGGTATGCGACGTTGTACACAAACTCCCGGAATTTCAGCTTCTGGTTTGGGGACATATCCTTCTTCACCAACCACAAGTTGTAGGCGTTGAGCATCGTGATATCAACTAGGTGGAGGAAGAGCTTGTGATACCACTTCACAGTCTTCCTCAGACACTCAACGCCTGACAGCTGACAGTCAGACTTGTCCACCAGGCGCATGTTCTTAGTGTAGTCCACTACCATGTCGGGCTTGTAGATGGTCTTCCTGGTTCGGTAGTGGATTTTGCCAGAATCCATCTGGGCACCTGTGTGGACGGTGGAAAGCAGGTGGACGTCTCGCTTATCCTTCCACTTCAGGGCTATCAGTTTCCCACACTTCTCGAGCTGCTTGAATTTCTGCCCCTTTCGTCGCCTTCTTCGCACATGCCTCTCGCGGTGTTCCTGGGCCAGGTCGTCTTCTGAAGGTGTGTCACTGGAGGAGGCATCTGTGAGAGGAATGACATTACCTGTGAACTTTGGCATAAACTTTCATGTCTTTCTGACAGTCCCAGATGACCCCGTTTGGTTGTCATGAAGAAACTGGCAGAGAGCAGGAGAAGTATACCAGTTGTCAGTGTAGATGATGTGGCCTTTGCCCAGGTAAGGTGCCAACATTTTCCTGACGATGGCACCTGACATGCCCATGGGGTCATTGGCAGCGGCTTTCGGTATGTCAATGTCAGTGCCTGTGTACACGATCATGTCAAGCACTATTCCAGTTTCGCAGTCACACAAAACGAAGAGCTTGATTCCGAACCTATGCCTTTTCAAGGGGATATACTGCTTGAAAACAAGACGTCCTTTGAAGAGCACGAGCGACTCATCAATCACCAAATTGAGGAAGGGGTAAAAGTATTTCCTATACCTTTCCAACAACATGGTGAACACATCCCGAACTTTCCATATCCTGTCAATCCTGTTAGGATTTTCGTTGTCTGCAAAGTGCATAAATCTTAGCAGCAACAAAAATCTGTCACGAGTCATGAACTTATTGAAAGTTGGGGTGGCGATGAGAGGGTCGTGCTTCCAATAGTGTTGCAACACATGCTTCTTGATCAGAGGCATGAGGAACAACAAGGCAAAGAACTTCATAAATTCTTCGACAGTCGTATCCACCCAGCCTCGTATTCTCGCTTTTGGAGAAAGGACGTCCAATCTGCCAAACACCCACCTGTAGTAGGCGTTTGTTTGGGCAACGATGTACGTCATTACCTCCATATCGAAAAAACGAGGAAGAAGTCGCTTTCGTTCGCTTGATCGTCACAGGGCCAGTCGTCAGTTGTTCCTGACGTCCCAGGATTGAACTGGGGCACGTCAGGTACAAAATTGACCCCGTCAGACCAATCGAACGAAGGCAACCCAGGGATCGGAATGTCGTCTGCGTCGCCTTCATCGTCTGAAATATCGCTTCCATGGTCGCGATACAGCACTGCATCATCACCCTCCTCTTCACTTGACAGACGATGCCCTTCCTCATTCTCGTCACCGACGTCGGACTCACTCCCACTGTCCACTCCCAAATCCCCCCACCCTTGGTCCCGTGCTAGGGCTTCGTCGTCGAAACCCGGGCTGCCAATGTCCTGCGAATCACCATCAAACAGCAGGGCGGCATACTTTGATGGTGTCAGAGTTTTCCGGGTCGTTTTTGCATGTGCGGGAGTCTTATGGACAGGGATAGCAGAGGCGGTGGCAGGGGCGGCGGCAGGGGCAGCAGTGGTGCGTGGCCTTGATGGCAAGATGATGGTGGTGCCTGTCGCCCTTCTCTCTGTTCCTTGGGCAGGGGCGGCAGGGGCGGCAGGGGCGGCAGGGGCAGCAGGGGCAACAGGGGCAGCAGGGGCAGCAGGGCCGACAGGGACAGCAGGGCCAGCAGTCACTTTCCCTCTCCCTTTCCCCTTCCCCTTCCCTTTTCCTTGGGCAGGGGCAGGGGCAGCAGGGGCGGCAGGGGCAGCAGGGGCGGCAGGGGCGGCAGGGGCAGCCGGGCCAGGGGCGGCTGGTGGTGGTGGTGGTGGTAGGGGCACTGTGGCTGGCGTACGGGTTCTCTTCCCTACGCCCGTGCCTTTAATTTTTCCTGCCCCCGCAGGTTCTGCAGCCCTAGGGCGGCCTCCTGCGTCGCTGGTACCGGTGGCAGGGGTGGCAGTGGTGGCAGTGGTGGCAGTGATGGTGATAGTGGTTATTGCAGTGGCCTTGGTCGTGGTGGCAGTGTCCCGAAACACCAATGACCTCTGTACCTTTGTCGTGCTTGCACGTGTTTTTCGTGCTTTGGGTGCAGGTGTTTCGTCCTCCGAGCTGTAGGGCGTGTCGTACTGGTAGTTAGGGTCTTTAGCAGCCACCCTCTGCCTTCCACGGCGGCTAACACCACCAGAAGGAGGGCTGGTTGTGTCATCAGGGAGCGAGCGTGAGGGACGTGTGGGCTCCATGACTAGTGCGTGGTTACTGGCGCGGTGGTGCTTGCACGAGTGCGGGGCGAGCGTTTGGCAGGATGGTGTCGAGAGTTGACATGTAGTACTATACCCACACCAATTTTCAGCCGCCTTGCTATAAACGCGCGGTTTTGGTACGCGTTCAAAAGCTCTGCTCTTAAGAGTCTCCCCGCAGTCCGCCGGGGGAACTCTTAAGAGTCTCCCCGCAGCTCCCGGGTTAACACAGGAATACGTTATTATAAGTTATTCTTGGGAAGTGTCCTAGTGTTATCATATCGTGTGGTGATATATTGCAACCCTTTAGTTTTGAGGCCGGCTGCCGCTAGTGACGCGAGGCCTCGCCATTCTCTCGTAGGCGGCCAGACTAGATAGTTGGTGTCCTCTCTCTCTTGTGACCCATCAGTCTGCCCCTTTTGTGTGTCCTTGCCTGCATCATAGTAACGTAACGTAATTAACAGAGACTCCTAGACTTTCATTTCTTCTTTTAATTATCCTTTTCCTCTGATCAGCATTTTTTTATATTTCCCTTTGTTTTATATATTCTGTACCTCCGGTGGCTGACTTAGGAATCCGTGATAGGGAAGAGCTGGGAGGCTTGCCGGGGTCCTTACTAATAAGCACTGTTAATCCCATAGACAGTCCACACACATACACATCCATAACCCCTACATATTTTCCCCGTGTTTGTGCTTAGGATCCGGTAGCAACCTTGACGGTTCTGCCCCAGCAATTGTTTGTTCCCTATCTCGGGTTTCGAACTAAGGCAACGGAGTGTTTCATATTAATTAGGAATCCAGCATCAGTCTGGACCCCCCCCCCCCCCTCATAGTTAAGTGAGTTTAGGAGGTGGACTCTCTAAGAGTTCATTGTTTCGGGCAGTATCTCGCTGGGGGGCCCAGGTTGAAGCAGGATATATTGGTGTGATATTAGAGGTGGTCAGGGCACCCTGCCTTCACTAATATCACCCCGAGGTTAGTAGTCATATTAGGACACTGCCTTGTATTGTTAGTTCATTATATGTATGCATATGGGTTTCCCTTCTCCCTACCATAAATAGGATAGAGGGTTGAGTGTCTTTTGACTGCCGTGCTGTAGTTGATTAAAGCATCGGCTATCGTCCTGATGGTCGGCGGTTCGAACCCCACTGAGAGATTAGAAACATTTAGTGGCTCACGTGTATTTGTGATATATATACTCAATATTTGTAACTCTCAAGCTTGGTGGGTTAGAATTAAATGAAATCAATTTCGGCCCGAATTGCGTCGGGACACAGAAATCCTTGATTGGTATTCTGGAATATGGATCCTACGACTATGTATGAATTGAAAATATATTCGCCTAGTGGGTTTCCCTTCTCCCTAACATAAATAGGATAGAGGGTTGAGTGTCTTTTGACTGCCGTGGTGTAGTTGATTAAAGCGTCGGCTATCGTCCTGACGGTTGGCGGTTCGAACCCTACTGAGAGATTATAAACATATATATTATATAATTATATATATATATATTTGTATTTTTGTTTTATATAAGCAAGACATACATATAGAAATAAACGACACCTTTGGTGAATCTATACAGATAGGCTACATAATAACATAGGGATACACATAAGATATTTTTTTTGTGTCTTTGTACTATAAACAAATAGAATAGACTAGATGATGACATAATCGAAAGCCAGGTAGCTCAGGTGTTTAAGGAGAACCATGACACAGGCAGGGGCAAGGCGACACTCAGAAGTGCTT
Source organism: Paralithodes platypus (assembly GCA_032716605.1). NCBI lineage: Eukaryota > Metazoa > Arthropoda > Malacostraca > Decapoda > Lithodidae > Paralithodes > Paralithodes platypus. The sequence goes on along the minus strand of CM064568.1, from coordinate 40,650,576 downwards.
GACTGTGTGGTAGTTCCTGAAGCAGGCTCCCAGGCAAACACCAACATTACACTCATTGCACATAGTGGTAACTTTATTCGTTTTCCTGGACTTTCTGGTAGTGTTTGCGCAGATGTAACATGGCAGCTGCTTTTCCCTATTGCCAACTCCAGTTTCACTGTAGACTGGAAAGTGTCACTGTAGGACATCCTGGATTCGATCAGGGAGATCGGCATAGCGACATTGTACACGAACTCCCAAATCTCGATTTTCTGGTTCGGGACCATGTCCTTTTTCACAAGCCACATGTTGAACACGTTGAGCATCATGATGTCGACCACGTGAAGGAATAACTTGTGATATCACGTCACAGTCTTCGTCAGACACTCGACACCAGCGAGTTGACAATCAGAATTGCCCATGAGGCTCATGTTCTTGGTATAATCCACTACCATATCAGGTTTTTTAATAGACATCTTGGTACGGTAGTTGATTTTACCAGAGTCCTAATGGGCACCTTGGTGGACAGTTGAAAGCAGGTGAACACCACGTATGTCGTTCCAATTCAGGGCCACCACTTTGTCAAACTTATCAAGCATTTTGTAATTGCCCTGCCCTTTTCGTTGCCTGCGTTGTTGCTCGTGTCACTCGCGGTGATCCTGGGCCAGGTCGTCTTCTGAAGGTGTGTCACTGGAGGATGGATCATCCAAGGTGAATGCAGTGACCGACAAACTTTAGCATGAATTTCCTGTTGTTTCTGACAGTCCCACATGAACCCGTTTGGTTGTCAGGGAGAATCTGGCAGAGAGCCGGAGAATTATACCAATTGTCAGTGTACAATGTATGCCCCTTGACCATGTAGGGTTCCATCATCTTCTTGATGATAGCCCCTGACATGCCCAAGGGGTCATTGGGACTGACTCTTGGCACATCCTTTTCTGTGCCCATATAGACGATCATGTCAAGCACTATCTGGTCTCATATTCACACAGGATGAACAGCTTGATCCTAAACCTGTGCCTCTTCAAAGGTTTGAATACAAGGTAGCCTTTGAAGAAAATGAGCAACTCATGAATCGCCAAGTTATGGAAGGGGTAAAACTAATTCCTGTACCTCGCCATGAACATGGTACACACCTCTCAAACTTTCCATATTCTGCCAGCCCTGTTATGATTTTTGGTGTCTGCGAAGTGCATAAATCTAAGTAGCAACAAAAATCTGTCACAGGGCATGTACTTATTGGTAATGAAAGGGTCGTTTCTCCAGTAGTGTTGAACCACAAGCTTCTTACAAATAGGCATGAGCATCAACACTGCAAAGAATGTCATGAATTCTTGAAAGGTAGTATCCACCCAGGCTTGTATTCTCGCCCTCGGAGATAATATGTTAATGCGAACCTTCACCCACCTGTAGTAGGCATTTACTTGGCTCACAATAAACACCATAATCTCCGGGTCAAAGAATATGAGGAAGAAATAATTTTCCCTTATATCATAACTGCAGGGCTGATCTCCAGTTGAACCAGAACGATTTGCATCAAACTGGTGCAAGTCTGGTACAATATCAGCACCTTTGAACTATGCATAGGTGTGAATGTATGCCTCACAAATGGAAACTATGCCGTCATCACCTCCAGCGCCGCCCACAGAAAGATCATGGTACAGTAAGTAATCGCCATCCTCCTCTGATGACGAGTTGCCCTTTTCTCGTTCACCCTCTGCTACCGATACACTGTCAATGTCTACACCCCACCCATAGGTCCTTGCATCCTCCAAGTCACCCTGGTCCTGAGTTGGTGTCCCCCCCTTCTTCAAGAGGGAAAAGAAAGGTATCATACTTCGAGGGTACTGCCTGTCTCTCACCAGTGTTTTCTTGCCCCTAGGCTATAAAGCAGGGATGTGGGAGGGCATGGCAAGGGCAGGTGGCATGGCTATTGGTAGAAGTGATGGTGATGTCGTGGGGGTAGCAGAGGCAGGTGGTGTCTTTTGGGTGGTTTTGTACAGGGAAGCCTTAGCCTTCCTTTTCCTACCACTTATCCCCACATCTACGGTCACAGAAAAGTCTTTTGTTGCCACAGAAGGCCCAGCAGTAGAAGCGATGGGGGTGGTAGTGGTGGTAGCCGGGGTGGTGGTAGTAGTGTCACCGAAGGCAGAGGTCAGTTATCTCTTGGCACCACCCTTTGCACGTACCTTCTGTGCCTGGTTTGGTGCAGGGGCCTCCTCCTCGGAGTTCGTTTCATAAAAATCTAAGTAAGAAGGCTTTCTGGCACCCACTTTTCCTCTCCCACAGCCGCTGACACAGCCAGAAGGAGTTCTGGTCACGCGGGAGAGGGACATGAAGGCTCCATGGTAAGTGTATGCATATTGAGTGTGTGAGTGCGAGCAGAGTGTGTGTCAGGGTGGTATCGAGAATGATCATGCAGACCAATTCCTAAACCAATTTGTATCCGCCTGGGCCTATACCAACAGTTTTGGTACAAGTTTGAAATCTCATCATCCAGAAGGAACGCCGCAGCCGACCAGTAAAACGTTCCGGAAGGAATGTTGTAGCTGCCAGGTTAAGCAGAAGCGTTTGTTACAAAAGCCATGTTGAGTATCTTTGAGTATGTTGTGTTCCTCTAAGTGATTTATGAGTCTGCTCTCTTATGAGTGTTTCTAGCATTTTACAGACAACTTAGGTTACGGTACTTGGATGATTACGGTGGGGAGATTGTTGGCACCAATCGATCAGGGCTAGATCCAGGTGAGGTTATAGGCATGTGATAAAGAGTCACTGGAACTCCTGTTTCATATGCTTGGCCTCTCTTACTGATTTTCTTTGTGCCTCATTTACACTGAGGGCAATCCAGCTAGCTCTCACAAACACCTTATCTTCCTATCCATTTCACTACACTAAACATGCACACCACACTTAATTCCTCCACACCAAAATTCTTAAAAAATATTAATTATAGCCAAGCCTCGGAGTCCCCAGGGGGGGGGACCATAAATGCCCCCAAACCAGACCGACCATCCCCTACCGACCCCACAAAATTACCTGGACCTCGGCCTGTTACTCTTTCTATTGAGTTCTGCAACATTTGCGGACTTTCCTCTAACTTTCACTCTGTTGAACACCATCTCTCCTACAAACCTGATCTTCTCTTCCTCACCGAAACTCAGGTGTCTGTAGCAACATCCAGCAGCCCCTTCTCTGTATCCTCCTACTTTCTCTATCCTAGTTTCAAAGTCAAAGGCAGATGTTGTGAACATGTGCACAACACTCACTTGCTCTTGTGTTCCTGATTTCGACTCCTCTGAATTCGCAACTTTTTGGCTCAAACTTTCCTGTCATTCTCTTACTAAATATTTATGTGCTGTCTATCTTTCCCCTAACTCTACCAACTTTCTCAAATTCTTTGACTATTTAAACTCTACAGTGGAACATATTCTATCCATTTCTCCTTTCTCAAAAATCTCCATCTTAGGAGATTTCAACGTTCACCACCGCCAATGGCTCTCCTCTCACACTACTGACCCAGCTGGTGAACAAGCCTACGTCTTTTCTATCCTAAATGACCTAGACCAGTTAGTTCAGCAACCCACCCGTATCCCGGATCGCATCGGAGATCAGCCCAACATTCTTGACTTGTTTCTAACTTCTAACCCTTCTTCTTATACTGTTGATCTTTTCTCTCCTTTGGGCTCCTCCGACATTAAACTTATCTCTGTCACCTGTCCTATCTCTCCAGTATGGCCACCCGATCCTCCTAGCCGGCGGCGCTTGTGGCACTTCGGCGCTGACGACTGGGAGGCTCTCCGGCAGTACTTCTTTGATTTACCATGGAATTATTTCTGCTTCCGTGGCCGAGGACCCTCGAAGAGTGCTGAACGTATTACCGAGGTAATCCTATCGGGCATGGAAGCATACATTCCATTCTCTTTCTCTCAGACTAATGCTAAAAAATCTTGGTTTACTCACGCCTGTTCTACTGCTGTCCGCAATAAGGAGGAAGCATTCAAACGGTACCGACGCCTTAAAACTCAAGACTCTCATTCTTCCTATGTTTCTGCCCGGAATCAAGCCAAATCTGTTCTTCGACTTGCCAAACACTCTTTCATCAATAATAAATGCACTGAACTATCCAACTCTAGCTCTTCCCAAGCTCCCATTTTCCACTCTGATGGCACAACCATCACTTCTTCCTCTGACAAAGCTAAACTCTTTTCTCAAACTTTTGCTAGAAACTCCACCTTGGATGATTCCTGTGCTATTCCTCCCTCTCCACCCTCCTCTCTCTTACTTATGCCTTATATCTTAATCTCTTCTAAAGATGTACTTTCTACCCTCTCTGGGCTTAATACTAATAAGGCGTACGGTCCGGACGGTGTTCCTCCTGTTGTTCTAAAAAACTGTGCTTCCGTGCTGACTCCCTGCCTAGGCAAACTCTTTCGTCTCTGTCTATCCTCTAACGTCTTCCCTTCATGCTGGAAATTTGCTCACATTCAACCTGTCCAAAAGAAGAGTGACCGCTCTCAACCCTCCAACTATCGTCCAATTGCTCTCATCTCTTGTCTTTCTAAAGTTTTTGAAACTATTCTTGCTTCCAAATTTGTTAAGCATTTCTCTTCTCATAATCTGCTCTCAGATCGCCAGTATGGCTTCCTTAAGGGTCGCTCTACTGGTGATCTTCTCTCATATCTTACTAACTCTTGGTCATCCTCCTTTCGTGAATTCGGTGAGACTTTTTCTATTGCACTAGACATATCGAAAGCCTTCGATAGAGTCTGGCACAAATCTTTTATTTCTAAACTACCCTCCTTCGGTTTCTATCCCTCCATCTGTGCCTTTGTTTCTAATTTCCTTTCCGGCCGTTCCATAACCGCGGATGTGGATGGCCATTGTTCACTTCCTCACCCTATAAACTCCGGTGTTCCTCAGGGCTCTGTCCTATCTCCTATTATCTTTCTAATTTTTATAAATGATCTTCTCAACTGTACCTCAATTCCCATCCATTCATACGCAGACCACTCCACCTTACACTACTCCATTAATTTTTCAGAACGCCCCAGCCAGCAATCCCTCAACGACAAACGTAATAAAGCCATAGAACTCATACCCGTCCACTCACCAACTCTCTGCAATCTCCCTCTCTCCGCCGCAATGTTGCATCTCTCTCGCTATTCTATCGCTACTATAATAATCAGTGTTCCTCAGAGCTTTCCCAGTGTATACCACCTCCTTTACGTAGGGTACGTGGTACCCGTCTTGCAACTAAATCCCACCCCTACTCTATGCAACTCTCCAACCCAAGAGTGAAACATTACTCTCAAACTTTCTTCTACTCAACAGCTGAGCTCTGGAACTCTCTCCCAGAATCAGTCTTTCCCTCTTCCTATGACTTAAATTGCTTCAAACTCCGTGTGTCCCGGCATTTTGGCTCGAACGTCCCTTGATTTTGGCCCTGTCACTCTTTCAACTATGGGGGAGGCACTCGCTATAGGCAGTTCTTCCTTTTGCCTCCCTCAATCACATAGAAACAAAAATGTACAAATTTGCTGTTATTTTGTTTAAATATCGGTGTTACGTTAGCGAGCTTCTACTTTTTAGGCATACTCCCAGACTGGAAGGATTTATTGAAGAGCAATGTTAGTAGTTTGGAGAGTTCAAATTTAGCTTCCTTTAGAACTCTAGATTAGATTGTGTCGAATCAAGGAGATTGATTTTAAAGTTGAGTTTTCCAAACATTTCAATACTTCTATCTCTACAATGCTGATATTGTTTAGAGCATCATAATTGTCTATCTGAACTAGTGATGCAGCAGGGATATCATTAAGATCCTCTATTGTAAAAACTGATGCAAAGAAGCTATTGAAGGCACTGCTTATCTGTAGGCTACTTCGTCTTTTGTGTAATCGCCGTTCTCATCAACTAATGGTCCAATAGTTATAGTGACTACTTTCTTCGTTCTGATGTAATTAGAGAGAGAGAGATTCATGTGTGTAACCTCGAGACAAAAAATAAAATGTTATCTTTGTGCCTCAGAGTACACTTGTATGAGGGTTGAGATACCATCATACCAATAACTAGCTTTATTCCTCTTTAGATTGCAGCAAATTCTTTAGAATACCGACACTCCTTTCGTTGGTGATTGAAGTGATACCTATACCATTGTTGTAGTTCCTGAATATACCTAAATATCATATATGTATCAAGTTGATAGTGACAGGGGTGTATTTTGTCTTAGGCAAGTCTTGACACTGTCATTTAAGACACTGAAATTCATAGACAATAATCCTGGCTTGTTTTAGCGGGGATTTCAATGTCAGTCTTCCTGTTAGTTCAGGGATATCATCAAACTACCGACGCCGTCCCTGATATGTAAATAATAATAGATAACATAATGACGTTGAAATCAAACAGGAAAAATAATAACTACGCAAGAAAACATTAGATATATACAGTAAAACTATCATTAAAGTAGCAAAAGTTATGTTATTTAAACATTTGTATCCATGTCGTGATTTCCTTATAAACTATATATATATATATATATATATATATATATTATATACAGTACATTAGAGATGGAACGAATATCAATTTTCACTATTTGCGAATACGAATACGAATACGAATTTTTTGTTGTAAAATTCGCGAATACGAATACGAATAGCGAATATTTCAATCCTTATTTCATCCTTCAAGAACTGGTAATTATTTTTATGTCACCAACAAACGTTAATTAAATTACTATGAAATTAATTACCAGAAGGTAATGACGATGTGAATGTGTAATTTCTTAAATATCATACGTGAACTGTATGAATTAATGTTTAATATATTGTAAGAGTTCAGCCATAGAAAATTGAATAATTGAAATTAAATCCATTCAATTTTTTATGTTTCCAGTCCTCAGTCCCAATGTTGCCGCTTTGTTGGTACTAAAGTACCAGATTTGGTACATTTGACTCTCTCAAGTACATTTTATACATTTTCCAATAAAATCGTCCATATCTGGTACTAAATACGAAATCAGTGAGGAAATATGATGGAATATATTTTAGTGACATGGGATTACATTGGATATGTCTGAAATGGCAATATTGCGACGGTTCAAATGTCCAGGTCCAGCACACGTTCGTTTACCGGGCAGTGATTCCACTTTAGAATAATTTTGTAGGCCTACTTTTCACTAGTTTGATCTGGTACTATTAAATACAGTTAAGTAGCAACACTGCTCAGTCATCCTTCATTCCACTCTAGCGGCCCCAACGCACATCTACACTGTTATTTATTCGTTTGTGTTAACTTTAAAATTTAATATTTAACATTTTTGTATATATTCTATTGGTTTCGTGAACATATTCGAATATTTGCAAATAGCTATGAATGGAAATGCGAATACGAATACGAATACGAATATTGAAAAACATAGCGAATATTCGGACATACGAATACGAAACGAATATTCGGTCCATCTCTAATATATATATATATATATATATATATATATATATATGATATTAGTCACTTGAACTAATTTACTAAATACTGATAATTCAAATCAGATAAGCATTGGTAAATGGACATGTCGTACGATGAACGAACAGTCAAAGTATTATTATACCATATTAATATCCGTGCCAAATAGTTTACTGTGAACACGCATTCAAATATTATTATATAGCATTTACATATTTTTGTCTTTATGTAAGATGGAGGCAAAAGGAAAAACTTACCTTTAACAAGCATCCAGTTGGAAAGAAAATAAGTGGGAATGTGTTGAGAGGCGGGTGCCACCCTACTTTCTGTGAGAAATGAGGTATTCACTGAGAAAGCTCTGTACATATTTTTGTTATTGTGATACGAGTAGAAGATAGAGAGCATGCAACATTGTGGCATATGAGAGAAAGATATTGTAGAGAATTATTGAAACAAGATGAGTTGACAAGACTAAAAAATGTCTACTCTACCCTTTCGAGAAGTATGATATGGTTGGAACCTCACTACATTTACAAACAACACTCGATACATGTGCAAAAAGTACCCCTGTACGAAGCAAGAAGATATGCAGGAGTAAAGAAACCACGGAGATTGTTGAGCACACCTAACTTCTGGAAAGCTTTATTACAGAAGTGGTAACATGATCTTTCCAAGAAAAGTCAGAGAAAAAAAATAGACACCAAGAATATTGAGAGAGGACAAAGGGTTGATTTATGCGTTGTTGAAGAGTAAGGTATAGTTGTGTGGAAGATTGTGCCATGTAGATAGATGGAGAAATTGGGTTTTGGAAGCATTGAAAGATATAAGATTTTCTCTGCCCCAATCAGATATAGTTAATAGATCAGAAATAACGTGTGCTATGTCCTCATCACGTGGTGGGTCGCTATGGGAAGATAGTTGAATAACATAAAATAGAGTCATTGTCATATGAGTGGATAGGACTAGAGGTACAGTTGAGAAAATCGTTAATGAATATTAGCGAGAAAACTGGAGATAGGAAAGATCCCTGCGGAACAGCAGAGTTGATAAATTGAAGAAGTGAGTGATGGCTGTCCACAGCCACAGGTATGGAAGTGTCAAAAAGGAAATAGGAGATACAAACAGACAGACAGATAGACACCCGAGGATGGTAGTACCCCTCAGACCCGGTTGGGCTCTGAGGCACCCATAACAAACACCCCCCGCGGAACCCGGTAGGGCTCTGAGGCACCGGCAGCTTGAAAGCCTGAAAGCTTGTTTTGAAAGGCGTCAGTCCGACGCATGTAAACAACAGCCGGTTGGACCGACGCCGCGCATCTCCGACCACAAGAAGGAGAGGCGTCGCTTGTTCGTGTGTGGCTGTGTGTTATTGTTAAGTAGTGAAAAGTAGTGAAAAGTGGCTGACATTGCCACAAAGTTCTCTCCACGGAAATCGTCATCACAACTGAACCAGTTGACTTAGAGAGCTCTACTCAACGCCATCTTACAGGTACGAAACACATCTACGCTTGGGGATGCGCGAGAATGCGGAAGCAATCAAAATAACAAAGATACGGTAGCCTAGGCGAGACGTTTTTTCGGCCAAATCCCCCGGATTTCGGGGATATATTAGAGAATGCGTAGCCGAGGCTGGAGGGTAATTAAAAACAAGGGGTTTATGCCAGACTTTATAGAAGGCTTTAAATATGTCAAGAGCAATAAAAAAAAGGTCTTGCCAAAGCCCTGAAAGGAAGATGACCATAGGTTAGTAAGATACGATAAAAGATCACCAGTGTTGAGGACCTTAAAGTAACCACGCTGGTAGCCTGGAAGTAGATTATGGGAAGACAAATGCTTATGAAATTTTGAATTAAGATAGTTTAACCTATCAAATGCTAGCCGCCCACCCCCCCCAGCCAAAAATGTATGTGGTTGTGGTGTGGTTGTGGTTGGTAGTTGAATCATCTGCCAAAAACAGCAATACAGCTGGGTGAGCATGTGTGAATATGCGAGGCCTGTGCGGTATGAAGGAGGGAAGGTCACAGAGGTGTTATGCCCCTTTCCCACTGATGCGATTTCATACGATTTTCGTCGCCGAGGACGTAGTCCTGTCAATTCGCAACGAATTTGTGCGACGTCAACGATTTTGACCGTTAAAAAAATTTGACAAGTTTACACTCGGTGACGATGTCGCCGATAAGTAAGACGTAATAGGCGACATTATGCGACATCATCGGCAAATTGAGCGATGGTTCGCCGATGACCTTGGCGAGAACTGTCACGTTTGAATAAAATATTGCGAAATAATGCGAAGGATGAACGAATCGTCGGCGTATGTTCTGCGACGTCTTCGGTGAATTAAGCGATGGTTCGGCGAATAGCCTACCTCGGCGAGATTATCCGAAAACTTTTTGCATATATTTCATGGCAAAAACATAAGAACATAAGAAAATGGGAGTCTGCAGAAAGCCGATCGGCCCACACAAGGCAGATCCCTGTCACACCCAACCCCAATTACAAGGCCTAATTATAGACCCAACTCACTAATGCCTTGAGGACTGACCTCACCAAATCGGTCAGAGATCGACACAAGATTACGGCTTAAAAATTGAGCCCACCTGCCTTTTTTTGTTTTCTCTTTGTCTCCCTCTCTCCTCGTTTTGTGTTTGTTTTCTATTTCTCTCCCTCTCTCTTTGCCTAATTGTATCCCTTCGGCCCCGTTCAGCCTACTGTTTTAACCCTTTCGCTGCGGGTGACGTTCTGGAACGTCCTGGCAAGTTACAGCAATTTCCAGGCTTTAAAAGCCTGTAAAAACCGTAAAAATCGAGTGTCAGTGAGCGGGAGCGTGAGGGGCTCACCTCCGACCCTCAGAGCACCGAGCGGCTCACTGAGGTTGACTGTGTCTCGCGCGAGTCTCTCTCTGTGTCTCCCAACAGTGTAGCCAAGCGAGCGAGTGTTACATAATAGCGGGTTTCCCGCGTTTCACTGGCACCACTGCGGGTGAACCAGACCATGTACGGGGCCCATTCTGGTGTCATTTTGAAGCTATTCTCGCCTAGTTTTCGGCAGAATACACTACATTTAATGCAGATGCTTGATTTATCATTCAGGAGTGCCTGAATATGCCCTAAATAGCCCAAACATAACCGCAGCCAAAGGGTTAAGACGTTTACCCCCATCCAGGTTTCAATATTGTCTTGGTGAGCTGTAGCGAGCCAACATATATATATTTTTGTTTTAAGAGCAAGCTAAATTTGTAAATTTTTCGATAGAAAAATGTCTCCGGCAAAGCCGGATTTCTCCATATAATGCTGGTTCGCTATCGCTTGCCAGGAAGATATCGATACTTGGACATCTTAAAACAGTTGGCTGAATGGGGCTGAATGGATACAAACCAGAGAAAGAGAGAAAAGGAGAGAAAGAGAAAAAAAACAGGTGAACCCCCCCACAAGAGGTGCATAGAAAAAAGGGTTGGCAGGTTCACTATAGGCCTAATAATTTTTGTTTACCCATCTCGCCGAAGGTGCTCTTTGGCCTCGGCAGGTGTGTCTTGAGCATTCCGCTACGTCGCAAGGCCCTTCGCATGCCTCGTGCGGAGCATAGCCCTGGCGGGTATACTCTGGGCGAGTACTCGTGCGCACGTCGACGACTAATCGACGAGGAAATTGCCGATGACTCTTGTGCATCGTCGATGTTCTCAGAACATCTGAGAGCATCGGCGAGCCGCCGTGCAGCGTTGCAAAAGTTTTTTTTGTGCGAAGTGTCTCGCCGATGTCGTCGATGATCTCCGAGGGCCTCACAGATCCCTCTGCAATGTTCGACGATGCTTGCGAGGGCTATTAATCCTCGTGAGTCCTCGTCCAAAATTTTGAACAATCCGAAAATTTGCGAGGGCCCTTGCGAGGCCTTGCGAGTCAAACGATTATCATGCGAGGGTTTAAGATTTTGTTGCGACATGTCAAGAATGTGCCAATTTATGCCCCTTTCCCACTGATGCGATTTCATACGAATTTCGTCGCCGAGGACGTAGTCTTGTCAATTCGCAACGAATTTGTGCCACGTCAACGATTTTGACCATTAAAACCCGTTGACAAGTTTACACTCGGCGACGATGTCGCCGACGGGTAAGACGTAATCGGCGACATTATGCGACCTCATCGGCAAATTGAGCGATGGTTCGCCGATGACCTCGGCGAGAACTGTCACATTTGAATAAAATATTGCGAAATAATGCGAAGGATGAACGAATCCTCGGCGTATGTTCTGCGACGTCTTCGGCGAATTAAGCGATGGTTCGGCGAATACCTCGGCGAGATTATCCGAAAACTTTTTGCATATATTTCATGGCACAAACATAAGAACATAAGAAAACGGGAGTCTGCAGAAAGCCGATCGGCCCACACAAGGCAGATCCCTGTCACACCCAACCCCAATTACAAGGCCTAATTATAGACCCAACTCACTAATGCCTTGAGGACTGACCTCACGAAAACGGTCAGAGATCGACACAAGATTACGGGGTCTGCAGAGCGCCGATTGGCCCACACCAAGCAGATCCCCCCTCATACCCAACCCAACTCGTCGAAAATGTACAAATTTATCTTAAAATCGCCAAACTAATGGGCCGAACGTCATAAAATATGAAAACTAATGGGGTTAACCATGAGGAAGAAAGGGGACCAGAAAAACGACCCATCTCCCCTTAATTCGGAGATTGGCAATGTCTGGCTTCGCCGGAGACATTTTTCTATCAAATAATGTACACATTTAGCTTGCTCTCAAAACAAAAAATATATATGTTGTCTCGCTACCGCTCACCAGGAAAAGATTGAAACCTGGATGGGGGTAAACGTCTTTAAACAGTAGGCTGAACGGGGCCGAACGGATAGAAGGCAAAGAGAGAGGGAGAGAAATGGAAAAAAAAAAAAAACGAGGAGAGAGGGAGAGGAAGAGAGAAAAAAAAACCCAGCGTGGTGGGCTCAATGTTTGCGGGCATAAAAATTGAGCCCACCTCGCCTTTTTTTGTTTTCTCTTTCTCTCCCTCTCTCCTCGTTTTTTGTTTATTTTCTATTTCTCTCCCTCTCTCTTTGCCTTGTATCCGTTCGGCCCCGTTCAGCCTACTGTTTTAAGACGTTTACCCCCATCCAGGTTTCAATATTTTCCTGGTGAGCGGTAGCGAGCCAACATATATATATTTTTGTTTTTGAGATCAAGCTAAATTTGTACATTTTTCGATAGAAAAATTTCTCCGGCAAAGCCGGATTTCTCCATATAATGCTGGTTCGCTATCGCTTGCCAGGAAGATATCGATACTTGGATGGGGATAAACGTCTTAAAACAGTTGGCTGAATGGGGCTGAATGGATACAAACCAGAGAAAGAGAGAAAAGGAGAGAAAGAGAAAAAAAAACAGGTGAACCCCCCACGAGAGGTGCATAGAAAAAAGGGTTGACAGGTTCACTATAGGCCTAATCATTTTTTTTTTACCCACCTCGCCGAAGGTGCTCTTTGGCCTCGGCAGGTGTGTCTTGAGCATTCCGTGACGTCGCAAGGCCCTTCGCATGCCTCGTGCGGAGCATACCCCTGGCGGGTATACTCTGGGCGAGTACTCGTGCGCACGTCGACGACTAATCGACGAGGAAATCGCCGATGACTCTTGTGCATCGTCGATGTTCTCAGAACATCTGAGAGCATCGGCGAGCCGCCGTGCAGCGTTGCAAAGTTTTTTTTTGTGCGAAGTGTCTCGCCGATGTCGCCAATGTTCTCCGAGGGCCTCGCAGATCCCTCTGCGATGTTCGACTATGCTTGCTAGGGCTATGAACCCTCGTGCGAGGGCCCTTGCGAGGCCTTGCAAGTCAAACAATATCATGCGAGGGTTTAAGATATTGTTGCAACATGTCACGAATGTGCCAATTTATTGGTGTCGGCGATGAAAATCGTGAGAAGTCGCATCAGTGGGAAAGTGGCATTATTGGTGTCGGCGATGAAAATCGTGAGAAGTCGCATCAGTGGGAAAGTGGCATTACAATCCCTTACATCTCCCTTATAGAGCAATATTATTGCACCAGAAGGCATAATATTTATGTAAAAGATTAGGACCCATAAATTAGGTGTATAGAAAAAATACAGCGTGTAAAGCAATAAAATAAAGTATAAGCAAGTAGGGAGTAAGTGAGTGGGGGAAGGGAGGGTTGAATTTTTCCTTCCTTCCTCCCTCCTCTTGCTATCGATCGGTGCTTGCAAATGTTACGCTCATTCTAGGGGAGTTCCACTCGCTCCCTCTTACACATATCTTATATGTATAGTATAAGGGATATATCTGGGGTTGAATGACAGACCAACAGCCCTGCCACCACCTCCACGATAATTATGGTGTGTGTGTGTGAGGTGTAAGTGTATTATGATCTTTGCTATTGAAAGTTGCCATGTAGGAATACTCTTGATCAACATTTTTCAGCTGCCTAGGCTTGTTGGCGCTTTTTTTGTATACGTTTAAAAAACCTGCTTCCTACAGGCACGTCACAGCTCCCTTACAGAACCTTCCCGAAGTTGTGTCGTACCTGCCTGGTTAAAGAGATACAAAATTATGAGAACTTTTGGACGATAGTTGGAGAGTTGAGAGTGGTCACCCTTCTTTGTGACAGGTTGAATGAAAGTAAATTTTTAGCACGAAGGGAAGACCGCACAGAAGAACAGTTTTCAAGTACTACAGGTCCATACAGCTTATTGTACATTTTTGTTAGGTCCGTGCGAAGCTGGACCTCAAGTCACCACTCATATTGTTGTTGTTGTTGTTGTTGTTGTTAGGGCGATCAATATCAAAAAGGGCTATTTCTCGGTTATTACTGAACCAAATGTAATTAATTTTCACAAGCAAATACTCTGATCTAGCTTCTAGGCCGTAGCGGAGCCCTTTTTTCAATTTCGGCCTGGGTGCCCCTTTTTCAGTAGGACGACATTTATAGATAATTGCTATTTCTCGATTATTACTGAACCCAATTTAATGACCTTATACATGCATATAAATAATCTATCCTCTAGGCTGTAACTAAACCCTTTGTTTCAATTCCTCCCAGGGCGCTCCCCGATTAGCCTTCTTCTGCAATAGTCGACACTTATCAAAATTTGCTATTTCTTGGTTATTACTGAACCAAATTTTATGAGCTTACACATGCATATACTCGAATATTTTCTCTAGGCCGTAACGGAGCTATTTTCTTAAATTTCGTTCAGGGCGCCCCGCTAATTGACGCATTCTGTAGTAGTGGTGAAAAATGAAATAGCTACCTGTTTGAAAATGCTAAGTCATATTTCATAGAACTCTTTATGCATAGCCTCTTGCTTATTGATCAGGCTTTAGGAGTGCACTTTTAAAATACTTCACCCTTGGCGTTTAACTTTTGGGTCCCTTCTTACGGTAAGTAGATGGAAAATTTAATCGGCTGTCTTTTTGGGTCTTTGCTTTGATAATTTCATTCTCATGCATACTGTATACTGTAGTGTGATCTATTCCCTTACCATAACAGAGTCTAATCTACAAATTTAGCCCAGGGCGCCTCGCTACTGTCTTACGAAAAATGACATCGGATATAATCAGTGTTCCTCAGAGCTCTCCCAGTGTATACCAACTCCTCTACTTAGGGTATGTAGTACCAGTCTTGCAACACAATCCCACCCCTACTCTGTGCAACTCAGCCAACTCTATAACTCAGGAGTGAAACAATTCTCCCAATCTTTCTTATAGTCAACGGCTGAGCTCTTGATCTCTCTCCCTGAATCCATCTTTCCCTCATCCTATGACCTAAATTGCTTCAAACTCCATGTGTCTAGGCATTTTGGCTTGAACGTTCCTTTATTTTGGCCCTGTCACTTTCAAATATGGGGGAGGTACTCGTCACAGGCAGTTTGACTTTTGTCTCCCTCATCCACATAGAAAGAAATATATATATATATATATATATATATATATATTATATATATATTATATATATATCTATATATATATATATATATATATATATATATATATTATATATATATTTACTGTATACAGAATATATATATATATATATATTATTATGTTCTCTCCACCAACCAACTCTACTCCTAAAATATATATATATATATATATATATATATATATATATATATATATATATATATATATATATATATATATATATATATGAATCAATGGAGAAAAGCATACAGTATTTATCTTTCAGATTCCCAAAAGGTGTTCTTATGCATTATTATATCTCTTGATGATAGCCATAACAGAGGGAAGGAAGATGTCATTGTATAAAGCAGAGTGGGTAAAGGAAGTGAAAACCCTGGCAGACATTGCGAAATCTGAACCACATGCTGCATATACTGCCTTCACATATGGTGTTAAGCACAGATGGACCTTTCTTATGAGAACAGTGCCTGACATTAGACAGATGCTCCAACCGCTGGAAGAAGCAATCAGAGGAGCATTCATACCGGCTTTAACAGAGATGGAAGGCGTCACGCAAGAGCTAAGAGATCTATTAGCTCTTCCGCCAAGGTTCGGAGGTATGGGGATCATAAACCCAGCGGAGGCGGCACCTCATGAGTACCAAAATTCCCTTAAACTTACTACGTCTCTGACAAAAAAAATACGGGAGCAAAATGATAATGATTAGGTGGACGAAGAGGAACAACGAAATGCAAGACAGGAAATTACAAAGAGCAGAGAAGAGAGACAGAAACATAGCCTAGAACAAATTAAGACCAGATGTAGGGAAGAACTGAAAATGAGAGTTGAGATGGCACAAGACATTGTGGCTTCAAATTGGCTCACATCATTACCAATAAAGGAAAAAGGCTTCAGCTTAAATAAACAAGAATTCAATGATGCCCGTAGCCTTGAGGTATGGGTGGCCAGTTTCGAACCTGCCTCTGAAATGTGCATGCGGTGAAATAAACAACCCAGACCACTGTATGACCTGTAAGAAAGGAGGATTCATCTGTATCCGGCATGATGAAGTACGAGACATCACTGCACAAATGCTGGACGAGGTGTGCCATGATGTCAGAATCGAACCGGAACTTCTGCCAATGGACGGACAGCGCTTGGCCCACAATACTGCAAATACTTCAAATGAAGCAAGAGTGGACGTAAGTGCTTGAGGTTTTTGGACGAGGGGACAACGGGCTTTTTTCGACATCAGAATCTTCAACCCAAGAGCACAAACATATCGTGAGCGAGGACACAAGGCGGCATAATTGAGAAACGAAAGTGAGAAAAAATGCGCTTATGAAGAAAGAATTTTGAACAGGGATCAAGGAAGCTTTACTCCTCTGGTCTTCTCATCGTCGGGAGGTATGGGACCTTCTGCAAGTGTCTTCTATGCCAGATTAGCTGAACAAATATCGGAGAAAAAGCGCCAGCATAGAAGCCAAGTCATAACTTGGATGAGATGCCGGCTCTCTTTCTCTCTTCTCAGGTCTGCACTCCTGTGTCTCAGGGGTACAAGATCCTCCCCGGTACAGAGGACAAGAGTGAGAGACTTGGACTTTGAAATGGTCGTGGCGGAGGGACGAATTGGGGAACAACTAGGTTGATTGTAGGGAGGTACTGGTACAATAAGATAAACTACAATATAACTAGAATAAGAGAATAAGATAGATTGTACACCACTTTGTAACTGTCACCTTAATAAAAAAAAAACACACCAAAAAAAACAGGAAACATGCTTACATTACTGAAATGTTTGTGGACATGCAGTAATGCAAGTAATGGTCACTCTTCTGTAAATCTAAAATGGCTTACTTAAGAATGGGAAAGGGGTGGGACCTATTTTGTATTTATTTATTGTTTTTATTGTATACAGTGATGGTTTATCTGTATTTATATTTCTGAAGTTGCGCATACGTGTAAATAAATAAATAAATAAATAATCAATTTATTTCAAGCCGGCAGCCAATGGGGCTGACAATACACAGACTTAACCTAGATATTATCCTAAGGGATCAACAGACTGATCCTGGCTGCTAACGAGGGTGCCTACATACCCCCGAGGGAGTAGGACGTGGGCAGGAGACTTTGTTGGCCCCCCGAGGCGGTCCGTCCAGCCCTTGCCCTCAAAGCCAGGGAGAGTTTTTGAGTGAACTTCCCCTGCCGGCGCGTGGGATCGAACCCCCGACACCAGAGCTAGCGCTCCCAATACACTGTACTAAGCACGCTCGGCCACCGTGACCATGTGTTCGTGTTTGTGTGTATGTATGCGTGTTTAGTTATTTGTGTGCATGCTTGTACGATAAAATTAGCAAGGGGAGTCGGACAAAAATGATATGTTCATTTATGCAGCACTGGTATAATTAGAAGGCTGTAATCCCCCCTCCATTTACTGATGATATTATCCGACTGACTAATTAGGAGGCTTACACCACTATTTTTGGGGTGATCATTACTGTTTAGAGTCTAATGAAAGAGAGAGTGAGATTGAGAGAGAGAGAGAGAGAGAGAGAGAGAGAGAGAGAGAGAGAGAGAGAGAGAGAGAGAGAGAGACATGCATAGATACACTGACCACACATATCTTACAATCCCTGCAAGGTGGCGCCACCATGACTCAATCATAGTAGAGATTGCCACCCTAAGAATTTGGGAAAGTAGAAGGAATGGGTAGCAAAGATGAGAGAGAGGGTGACGGACATATTAAGTAAGAATGTTTTTTTGTTGTATGTTAGTGAGGGAGACAAAAGGCAGAACTGCCTGTAACGAGTGCCTCTCCCAGAGTTGAAAAAGTGACAGGGCCAAAATCAAGGGACGTTCGAGCCAAATTGCCTGAACACACGGAGCTTGAAGCAATTTAAGTCATAGAAAAAGGGAAATACAGATTCTGGGAGAGAGTTCCAGAGCTCAGCTGTTTCACTCTTGGGTTGGAGAGTTGCACAGAGTAGGGGTGGGATTGTGTTGCAAGAAAGGTGATACATGCTCTACAAAGAGGGGGTCGTATACATTGAGAGAGCTCTGAGGAACACTGATTATTGTAATAGCGGTAGAATAGTGAGAGATGCAACATTGCAGCGAAGAGAGAGTGACTGCAGATAATTGGTAAGTGGACGTGAGTTAATGAGACGGAAGGCTTTCCTCTCTACTTTGTCTAGAAGTGTTGTGTGAAAGGATCCTCCCCACATGTGTGAACAATACTCAATACATGGACGCACTGTGCCCCTGTAGAGAACAAGAAGCTGCACAGGGGTAAAGAACCCCCTGAGGCGGTTGTGCACACCCAGCTTCTAGGAAGCTGTTTTAGCTTCAGTTGTAATATGATCCTTCCAAGAGATATCAGAAGAAATAGAGATACCAAGAATATTAAGAGAAGGTGAAGGGTTAATTTGTATTTTGTTGAAGAGTAGGTCATAGTTTTCTGGAAGGGGGCGACGAGTAGACAGATGGAGAAATTGAGTTTTGGAAGCATTGAAAGTAACAAGGTTTTCTCTGCCCCAATTAGAGATATTAGAAAGATCAGAAAAGAGCTGTTCTATGGCTTCCTTATGCGAGTTTTGGAGTTCCTGCTTTGAATAATTTTGTGGAAGGCTAGTTGAATAGTGCAATGCAGAGTCGTCAGCTTATGAGTTAATGGGTCTGGAAGTGCTGTTGAGAAGGTCGTTAATGAATAATAGGAAGAGAGTTGGAGATAGGACAAAACCCTGAGGAACACTGGAGTTGATAGGTTGAGGGAGTGAATGGTGGCCATCCACAACCGCAGCTATGGAGAGGCCGGTAAGGAAATTAGAGACAAAGGCACCGATGGAGGGATAAAAACCGTAGGAGGGTAGTTTGGAAATAAGGGATTTGTGCCAGACTCTATAGAAGGCCTTCGATATGTCTAGGGCAACAGAAAAAGTCTTACCGAAGTCCCGCATGGAGGATGACCAAGAGTTAGTAGGATAAGAAAGAAAATCACCAGTAGAGCGGCCCTTAGCCCCTTCTGTACCGGGGACGTCTTCATTACTTTATTCTGGCTACTATTAGACCATTTTCTTCAGTTTAAAAAGGGCCTCCAGCCAGGGGTGGATCAAATACTGATTTTTTATAGGTCAGATACAGATACAAATACTTTTATTCCTTAATGCAAAAAGGCAAATATAAATACAAATACTTCTGAAATTAAGATGTAAAAATACAAATACAAATAGGCTACTTTTCGTTGCCGCTTGATCTGAGCCTGTGATCTAACTCAGCGAGTCAGACCGAGCGTCGAGTTATGATTGCGCGGGATTTCAATTCAAATCAAGCGGGTAAAGATGCACAACAGATTCAGAATATTCAACGTTACTGCTTTCAGATACGGTAACAATAGCAGGAATATAAATAACAAAATTATAAATATAAAACAAATGTACGTGTTTTCGTCCTCACAAATTGTCTGTAAGTAGCAATGAAAAATATAAAAAAATGCCTTTGTTTATGGAAGAGGCAAACTAGCCTACTGCCTGTAACACTAACAAGTGTCGAAATACAAATACAATACAAAATACTTTTTCTTCTAGGTGCCAAAATACAATTACAAATACAAATACAGTGAAAATCGTATTTAAATACAATTCAAATACAAATACAATTGTTTTTGATCCACCCCTGCCTCCAGCAACTCACAGGCTATGAACTCTCTCACTTTATAATTTTTACTACCACAGATACTTCTTAAACTGCACATTATCGGCTAATTATAGCTAAAATTATATTAAAAAGGGGTCGTCGGTAAAGAAGGGGTTAAGGAAGCCATACTGGCGGTCTGAGAGTAGGTTATGGGAAGATAAATGCTTAAGATTTTTTTTTGAGGCAAGAATAGTTTCAAAAACTTTAGAGATGCAAGAAATGAGAGCAATTGGACGGTTTTTTGAGGGTGAAGACCGGTCACCATTCTTTGGGACAAGTTGAATGAGGGAAAACTTCCAGCAAGAAGGAAAGATGTTAAAGGAAAGACAGAGACAGAAGAGTTTGCCTAGGCAGGGAGTCAGCATGGAAGTACAGTTTTTAGTACAATGGGAGGAACACCGTCCAGTCCATACGCCTTCTGAGTATTAAGCCCAGAGAGGGTAGAAAGTCCATCCTTGGAAGATATTTTAATGCCAGGCATAAGTGGGAGAGACGGGGGTATAGAGGGAGGAATATCTTCGGAATCATCCAAAGTGGAGTTTTATGTTAGCGAAGAGTTCAGCTTTGTCAGAGGAAGTAGTGACGATGTTGCCGTCATAGTGGAAAAGAGGAGGGAAAGACGAAGATGAAAAATTGTTAGAGAGTTTTTGGCTAGATGCCAGAAGGCTTGGGAAGAGCTAGAGTTGGATAGTTCCGTGAATTTATTATTGATGAAAGAATTTTTGGTGAAGCGAAGAACAGACTTGGCTTGATTCCGGGCAGAAACATAGGATGTATGAGATTCTTGAGTTTGAAGGCGACGATACCGTATGAATGCTTCGTCCTTATTGCAGACAGCAGTAGAACAAGCGTGAGTAAACCAAGATTTTGTTTGTATTAGACTGAGAGAAAGAAAATGGAATGTATGCTTACATGCCCAAGAGGATTACCTCGGTAATGTGTTCAGCACTCTACGAGGGTCCCCAGTCACGGAAGCAGAATTCATTTCATGGGAAATCAAAGAAGTACTGCCGAAGAGACTCCCAGTCGGCAGCCACTAGCGCCGACGGCTGGGAGGATAGCTGGGTTGGCATACTGAATAGGTAGGATAGGTGACAGAGATAAGTTTATGGTTGGAGGAGCCCAAAGGAGAGAAAAGATTTACAGTATAAGCAGCAGGGTTAGAGGTTAGAAATAAGTCAAGAAAGTTGGGCCGTTCTCCGAAGCGATCTGGGATATGGGTGGCTTGCTGGACTAACTACTCTAGGTAATTTAGGATAGAAAAGGTGTAGGCTTGTTCAATAGGTTGGTCAGTGGAAACAGGGTAGAGCCATTGGCGGTGGTGAACGTTGACATCTCCTAAGATGGATATTTCTGCGAAAGGAGAGATGGATAGTGTTTTGCCCTGATTTTATTCAGGTTTAACGTATTGGTTAAAGTGAGTTCTTTCAAGACTGGGACTTCAGTGTTCATACAATACATGCAAAGAAACAATAGAGGATATATATAACACCGAAATAATATTTAAGAACAGTTTATTAGCTTTAAACTCTATGAACAAGTCATATATGAGGTAATATTGAAGAACATGGCAAGTAAATGGATACAACTGAAAATACCAAATCTTCGAGCACAAGCGAGGATCTAGATGGAGCTCAGGTATAATATTAAGGCAGATCAACCGCTTATTTTCCTTCAAGGTAATTATAGGATTTATAGTTCACTGAAGAGTTAGCAAGAACCTAATATGGTCACTATCACCGGGCGCACTGGTGTACAGAGTTATAATCAAGTAAACACTGAAGTTGCGTTAGGTTATACTTATATACAGTTATATATTATAGTAAGTGATACTTGTGATTATGATTAATTCACTGTTGGCACTTGTAATGAGTTGAGAGATGAACTCTGTTATTTAACACTCGTATAGGTTATCTAGAGCCAATATTATAGACTCTCACGAAATAACACTGTTATGAATTACACTGAGTTACTATCTGAGGACTCTTACAATAACACTTATATAATTTGTATGGAGTCGATATTGTGGACTCTACTATATAACACTTATATGATTTATCTCGAGTCGGTATTATGGACTCTACTATAATTATAACACTGGTGTGGTTAACACAGAGTCGTTATTGTGGACTCTACTACTGTATAAAACACTGGCGCACTGGGGTGAATTTGGTAAGTGGATATTATTTCAACTCTCACTTTCTTAGCCTCGTCACTGGCTTGAACTTTTTCAGGATTTTCTAAATGATTCCTATAAGGGACACTGGGAATTGTAGCTGGTTTCTGTTCTCTTGTAGTCTTCTGAGTCTCCGTGGGCCGTCTAGGTTGGCTGTCGTGTGAAGTGGTGAGTTACAGATGGACTAATGAATTGGGGTATTGAATAAGGGTACACAAGTAATATTTATGTGTTAGGTGCCTTTTCGAATTAACGCGAGCATATCCAGTGAGAACTTAAGGATGCTCGCCTGTTCTGACTTTTATATTAGTCGTTGGTGAAGTGTTGTTCAGGTACTCTTGATTTAGGGTCTTAAATCTAATGCCTCAGTGTTGACGGATTAGCACTAGATCGGACTAATGCGAGAAGAACAATATGGTGTGGACCAATACTGCCTAAACTCAACTGTTTCTGACCTTTTTAAGAGGTTCAAAACACCCGTTTGTTGGTCGTGACTGAGCACAGACCAACACTGATTCCTCCACAGGATCAGTAACTCTAGCAGGATAGGGCAGGGTGGCCTCCTATCTTTCACCAGAATAGAGCAAAATCTAATTCAGGACTTCGGGTTGCCGAAAGTAAAGTCATAGGACTTTGACACTCTTTAGACTAGTGGGGTAGGTCGGCTGTGGCCGTAATACCTACTATTCTACCTAATATTCTACTAGAATAGAGTTAAGTCTAATGCAGGGCTTCGTGGTGCTGACAGCCAAGTCATAAGACTTTGGTAGCTCTTTAGACTAGTTGGGATAGGTCGGCTGTGGCTGTAGTACCCTCTACCAGAATAGAGTTAAAGTCTAGTGCAGGACTTCAGGGTGCCGAAAGTCAAGTCATAAGACTTTAGGACTCTTTAGACTAGTGTGGTAGGTCGGCTGTGGCAGTAATACCCTCTACCAGAATAGAGTTAATGCTTATGCAAGACTTCGGGGTGCCGAAAGCCAGGTCATAAGACTATACCACTCAGTCAAGCAGGACAGTCGGCTGTGGCCGTAAGTCCTAGCTGCTGGGTAGGGTAATTGCAAGGCTATTTAAACTTGGCTGTGGCCAAAATCCAAAAAGCCTTGGAATTGCTTGATTTATCCCAATTTTCCCAGCCTAGTGATGACCTTTACTGAGGCATGTCCGCTCCCTTCTGGTGTGGTATAGGGGCACGAGTGTATGTCCTTGAGTGGTGTAGGAAGCCCTTCTTGTTCTGGCAGTAGCATGAGTGGCTCGGTTTTAGTATATCATGAAGTTATTATAGGTCAATACATTTTTGTCAGAGTGAGACTGGAAAGGGGATAATAAGGAGCTTTCATGGGTATCATGAAAAGGAAGTAAAGCTAGGAGGTTCTTGGTATATTCATGTATTAATAAACATTCTGGGCTTGTATATTCGCAGGTAGTGGTTGACAAGGGTGACAGATAAAACACGAGCATGGGGATGCGCGCACGGTGAAAAAATAACATGATATTTGGGTAATTTGTTCTTGACACTAATCAGAGAATTGTTCATGAAGAGTATCGTAGACAATAACTAATAGGTATCATAATAATTTAGAAAAGATAATGCGAATGATTTCGGAAGGGAAGCAACTGATGAGTAAATAATAACATAGTATTTGGATCATTTGTTCTTGACAATAATAAACGAACCGATCCTGAAGAGTATCCTAGATAATAATTAATGTATAGTGGTATCATTATAGTTAGGAAAAAAGGCAATGTAGGAATGATTTTTTTTGAAGGGGAGCATCTGGTGAAAGAATAAACATGAAGGCTGTGATGCGCACGGGTAAGCAACAGATTCTTCGTTACTTATCTTAGTTAACATAATGAACTAAGTATAGTTAAATAGAGGTATAGACATGTTCAGAAGAAATAATAGTCTATCTATCTATCTATCTATTGCCTGACGCCGTGATCCACGAAGGGGTGGCCACGAACGAACCGCCCCCAATCCGAGGCTGATCGTTCGTTTTTCGTTGCTTCATTATTTTTCACGGGTGGGGGTCGCAAGCCCAGCGACCCCACCTTTTTAGTCGCCTCTTACGACATGAAGAAGGCACGTGGGGCATATTCTAATCCCTTACCCCCAGGGTAATATACATAAGGATATATTTACAATGTTTTTGCATAGGGACAGGCAGGTGAGATTCCTACGTATTCGTTTACTAAATAGTTTTTAACATGGTAACAGGGTTATTTATATTTGCGACGGTAGATGTCTTTCTCTCCTTGAGAAAATAGGACCTTTCGCTTCTTCGATGTGGGTGAAGTTGAGGAACGTTTGGGCAGCTCTTTTCCGGGTGTTGACGGGAGTTTCGTCGACATCACGTCTATTCTACATTCGTTCCTCTTCTCATCTACGGTTGGTGGTGTAGTCTGGTGTGGTGCAATGTTGTCCTGTTTGTGTCCTCTTTGTTGTTGGGAAGATAGAGGAAAAGGGTTTGATTGTTGCGACGATTGAGGTGTTTGTTTGTGATTGGTTGCTCGGGTGAGGACTTCTTAGTGGCGTCTACTTTAGTCCCTCCTGTTGTTTGATGTTTTCTTTGTGATTTTCTTTTTCAGAGGACGCTGTCGTAGGGCAGGCTTTCTTTTTCCGGGGTATTTTAGATAGAATGTGTTCCAATTTAGAAGTTATATAGTCAAAGCATTTTGGATAATCAGTAGAATTAGGGGAGATAAACAGTGCAGAAGTATTTAGTTTGAGAGTGACAAGAAAAACTTTAGCCAGAGAGTTGAGAATTCAGAGAAATCTAAGTAAGTTGAGAACACGAGAGATAGCAAGATTGTTGTGTACATAGATGCAACATCCACCTTTGGCTCGAAACTGAGGATAGAGATAGTAGGAGGATACAGAGAAGGGTTTGCTGTCAGTAGTCCCAGACAACTGTGTCTCAGTGAGAAATAGAAGGTCAGGGTTGGCAGAGGAGAGGTTCTGTTCCACAGAGTGGAAGATAGAGGAGAGGCCATAAATGTTGCAGAAGTCAATAGTAAGAGTAGAAGGTAGTGGTCTAGGTGTATCTGTTTCATTCAACCTTTCTTGGAAAGATCATATCAACACTCTTGCAAAGTTAGGTGTGCTCAATCGTCTCTGTGGGTTCTACGGCCTCACACAGCTTCTTGCTCTGTATTGGGGCACAGTGCGCCTCTGTATTGAGTATTGTTCGCATGTGTGGGGAGGCTCCACCAATACCGCACTTTTAAATAGAGTAGAGTCCAAAGTAGTTTGTCTCATTAACTCGCTTCCTCTTACTAGTTCCTACAATCTCTTTCTACACGCCGCAATGTTGCATCTCTTTCACTCTAGTATCGCTATTACAACAATCAGTGTTCTTCAGAGCTCTCTCAGTGCATACCCCCCCCCCCCCCTTGTGGCGACTGTGTGGCACCCGCCTTTCAACACAGTCCCACTTCTATTCTGTCAAGCTTTCTAACCCAAGAATCAGCAAACTTTTTCAATCTTTCTTCTACTCAATAAATGAACTCTGAAACTCTCTCCCTCAATCAATCTTTCCTTAATCCTATGACTTAAACTGCTTAAAACTTTATATGTGTCCAGGCATTTTAACCCCAACGTCCCTTGACTTTGGCCCTGTCACTCTTCCGGCTTTGGAGGAGACACTCGTTACAGGCAACCTGCCTTTTGTCTCCTTCATGCACATAGAAAAAAATATATAAAACGTGGACCCCCCCTACCTTCCACGTGGGGAGATCATGGAAATAATAAATCAACGTCAATTATAACAAAGTTTAAATTCAGAATGACTTGACTATCTGAATGGAGAAAGGCATACACCTTAAAGAAAAACAGTTATTTGATAAGACAGGACAATTTAGCAGATTCATGAATCAGGGTGAAAACAAATTCTAAAAATCACGTAGCCTATTTTAAATATACACCTTATTTATGTTATGTAGGTATACAGTACATTTCAAAACACTGCCTACCTCTACGCCAAGTGTAGAATACATTTCATTACGGTTAAATTAATTCAGTTTGCTTACTTTGCCTACTGCTTCCAAACTACACAGTCTTATCATGTCTCATGTTGACTTTTATTACCTTACTAGTGGGGGTACCCGGCGTTGCCCGGGTTTAAATTCTACTACCATAATCATCATCCATCTATCCATGCATCCATCTATCCATCCATCCATCCATCTATCCATCCATCCATCCATCCATCCATCTATTCATCCATCCATCCATCCATCTCTCCATCCATCCATCCATACATCCATCTATCCATCCATCCTTCTATCCATCTATCCATCCATCCATCCATCTATCTATCCATCCATCCATCCATCTATCCATCCATCCATCTACCACAATCATCACAATACTACTACTACCATAATCACCGGCCTCGACCTCCCTGTGCCTCATTAAACGGCGACCTCGATTTCGGCCGCTAAATGACCTCCGATTTTGGATCTGACCTCATCCGTACCCCCATTTTGGGGAGCTGCGAACAACTTTCGTTCCATACACCTTTTCGATCGGAGGCCTCCTTCTGCCCCAAACGGCAATTTTTTCGCATTTTTTTCGCTCCCGTATACTACATAAGTTCTGCCGAAAATTTTATTAAAAAAAGGTGTCTCTGATTTCCACTAAACTCGCCTAAAACCATCTCCAAAGCCTGGGCTTTCCAACGGTGCCCCACACTCCCACCTGGCACCAAAACTGTGGGAGGAGTTCAGTAACAAAGGTCCGGTAGGTCGGGTAACTGACAGACAGACAGACATTGACCTTTATTTATTAAGATAATATAAAGTTTGCTTATTGCATATACGAAATGTGCTGTCCAATCTCACTTTCACTCACAAAAATGTCAACTCTCTTAGTAAATCCACCATGGTGAAACTTTCATATACATTTGTTGATTTCACGGTAAGATCTGTTGAAACTGCATTCATTTTCAAACAGACTAATCAAATGCCTCTACTAATGAACAAATTGCATAAAAGTCAGCTTTCACTGGCTGCACTAAGTGTTATTTCACAATGCCGTCCATAAAATATTAAACATTAAATCCAAACAACAGTACAATGTAGCGTAACTGTCACCAGGTTACGTTCATTAGTAATTCAACCTTAAGGGAGCCCACCTCGCCTTTTTTCTCATTATCTTCCTTTCTCTTTGGCTTGTATCCAGTCGGCCCCATTCTGCCTACTGTTTTTTAAGACTTTACCCCCATCCAGGTGTCAATATTTTCCTGGCGAACGGTAGCAAGCCAGCATATATATATTTTTGTCTTGACAGCAAGCTAAATTTGTACATTTTTCGATAGAAAAATTTCTCCGGCGAAGCCGGATTTCTCCATACAATGCTGGTTCGCTATCGCTCGCCAGGAAGAAATTGACACCTGGATGGGGATAAACGTCTTAAAACAGTTGGCTGAATGGGACCGAATGGATACAAGCCAGAGAAAGAGAGAAAAAGATATAAAGATAAAACAGCAGGTGACCCCCCTTAATGTAGTTACCAGTAGGACCACAATAATTATGCCTTGTAAAGTTAGACCCAGTCTCCGTCGAGTTATCTGAACCAAATCACTAGTAGTTACATTATCCTGGGAACCTATCATACCCCCATAAACACAATTAATTAATTTGTCTGCGTCTATTGCAAATCTATCCACTCCTGAAAGTCCAGGACCGTCCGATTCAAAGATTTACTCACTCAAACCTTCCAGGTTCTCCTTTTCCTGCAGCAATTATTTTCTCCCCTCTCCTCTGATTTGCACACTTTCTTGTCTAATCTCTTGGTATTCATTGTCACTTGATACTCAACCTACTGTTACACCATTCTCCTCTCCACAACAAACTCTTCATGTTCTCACACATTTTCGGTCTTAACTCTAAAAGGCTATCATGCTCTTTATAAAACTATTATATATGCAATTTTAGTACATACATTATATTACGTCATTTAGTATTCAAAGTCCATATATCTGTCAACATAAGAACATGAGAAAAAATGGAAATCTGCAGAAGGCCTATTGGCCCACACGAGGCAGACCCCTTCTTCCCTACATCCCTATTTGTTCTTGTACACATGTATGACCTACACTACAGTCATCTCTCGCTATAACCTATACCCCCTGCACTACGTATATCCCCTACACCACATATATGCTATAGCTACCTAAGAATCTATGCCGAACTATGCGTGTGTTACGGTACGATGTTAGGGAAAGGTTATTTTTTTACGTAAATCTGTAAGATGGTGTGTGTTTGATTTTATGAATGGATTTATGGCCGGGGACTATTTATGAGTGTGTATAGGTGTGCGTGTGTGTATGTATACATAACGTATACTCGTATTGCATATATGTAAGTATGTATGTATAATGTATATATTCTGTATGTAATAAAACTATCTACACACTTGTACGAGCATACTTGACTCTCTGTCTGCATGCATGTGTGTATGTGTGCGTGTGCCTGTGTGTCCGTGTGTGTGTGTGTGTGTGCGTCAGTCTGTATTGGAGACAGCCAGCCTGGCACTTGTCAGTTTCACAGGAGGGTGAATAAAGTTGAGAGAGAGAGAGAATGATGTGTTGTGTTTATATCTGTACGTTTGTATTTGTTATATAGACATTTAGAGAAAAAAGAGCATTGCTTGGAATAAATGATAAGAGAAGGAAACTGAGGAAGAAAGAGATACAGAGGAGAGAAGAGAAAACCAAATAAGTAGGATGGAGACCAAAAGCCTGCAGAGGAAGAAGGGGAACTTTTAGACCATAGACGAGGATCATATACTTTCATTTATTTCATTGGGAGTTTTTGGTGTTATGAACGATATTAGTATATCAAAATCAATAGACCTGATAATTACCCTAGGTCTATTCTAGATTCGTCCGCTTATATGGTTACATCGTTGGAATCTTTGAACCTTTACATTTAAGTTATGAAGGCTATAATAAATCACTGTATTGTGTTGTTTGCGTTTATACTAATTTACATTGGTGCGGAGCCATATGTGGTCTTGACATAACACATAATTATATAGTTTAACAACTAAATGTATCCTGATCACAAGAATACGAGAGAGCATAAGACAATGGGGTTTACTAGAACTATAGGTTGCACTCCGTGTGGTAAACCTACAGTATAATTATAGCAAAGCACCGTACTAAAGCAAAATAACAAGGTTAGTCGGCCACCAGTGTGGTCAACATAGGTGCAAGCAAAGGTACTTACTATGTTTTTGGGTTTACTAGAACTATAGGTCGCGCTCCGTGTGGCAAACCTATAATTATAGTAAAGTCCCATACCAAGGCCAGAAGTAAAAATGTTAGTCGGCCACCAGTGTGGTCTAACAATAATACAAAGTAAATATCCAAGGTACCTTCGAGAAAATTCGTCGAGTAGTTCCACCAGTGTCTTACTCCCTCAAGGCAATTTTTCAGTATAATTATAATCCCAAGTCTTCCAGATAACCTCAGCCAGTGCCTTTGGATATCTTTCCAACTGTACCACTTTTGGATTTGGCTGGGGATGTCTTACCAATTGACCACTTGCTAGTTTCGTTTATAAGGAAGTTGAGCTGTAGGCATCGATATTTGGCAGATTTTCTAGCCAAAAATTTAGGCTATTTAATAGGGTTGTAGTGCATCTATAAATACATGCAATCAAATTAACTATACTTTCTAACCACCAGAAACCAACATTAATATTGGATTTCTGTTTTATATCAATATTTAACACCTTATTAGCGGGCTAGCGGTCTATTTATATGTACCGCCCAGCGGGGTGTTTTTAGCCAAAATAGGGCTGTTTACGTGATCATTTTCATGCCTAAATAAGACCCAGAGCGTAAAACAAGTATCTATCCCTGAAAGGGCATAAACAGAGCTTTCCAATGACACCATAATGATCCTTTTATGACGGCTAGTTTTCTTGCAAGAACCGCGCAACACGAGTCCAAAAAGCATGTAATTCGGTACTTTCCCCATACAATTCAGTATGTAGCGAGTGAGAGAGGGAGGGAGGAGGTGGGATTCGTGTCAGTAGGTTCGCCGTGGTGGTCTGGAGCAGTCATACGCTCGCTACTCTCCTGCCACCACTTGTCTCTCTCTCTCAGGAACATTACGTGCTGAAATTGCCACACAACCTATGTCGCGCGCCGCCAGATAGTCCAGATTTATTATACTTGACTTATGTTGCGCGCTGCTAGTTAAGGGTAGGCTCCAACTTCCTTACAGCCTGAAACTCGCAAGTGGTTAATTCCGTCGTTGTTTCTGGCTGCGCATCTCAGGTCTATAAGGGCGGTTGTGCGCAGAAGAGGTAGGCAGAAGAGGTAGGCGCGTGGTGGTTTTGTGTTTATGGGAGGTGTTCTCCCCTGGGTGCTGTGGTTATTGTTCTTTGCATTCGCTGGTGCTGCTGGAGGTTGATTGTCTTATTAGGTCCCTTCCTGGTGTTGGGGGACGTGGCGAGGTAATGGTGGCAACCTAAGCCTGCTGTGTTGGGGAGGCTCTTATGTGTCCTCGTGTCTCGGCGGCGTGGTGGCAGGAATGATTCTTTTACTGGTGCTTTCTTCTCCTTTTCTTTTCTCCCCTATCTCATATATATATATATATATATATATATACTGGTATATATATATATATATATAAACTATATATATACTGTATATACAGTATATATATATATATATATATATATATATATATATATATATACATATACAGGGTGTTCCAGTAATGCTTTTTATAAATTATATGGTGGACTCATCAGACAAAAATAAAAATAAATAACTCTATGAACATGAGGTTGAGTATTTATAATAACGGAGTTATTACACGATTTAAGTTAACGATTGATACAATGCCATTCAGTCCAAGGGGTAATGTTGCCATTTTAGTGGATTATATCCATTGGGCCTTCGCTATTGCTTGCTAGCCTCAAGATAGTGAGCAGTATCCAATCGGCGTTCTCCCTTCAGGCTAGCGAGCGGTAGCGAGCTGATGTTTTCGGTAGGATAATCAAATCCGGCGAAGCCGGACATATTTTTCTACCGATAAGTCAGATCGCTACTGCTCACTATCTTGAGGCTAGCAAGCGATAGCAAAGGCCAAATGGATATAATCCACTAAAATGGCAACATTACCCCTTGGACTGAATGGCATTGTATCTATCGTTAACTTAAATCGTGTAATAACTCCGTTATTATAAATACTCAACCTCATGTTCATAGAGTAATTTATTTTTATTTTTGTCTGATGAGTCCACCATATAATTTATAAAAAGCATTACTGGAACACCCTGCAAATATATATATATATATACATATATATTTTTTTTTTTTTTTTTTTTTTTTTTTCTATATTCCAACTACTCCCTCTCGGGCATAGGCGAGAGCCTTTACACTACACCGCTGAACACGGTGAGGCCCGTGAGGTATTGTTCCAGTCTAGGGAGTGAGACATGCGAAGCACCCCGGCTCGAAGCAATTCCATCTCTGAAGCTGCTTCGCCTCTGTGCTTCACCGTCTCATCCCCCACACTCGGAACCTCACTCTCAGAACGCCACCTATTGAGCAATTAACTCACTAGGCATTGCCCCCCTGTAACATATTTTGAATATGGGAATATTCATACAATGCTATTTAATCAGGGAACAATGAAGGTATTTTTTTGGCATTTCGGTGTGCTGTGGTAATGCACTGAAACTACAGTAGGTACAGCAAAAATTCCATCCCAATAATATCTTCTCATTGACATAATGGGATTCGAACCCGGATTCATTGGATTACCAGTCCAGTGGCAAGACCACTCTGCCACACCTCCCCTAATATATAATATATATATATATATATATGTTTCTAATCTCTCAGTGGGGTTCGAACCGCCGACCGTCAGGACGATAGCCGACGCTTTAATGAACTACACCACGGCAGTCTATACAATATATATATATACTGTATAAATATTTATATTTATTTATTTATTTATATTTGTTTTGCTAATCTTAATACTTTATTCCAGTGATCATGATGAATTTGACTTTTTATTCCTTTTATATTTTATAATGCTTTTTTATTTATTATGGAATTCATGAGTACTGGGATAGTAGACTAGTAATGCCATATAGAGATAATTGAGAACAAGACTAAATACTAAATTCATTGGGAAATAACCCCAGTGACACCATGATGGTTGAGGTTGGGTGATGCCTTAGGTTGTTACTATGTCACCGGTCATCCCGGTCGTGGCAGGAGCTCGGATTAGCACAACCTTACTCGATCACCTCTGGATCAACACTGGAGGTCCCTTTATTATTTTACAGCGTTTCTTCCCATGGTGTACCCAGCAATGGTAGACGCTAGACTGAAGTGAGTTCGGGCCCATCAATCTATTGCCCGACGCCGTGATCCCCGAAGGGGTGGCCACGAACGAACCGCCCCCATGCACCTCTGTCCCTAGTCAGTCGACGTCCCTCCCTCCAACCAGCAACGCCCTTCGTCATATACTTCCTCACTCCATCCTTCCACCTCTCTTTCGGTCTACCTCTCCCTCTCTGTCCCTCCACCTCGCTCTCGTACACCCTCTTAGTCATTCTCTCGCTTTCCATACGTTCCATATGGCCGAACCATCTCAAGTTGTTCCTTTTCACACTCTCCAGCACATCCACCTCCATACCAAACCTCCTTCTTACTTCCTCATTAGTCTGTCTATCCCTCCATGTAACTCCGCACGCACTTCTTAAGTAATTCATTTCCACTGCTCTCACTCTTGGTCTGAGTCTCTCAACCAACGTCCATGCTTTGCTTCCGTAAGTCAGTGTCGGGATTACCACACTGTAATGCAAGGACTTCTTCACTTCCATACCGACCACCCTATTTCTTGTTACTGCTTTCAGCGTTCCTACAACCCTCTTCCCCTGTTGTACCCTCTCCCGCACTTCTTCATCTATAGTCCCATCTTTACTCAACACACTGCCCAGATATTTAAAAGAGTTGTGACGTTAACCACTCCGTTAGACCCGCATGGCTTGTCCTACAGTGACTCGCTAGGATCGCCAGGGCAGTGGATGGGGCTACAGTTTATGTATTAGAGTGTGCTTTATTTCATATGAAAGCTCGTGTCATGGGCAGTCCAGAAAGGCTCTTTGTTTTCACCCATGTCAAGGCTTTATATATTTAATTGTAAAGTATATGTTTTATCATTAACTAGTAATGATGGGATCTGGGAGAGAGAGAGAGAGTAGAACAGAGTGAGAGGGAGCGCGCAGTGTTTTTGTCCCGCTCGATGACGTCACGGCTGGCTGCCTCGTTGGTTGAGAGAGGTCCTTCCCATGCTGTTAGCTCCCTTGCTAGTGGCTAGAGGACTTGTAACCGCTTTTTTCCCACGCGGCTCGAGCTAGTGCGAGTATATATACAGTTCCTCGCCACTCTCTCCCTCAGATCTGGTTTCTAGAACGCACCCATCTTTTTCCCTTGCTATCTGTCCTCTGCTCCGCACCTGAGAATCTTTTCCTCTGCCTACCTCTCTCTTTTTCATATCTTTCACCACCTTATATTAATATTATACCCCCTCTGGTTAACTCTGCAAAATCAGCTTCATGCTGGCCAGTTGTATTGTGCGTTAAGGTCTGATATAACCCATGTATGTTAGTTGTTAAGATAAGTGGATCACGAAGCATTGGTTGGCATTCATATTGTTTAGTACTGCTTCCTTTAATTATTAGTGTTCTGCTGGATTAGATAATGCTAGACTAGGAGTCTGATATTATAAGGTATTGTTTCCTATGAGTGCTGGCTTTAGTTAAAAGCTGCACGACATACCTGAGAACTGGAGTTGATTGAGTAAATTCTAGTCTGTGTGCCATTGAGAGTAGAGCATGCACGAATGAGGGCTTTTTGCCTATACCATTCTGCACTGTTCTAAGCTCGTTGTTTGTCTTTGAGGTACGCCAGGAGAACGCTTAATACTTCGGTATTAAGGTTTCTCAAGAGAGCTACCCTTCCCTATAACGTAATATTTGACGCACAGACTTGAGATTTGCACTAGGCTATGCGGCATGCCATGCGCAGCAGTACCTCGTATCATTGACTCTAGCTAGACTTTATCAGTCAACGTAGACATTAAGTATATTAAACCAATTACTCTTTTTATGTATACCCGTTTATGATTACACAAGCATTTCGCAGCCTAGTTTGATGTATTGAGACACAAACGACTTAGGCTCTTTTTGTTGATAGGAATACTGCATTGTCGTGGCGATTATTATTATTGTTGTAGTGTTTAGGATATTCTTGGCTCCGACAGCATTATATATTCTGCCTTTTTGTGTGCATAGCCTGCATGAGCATTGTTCCGCTGCCTGCCTTTTTGGGTTCCATTACCGATACGAGCATCTTTATAGCATCTAACATTTAAAGAAGAATCCTTGTTAGTGTTGAAGGACTTTAGTGCACTTTCTTTCATGCAGGAGTGCCTGACATTTATTGATTAAAGTAACGTAAGCTGTAACTTCTCTTACCACCTTACTTTGCATACCATAACCAAGCACCTTCGGTTATAGGTAGTAATAGGCTGTTTTCACATAACATTAAGCCTAGAGTAGACGCACATTTATTGAGAGTTTGATAGCCTATTATTGCATATAGAACTCTGTAGAGTATTTGTGTTCTTTGTTCACTGGGAATATACATCAGAGGTTGGATCTAGCGCTTTCCGTCGTAGCATTTATGCCATTACTAGTCCAATGAATAAGAGCCCTGATATATTTGAACCCCAGTCGTCACAAATGGCGACCTTACCTAGGATTTGGTGAACCTACATTTATTAGCAGGGAACATTTGTTGTTTTGGAGAATATTTTGCGGGGATCGGCAAGAATAATTTTTTTTCGCAACATAGTATAGCCCTTGAGTATTTCCGAGAATTTTTGTGTGTATATTGAGGTATAAGAGTTTGGGGTACTTCTCTTCTGAATATTGAGGTGGGAAATTTTTGTGAGCATCATGTCTTATACCGGATCAGAGGAGAATGGAGACACAGTACGTAATGTCGAAACTGAGGAACAGCAGTATGATGATATGGTTAATCAGGTGAACTGTGAGGAAGATGCTAGGATATTTTTGCAATGGCCTGTTACTGCCGAGCGGTTGGAGGGTATGAATCGGTACGGTCTTCAATGCCTGGCCACAGCTATCGGTCATGCGGTTACTAGCAGCATGACCAGGGATAACTTGATAACGTGTGTACTGGGCAGGGTGACTGGTGAGCGAGATGGGTTGAGTGCTCAGAGCCCTTCGGCCATGCTTCCCCTACACTCGACTCCCAGCCATCCCAGTAGTTTGCCGACCCCGGGTACGCTTCCGCAGTTGGGTGGTGACTGGCAGGGTGGGTTGCCCCTGGGGGGACCACCGGTAATTTCAAACATTGTAGCACCTTCACCTCCTCAAGGGTTACTCCAGAATTGTTGTTTCGGCTCGAATTAGCTAAGATCGAAGAGAGAAAGGCTATCAGGGTATCTGAGGTTCAACAGCAACAAAGGGTATCTGAGCTTCAGCTTCAGCAGCAATTAGAATTAGCCAAGATAGAAGAGAGAGCCAAGCTGAGTCGACTAGGTACTGTGCCGACATGGACGTAGAGAAGTCGCGAGTAGAAGCAACGGGACAGCGACTTGGGGCTGGTAACCGTGTTCATGAGCAGTCTCTCTCGCACTTATTGAAACTGGTTCCAGTGTTTGATGAGAGTGGTGTAACAGAATTTTTCACACGCTTTGAGAAGAAGTGCCAGGAACACCAGTGGCCAGAGAATAAGTGGGCAGCACTTGTATCCTCTAGATTAATAGGCAAGGGTCTTAAAGCCTACGATGCGTTACCTTTGGAGTTATGTATTGTGTACGAGGATCTCAAGGAGGCTGTCCTGAGGGCTTACGAACTGCAACCAGAAACGTACCGTTTGAAGTTCCGGGGTGTAACAAAGGGAAGAGATAGCACCTTTTTGGAACACGCCCGGGACTTGTCCGATGCTATGGGGAACTGGCTCCGATCTGAGAAGGTCACAACATTTGATGAAATTAAGCAGTTCATGATGTTGGAGCAGTTCTTTAAGAGCACGGGCGGTGATCTAACTTTGAACTTAAAGGAGAAAAACCCAAGAACTCTAGTCGAAGCAGCAGAAATGGCTGATCGACGGCTGTCGTTGATTCGGGGTTGCGGGTCCTCACAGAAGTACGATGTAAGTGCTAAGGATGGACCGTTATCCTCCCCCTCCCCGTAACAATGACACATTTAAACAGAAGAGCCATGAAACTAAAACTGAATCCAAACCTTACACCACACCGTATGTGAAAAGTCAGGGGCCTTTTACATCACAGTATAAGCCGAAACCGAAATTTATGTGTTTTAGTTGCCACCAGGAGGGTCATAAGGCAAATGAGTGCCCTAGTCGACCTCCTCCGGCAGCCGTGTCTTTTGCTCACGGCATTGGAGTGTTCAAGAGGACATCAGAGTTTGTTAGAGGCATTTCTTCCGAGGTAAATACACTGCCAGTGCAGAAGGATCCGGAAGGCTTATTCCCTGTCCGTGATGCCTTTAGTGACCACAGGGGACTCGGTTGTGTGGAGTGGGGGGGTAGAAGACATGAGGTGAGAATTTTGCGTGACACTGGGGCATCGCAAACACTGTTGAGAAATTTCACTGGTAAACCTGTCAATACGGCGCGGGTGGTTGTGGTTCAGGGAGTTAATGCGACAAGGTCATACCCGCTTGTAAGAATGAAGGTGGAAGTTGATGGTGTGACTCGGGACCTGGATGTAGGAATTGTGGAGAAGTTACCTGTTGGGGGCGTCGACCTCCTTCTCGGCAACGACTTTGCGGGACCTACTTCTGAGGCTCCACCCTTGGTCGTTGCCGAGAAGCCGGCCGACGTGAGTAGGGAGGAGCAGGAGTGGGTTGAGAAGTGTCCGGGGCAGCCTATGGCGTGTGTTGTCACCGGAGATCCTGCATCCAGGGAGTCACATTCTGGTCAACAATCTTTAGATCAGCGGAGGAAGGGTACCGAGAAGGGGGTGGAAGTTGATGCGGTTGAGAGTTTAGTGTCAACGGACCGTCTCGGGGACTCATTATTAGGACCACATTTCGAGTCTGGAGAAGACCCAGTAACTGTTCCTGAAGGGGCAGAGGATGGGCTTAAAAAGATGAAAGAGTTGAAGGAGGACAGTGATGCACAGTCGGGAGATGTAGCAACAAGGTACCCTGACACGTACCCTATGAGAAATGGGTCGGCGAAGACGGTGGTCCGAAGCTTGCTAGTGTATTTTTCCCGGTATGGTTACCCGCAGGGGCTTCAGTCAGTCCAGGGACCCAACTTCACTTCTAGCCTCTTTGTCCAAGCAATGCCACAGCATGAGATTGTTGGGGTTGTGTCATCTGCGTATCATCCGGAGAGCCAGGGTGTGTTAGAGCGATGGCACTCCGCCTTGAAATCTGTGCTTCGTTGTTGTTGCTTTGAGAGTGGGAAGGATTGGGATCTTGGCCTGCCATGTGTTTTGTGTGCTGTGCGGGAGGTACCTGGGGAGAGTTTGGGATTCAGCCCTAATGAGCTCGTCTTTGGACACCGTGTCAGAGGGCCTCTCCATATGGTTGAAGAAGTATGGGAGGGCGCAGAAAAACCTTGTTCTATGCTCAAGTGTGTCCTCAACAGTCGAGAACGGATGTTGCGCAGTCTGGAGTTGGCTGGACGTAATTTGACTAGCTCTCAGGCCCTCAGGAAGGACAGGTACGACCTCAAGGTTGAACTCAGGGAGTTTCACGTGGGTCAGGAGGTGTTGATTCTACTGCCCCTTGTAGGTCACCCCTTATCCGCGAAGTACGCTGGTCCTTATAGGGTGGTGGAGGAGCTATCGGACCTGGTTTACTTGGTAGCCACTCCAGACAGACGGAAGCGCAATCAGTTATGTCATGTTAATCCCATGAAGGAGTATGGGAGGCACCCCCCTGAGCCTCTCACTGTGCCTGTGATGACGTTTAGCAGTCAAGGTGGAGAAGGAGAACGGGACAGTCAAGCTCAGGTGGAGGATAACTGGAAGGATAAGAAGTTCAAATGGGCGCCTGAGTGTGAGAAGGTGTTTAGAGAAGTAAAACACCTGTTGTGCACTCACCCGATCCTCAGGGCCCCTGACTTTAGCCTACCTTTCCAACTAGCAATGGAGGCTAGTGGTGTGGGGGCTGGTGCCGTCCTTGTGGAAAAGGACGATGATGGGCTGGAGCATCCTGTTAGTTTCTGCTCGGAGAAGTACAATTCGGCCCAGGGGAGCTGCTCTGTTGTCGAGGAGGAGCTGCTGGCGGTTGTGCTTGCGCTGGGGCATTTCGAGGTCTATGTTCCAGCCTATGGTCCAGTCGTTGTAGTTTACCTAGATCATCACCCTCTCAAGTTCTTGGACCAGTTTCACAATCGGAATATGAGGCTGACCAGGTGGTCACTAAGGTTATTGGTATATAACCTGGACATACGCCATATTGCCGGTTGTGACAACGTGGTTGCAGATGGTCGTTCAAGGGTATATGATCCTGGGTAGATTGACACACGGGTAGCCTCCTGCTTTAGTTTGAATAGTATTTTGCGCTTGGTGCTTGTTGGCTCGCGGTTGTAGCCCAGCGTATTGGGTCGTAAAGCAGGAGTTGAGCGTTTGGTATAGAAGAACAAACTAGGCTTGCCCCTATAGTGCTGCCGAAATAAACAAATTATAAACATAAAAATCAAATAAAAACTCTTTGATAGTTGAATTTGTTTAGTATGTTATAGCAGTAATTCTGAGTTGCACTCCTCTCAGAATGCTGGGCTAGAGAAGCTCGCTCTTGAGGAGCATAACTACATATAATTTAACCTATGGTGTTGGGGAGGGTTATAATTTTGAAAAATGTTTTGTTGAAGAACTGTGCCAGATATTTTACTGCCGCTGGGTGATGGGAAGTGGAGATATAGCATGGGTTCTAACCATCAGATTTTTGTGAGCCTTGGGGCCTCTGAGAAAAATCTTGGGGGGGGGTGTGACGTTAACCACTCCGTTAGAACCGCATGGCTTGTCCTACAGTGACTCGCTAGGATCGCCAGGGCAGTGGATGGGGCTACAGTTTATGTATTAGAGTGTGCTTTATTTCATATGAAAGCTTGTGTCATGGGCAGTCCAGAAAGGCTCTTTGTTTTCACCCATGTCAAGGCTTTATATATTTAATTGTAAAGTATATGTTTTATCATTAACTAGTAATGATGGGATCTGGGAGAGAGAGAGAGTAGAACAGAGTGAACATTAAGCCTAGAGTAGACGCACATTTATTGAGAGTTTGATAGCCTATTATTGCATATAGAACTCTGTAGAGTATTTGTGTTCTTTGTTCACTGGGAATATACATCAGAGGTTGGATCTAGCGCTTTCCGTTGTAGCATTTATGCCATTACTAGTCCAATGAATAAGAGCCCTGATATATTTGAACCCCAGTCGTAACAGAGTTGATGATCTCCATAGCCTGACCGTTCAGGTTCACCTCACACTCTGTGACTTCACCCCTTTCGAAGACCATAACCTTGCTCTTCCCCGCATTTACCTTCAAATGACGTTTTTCGCACACTGTTCCAAACTCATTTACCAGACCCTGCAACTCCCATTCATTATCACTCATCAGAACTGTATCATCCGCAAACAGCAATATAGGTAGCTTCCACTCAGTTCCCTCCCTTTTCAGCCATACACCAACATCCACTGCTCTTGATAGTATTTCTTTCATGACTCCATGCATATATACAGTAAACAACCACGGGGACATCACACACCCCTGTTTCAAACCAACATTCAGGTCAAAGAACTCGCTCTGCTCACTCTCCACATGTACTGCCACCTTTGCAGTGTTACGATCGGGTCTCGTATAAATCAGTGGCTCTTATACATTGGACTAGACTGGCATCAATGCAACAACGGAAATGCTAGATCCATCCCCTGATATATAATCCCGTCGAACAAAGAACACATATTATACCCTCCAGAGTTATATCTGCGATAGCGGGGTATCTTAACTCTCAGTATCTATGTGCTTCTACTATAGGCTGATGTTCTCTGAAACAGCCTATTACCTATAACATATGGTTGCTTAGTTATGGTACACAAGGAAAAGATAGTTAACTTAATTAAATCACAAGAGTGATCTAATGCAAACAAGAAGAAGGTTTACTTAACGTTACTTTAATCAATAATATCTGTCACTCCTTTATGAAAGAAAGTGTTGTAAAGTCCTCAAGCACCGAACAAGGAATCTTCTGAATAATGTCGGATGCTACTAAAAAGAACGTATCGGAAATGGAACCACAAAATAGCAGGAGGCAGGACAATGCACGTGTAGGCTAAATACACAAAAAGGCAGGACCTATAATGTTTCTGGACACAAGAATATTATAAGCGGTGCAACAGTAATAATGCTCGCCACGAAAAAATAGTACTCCTATTAACAAAACCGGTCTATGCTGGTTGTGTCTCTCTACAGCACCCTACACCTCAAAATGCTTGTGTAGAAATAATGGGTATGCATAAAAGAGTATATGATCTAATCCAGGTAATGTCTACCCGGGTTAATAAAGTCTAGCTGGGATGCGAAAAGGTACAGAATTCTGGTGGAGCAAGGCAGCTCCTAGCCTAGTGTGGACCTTGGGTCTGTGCGGCCTGATTACGTTAATATGAAGGGGTGCTCTCTTGAGGATTCAAAGAGGCAGTAGGAGAGAAAGATTCTAAGACAAGA
This sequence comes from Paralithodes platypus, assembly GCA_032716605.1. NCBI lineage: Eukaryota > Metazoa > Arthropoda > Malacostraca > Decapoda > Lithodidae > Paralithodes > Paralithodes platypus. The sequence goes on along the minus strand of CM064568.1, from coordinate 40,609,574 downwards.
GTGTGGAACAGTTCATAGGAAATGCTTAGAGTATGCTGTCTGGGGAAGGATCTGACCAGGATATTTCCAGGGACCGCATGGCTGGAGTCCCAGTTCGCAGGAATGGCACGAGGGCGCGCGACAGTCGCCCAGTAAGCAGCCGCCTAGTAGGCCGTGTTAGGCAGGAGGCAACGAATCCCGCGAGGCCTATGTAAGGGGGCCAGCCACGCGCCACACTCACCACCAAGTCACACCACCTGGTCTCTCTCTCTCTCTCTCTCCCACTCGCCTTCCCATCATTCAACTACTTAACACAATACTTTCAATTGACTAAATAAAATAGAAAGGATTGTGAGAGACGAAAACAAAGAACAGTTCTGAACTGTCTGCAACACAAGCTTTCTCGAGAAGGAAAGTACACAATGATAGGTAGACTGTAGCTACATTCTCTGCCCTGGCGAGTCCTAGCGAGTAAGCCATGCGGTTCTGGGGGAAGCGGTGAGCGTCACACCCCACCCAAGATTTTGAAGAGGCTCCAACTATGAGCTCTAAATCTGACACGCAGAACCCATACAAAATTCGCCACTCCTAGTCACCCAGAGACAATGAAATGTAAAGCACAGTTCTCTTCAAAATAACACATTATAAAAATGAACAACCCCTCCCAACACAATAGATTAAATTACATAGTTATGCTCATAAGAGCGAGCTTCACTAGCCCAGCCTTCTGAGAGGAGTACAACTCAGAATGTCTGCTATAACATACTTAACAAAATTTAACTATCAAAGAAAGAGTTTTTATAGGATTTTTATATTTTTAATATGTTTATGGCGGCTGCACTACAGGGGCAAGCCTAGTTTTTTCTTCTATACCAACACAGCAACTCCTACTTTACGACCCAATACGCTGGGCTACACGCGAGCCAACAAGCACCAGACGTAAACATACTAATCAAACCAAAGTAGGAGGCTACCCTTGTGATGATCTACCCCGGGTCTTCCACCCTCGATAAGCAATCTGCAATCACATTCTCAGAACCGGATATGGCGTATGTCTTGGTTGTATTCCTGCAACATTAATGACCACCTGGTCAGACTCATATTCCGGTTATGGAATTGATTCAGGAACTTGAGGGGGTGATGGTCGGTGTAGATCACCACAACTGGTCCATAGGCTGGAACATACACCTCAAAGTGCCTGAGCGCTAGCACAATCGCCAGCAGTTCCTTCTCAACTACTGAATAGTTCTTCTGCGCCGAGTTGAACTTTTTTTGAGAAGAAACTGACTGGGTGCTCCAGCCCATCTTCGTCTGATTGCATCAGAACGGCACCAGCCCCCCACACCACTGGCATCAGTTGCCAGCTGGAATGGTCGGCTAAAGTCCGGGGCCCTGAGGATTGGGTGAGTACACAACAGGTGTTTTACTAGCAAAAAAGCCCTCTCACACTCAGGCGCCCACTTAAACTTTCTATCTTTGGCCAATAGGTCCGTCAGAGGAGCCAGCATAGTAGAATAGCCCTTTATAAAGCGGCGGTAGTAACCAATCATGCCCAAAAACCTCATGATCTGCTTCTTGGTGGACGGCCTGGGGAAGTGGTTAATAGCCAATATCTTGCTCTGTGAGGGGCACACCTGGCCCAAACCCACCATGAACCCCAGATACTGCACGGTAGCCCGCACAAAATCACACTTTCCCAGGTTGACCACCAAGTTTGCCTCACTTAATTTCATAAATAGGGATTCTACATGTTCACAGTAGCTCTTGAAATCGTCATCGTAGATAATGACGTCGTCCAGGTACACGGTACAGTTCGGAATGTCAGCCACTAACTCGTTCATCAAGCTTTGGAAGATCGCTGGTGCGTTCTTTAGACCGTACGGCATGACATTACAACGATATGTAGCACCATCCACCACAAAACCACGCACCTCTTTCGCCCGTTCAGAGAAAGGCACCTGCCAGTAACCTTTTACCAGGTCCACCTGGGTCAAGAACTTGGCCCTGCCAATCTTGTCTACACAGTCATTGACCCGGGGAAGAGGATATGGGCCGTTTAGCCTGCGGTAATCAACACAGAAGCGCACCTTGCCATCCGGCTTAGGTTGCAGCGTTACGGGAGATGTCCACTTTACCGCCCCCTTCTCGATCAGTCCCTGTTGCAACATATACTCCAACTCCGCCCGGAGGGCCGGAAGTTTAATAGGGGCACCCTATAGGGCACTGATTTGAAGGGTGGGTGGTCTCCGACGTCAACGTCGTGCACCTCCTGAGTAGTGAGGCCTGTGTGTTCCGCAAATACAGTAGGGTATAAACAAAATAGGCGCTCGACAGCCACACGCTGTTGCTCAGGTAGGTGTTGCAAAGCCTCATGAGCCGCCTGTCTCGTGTTTCCCGCCCACTGATCTGCAGAAACATGATAATCCCAGTTGTCATCCACCTGCGCATGACTGTCCCGTTCTCCTTCTCCACCTTGACTGCTGAAAGTCATCACGGGGACAGTGAGAGGCTCAGGTGGGCGCCTCACATACTCCTTCATCAGGTTGACATGACATAACTGATGCCTCTTACGCCTGTCTGGAGTGGCCACCAGGTAATCTAAGTCCGAGAGCTTCTCTGCTACCCTATAAGGACCAGCGTACTTTGCGGATAAGGGGTGACCTACAAGAGGGAGTAGTATCAACACCTCCTGACCCACGTGAAACTCTCTGAGTTTCACCTTGTGGTCGTACCTGTCCTTCATGAGAGCCTGAGAGCCTACCAGATTGCGGCCAGCCAACTCCAGACTACGCAACATTCGTTCTCTACTCTCAAGTTCGACAGCACCGTCACTACACTTTAGAACCTCCTGGTCTTCTAGCTGCAATTTGCGAATATCTGAGGGAGCTAGCCTGTCTAAGTGTTTGCGAAACAACTCATGCCCTCCCCCAACATCGAACTTTGCATCCCGTTGCTCTCTCCGTGTATACCGTTGCTGCCTCTGAGTCTCTTTAAGCCCTGCCTCTACACTCTCAGTGACAGGTGGTGGTGCTTCTCCAGACTCTAATAACGGTGCTAATACTGAGTCCCCGAGAAGCGCTGCTGGTACTAGACTCTCCACCGTATCAGCTTTCAGCACCTTCTCGTGACCGTTCCTCCGCTTATTTGAAGACTGTTGGTTAGGCTGTGACTCCCTGGATGCGAGAGATCTGGTTTACAACACACGCCATTGGTTGCACCTGACACTTCTCAACCCACTCCTGTTCCTCCCTACTCACGTCGGCCGGCTCCTCGGCAACGACTAAGGGTGAAACCTTAGAAGCAGGCATCGCAAAGTCATTGCCGAGAAGGAGGTCGACGCCCCCAACAGGCAATTTCTCCACGATTCCCACATCCAGTTCGCGAGTCACACCGTCAACTTCAAGCTCCATTCTAACAAGCGGGTATGACCTAGTTGCATTAACTCCCTGCACCACAACTACCCGCGCCGCATTTATGGGTCTACCAGTGAAATTCTTCAAGAGTGTCTGAGAGGCACCTGTGTCACGCAAAAGCTGTACCCCGTGCTTCTTGCCCTCCCACTTCACGCAGCCATGCCCTCTATGGTCGCAAAATGCATCGCGGACAGGGTTCGAGCCTTCCGGATCCTTCTTCACTGGCAGTGCTCCATCCTCTGATCTTATGCCTCCAGCAAACACAGAAGACTTCTGGAACACCCCAATGCTGCGAGCCAATGACACAGCCGCCGTGGGAGGTCTGCTCGGACAAGCTTTTGCCATGTGCCCCTCTTCGTGACAGTGATAACGCTCAAATTTACACTTATAAAACTTATAAAACTGCTTTAGAAGCATCAACTGTTTCATCTCATCAAACGTAGTTGTCTTCTCTGATCTGAGCCAGTTTCCCATAGCGTCGGACAGGTCCCGGGCATGCTCCAAGAAGGTACTGTCTCGCCCCTTAGTCACACCCCGGAACTTTAACCTATATGTCTCGGGTTGTAGCTCATATGCCCGCAGGACAGCCTCCTTGAGCTCCTCATAAACAACGCAGGACTCCAAAGGCAGTGCATCGTAAGCCTTGAGCCCCTTACCTACGAGTCTAGAGGACACAAGGGCCGCCCACTTAACTTCAGGCCACTGATGCTCCCGGCACTTCTTCTCAAATCTATTGAAAAACTCTGTGACCCCAGACTCGTCAAATACAGGGACCAATTTGAGAAGGTGCGACAGAGACTGATCATGCGCACGGTTTCCAGTACCGAGTCGCTGTCCCGTCGTCTCAACACGAGACTTCTCTAAATCCATGTCGGCACAGTATCTTGTAGATTCTAGTTCAGTCCTAAGCTCAGCTTCCCTCGTCTGTTGCTGCATCCTAGCCAGCTCTTTTCTCTCTTCTATCTTAGCTAGCTCATTTCTCTCTTCTATCTTCGCTAGTTCTTTTTTCTCTTCTATCTTAGCTAGCTCTTTTCTCTCTTCTATCTTAGCTAGCTCTTTTCTTTCTTCCATCTTAGCTAGCTCGAGCTGAAAGAGCATCTCCGGGGTCAAACCTTGAGGAGGAGGAGATGCAATGATGTTAGAAATACCCGGTGATCCCCCCAGGGGCAAACCACCCTGCCAGTCACTACCCACCTGCGGAAGCGTGCTCAGGGTCGGTACTCCAATAGGAGGATTGGGAGTCGAGTGAAGGGGAGGCTCGGCCAAAGGGCTCTGAGCACTCACCCTACCATCGTACGCCAGTCACCCAACCCAGCACACACGTGATCAGGTCATCCTTGGTCATGCCACTAGTACATACATGACCGATAGCTGCGGCTAAGCACTGGAGACTGTACCGTATTATACCCACCAACCGGTCGGAAGTAACAGGCCATTGTAAAAAATTCCTTGCATCCTCCTCACTGTTCACCAAGTTAACAACCTGCCCATGCTGCTGCTCCTCAGCTTCTACATCACGTACTGTGTCCTCATCCTGCACTGATCCGCTATAAGACATGATGCTCACTGAAGATTTTTCACTTTGATACACAAAAAGAAGTACCCCAAACTCTTATACCACAATATTCACAATAAAAAATTCTCGGAGACCGCTTAAGTGCTATATTACTTTGCTAAAAAAATAATTCTTGCATGTCCTCAAAAAATATTCCACAAAATCAACAAATGTTCACTGCCTAAACTGTGAGAAATATCTGCACAATAACCTGCAATTATATGTCAGTTCACCAAATCCTGAACTAGGTCGCCATTTGTTACGATCGGGTCTCGGGTTAATAAAGTCTAGCTGGGATGCGAAAAGGTACAGAATTCTGGTGGAGCAAGGCAGCTCCTAGCCTAGTGTGGACCTTGGGTCTGTGCGGCCTGATTACGTTAATATGAAGGGGTGCTCTCTTGAGGATTCTCGATCACAAGTATCGAGTATCCTCCTGGCGACCCTCAAAAGTAAAAGCAAATAGAGTTAGAACTGGGAGGGGTGGATTAGGCAAGCAGCCCTCACACACTACACAGTCTAAACTCCAAGGTACACAGACAAAAGATCCACCCAGGTAACCCACAGAATCCGTAGTGTCGTGCAGCTCAAAAGTAGCCTACACACAGTGAAAACACCAACAGCAAGGTACCTGATCCCTAGTCTAGCATTATTTAACCCTGTAGAAACATTAGTGATTGATGGAGACAGTCCGAGCAATACAATCTCCCAAAAGACAATGACTATCTTCAACCTTAGCCTAGTACATAAGAAATGTGAGATCCAGCATATAATACAGTCTGGCCACCAATTCAAGGTGTGAATGCAGGGAACCAGAGGGGGATTGATATAATAAAGGTGAGGAAGTAGTGGAAATGATAGAGGCAGTAGGAGAGAAAGATTCTAAGACAAGAGTGTGGAACAGTTCATGGGAGATGCTTAGAGTATGCTGTCTGGGAAGGATCTGACCAGGATTTTCCAGGGACCGCTGAGTCCTAGTTCGCAGGAATGGCACGAGGGCGGGTGACAGTCGCCCAGTAAGCAGCCGCCTAGTAGGCCGTGTTAGGCAGGAGGCAACGAAATCCCGCGAGGCCTATGTAAGGGGGCCAGCCACGCGCCACTCACCACCAAGTCACACACCTGGTCTCTTCTCTCTCTCTCTCTCCCGCTCGCCTTCCCATCATTCACTACTTAACACAATACTTTCAATTGACCTAAATAAAATAGAAAGGATTGTGAGAGACGAAAACAAAGAACAGTTCTGAACTGTCTGCAACACAAGCTTTCTCGAGAAGGAAAGTACACAATGATAGGTAGACTGTAGCTACATTCTGCCCTGGCGAGTCCTAGCGAGTAAGCCATGCGGTTCTGGGGGAAGCAGTGAGCGTCACAGCAGCCTCATACATTCTCTTCAGTGCTTTCAGCAACTTGCCATCTACTCCGTAATAATTCTAAGTACTTTCCACATGCCTTCTCTATCCACTCGTCACAGGCCTTCTCCAAGTCCATAAAGGCAACAGACCCTTTTGTTGTTTCTCCAGATATTTCTCCACAACACAATTCAGGGTAAAAATCTGATCTACACATCCTCTTCCCTTCCTAAAAACCTGCCGCTGCTTCTCGTCGCCTATCCATTTCTCCCTTCTCACTCTCTCACTCACTACCCTACTGTATACCTTCCCTACTTCGCTTTGGAGCCATATTCCTCGGTGGGTAACACACACTCCTTTTTTCCCCCTGGCCTTATATAGGGGGATATGCCAGTCTTCCAGTCATCGGGTGCATCCCCTTCTCCCCATGCTAGTTTGCACATTTTTCATACCCATTCGATCAATATCTCACCACCATACCTCAACATTTCCCCACACACTCCATCTGTTCCTGGATGCTTTCCCCCAACTTCACTCTTTTCATTGGCTTCCCACACTTCTGACCTCCTGATCCCCACCTCCTCCTCCACTACTTCTCTTCTTTTATTCCTCCCATACCATACCAGCTAGTTTGCTGCTCTGTCATTCCTTACATTAGCAACATTGAAGTACTCCCTCCATCTTTCGACTCTCTCTTGCTTCTCGGCTAGCATTTCTCCCTCCCCATTCTTATCTTTCACAACCCTTACTGTTACCTTTGCTACCTTTCCCTAACTTTTTTTAACTTCTTTCCCAGAACAGTTTCTTAACTCTCTTCCTCCATTTTACACTCAGATTCCTTCCAAATTCCTCATCTCACTCTTCTCTTACTTCCCTTCACTACTCTCCACCATTTACTCTCCCGTACCTCGCTCGTTCCTGTCTCTCGAAAATGTTAATTCCCCCCCCCTCTACTAACCCAACCACTCTCTATATGCTTTCTTCTTCTCTTCCACAGCTATTCTTACCTCTTCTGTCCACCATGCTGTACCTTTCACTCCCCTCCCTCTCCTCACATGCTGCACAGATCTCATCCTTAAACACCTTGCTCATCTCCTCCACTTCCTCCATAACTTCCAGGTCGAACCCACCTAGTCCTTTCGGGACTCAGTGAGACTTTTTCTATTGCACTAGACATATCGAAAGCCTTCGATAGAGTCTGACATTAATCTTTAATTTCTAAACTACCCTCCTTCGGTTTCTATCCCTCCATCTGTGCCTTTGTCTCTAATTTCTTTCGGCCGTTCCATAGCCGCGGTTGTGGACGGCCATTGTTCACTTCCTCACCCTATAAAACTCTGGTGTTCCTCAGGGCTCTGTCCTATCTCCTATTCTTTTTTCTAATTTTTATAAATGATATCCTTATAACTGTACCTTAATTTCCATTCATACGTAGACGACTCAACCTTATACACTACTCCATCCATTAGTTTTTTTCAGAACGCCCCAGCCAGCATCCCTCAACGACAAACGTAATGAAGCCATAGAACTCGTTAAATTCTGATCTAAATACTATTCCAATTGGGGCAGAGAAAACCTTGTTAACTTTAATGCTTCCAAAACCCAATTTCTCCATCTAATCTACCCGTCAGGATCTCCAGCGGACTATCCTTATTTTTCAACAATACAAAAATCAACCCTTCATCTTCTCTCAATATTCTTGGTGTCTCTTTTTCTTCTGCTCTCTGGAAGGACCATATAACCAGTCTTGCTAAGGCAGCCTCCCAGAAGCTGGGTGTGCTCAACCGCCTTAGGGGGTTCTTTTCCCCTGCACAGCTTCTTGCTCTGTACAGGGGCATAGTGCGCCCTTGTATTGAGTATTGTTCACATGTGTGGGGAGGTTCCTCTCACACCGCTCTCCTAGACAAGTTGACAAGGAAGGCCTTTCGTATCATTAACTCCCGTCCACTCACCAACTCTCCTGCAATCTCTCTCTCCGCCGCAATATTGCATCTCTCTCGCTATTCTATCTACTATAATAATCAGTGTCCTCAGAGCTATCCCAGTGCTACATCCTTTACGTAGGGCACGTGGTACCCGTCTTGCAACTCAATCCCACCCCTACTCTTTGCATCTCTCCAACCCAAGAGTGAAACGTTACTCTCAAACTTCTTTTACTCAACAGCTGAGCCCTGGAACTCTCTCCCAGAATCAGTCTTTCCCGCTTCTATGACTTAAATTGCTTCAAACCCGTGTGTCCAGGCATTTTGGCTCGAACGTCCCTTGATTTGGCCCTGTCACTCTTTCAACTATGGGGGAGGCACTCGCTATAGGCAGTTATGCCTTTTGCCTCCCTCAATCACATAGAAAAAAAAAATCTTTTTCACTGCTTCCTGTACTCCTTCTTGACTTCTTCCTCCTGCAACCTCTCCACCCTCACCATTCCACCTCCCTCGCCTCTCCTCACCAAGGCTTTTGTATCCTAACCTTAGCTACCACTACATAATGATCAGACAGACCCCTTCCAATCCCCCCTATACACCCTAGCATCCATCACAGATTTCTTCATTCGTTCATCCACACATACATAATCAATCAATGACTTTCGTTCCACCACTGTCATGCTCCATCGTCCACACCCTTTTCCACGTGTACCTGTGGATCATTCTGTGTCGGAAGAAGGTGTTGGCTATCCACAGCCTACACAATACGTCCACAAGTGCACTACCATTCCCATTCGCCTCTGATGGTACCCCCCACCCTCCCACACTATAACATATTATATAACCAGCCTACTCTGTTCCGCAAGGATGGCACTCATATAAACCCTGCGGGTTCAGCACGCATGGGTCGTCTCCTACACGAAACAGTCCGCAGCCATGGATTAAAAACGCCATCCGAGAAGAAGCAGCAGTGACATAAATCATCCAAGCAAAAAAAAAACAGAGGCAACCGAGGACCACAGCGATAAGGACCGAAGACAGCGAGGACTAGGACAGCCAGGAACATAAATGTAGATCCGACAAGAACCAAACATTTTATTAAAGAGCGTTCCGTGAGTTCTAAAATAACAAATTTAAAGGTTTTCTATGCAAACGCTCGTAGCATACGCAATACATTTTCAGATTTAGAGGAGCTAGTGTTTACAGAAACTGATGATGTGATTGGCATTACAGAATCTTGGCTCAATACAGAAGATAGAGACTTTTTAGAAAATATTCACTTCCCGGTTATGTAATGTTTGAGAAAAGCCGAATAAATAGAAATGGAGGTGGCGTTTTACTTTATATCAAAGAAAGTCTTAACCCTACCCTCTTGTCAAAACCTCAAATTGTGAACGTCGACACATCTTTTATGCTAATAAAGAATAATAAAGGTACAAAATAATACTTTCGTTAATATACAGAACTCCAGCTCAATCAGTGCAAAACTGACGAAATTTACGACCAAATTGCAGATGTAAGTAACTCACAGATACCGTAATTTATGACGACTTTAATTTACCTGTGCCAAGTGGGGCGATACTCTTACTTCACACTCCGGACATGACTTGTATACGAACTTGCAAGAGAGTTCGCTTTATCAATTCGTTCGAACGCCGACCCGTGGTAATAACGTTCTTGACATTGTACTTGCAACAAAAGAAGAATTAATAGAGAATTTGAATGTTGGTGATGAAATCAGTAACAGCGACCATCGTACGATAACTTTCACTTTAAAGTTTACTAGTAACGAACCAATTAGTAGCATCGAAAAAGTCCCTAATTTCAAGAAAGCAAACTTTCATAAACTTAGAGCTATGTTTAAAGAAACTGACTGGAGCTTTTTAATTAACAATAACGACATAAATACATCTTGGAAGTTATTCGAAACTACTTACCTAAAAGTAGTGCAAGACTGCATGCCATCGAAAATACGGCGTCCAGGCCATAATAATAAGCCCAAATGGTGTAATAAAGATATTTCAACCTGTCTGCTTGCTAAAAAAATTGCTAATGATAGATTAAAATCCTCACAAAACGACGAAGAACGGGTGAAATTTGTAGAGCTACGACGGAAAGCCAAAAAGTTAATTAAGCAAAGTAAAAAGACCCTAGACTTACATATTGCGAATCAAAGTAAAACAAACCCGAAAGAATTTTATAGTTATATCAGAAAGAAAAAAGTAGTTACTTCAACTGTTGGACCGTTAGTCGATGAAAATGGAGAATACACCAAAGACAAAGTACAAATGAGTAATGCCCTCAATACCTTCTTTGCATCAGTTTTTACAAACAGAAGACCTCAGTGATATCCCTACAACATCGCCGATTCAGATTGATAATCAGATGTTCTAAGCAATATCACCGTTACAGAGAGAGAAGTATTGAACTGTTTAGATAAACTCAAGGTAAATAAAACGCCTGGACCTGATACAATCTCGCCTAGAGTTCTAAAGGAAGCTAAGGATGAGCTCTCCAAACCACTGACATTACTATTCTTAAATCCTTGCAGTCTGGAACTATGCCTGATCAGTGGAAGCTAGCCAACGTAACACCGATATTCAAAAAAGGCAGCAAATCCCTACCCAGTAACTATCGTCCAATTAGCTTAACCTCAGTTGTATGTAAAATGCTAGAAACGGTCATAAGAGACAGACTCGTAAATCACTTAGAGGAAAATAACATACTTAAAGATACTCAACATGGCTTTCGTAAAAAACGTTCCTGTTAAACAAACCTCTTAGACTTCTTCCACGATATCCTCAACCTCTACGATGAGAGTAAAGCTGTAGATATTATATACATTGATTTTCAAAAGGCTTTTGACAAACTTCCCCACAAACGTTTACTGCTAAAACTAAAAGCGCATGGAATACAAGACGGTGTGTTGAAATGGATAGAAAATTGGCTCAGCGACAGAAAGCAAAGAGCAGTCATAAACGGTAAGGCATCTAAATGGACCAATGTAAGGAGCGGAATACCCCAGGGATCGGTACTAGGACCAATTATCTTTCTAATTTACATCAAAGACATAAATGAGGGTCTCACCTGTACAATCTCAAAATTTGCTGACGATACAAAAATTGCAAATAGCGTACTCTCAAAAGAACAAGTTGACGATATGCAACACAATCTAGATAAATTGTCATGTTGGGCCCAAATTTGGCAAATGAGTTTCAAATGCGGATAAATGTAAAGTACTACATATCGGATACCTAAATGAGAAAGCAAAACTATTCGATGAATGGCAACTCAGATTAAGAATGTAAACAGAGAAACCGATCTGGGAGTAACAATATCGAGTAACCTAAAAACGAGTCAACAATGTTCAGAAGTTGTTAAGAAGGCAAACAAAATAATTGGCTTTATAGGCAGGTCATTTAACCATAATCCAAAGAAGTTATCCTAACTCTTTACAATTCCTTAGTCCGCCCTCTTCTGGAATACTGCGTTCAATCCTGGTGCCCTTATTACCACAAAGATATAAACAAGCTAGAACGAGTTCAACGTAGAGTTACCAAAAATTATACCTAGCCTAAAAGTAACAAAACCCATACGTAAGAGCGTCTTATAGAATTGAAATCTTATTTCCTTTAACCCAGCGCAGATTAAGAGGCTGACTTAATTCAAGTGTTCAAAATCATTCAAAGGCATCGACAATATGAACCGTTACGTAAGTACTTCACTATCGCCCAATCTAAGTTTCACGCGGGGCAAACGGTTGCAAAATTATCGGTAAAATCTTTTAAATTGCACGAATCTAAGAATGTCTTCTTCAATCGGGGGAGTTGTCAACTTGTGGAAATGGACTTCCCCGAGACGTTATAGACTGCAGCACCGTTGATTACATCTTGAAAACTCCCGCCTAGACAAAAATATCTCGCATCAAACCCGCGACTGACCTCGTTTGTAAATGAATAACTTTATTTTATCCTCCCCTCAGTTACTAACCCATCTGTCCCCTACTAACTTCCTAAATCCTGCCACGGACATTAGTTCCCTTTCCAATGTTCCCTTACCCCCGCTAAACCACTGTTTGGGACACTTGATCCTCAGTGTTTTTTTGGAGGACCAAGCAGGGATAGAAGGAGTCATAGATCTGTTATTGAGTGATTACCTTTGTACTCGTTCCTTTGTACTTTGTAAACACTCCCTCACCACTTTCCTATCACCCACCTTACCAACATATCCCCAATGCAGAAATTATTCTTTCGTTAGTGTCAAAACCTTCTCAGGCACGCCTTCACATTCATCCAGAACTCCTCTTTCTGCCTTTCCAAGTTTATCCTCGTCGGGGCATACACACACAACAATCACCCATGTTTTGTATTCCTAGTTTCATTCTCACTCACACAATCCTGGTAACCCAACCGACCAATACTCTTCTTACACATTCCTTCCATTGGTTACTTACAAACAAACACGCACCTTCTTCTCGCTGTTCCTTACACTCACTCCAGCAAACACCACACCATTCCACACTCCCACTCTCTCACATCTGAACCTTTTCCATTTGGTCTCTGTCATTCCACATACATCCAGCCTGAGAATTCACTTAGACACTATCCAGATACCTCTCTTTCTTTTGTGCCATCATTCATGCCACTAACATTCAATGTGAGCCAGTCTCCAGAATGTCCGAAGGAATGTCCTTAGTCGGTCGTGTTTGGTTCGTCAACATAGGTTCCGCCAGCATCCGAGGCTGTTCGTTCGTTTTTCTACTTGGACTTAGGTATTTTTACCGGGTGGGGGTCGCTCAAAAGCCCACCGAACCAAACCTCTTTAGTAGGACTCTTACGACCACGCAGATGGCACGTGGGGCATATCTATTCCCTATGTACCCCCAGGAGTTGACTCTAGGCGTCGAACTTACGCATGATAGTAACTCCTTCTCTCATGTACATTTTACACCCTCACTTGCCATTCGTGGAATCCTTGTTACATTTCCATTATCACATTACACCAGCCACTCCTCCACACACAGTTTTCTCATTGCCCACTTCAAAGCATCCCTGGGCACCCTTTCAAAGGCCTTCTCCAAGGTCTACAAACACAAGGTACAGATCCCTATTTTTTAATAAATATATTCCTGCCATATCCCTGACTATGAAAGATAAACATCAATTGTTTTAACCATGGACCTGGCCATGACAAATGAAACTGCATATCATCGATTGAAATGCTTTCCATGACCGTAAATTCAAAACCTCTCTCGCCAGAGCCTTCATACTTAGTCAAGCCATTTTTAGGCCCCTATAATTTTACCCTATCTAAACGAAGTCCCCTTGCCTATTATAATATATATATATTACTAGTGTGGTAATCCCGACACCTAACTTACGGAAGCGGAGCGAAAGCAATGCGACGCCGTTCGGGAGAAGTGACTCCGACCAAGAGTGAGAGCTTTGGGTTGGAAATGAGTTACTGAGAAGTGCGCCGGAGTTACATGGAGGGATAGAGCAGACGAATGAGGAAGTAAGAAGGAGGTGTAGTGTGGAGGTAGATGGCTTTGTCTGGAAAGTGTTGGAAAAAGGAACAACTTCAGATGGTTCGGCCATATGGAAACGTATGGAAAGCGAGACGATTGACTAAGAGGATGTACGAGAGCGAGGTTGGAAGGACAGAGAGGAAGAGGTAGACCGAAGGAGAGATGGAAGGATGGAAGTGAGGAAGTATATGATATAAAGGTGGTGCTGGATGGCGAGGAGGGGCTGGCGTCGACTGGACTGGGGACAGGAGGGTGCATGGGGGGCGGTTCGTTCGTGGCCACCCCCTTCGGGGTTCACGGCGTCAGGCAATAGATATTTTACTAGTACACCTTTAAGCTTAAACATTTGGGATCCGATTCCTCTCTTAATAATGGAGTTTATTAGCTC